>OX422214.1:562731120-563392906 GCA_949130495.1 Sambucus nigra | reverse complement strand
CCCAATATTAACTAATTTGCAGACTAAAGTTTAATAACATGAAAGAAATATAAAATGAATCATTGAATTATCAATTGGATAAGGAAACTATTAAATTTATCATAGGAAATTAGGTCAAGAGGCCCTAAAAAGAGAAGAAATAAAAAATAATTTTTAAATTTTTTAAAAGTTATTTTAATATATTTAATAAATATACACATGGCTCCCGATGAATAAATAGAGATTGGTATGAATAATCACACCCCTAACTTGAATTGCAAATTTCCCTCAATGTAATTAAAGAAATTAATAAAAAGAGAGGGATACAAATAAATCACCCCAATTTGGAGAGATCTCCACGGTAGTCAAGGAAAGACCTATACAAACATAAGAAACGGAGGAAATATGTACAAAATTTATATCCTTCAAAACAACATTATCTCAATCAATCAAATGCAGCAGGGTTTATCAACAAAGAACTAAATGTTTCTAACAATTCCCTAGCAAAGACACCAAAAACTTGACTCGCTTAAAATATTGTATAGTGCAAGTGCACGCTAATCGCAAGTGTAGTATAAACCCGATAAGTCCGCATTCAATTTTCATATGATATTATATGATGTAAGTTAGATATTATTTTAGGTAAAAGTCAATAAACGAGGGAAATAAATAAAAGAAAAGATGACTAAGTTTTCAAAAAATGTAAATGACAAAGGTGAACCCCAAGTATAGGTACACTTATCTAAAGACTATATGAAACAAGTGAGATTTATACTAAGGATGATAAATTAATTTCTAGAAAAATGTTGAGGAGCATTCCCTCACCTCGGATGATCACAACACAAACATTATTGCGATTGAATCACAATCAAATGGGAATAAAATGTTGTTCTCAACAATCCTATTTGAAAGGTGTCATCCGAACAATAAGAAATGAAGATTTCAACATATTATCGAACAAATGCGTTGATGTTGGAGTTAAGTCTTATTAACAACTCTCAGACGATATCAAAAGTTAAATTCTAGAAAACACCAACACCAACACATACACCCATTTATTGGAGTCAAACATAAAACCAATTAGGAAGTGGAACCATCCAAGGCGGATTTTTGCTCCTATCCTAAAGAAATTAGATACTCATAACAATAATTATACATACATAGAAAGTAGGATTAATTATGAGGGTGAAAGCATTTACAAGAGGTAGTACTCAAAACAAAACAACTATATTAATTAGTCAAAGAGTGTTAATATCCAAAAACACACAACAAAACTGATCTTGGTAACTTACGAATAATGAAATGGAGAGAGAGGCGAGAAAATGTCAGAAGCCCTAGGAGAGAGAAGAGAGCAAAAATGCAAAAATATCTAGCCTCCTTTTTCTGAAATGATTAAAAACCAACTCATTTTCAAAGAACAACCATTTTCTCCTTATATTTAGTGGAAACAAAACCACTAAAAAGGAAAGAAAAACAAAAACCAAAAATATAAAACAACAACTAACATAGCAAAAGAATCGTGTCATTGAAGGGATTGATCAACCACGGGTTTGGGCCTGATCTATCGGGGGTTTGGAATTTGCTCACTTCAATTATTCAAAGGCAAAACCCGAGATGTCGACTATCGACCGACTGTTTAATTTTAAGAGGGCCTATTCTTTTATCATTCCACGCAAAAGGGGCTTTGGAGAAAAATGACCATAACTCGATTGTTAAGAACCAAATTAGTGAACCATCGGTGGATATGAGAATCTAACTCATAGATCTACAACTTCCGTGAAGAGTCCACTAAATTTCCCCCGAAGTTGCGTAATGTGTCATAACTTTATAAAAAAGCGCACACTTGCACCATTTAGCATTCCAATGCCTACAAAGACTCAAATAAAGCTTTCAAAGAATATATATAAAGATAACAGAGGTGAAACGGAATAAGATATTTAAGTATGGTGAATAACGGCCACAATGGTGCATGTATGCATGAGTAACATGAGCTAATACACAATATTCACGACTAATCACTCTTCCTTTTTCGGCATCCCTACTCGAAGTACTCGGGGGTCGGGTGGGGTGGGGGTTTTAACACAAAAGGAAGGAGTGAGAGAACGCTTAGCAGGATGGGTAATACTAAGCTATACATTTTGATTCAAAAAATATACTAGACTTATAACATGTATTTTAATAAATTTTTAAAACGTCTGAAAATTTAGCTAGTATTAATGCAACTATTGTTCAATGCAGAGAGTGATGAAATCATTCTCACACATAACTGTTTCACACAACCCTTTATCGGGTCTAGATACTAATTGATCACATTTTATCTTTTAATCTCCTTTTATCACATTTCATTCGGTTGTCTTACTTATTTATTTTCAAGCACAATCATTATTGTTTCCATTTCCATTATCTTTTTCCACATTCTTCTAATAACTCCATACATTAACAGGCTCCACACTGCCGACTATGCTACCATATGCTCTAGCCAGTGATTTTAGGACATTCATCCCAAGGCTCTGGGCCCTCCTTAATTACCTGGTGTCATTCGAGTCCAAGTTAATGTGTGTTAATATTTTAACTAATGTCCGCATTATTCAATCATTTTACCATTTTTATCATTCTACGGTTTAAACCAGTCGTTCACTTTATCGACGTTCCATTAATTCACTTTGTCCATTTTTCATCAAAAATCGACCGATATGGTCTAAAGAGAAAGTCCAGCCACAAGGACCCTTAAATTTATCAAAATCACCATTTTACACTCCTTATCATAATTTTGTGAAAAACATGTTTAACTTAATTTTAGCACTAGAATTCAATCATTTTCTTCCAAAACATGTTTCTATGATTTTATGTCAAAATCATGTTATCATTTTATGTTTTAGCCTATAAAATACATTGAAACCTCCAAGACCATTTTTTTAATGAAATGTCCATAACCTTGCCCTGTTATGACATGCCACTCCAGACATCATTTTTATTTATTCTCACAATATTTAATACATATCAGGGTTGCTTTCTTTATTTCATCATTTATTCATAAAACACATTATAACATGATTTAACAAGTCTAAAATATCATTATCTATCTTATTACATGATTCTGCACATGTGAACGAGGATTTGAAGCCTATAAATTCCTCAAAATGCACTTAGACAAGATATTAATCATGGTTTTGTATTTTCGCATGCTTTCTTCCATTTTCAAGGTAAAATGCTACTTATTTATAAAAGATCCATTTTAGGGTTTTGTCTTGTTCAAAATCCATTTTTTGCAAGACTGTAATATTTTCATGAAATAACTTCATTTAGGCGTTAAGTATTATCTAGCATTCATGCTTCATATTTTTCATACCTAGATTACCGTGAAACTTTTGAAGAGGAAAACCCTACCTCAGGTTTGAAGAGGAAACCAAGAGAAGAAATAACTATGGAAGTTCCTCGCTGCAAGACTCCAAAATCTCTTCAACTAGCTTCCAGAATTCCTCCTACTAGCTTAGTTCCACCCACTTTCTTCCTTGAGAAAATCATGAAGATGGTAGACAAGGCGTGGAAATGGATTATTATAGTATTTGGAGATGGTGAAAAGGTGTGGTTATGGGGGAAAGAGCTTGATAAATAATATAGGTTCTTCAAACTTACAGAGAGAGAGAGGAAATATGCTGAAGAAAATGGTGTGGGAAACCCACTTTCACTTTCTCTTTTTATAGACCCACAATGACCCCTAAAACCATTTAAAAACTCCTCTCACACATGCCAAACACGTTTTCCTCATTTAGGCTCACCAAAAGTCGACACATCGTCAATCCAATGACCCAAAATGCGATAGAACACAAGGGTAACTTGATTTAAACTTTCGGGTTTGGTCATTTGAACGACCATTAATCTCATTCGTAGGAGACTGCTCCCTCGTTCGAACGACATTACTAACAAGGTGTTCTAACGAGATGTCTGTGCGAGTGAGAAAGGGATCAAACTTGAATCGTCAGAAGTTTCGTTCGAACCTCCTTTGAATGAGCTTTGATTTTCTAGAATTAAATATGAATTACGAAAAGTTCGAGTTGTCAAGCACGAAGGTTACGATGAGCATTGATTCTCCATATTCATTTATAAATACAACTTTTACAAGGAAAGAGATGAAATTGAGGGCACGGATATTATAGCCCACTCACCACACACGCTCACATGCACGTGGCGTGATCAACAGAGATTCCAATTTTTTTTCTATATTCTACTTTACACCCCATTTCTTCATTTCTTTATAACAAATCCATTACCCCTCCTTTCTTTTTTTATTCTTTTCTAAAAAGAAGCCAAAATAATATTTTCTCCCACACCTCAATTATCAGCAGCCCAAGCCTTTTAATAGCAAAGGTGAACCCCAATTATGGGTACACTTATCTAAAGACTATATGAATTAAGTGATATTTATACTAAGGATGATAAATTGATTTCTAACTAAAGGTTGAGGAGCATTCCTTCACCTCTAATGATCACAATACAAATGTTTTTGCGATTGAATCACAATCAAATGGGATTAAAATGTTGTTCTCAACAATACCATTTGAAAGGTGTCATCCGAACAATACGAAATGAAAATTTCAACAAAGTATCGAACAAATGTGTTGATGTTGGAGTTAGGTTTTAAGAACAACTCTACATGATAAAAGAAGTTAAATTCTAGAAAACTCCAATACCAACACATACACCCAGTTATTGGATTCAAACATTAACCAATCAAGAAGTGAAACCATCCAAGGTCGATTTATGCTCCTAACCTAAGGAAATTAGATACTCATAACAATAATTATACATACACAGAAAATAGGATTAATTGAGCGGGTGAAAGCCATTACAATAGGTAGTACTCAAAATAAAACAACTATATTAATTAATCAAAGAGTGTTAATATACAAAAACATACAACAAAATTGATCTTGGTAACTTAAAAATAATGAAATGGATAGAGAGGCGAGAAAATGTCACAAGCCCCGGGAGAGAGAAGGGAGAACAAATGCAAAAGTATCTAGCCTCCTTTTCCTGAAACGATTAAAAACCAACTCCTTTTCAAAGAACAACCATTTGCTCCTTATATTAAGTGGAAACAAAACCACCAAAAAACAAAGAAAAACAAAAACTAAATATAGGAAACAAAAACTAACATAGAAAAAGAATAGTGTCATTTAAGGGATTGATCGACCACAGGTCTGTGCCCGGTCGATCGGGGGTCTGGAATTTTCTCACTCCATTTATTCAAAGGAAAAACCCGAGATGTCGACTATCGAACGGATGTTTAATTTCGAGAGGGCCTCTTCTTTTATCATTCCAAACAAAAGGGACCTTGGAGAAAAATAACCATAACTAGATCGTTAGGAACCATATTAATGAACCATCGGCGGCTATGAGAAGCTAACTCAAAGGTCTACAACTTCCATGAAGAGTTTAGGCACGAAGCTCGAACGCAGAAATGACTAAATTTTCCCCGAAGTTGCGTAATGTGTCGAAACTTTATACGAAAGCACACACTTGCACCATTTAGCATTCCAATGCCCACAAAGACTCAAATAAACCTTGCAAAGAATATATATAATGATAATAAAGGTTATAAAGTATAAGATCTTTAAATATCGGGAATAACAACCAAAATTTTGCATGCATGCATGAGTAATAGGAGCTAATACACAATATTCACGACTAATCACTCGTCCTTTCCGGCATCCCTACTCGAAGTACCCGAGGTGGGGTGGGGGTTTTAACACAAAAGGAAGGAGTGAGCGACCGCTTAGCGGGGTGGGTAATACTAAGCTATACATTTTCTGCAAAAAATATACAATACTTATAACATGTATTTTAATCAATTATGAAAATGTTTGAAAATTTAGCTAGTATTGATGCAACTACTGTTCAATGCACCGAGTGATGTGATCATTCTCACACATAACCGTTTCACACAACCCTTTACCGGGTCTAGAGACTAATTGATCACATTTTATCTTTTAATATCCTTTTATCACATTTCATTCAGTTGTCTTATTTATTTATTTTCAAGCACAATCCTGATCGTTTCCATTTCTATTATCCTTTTCCACATTCTTCTAATAACTGCGTACTTTAACGGGGCTCCACACTGCTGGCTATGCTACCATATGCTCTGGCCAGTGATTTTGTGACTTTCACCCCAAGGTTCTGGGTCTTCCTTAATGACTTGTTGTCATTCAAGTCCATGTTAATGTGTGTTAATATTTTAACTAATGTCTGTATTATTCCATCATTTTACCATTTTTCTCATTCTACGGTTTAACACAGTCATTCACTTTATCAACATGCAATTTATTCACTCTGTCCGTTGTTCACCAAAAATCGACCGATGGGGTCTAAAGAAAAATTCCAGCCACAATGACCCTTAAATTTATCAGAATCACCATTTTACACTCTTTATCATAATTTTGTGAAAAACATGTTTAACTTTATTTTAGCACTAGAATTCAATCATTTTCTTCCAAAACATTTTTTATATGATTTTATGTCAAAATCATGTTATCATTTTACTTTTTGCCCCATAAAATACATTGAAACGTCCAGCCATTTTTTTAACGGAATTTCCATAACTTTGCCCTATTATCACATGTGACTCCAAACATCATTTTTATTCATTCTAACAATATTTAATACATATTGGGGTTGTTTTCTTTATTTAATCATTTATTCATAAAACCCATTATAACATGATTTAACAAGTCTAAAATATCATTATCTATCTTACTACATGATTCTACACATGTGAACGAGGATTTGAAGCCTATAAATTCCTCAAAATGCACTTATACAAGATATTAATCACGGCTTTGTATTTTCGCATGCTTTCTTCCATTTTCAAGGTAAAAATGCCACTTATTTATAAAAGATCCATTCTAGGGTTTTGTCTTGTTCAAAATCCTTTTTTTCCAAGACTATAGTATTTTCAAAAAATAACTTCATTCAAGCGTTAAATATTATCTAACATTCATCCTTCATATTTTTCATACCTTGATTACCTTTAAACTTTGGAAGAGGAAAACCCTACCTCAGGTTTGAAGAGGAGACCACAAGAAGAAATAACTATAGAAGTTCCTAGTTGCAAGACTCCAAAATAACTTCAAGTGGCTCCAAGAATTCCTCCTATAAGCTTAGTTCCACTCACTTTCTTCCTTGAAAAAATCATGAAGATGGTAGACAAGGCGTGGAAATGGATTATTATAGTATTTAGAGATGGTGACAAGGTGTGGTTATGGGGGGAAAAGCTTGATAAATAAGATAGGTTCTTCAAACATATAGAGAGAGGAAATATGCTGAAGAAAATGGTGGGGGAAACCCACTTTCATTTTCTCTTCTTATAGACCCACAATGACCTATAAAACCATTTAAAAACTCCTCCCACACATGCCAAACAAGTTTTGCGAATCTGGGCTAGCCAAAAGTCGACACATCATCAATCCAATGGCCTAAAACACGACAGAACACAAGGGTTACTTGATTTAAAATTTCATGTTTAGTCGTTTGAACGACCGTTAATCTCATTCGAAGGAGACTGCTCCCTTGTTCGAACGACATTACTAACAAGGTGTTCTAACGAGATGTCTGTGCGGGAGAGAAAAGGATCAAACTTGAATTGTTATAAGTTTCGTTCGAACCTCATTGGAATGACACCATTCGAATGAGAAGGCACTCTTTTGAATGAGCTTTGATTTTCTAGAATTAAATATGAATTACGAAAACTTCGAGTTGACAAGCACGAAGTCTACGATGACGATTGATTCTCCATATTCATTTATAAATACAACTTTTACAAGGAAAGAGATAAAATCGATGGCATGGGTATTATAACCCACTCACCACACATGCTCACGTGCACGTGTCGTGATCAACAGAGATTCCAATTTTTTTTCTTTATTCTACTTTACACCCCATTTCTTCATTTCTTTATAGCAAATCCATTACTCATTCTTTCTTTTTTTATTCTTTTCTAAAAAGAAGCCAAAAATAATATTTTCTCCCACCGCTCAATTATTAGTAGCCTGAGCCTTTTAATAACAAAGGTGAACCCCAATTATGGGTACACTTATCTAAAGACTATATGAAATAAGTGAGATTTATACTAAGGATGATAAATTGATTTCTAACAAAAAGGTTGAAGAGCATTCCCTCACCTCGGATGATCACAACACAAACGTTCTTGCGATTGAATCATAATCAAATGGGAATAAAATGTTGTTCTCAATAATCGTATTTGAAAGGTGTCATCCGAACAATACGAAATGAAGATTTCAACATATTATCGAATAAATGTGTTGATGTTGGAGTAAAGTCTTACGAACAACTCTTAGACCATAACAGAAGTTAAATTCTAAAAAACTCCAATACCAACACATACACCCATTTATTGGATTCAAATATTAAACCAATCAAGAAGTGGAACCATCCAAGGTGGATTTATTCTCCTAGCCTAAGAAAATTAGATACACATAATTATAATTATGCATACACTGAAAGTAGGATGAATTAAGAGGGTGAAAGACATTACGAGAGGTAGTACTCAAAACAAAACAACTGTATTAATTAATCAAAGAGTGTTAATATCTAGAAACATACAACAAAATTGATCTTAGTAACTTACAAATAATGAAATGGAGAGAGAGGCGAGAAAATGTCACAAGCCCTAGGAGAGAGAAGAGATCACAAATGCAAAAATATCTAGCCTCCTTTTTTTGAAACGGGTAAAAGCCAACTCCTTTTCAAATAACAACCATTTGCACCTTATATTAAGTGGAAACACAGCTACAAAAAAAGAAAGCAAAAACCAAAAATAGGAAACAAAAACTAACATAGCAAAAGAATCGCGTCATTGAAGGGATTGATTGACCACGGGTCTGGGCCCGGTCGATCGGGGGTCTGGAATTTTCTCAGTGTATTTATTTAAAGGCAGAACCCGAGATGTTGGCTATCGACTGGGTGTTTAATTTCAAGAGGGCCTATTGTTTTATCATTCTACTCAAAAGGGACCTTGGAGAAAAACGACCATAACTCGATCGTTAGGAGCAAAATTAATGAACCATCGGTGGCTATGAGAAGATAACTCAAAGGTATATAATTTCCGTGAAGAGTTTAGGCACGAAACTCGAGCGCAGAAATGACTAAATTTCCCCCGAAATTGCGTAATTTGTCATAACTTTATAGGAAAGTGCAAACTTGTAGCATTTAGCATTCCAATGCTTACAAAGACTCAAATAAACCTTAGAAAGAATATATATAATGATAACAAAGGTTATACAGTATAAGATCTTTAAATATGGGGAATAACGGCCATAATTGCGCATGCTTGCATGAGTAACAAGAGTTAATACACAATATTCACGACTAATCACTCGTCCTTTTCGGCATCCCTACTCGAAGTACCCGGGGGTGGGGTGGGATGGGGGTTTTAACATAAAAAGAAGAAGTGATAAAAGGCTTAGCAAGGTGGGTAATACTAAGCTATACATTTTCTACAAAAAAATACTAGACTTATAAGATGTATTTTAATCAATTCTAAAAACATTTGACAATTTAGCTAGTTTTAATGCAACTACTGTTCAATGCACCGAGAGATGAGATCATTCCCACACATAATCATTTCACACAACCCTTATCGGGTCTAGAAATTAATTAATCACATTTTATCTTTTAATCTACTTTTATCACATTTCATTCGGTCGTCTTACTTATTCATTTTCAAGCACAATCATTATCGTTTCCATTTCAATTATCTTTTTCCACATTCGTCTAATAACTACATAGTTTAACGGCGTTCCACACTGCCGGCTATGCTACCATATTCTCTGGCCTGTGATTTAAGGTCTTTCACCCCAAGGCTTCAGGCCCTCCTTAATTAACTGGTGTCATTCGAGTCCAAGTTAATGTGTGTTAATATTTTAACTAATGTTCGCATTATTCCATCATTTGACCATTTTTCTCATTCTACGGTTTAAACCAGTCGTTCACTTTATCAACGTGCCATTTATTCACTTTGTCCGTTTTTCACCAAAAATCGACTGATAAGGTCTAAAGAGAAAGTCCAGCCACAAGGACCCTTAAATTTATCAAAATCACCATTTTACACTCTTTATCATAATTTTGTAAAAAACATGTTTAACTTTATTTTAGCACTAGATTCAATCATTTTCTTCCAAAACATCTTTTCTATGATTTTATGTCAAAATCTTGTTTTGTTTTTTGCCCCATAAAATACATTGAAACCTCCAAGACCATTTTTTTAACGAAATGTCCATAACCTTGACCTATTATCACATGTGACTCCAAACATCATTTTGATTCATTCTAATAATATTTAATACATATTAGGGTTATTTTCTTTATTTAATCAAACCCATTATAACGTGATTTAACAAGTCTAAAATATCATTATCTATCTTACTACATGATTCTACACATGTGAACGAGGATTTGAAGCCTATAAATTCCTCAAAATGTACTTAGACAAGATATTAATCATGGGTTTGTATTTTCGCATGCCTTCTTCCATTTCAAGTTAAACCCCCCACTTATTTATAAAAGATCCATTCTAGGGTTTTGTCTTGTTAAAAATACATTTTTTGCAAGACTATAATATTTTCATGAAATAACTTCATTTAGGCATTAAATATTATCTAGCATTCATCCTTCATATTTTTCATACCTACATTACCTTGAAATTTTGGAAGAGGAAAACCCTACCTCAGGTTTGAAGAGGAGACTAAGAGAAGAAATAACTATAGAAGTTCCTAGCTTCAAGACTCCAAAAGCTCTTCAAGTAGCTCTAAGAATTCCTCCTACAACCTTAGTTCCACCCACTTTCTTCCCTGACGAAATCATGAAGATGGTAGACAAGGCATGGAAATGGATTATTCTAGTATTTGGAGGTGGTGATAAGGTGTGGTTATGGGGGAAATAGCTTAATAAATAAGATAGGTTCTCCAAACTTACAAAGAGAGAGGAAACATGCTGAAGAAAATGGTGGGGGAAACCTACTTTCACTTTCTCTTCTTATAGGCCTACAATGACCCATAAAACCATTTAAAATCTCCTCCCACGCATGCCAAACACATTTTGCTCATCCAGGCTCACCAAAAGTCGACACATCGTCAATACAATGGCCCAAAAAGCGACAGAACACAAGGGTAACTTGATGTAAAATGTCAGGTTTGGTCGTTTGAACGACCATTAATCTCGTTCGAAGGAGACTTCTCCCTCGTTCAAACGACATTACTAACGAGATGTCTGTGTGGGCGAGATAAGGATCAAACTTGAATCGTAAGAACTTTCGTTCGAACCTCATTTTAATAACCTCATTCGAATGAGAATGCCCTCGTTTGAATGAGCTTTGATTCTCTAGAATTAAATATGATACGGAGTCGCAATCGGGTTGCTCAGGACCGGCAGAAGAGTTATGCCGACGCCAAAAGATTTTTTAGACAGTTCAGTGTTGGGGATAAGCGGTTATTACGAGTATCTCCTATGAAGGGGGTAATGCGGTTCGGGAAGAAAGGAAAGTTGGCATCGAGATATGTCGGGCCATTCCCTATCATGGAGCGAATTGGGCTAGTAGCTTATAGACTTGGGCTATCGAAGCACCTACATAGAATTCATGATGTGTTCCATATTTCCTCGCTGAGGAGATATCTTCAGGATAATTTGGCCCATACCCACATTGCATTGGAAGAGATTGACCTTCATCTTAATAGTTCCTACGAGCAGGTACAATTGCTATTATAGGTCGTAGTGAGAGGAAACTGAGGTCAAAAGTAGTTCCGTTAGTATGAGTGTAGTGGCGGCATCATAATATAGAGGAGTCTACCTAGGAACGTGAGGATGACATGCGGGACAAGTATCCAGAGTTATTTCCATCAGGTATACATTGGCTTTGCCTTTTTTCAAATTTCAGGACAAAATTCTGTTATTAGGGGGGGAAGTATGTAATACTCCGTAATTTTGTATGATTTTATTTTAATTATGAAAATTGGATTAACTGATTTAAATGGAGAAAATTTAATTTATAATTAATATGGATCAAATTGTAATAATTACTAGTGTGACAAGAGTTAGTATTTATAGAAAATAATTATGTTGAACATTACTTTGAGAGTGAAGTAATATATGAATACGAGAATATTATTTTGACGGGTAGTGAAATACGACAGTTGCAACACTTAGTTGGGACGTGCGTGTGAGTCGTGTCAGCAATACTTTATAGGGTTAAAAAGGATGATTTATGTGTAAGTAACCCGTATGGATGTTTTGAGTATGCCAGTGTGTCCAGAAGGGTCAAAATATTCAGAAAACACTACTCGGGTGTTTTATTTGGATTTCGGGGCATTTTATCCCAAGAAGACACCCAGAGGGGTATTTTGGGTTTTTTGGGAAATTAAATGAACAAAAATAGGAATTAAAAAGAAAAAGGAACGCGGGCATTAGGTTATCTGATAGTTTCTAACCCATGAGAGAGAGAAAGAGAAACTAAGAGGGAGAAGAAGAAGAAGAAGAAGAAGAAGAAGAAGACATAGAAAATTGGGCTAAGGATTCAAGATTTTCCACTGGAAACCATACCAACGCGTAGATCGCGAAGAAAAGATCATCCCCATACCAAATTCATTAAGAGATTCAAAAGTTCACAAAAAGGCAAGTGTTTATCTTGCTAAAATTCTGAGCATATATGATTCATGTTCACCCTAGTTGATGAGATAACTATGATTTTATGAATTTGAGATTAAATTGTCAACTCATTTTGAAATCTGAAGATAGGTTTGCTTGTAGATGAATGATCCTATTTTTGTAATGATAAATCTGGTAATTTTAGGTTAAAATCACGAGATATAATCAGGAGTTTTGAATGATTGTTAATGGTGGGTTTATTATAAAGGGGATTTTAAAGATTTAGAAATTTGTTTAGGTTCCCTTTGATTATGTAAGGATTTATCATATAAATTATGTTAGATAGTACCCCCCATTATGATTAGGAATGGTTAAGAATCATCGATTGGGATTTGGGATGAATTTTAGACGAATTTGGATGCGGAAAGGATTGGAAAAATGAAGTTTGGAAAAACAGTGGTTGTCTCAGAATTCTCGTTCGAAGACCTGCCCAGGTCGTTCGAACGAGAATTCCAATGAGACTTCTAACGAGATTTTTGAGTTCGTTCGAAGTGAGAAGTTCGTTCGAATAGCCTCGTTTGAACGAGAATCTTAGACTTCTAACGAGATTCGAGAATTCTTATTTTTTTCCCGAACAAGTTGGAACCCTTCTAGGTTGGTCCAAGTGAGAGTAATTAACCTACGCTGTCATTGAATGACTTAAATTCCTAGTTAGTAATGATTTGAGAGAAATATTGTTTAAGGGGATATAGCGGGGTAATATATCCCTAGAGGAAGGGGATATGTTAGAGAGATAAGTCGAAGTGTTGCAATAATGTGAATAGAGAGACGATGATAATATCTATAAATTTGAGTACTTGGGTTGCGAGAATACCTATTGTATATATATTAAGTTGTGTGTATGCTTGTTGAATATACTATTATGTGTATAATATACTGTGGCACCCCTCCTAATAAAATACTGGGCTATCACTCCAATATCAAATTAAAACTGGAGTCTCATATGGTTCATTCTTAGCATCACTGTCGAAAAATAATTTTACTACTAATATCCTATTAGGCTGGCATCAAATTTTTAATTAACTAATCTTTTTAACCAAACCATTCAAATAAAACAATTACAACAGTTTATATGCAACAACTGAAATGAAATAAAATAAAAAAATCGAACACTCGGTACAATAATACAACCAAATCAAATGCTTCACTAAAAGGCGATAAAAGAATAAATGAGTATAGTTGGGCCATAAGCTCGAATGTTGCTACAATACCTCCTATCTAGATCTCAATGATAGAAGCGTCTAATATAAACATGCTTTCATCCACAGCTGCTGCAGCAAACGTCTGACTCGAAAGAATCATCATACAGGCGTCCTTGTGTCTGGACACACACACACACACACACACACACACACACACACACACACATATATATATATATATATATATATATATATATATATATATATATATATATATATAGCAAGAGGGGAGAGTAGAGAAACGGGTCAGAGCCGGAGTTTTGAAAACATTTTAGCAAGTGCTTAAAATCCATATTTTAAAAATATGTTATTTCTCATATTTAAACTGGTATCGCTCTCACATGAGATACACCTCACTCCTCTTCTAATAGTGCACAACTATCGCATACCTTTTTAAACAACCTAGTTAAGATACCCTGCCTAACTAATGTAATTACCCACCTTCTAATAATCCTCATCAATTCGAGTACTAAGGACTAAAATTCTCCCCATTCCCAACATTACGTTACGTTCGTGCGTGGGGTGTCTCGCGAAGCAAAATCTAAACAAGGAACCCCCCGATACACTACTACGTGACAATGTTGATCATCGGGATCCATTAGGCCTTCAGTACATACAATATTTATACCATCCCGTATTTATTAATAGTTCTCATTAGAACCTATGATCCATATTCATATAAATCCGGATATAAATCTACCGGAAGGAGTATATCACTTTATTCATTCTTCTCCTTTTTATACAGGGCTAGGTTATATGATATCTCTTCTCATATATATACAATATACTATTCGCAACAAGTATATTAGTTATCCATATAGGACACCAAACAAGATTTCGGTATACACACATTATTCTCTTTATGCATACACATCAATTTATATATCAATATATAACACTATTGCACCCTAGTTAAGAAACCTCTTGTACCGTTATAAAGTTCCCGTACACTTATAATAAATTTGAAGCATTTATTTCTTACTTATATACTTATACGCACAGTAGAAAGTTCTCATATAAATATACGTATATATATTAGTCACACATATAATATATATACTAACGGCACTCCACATAAGATCTATGGTGCTGGCATACTCTGCTATCAAGTCTCCGTATCACACAAACTAAGGGAGATACTAGTTCGGAATCACTCTCGAAATGTATTAACACAAAACACATACAAATGGAGGCGAAACATAGTTCCAAGTCACTAAGAGGTCAGCACATACCCTCACGTCTCTTAGGACCGTCTGACTATCAATCAGATAGCCTGTACTAAGGAGTCCTATGTTCTAGGGTACAAGTCAATATCCCCCAAAAAGGTCCCATCGAGATAAGACTGTCCTGGCGCAGTAACCTCCGTAATAGCAAGTAGCGCGGGCATGATTTTTACACATATATAATATATGGGCATACTCATAGCCCATATAATACATCCCATACATAGTATATTTATATCTTGGATATCCTACGCATTTAACAATTTTACCAGTCCCCAATATTTTATTTTCTGAGCTTTTCTCACCCCACAATTATTATATCAACAACATCGATATATATTATTTATATCTCTTCTCCATCTTTTATGGCTATAATTTCCAAACTCTTATAGCGATAGCCAATAGCCTCGAATATTCTCATTCACAATAATATAAGCCGTCACACAATTAAAATACCCCAATACGTATTCCCTTATTTAATATTCAAATCATACCTAAATATCTCTTTAAGTATTATTCCTCGCGAACACTCCTATTTGGGTAAATCATGGATTTTACTTTCAACTAATCCAAAATACATGCCTTACAAAAAAAAAATATTTAGAAGTCCCCACACTATTTTTAGGAACCCCAAATATTTATCTCCAAATAATTTTAGACTTCTATTTTTCCAATTTTCGGGTGCATTTCCGAGTTGGTGATTTCACTGGAACTTCCATCTTATAAAAATCATAACAATTAGAATAAAAATCAGAAAAATACGCGGTCAGCTCTCCCGTGACCATATCGAAAATATCTACAACTTTCGTGTTTTGACCGAGAGCTGAATCAGCTGTTTTCTTGTCTGAAACAGTCCGGAAGTGAGGCTGATCACTATTCACCTTCTTCTCCAAAAATCCAAACCTCCATTAAAACACCTCCAAGCTTTTTATCTCCTCTCTAATCATCAACGAACCTTAAACAACCATAAATACACATATAGAAAGGGTTCTAATCATCCTAGAACCCATATTCAACAATTAATTTCAATAAATTCCAAGTTTCTCAAATTGGGTATTAATCGAGTTATATCCATTTTAATCTTCCGAAAACCCGTTTGATCCACGAAATTTCAACCCAAAAATCTTTAGTTTTATACCAACTACAATATGAGAAATTAACACACTAAATCTTAAAGAAAGTTAAAAACTTGCCTCGTGGATTAAATTCGACGATCACGAGTCGAATCCCGTGAATTTTGGCTGGAAATCTCTTCTTTTCTTCTCTTTTCTTTCTTCTTCTTTCTTCTCTTCTTTCTCTCTTCTCTCTCTCTTCTCTCTCTCTCTCTCTCTCTCTCTCTCTCTCTATCTCTCTCTCTCTCTTAGGGCTAATATTTGGGGGAAATGAGGGATGCCACTTCTTTAAATCCGAAATTGGGTATATACCCAATTGTTAAATGACTCGTGTACTTATTTACGAGTCCCTACTAGTCCAAAAATGCCCGGAACTCAAATACTACCCCCGGGTACTCTATTTTGACTATCTCGACCATTTCGAACCCAATGGCGCAGTCGAAATATCCATCCGAGTCACTTAACTAAAATTCACTATTTTGACCCAACACGTTCAATACGCGTATTTTTCCAATTTAAAATATTTCCTTTGTCGCTTTACCCAACTTGCGACATGTAATTAAAAATAATCCACTCATATACCTAGTCTCGTAAGAAAATATAATCCATGTAAATATTAATTCGACACTCGAGAATTAATATTTACTATTCACTTTATAATATTGAATTTACTTAATTTCACTCATTAATCCCATAATTACTATTCATAATAATTCCTCAAATTACCAAATTAAATCCACATTGTAATTTAAATACCTTTAAAATACCTTTAAAAGTGCGGGGTATTACATACTTTCCCCCTTGCAATAGATTTCATCCTCGAAATTCAGATATAGCATGTACCACTAGTCTAGGATCGGTATATACATTACATCCTAGCTTAACCAAATTTAGATAAAGCCTAACACAATGGTCTTCCACTATATTCCAGCCATCTCAAGGCGTATGCTCATATATATATATATAATCTCATCATCTTTATATATTTACACTAATCTTGCACCCTTTTGTTAAGACCACTTAGCGCAAAGTATTTATTATTAATACCATATCTACTAGTCTCACACAGTAGAAATATTCACAAATCCATATCATCCCTATACATACATATATATATATATATATATATATATATATATATATATATATATATATATATATATATACTAATCCTGCACCCCCGGGTTAACACCCATTAGTGCTCTTAATAATAATATCACATAATAATCATACACACATCCTATTAAGATTCATAGGCATATTCCTATCCTAATCATACACTTCTCATACATATTTTATTCTCACCGCTACGTATTGTATAAATATTCAGATTATTATCTCTCTCATAATCTCTAAGTTACATTCCCTATACCTAATAATTAAAGTATTAACTCTCATATACTCTTTTGGAATTTGGTACTACATACACTCCTTCTTTACTTGGAGTATGCTAACCATACAGTCATGCGCAAGCCACTCTTTATACTCGTTTGAGTAAGACGCCGCTCTACTTTCTCACAATAAATTGGGTAACCTTTTCATTAAGAGGTACCTTTTTAAATGGCTTTCCGCAGCCTTTCAATCCCATCTCGTGTGTGTTAGCTCTCGTTCCACATAAATGTTTTCATTATCGTCATTCTCGCATGACATTCAATACGCTATACCATTTAACCTTATTTATAGCCGCCCTTCAGGCATATATTATACATATTTATTTTCATATCCTTCCATCTTGGACATTTTTGGGATTTACTAATCAGGGTACCCATACCCCCTATCATCCGTGCATATATGCACCACCATTGCAAACGTTTTGATACATCACACTCACTCTAAATAATGGGCCTCATTTCATTGGCCTAGTACTAATACCTGGGTATCCCTTAACCCGAATAATTCGAAATTTAATTCTCCCGATACCTGGAAACTTCAATCCTTCTCAAGATTATCCCATCGATCTTCTTGTGGTTATCTCACAGTAGTCTTCCTATATCAGTGCCTTATTGCCCTTATTTCGTGGTAGTCTTAAGATTAAGGTGTTTCTAATACACGTAATATGAGTACTATTCTAATTATTTCCCTAGTGCCCAAGGCCTCTCTCGACTTCCGACACGTGTTCAGTTTCGTGCGTGGGACGTCTCGCAAAGCAAAATCCAAATGAGGAACCCTCCCGTTACACTACTCCCTCGCATCGCCGGTCATCGAGATATAACGGTCTAAGGGACACCAATAGGATGTTATAAATCTTACCTCATTAACCTACCAACGTACTTCTACAACTATATCCTTCCATCTTAACGAAATAGAAAATCTAACTAATCGGGCACCTACTCTCTGCAAAAGTGCTACGAACATTATACCCAAAACGTATTTCCTCTTAATTTTCTTTCTATTTAAGGCCTGGATATACGTCTCAAATCGATTGCCTTCAACTTAACTCACCCACACACTTGCGATGAGAGAATAATTTCAGTGCTTCTCCGTAGCACTTATATCTCTATATAATTATAAAGTCATCAAACGGCTCTCACTCTATAGTGTTTTCTCTACACTAGGAGACTTATCGTAAAAACCAACATCCTTGCATTATATAATATCTCTCCACTCCCGACGTCGTTAAGGTTCATGTGTGGCGCGTTTCGCAAGCGAAATCCAAACAAGGAACCCCTCATATATACTATTAATTAACTTTGTCGGTCCTGGAGGTCCTCTAGTTCAAATATGCCACTCGGATAATCCCATCTCTCCAATTGACAAAAATGTGGTCAGAACTCTTAATTCTTTCCAGGAGCCACACCACCAAGCGCTTGTACTAACACTAAGTCCTTAGCGCAAACAACAATGAGCTTAAACTCACAGAACTCTATGGTGCTGGCATACTCTGCTATCAAGTCTCCGTATCACACAAACTAAGGGAGATACTAGTTCGGAATCACTCTCGAACTGTATTAACACAAAACACATACAAATGGAGGCGAAACATAGTTCCAAGTCACTAAGATGTCTGCACATACCCTCACGTCTCTTAGGACCGTCTGACTATCAATCAGATAGTCTGTACTAAGGAGTCCTATGTTCTAGGGTACAAGTCAATATCCCCCAAAAAGGTCCCATCGAGATAAGACTGTCCTGGCGCGGTAACCTCCGTGATAGCAAGTAGCGCGGGCATGATTTTTACACATATATAATATATGGGCATACTCATAGCCCATATAATACATCCCATACATAGTATATTTATATCTTGGATATCCTACGCATTTATCAATTTTACCAGTCCCCAATATTTTATTTTCTGAGCTTTTCTCACCGTACAATGATTATATCAACAACATCGATATATATTATTTATATCTCTTCTCCATCCTTTAGGGTTATAATTTCCAAACTATAGCGATAGCCAATAGCCTCGAATATTCTCATTCACAATAATATAAGCCGTCACACAATTAAAATACCCCAATACGTATTCCCTTATTTAATATTCAAATCACACCTAAATATCTCTTTAAGTATTATTCCTCACGAACACTCCTATTTGGGTAAATCTTGGATTTTACTTTCAACTAATCCAAAATACACGCCTTACAAAAAAAAAATATCTAGAAGTCCCCACACTATTTTTAGGAACCCCAAATATTTATCTCCAAATAATTTTAGACTTCTATTTTTCCAATTTTCGGGTGCATTTCCGAGTTGGTGATTTCACTGGACCTTCCATCTTATAAAAATCATAACAATTCGAATAAAAATCAGAAAAATACGCGGTTAGCTCTCACGTGACCATATCGAAAATATCTACAACTTTCGTGTTTTGACCGAGAGCTGAATCAGCTGTTTTCTTGTCTGAAACAGTCCGGAAGTGAGGCTGATCACTATTCACCTTCTTCTCCAAAAATCCAATCCTCCATTAAAATACCTCCAAGCTTTTTATCTCCTCTCTCATCATCAACCAACCTCAAACAACCATAAATACACATATAGAAAGGGTTCTAATCATCCTAGAACCCATATTCAACAATTAATTTCAATAAATTCCAAGTTTCTCAAATTGGGTATTAATCGAGTTATATCCGTTTTAATCTTCCGAAAACCCGTTTGATCCACGAAATTTCAACCCAAAAATCTTTAGTTTTATACCAACTACAATATGAGAAATTAACACACTAAATCTTAAAGAAAGTTAAAAACTTGCCTCGTGGATTAAATCCGACGATCACGAGTCGAATCCCATGAATTTTGGCTGGAAATCTCTTCTTTTCTTCTTTTTTCTTTATTCTTCTTTCTTGTCTTCTTTCTCTCTTATCTCTCTCTCTCTCTCTTAGGGCTGATATTTGGGGGAAATGAGGGCTGCCACCTTTTTAAATCCGAAATTGGGTATATACCCAATTGTTAAATGACTCGTGTACTTATTTACAAGTCCCTACTAGTCCAAAAATGCCCGGAACTCAAATACTACCCCCGGGTACTCTATTTTGACTATCTCGACCATATCGAACCCAATGGCACAGTCAAAATCTCCAACCAAGTCACTTAACTAAAATTCACTATTTTGACCCAACACGTTCAATACGCGTACTTTCCAGTTTAAAATATTTCCTTTGTCGCTTTACCCAACTTGCGACATGTAATTAAAAATAATTCACTCATATACCTAGTCTCGTAAGAAAATATAATCCATGTAAATATTAATTCGACACTCGAAAATTAATATTTACTATTCACTTTATAATATTGAATTTATTTGATTTCACTCATTAATCCCATAATTACTATTCATAATAATTCCTCAAATTACCAAATTAAATCCAAAGTGTAATTTAAATACCTTTAAAAGTGCGGGGTATTACACATACCTACATTACTTACTATCGAGTGGAGGTTGTGCGTTGTGGACAATCATGCCTTAAGGGTCCTTCGGATGGGATATTGACTAGTAGCCCTAAAGCATAAAACCTAGGTACGGACAATCTGTGAGAACGGTAGTAATGATGGTTGTATGGGTACGTAGATATGTGCGTAGCCCATCGGCTTGGGACATGTTCACCTCTAATATATGTGTTTATTTTGATGGTTCGTGAGAGACTGAACCATTACTCCTTTATGTAAATGAGCGATGCAATAGGACATGATAATAGAGTATGCAGGCACCGCAACTGTGTCTCGGGGTGCAATATTGTATATATATATATATATATATATATATAGGATATAGTGTATATATATATATATATACTTGTAATGATATCTACTGTGTGAACTGAGTAGGCAGAATTAATAATGAAATCTGAAACGAATTAAGTAGCGAACAGTTAATTATATTAAACTAAAAGGGTATGTTTATGCTAAAGAGGAATTGATTATGTTTATTGTATGTATTGCAAGGGAAATCCATGGGAACGATGTCGGCTTATGATAGTTATTAGATAGAAAGGACTAGTTAGTGTAGATGTAGCATTAGTGGGATTTGAATATTCACTAGGCGTGCACATTAGATCAGAGGTGATCATCCCAAGTGAGTTCGATAATTTAACATGAAAAATATATGTGCTAATAAAACATTTTAAGCACTTGCTAATTTTTAAACTGTTTTCAACTCGGGCTCTGACCCATTTTCTGCAAATCTCTTTTCTTATCAAACTGTTTTAGGTGCTCAGCCATAGGAACACCAGGCTTAGGAGTTCCAGTCATTCTACGAACTATAGTTGTTGTGGAGGCTACATGACTTTGGTAGTAGACGCCTCTGACTCTATCATTCCTCACTTTGGAGTTATTTTCATCAGTTGGACATGTCATCCCTTCTTATTTATATATTCAGAGATTTGAGATTTAGTTCATTACTCTTCTCAGCTATTAACTTTATTTAGTTGGATTACTGTATTGGATTTTGACTGGAGGTGTTTACTCCATCTCCTTTATATTATGTCAGTTATTTTAGTTCTTATGAGATTGGATTGTATGGTGAATGATTAATTATTCAGTTAAATTGCTTTATATTAATTGTTAAGATAAAATTTCAACATCAACCTTTTTAAATATTAGGTAATTAGTATTTAAAACAAGTCCTCGGCAGTGATGCATAATCTGAACCAACTGGATAATATGATTTTAATTAATAAAGGACTGATCACCCGGTATTTAATTAGGCGGGGTGTCACAGGCTCACCAAAAGTCGACACATCGTCAATCCAATGGACCAAAACGCGACAGAATACTAGGGTAACTTGATTTAAAATTTCAGGTTTGGCCATTTGAATGAGCATTAATCTTGTTCGAAGGATACTGCTCCCTCATTCGAATGACATTACTAACGAGGTGTTCTAACAAGATGCCTTTGTGGGCGAGAAAAAGATCAAATTTGAATCGTCAGAAGTTTCGTACGAACCTCATTTGAATGACCTCATTCGAATGAGAAGGCCCTCGTTTGAATGAGCTTTGATTTTCTTGAATTAAATATGAATTACAAAAACTTCGAGTTGACAAGAACGAAGGGTACGATGACGATTGATTCTCCATATTCATTTATAAATAGAACGTTTACAAGGAAAGAGATAAAATCGAGGCACGGGTATTATAGCCCACTCACCACACACGTTCACGTGCACGCGACCTGATCAACACAGATTCCAATTTTGTTTTCTTTATTCTACTTTACACCCAATTTCTTCATTTCTTTATAACAAATCCATTATTCCTCCTTTCTTTTTTTATTCTTTTCTAAAAATAAGCCAAAAATAATATTTTCTCCCACACCTCAATTATAAGTAGCCCAAGCCTTTTAATTAAAATAATTCCTCACTCTTACCTCCTTTTTATTATTTTATTTAGTAATTTATCCTTTTGTAAAATACCAAAAATGAACGTAAACCCTAATTTCCACCTATAAAAAGGGCATTTGGACTAGATTTGAAGGAGACTAACCTCATATAACTTAGAGACTATACATCCTCTTCGATCAACTATGTAAGTTCAATTTAGGTTAGAGTAATTTAAATCTGTTTTATTTCTTTTTAAATTTTTAGAAAATTGTGTGAAGTATATTGTATTCTAAGATGCAAATTGAGAGTTTGTGAGATATGTTCCGAGAGGCAAATATTATCATAAAATTCAAATTTGTGGGTGTTCTTCAATTCCTAAGCATGGAGGTCCAATTAAATTGCAAGGGGACTTGGTTTATATATTGTTCCCTTCTTTTTATATTCTTTCCCTTACGCCTATAATGAATTTTTTATACATTTTATATGTAAAATAATTCGCATAGAAGGCTAAATACCCCCCATTCAAGGGGAGAGTTAAAAATTCTTCTTTTTAACTTAGTTTGGTAATTTTTAATTTTACTATGGTTCTTTAAAAACATATATTGGACTTTAAAATATCATTATGATTTTTGAGAGAAAACCTTTGTTTCTAGTCATGCTGTAAGACAAGGTAATTTATTTTTAATGAATCGAAAAATTCTCATCCCATGAAACATGGGGTGATCTTGTCATTTAGAAAGAGCCCGCAATTTTTATTACATCAATTTCTTAAGAATCAAACTAAAGTTAAGATTTTCTCAAGTTAAATGTTGTTTTAAGAATTTTAAACTCTAAAACTAAATTTTAAAGACTTAAAATAATTTTAATAAATGATCTCTATCGGGTAGACTATTAGAAGATCTTTAGTCTTATTCTTGAGAGTTTTGTGAAGGTCTAAAATTAGTTTTCTAAAGAAATTTTATTTTCATTACATTTAGACAAGAATCGATTTGCAATTTAAACACGTCTCTGAGTATTCTAAAACTAAAAGTCACTTAATTAAAATGAATAATTGAGTCGTAAAAGTGGATTCTCATCCCTTGTTTGTTCTATTACTTATTCATTTCACTTAGTTATTATTTGTTAGTTTAGTTTAAACATCAGTTCATCAGTAATGGTATAAAGATCCCTTAACAATTATTTTGAAGGATTATTACATAGTCTTCACTTTGCTTTTGTCCAGATTAAAGATCCCGGATTAACCCCTTACTTAAAATCCCATTGCATAGTCTTCTCTAATTATAACACGAGTGTAGCTATGTTATGTTTATTATGTGATTCCTTAATTATAGCAAGTTTGTTTATATAATAGTATTTATAGATGTATACTTAGTGAAGGTAGTTGCACTTAGCAAATGGAAAGAGTATTAGTGGGGTTTGGGTTTAAATAACTATTATGTGTCCTAGTTATACTGGGTAGATTAATTGGAATAAATGAAATAAACACATTAGGTGCACACTATAGTTGAGAGTTGAGGTTTATCTCAAGTGAGTGCGACCATTTAATCTTAAAAGTAATAGACTGTTATTTTAATCGATTTAAAAGAATTATTTACTTGAAAAATATTTTTACTCATTGGGCTTTGACCCACAAGTTCTTGTCTTTTCCTATTTTTCCTTTTATTACCCCACGTGTGAAGCACTAGTGACCGAGATGATAGGGATAAATCTATTCTTGCAATGCAATACCTGTGGATGATACCTTATTTCTTCGATGCCTCTATATATTCTTATCTAGATAGGATGAGTTATTCGATCTTACTATTGAGCATGTCACCCATAGATGGATATGATTTCATCTTACTATCAGACTATTATTATTATTATTATTATTATTATTATTATTATTATTATTATTATTATTATTATTATTATTATTATTATTATTATTATTATTATTATTATCCTGTCAGACATTTACTTTTTCATGCATGTTATCATTCGATTTTTATAATGTGGATGTTTATTTGGTGATCGAGGATTTATTCGATTCACACTTATTACTTATTTATGCATGATGGTTATTCCACTCATTGTCTTTTCGTGGGTTGTTTTTCTTATTTATATCAGATTACATTTAAGACCGTGATGCTGATAATGATCCATATTGAGATTCGTGTTATATTTTAGTAAATTATTGACCACCCGGTATTAAAATAGGCAGGTTATTACAGCTACCGCCTCATACCCTACTATCGCCAACCCGACATCCCACTCTGGTGAACCTACATATTCGAACCTATATATATTTGTGCATGTGTGTGTGTGTGCACATGTGTGGTGAGTGTGTCAAAGTCCTATAAACCCACTATACACATTCTTCATTTTATCTAAGGTGGTACTCTATTCAAGAAAAAACCCATGTACACCATCACCAACTTTCATTTTCCCTGAAAAATATTCCCACTTTAAACCAAGTCCATATGATCCCATTCTTTTTCTATGAAAAAATACCACACCTAAAAACCAAGCCACACACCTCCTATGAAATGAAAAGGGAAGCTGCAATCTGGAGGCGAGGATTCAGCAGTGTAGGACAGGTTTCACAGCCCCAAGTTTGGATCTCATTTGTAGTATCATTTTAGGAGTAGTGCAATATTAATTTTTCTAGTTCTTCTTTTGTATTTTTTAGTGATTTTACTGTGAGTCAAAATATTTTAATGAGAAGAAATATTGAGTGATCAAATTTCAGAATATTATTGGTGTAACTCATATTTTTAAGGTGCATTTTTGTAAAGATTTTAAAGTGTATGCAAGGAGACTTGGTGTATTTTACGTATTTTTACATTTTTACAAGACTTTGTGTGAAATTATTTTCACACTTTTTATGTGATTTATCCATATGGAAGGCTAATCTCCCATTCTAGGGAAGATATGGAGTGAAGGGGGATCCAGGGACCAGGTGGACATAAACTTTTGAAAATTATTTTTTTTACACTTGAAATTTACGATATTTTCAAAAAAATTATACATACACATTTCCCCCCCTAAAAATAATTATATATATTGTCCCCCCTTGCCTTAAATCCTTGATTCGCTACAGAGATTAAGCCTTCATGGTCTTGCTTTATCAATTTTAGTTTTGTAATTTTTAATATTAATATGCTCTTTTGAAAATAAATATTGGACTTTTACATATTGAAACACATTTCGAGAGAAGCACTAGGTTCTAGCCATGCTTCGAGAGAAGGTGATTTATTTTTAATGAATCAAGAAATTCTCTGGCCATGAGAGATGGGGAGATCTTGTCATAGAGAAAAAAACTCGAATTTTGTATTACATTAATTTTTTTAAGAATCAAACTAGAGAGTTTTTTCTTAAGTTAAATATTTTTAGAAATTTTTTACTCTAAAACTAATCTTTAAAGACTTAAAAGTATTTTTGTAAATGATTCTAGCGGTTTGTATATTATAAAAGTTTTGGTCTTATTTTTGAAAGTTTTGTAAAAGTCAAAAATTAATTTTCTAAAAAAATTTTTTATATCACATTTGTGACGAGAGTCAATTTGTGATCTAAGTAAATCATAGAGGATTCTAAAATTAAAAATAACTTAATTAAAATAAATATTTAAGACTTTTAGATGGATTCTCAAACCTTGATTCATCTCAAACTTGTTTTCCTAACATTCCACTAATTTTTAGCTTTTTGCTTCTTTTTACTTTAGTAGTAGTTAACTCAAAGTTGAATTGCTACCCCTTACTTGCCATATACATGTTTTAATGTGTTTTGTAGGTCCCAAAAGATTTTTGATTGATGAGTTTTGCAATGATATACACATAATAGGCTAGTCATCATACTTAAATGGGGTATCGACATTATCCTACTAAAATAGGTATTGTTATTTGCTTCTTTGTAGATTTTTTTGGCATTGAATCTCTCAATCATACTTGCAAAAAGTCCAATCTAAATAATATACATTAATTTTTTTATATTGAAAGGTTATAAAGTAGACCCCTCGATTTTGATATTTCCACTAATCAACTCTTTTAGTTGTTAATAAAGGGCTTGCAGCTTTGCAAGCATGCTCTTTTTGTAGACCTTCATTGACAACTAAGGTGTCAAACACAAGGCTAGATGATATGACTTTTTCTTAGCCTTTCTATGCAAAAGCACTACGAAGCACGAAACATGGCGCGATGTAATGGTTTAGAGAAATAATAACTTCCAAAATAATGTTCCACTTCATCAAAATGGTCGAATTGAATTTCGTATTCAATTACCTAATAAAACTGATGTTCAGGTTTGTTTATGTAATTAATTAGATATAATTTGATTATTTAAATCTTCTATTTTCTCAATTCTAATTGATTTTAACCAATTAGTAACTCTATATTTTAACCAATTCTAATTGAAATTATGATGGGTTTGACGAAACTGCTACTTATTTTCCATGAGTAAATGATGGCTAGAGATACACGAGATGATGCATTAAATTGTATGGGGTCGGGAGGAATGTTTCCTTCCTTACGCTCAAGGTCCATATGGAATTTTTAAAGAATAAACAAAATTACCTAGTACATAATTCTCATTCTATATTATTTGTAAAACAAAATCAAAGTTTAATAATATTGGAGGCATAATAAGAAACGAGATTCAATAGTTATAAGCACAATAATATAATATTACTATTTAAATATGGTCTCTTTGAATGGAGATTTGCCACGTGAAAAAAAATCTTTAACCCCACAAAAATCCTTCAGTTACCCATAAAATCCTCCTGTTATTCTTCTCATCATCCTTATAGCTTCTCCTTCCTCTTTCAAATCAAACGCCTCTTTCAACTAAAAAGCCCTTGTCTCCTGTCCATCCTTCTAGAAATGATTGAAGTCTCTTGGTCTTTTTAAATCTGTGCAAAATTCCGAGCACAATATTTAAGACCCAACTCACCAAACAATGTCTTTAACTCTCCAAAATTAATAACCACGCCACCTCCAAGAAATTGCTCCAGTACACAACTCACCTCTTGAAATCTCAACTCCACCAACCTTTCATCGTAACTCTTCATCAAGAACTTCAAAACTTGATTTTCAATCGAAACTATAATCAACCTAGATAATTCCACTGAGACAAACCCCCCACATCCATCACCTCCTGATATATTTTTAAAGTGGTCGAGAAATTCTGAATTTGATCGAGAGCACAAACGCCCTTAACCTTAAGTACTAGATTCCTCCCCATCTTCTTCATAAGAACTTCTCCGATACTCTGAAAATTCTCCTCGCCATTAAACCCCCAGGAAAAACCCCTAAAATGGAAAGACAAACCCCCGGTGACCAATGTTTGATTCACTAAAACTCAAATTACACAAAAATAAAGGCGATTCTATATAATGTGAGTACCTAAAAAGTTGGTGACTACTTAAACATAGTCACTATTCTTAAAACTATCATTCCAACATTAATTGTTTTTTTAATTGTCATATAAGATAGAAACTCACGTTTAAGGTAATTTGGTCATTTGTTACAATTTCAAAATTTAAAATTTCTTAATTTGTTTTGTTATTTTTCATTGTAATAAATCTTAGCAAACTGTTAATGAGATATATTTTTTTAGTACCATTTTATGGTAAATGATTGATATACTTGCAATGGTAGGCAATGGAATTTTTAATTGTTTTTTTAATTATCAACTCAACTAAAAAAATCCTATTGATATGGTTAATGCCACATTTTTGTGTCATTTGGTAATTAAGCTACTTTAAGTGAGACATGTCATTTTATAGCTTAAGGGTAGTGCAATATGTTTGCAGGAACCTTGATAAATTTTGGTAGATATGTTAAATATATTTTGTATTTTTTAATTAAATTATTATAATTTTGATTGTTGAATGATCTTAAAAGTTGATGTTGCTATAAGTAATACGAAATAATGATTGATGATATGAGAAATTGGACATACGTCCCTCTCAATAACCATATCAGATGGAAAGTAGAGATTAAGCAAACAAGAAGGAAAAAGACACAAAATATAAAGTGGTTCGACTATAAAAATGAGCCTACGTCCACTTTTGTACTCCACTCTCATTATATGTGTTGTATGATACAAAGTTATGGTGCCATTAGAGGCACGCAAGATAGAGAGGGTAAGAGAGTACATGAGATTATCTAAGCAGACATCTCGTGATGTGGCCTATGAAGTTTGATCAGTGTGACTGAGGTAGGGGGTGAGCCCCCCCAGGTGTGGTGATCTCTAGAGTGAGAGGGAGATAGTTAAGATTTTGGCAGGGCTTCTCCTAGTGTCCCCACCCCCCAATAATAGTGAGGTGATCACTTCTATTTATAAAATTCATAAAGGTGATGTCACGTGCATGGATCACATGATATATGGATAAGCTGTACGAGTATGGAATCCTTCTATAAGCCGACAATTGTCGTGTGAGAGTAGGTGTCGTGGCCTATTTGAACCCGAGCAGCGACCTATAATTGGTTGGATGTCGCGGCATGTTTGACTCCCACGTAACGCCTGGTTTTGACCATGGCCTGCTTGGTACAAGACCTGATAAGTGTGTATGTCTGCGACCTATCCTTACCCATGCAACAACAAGTTATTAACTCTTCCTCGAGCATATGACTATATTGGGAATATCAATTGTCGATTACAAACTTCTTTAATATTTAATCATATTACATGTTACTAGCTCTCACGCATTTCGCGATGTTCAGAACTCGTATATGATAAATTTGCTACAATTAGAAATATCAGGATTTAGAAGAGTTAATGGATGTGGAAGGTTTCTAAACAAATACCCCATAATTATTCGTTTAGAGGCTTTAGGGAAATAGTGATATATGTGCAACAAATAAATCCAAGTAAATTAGAGATAATCAATCTAGATAAGTAGAGATAAAGTAACAATTCTAAGTCAATCACCGACATTCCATATAGTAACAATAACTAGGTCCTCAATTATTTGTGTCATATAGGCCAAATAATACAATCATGGGTATAACAAGAGATTATTCCCTAGTCATAATGTATGATATAATATAACAGGTTCAAAATGAACGATATTAAATGATATCATTACATAAATCAACACAGGGTTTTAAAAATCGAGTCAATTGTACATAAATGTTTGAACTACTCAAATGAATTCATCATTGAGAATCATAAAAATTGGGATCATCACATAGTGATATCAATAATAGGTGTAATCCAAAGCATTGCATGAAAAGTGCCTAAGTAAGGTCGGAGTTTTAAAATGTTTAAGACGCGTGTACTTGAAATTGCATATAACATAATTTTTAAGGGTCTAAAATATATAAAAAATTTGAATGGATCTCTTATAGTTCCTTAGGTTTTCAAGTTTAGTAGTAAATGACTTTTTTCATGCATAATGGTGTCAAAAGTCAGTGGGAAACGTTTGGGGGTGAAAATTCAGTAGTTGAAAAACTTCAGGAGTTTATGTGCAAAAAATAGTTTAAAGTTTTAAAATCAAAGTTTGTGCGATACTTCGAATTTGCTTCCTGGTTGACCAAACAAGGTGTTGTTATATAACATTTTGAGTAGAAAACTAAAATAAAAATTTTGAATTTTTTTTAGAAATTTTTGAATGGACACTCGCCTTCACACGCTTAGTCAAAGTTAACCTGCACTGGTTTTAACCTCACTCGTGCGTGTGTTGACCACTTCATCTTCAAACTTTGGAATTTTGACTTTAGGGTTACAAAATTTTACCTTCAATTAAATCCATTACAGAATACCATTTGAGATGATTCGGAAATCCATTCTTTATAATTTTTCACAAGGAATCCGAAAATATATTTTTTATGAATTAAGGTGTATCGTAGCCCATCTCCATGAACTATAAAATTTCAAAAAATTCAGTTTCATATTCTTGGAGTTATTGTGAAATTAAAGCTATGGAAGTGATATGGTTTTGTTTCCGTGTGAATTTGGAGTAAAATGGTTTTGGTTTAGGTTCTAATTGAATGTATACAACGAAAATTTTAACCTTGAAAATTTAATCCCAGAACTATAAAAACTCTATTTTGGCATATGCACGTATACTATAACAAAATTAAACATTATGGTTGAGTTCCTACAAGTATTATGACAATTATTCCTATTTCAAAACTAGTTCAAAGTCAGGAACACATAATTCACCGTTAAAGTTCAAGCTTTCATGGTGTTTTCTGGAAATTAACCCTTAGCTATGTATTTCTACGTTGAGTGATGATACCAAATTTGGTATCACCAGTTTATAGTGGTGAACAGCTCAAATAAGAGTACAACAATGGCAATAAGTAAACAACAAATTGATGAAGAAGGTGGTGAGGCTAAGAAGAGTAACACCATAGAGTAAGTGGTTCGGCCGGAGCCTACATCCATTGTGTGTGTGTCACTTTCACTAACAAATGGGCACTAATGGCCTGGTTTACAAGATTTTTCTCTCTAGAAAATAATTAAGCAGAGTTTTAGCTAGGGTTTTTGTTACTCGATCCCTTACAAGGAAGAAGTTACATGATATATATAGTGCTTAAGTGGTGTAATGTACCCCCCAATCATATTGTTTGCATGAATGGTTGGCTCTTAGCCAACCCAGTGTGGACATATGGATGTGCCACATATAGATCATGATGACCAAATATTTCGTCATACGAGGGAATGATATAGTCATAATGGTTTTTCCCAAGTGTTCCTGGTCTTTTTTGTACCCGCATATGCTTGGACTGCTTGACGTCATCCACTGGAACCAAGACCTTGCCGAGTATGATGTTGTTGACTCCGAGATGATTATTGAGCTTGCCATCATAAATAGAACCTCGGCAAATCAGGTCAATTGAGGTTAGGTAACTGCGATCACTCTTGATATCGTCTACCTCAGAGAATGAAATTGGTCCTTGTTGACCCCCCTTGGACCATTGTTGATATCGGCTGTCAGTGAGGCTGAGGGTGATGCATATGAGGCCATCCCTTATCAGGATGACCCTTCTTCTGGGTGGTTGGACCCTTCTAGTGACTCGATGGTGAGATCAGACAATGTTGCTTCTCATAGTACGAGGGTGTACTTTAGTCATATCAATCACCCCTAGCCTTTAGCCCTATGTGTGCATAGGAGGTTGAGGGGTATATGAACTCGGATGATGAAAGGATGTTTATGAGTAATTTTTTGCATAGGGGTTGAAATCGAGAGACTTATCACCCTAGTGATTGGCTAGCGTCTGACACAAGCCAAACAAGGTGGCTGCGCGCTTAGGGTTTCGAGGTGACATGATGAGGATCCTTGGAAACCACGCACAATTATTGCTTTGATATTTAAAATCCCTAAAAATAATTATCTCTCCTTCCCTTTTCTTTTCCATTTTTACTCTTTTCTACAAAACGAAAACCTCCATAGCTTTCGTCACTTTCCAACTTCACCACTTGTGAATCTAGGTTGCCTCCAGCCTTGCTTCTTTCATTCCATGTGTGTAGTATTGCTCAGGTATTATTCTTTACCCTTAATTTCTCAATTATTGGCTTATTAGTCTTTTATTTGGTTTTTCTGACATTTTTTACTCTTTTTTAGTGATCCCTTCCTCTACTGTTTAGGGGTTTTATGGCTAGGATATCGGTTGCAAGGTAGTTATTAGACTTTACTAGGTTGTTCTGAGGGTGAGCTAGGACTTGGTGGTTGATTTATTAGTTTTTCAGCCAGTCTTCGATCACCATCTCCGGTGAGCTTCCCACCATTATTTTTGGTGTTCATATAAAACCCTTTAAAATTCCACGTGTTTGATCTTTAATACAACTGTCAATAATTATTTGCTATTAATTAAACTTGTCAAGTGTGGTCTCGTATCTCAAATGCTAAGACTTTTGTATAAACTTGGAGAGTATTTTCCAAATCTGAGAGAGAAGTGCTTCAACAAAATCAGATAGGTTGAGATAGCTTAAGACGAGAGCTAAAAGGCCGAGGATTTTCCCCTTTAGCCAATTTTTCCACCTCCCTTAGTTGTTATATACCCCGAGCCTGCCGAGGCTTGTGACCCGATGTCTGAGTCATCTACTGCAGACCCTATGTCTACGTTTCCAGTTGAGAGCATGCACTCATATGAAGAGGCCATGTACTGCTCCCCTCATCAAAGTGTGGTGTCTGTTGGTGAGGAGGTGTCTTCCCGTATTGCGTCTTCAAAAAATGTTGTGCCTTCACACAACTCTGACTCTATAGAAATATAAGGGCCCAGTGTTACATTTCCTCCTATAATGGATGCCATTCCACTGTCGGCTGCCACTCGATCTGGGTTTTCCAAGAGTTTTCCCACTGGTATCCCTATAAGCACCCAACAAGATAACAATGAGGAAGGGAGTGATGTGGACACATCCATAGACACTGAATACGAGAGTTGTATAATAGAGCTCGACCTCTTAGAATTTAGACATATTTATGGAATAGGTCCTTCAATCTCCCTCAGGAAGCCACTTAAAGATGAGAGGGCCTTTGATGGCCGAGATGGCGAGATTTATATTTACAAGCAGATGTTCAAGTTGGGTTTTCGTCTACCCATCCATCCTATGATCTGAGCCATCATATCTTATATAAACCTTATTCCCTCCAAATTATCTCCAAGAGCTTGGAGGGTTATAATAGGAGCCATCTTTCTCTGGAAAGATGTTCATCATACCAACCTTCCAGCTAGAGTATTTATCGAGTTTTAGAACCCTTCGTCCGCTAAGAACCATCCGAGCTATTACCACTTCATAACCAAAAAGTTTGAGAAAAAACTTATCTTGGTCACTCAAACCTCAAACCACAATTAGAAACCCAGATACATCTTTGTCTCAAGTGCCTGGGAGTTTTTCCCAAACCAGGATGGCGGAACATCTGAGTCGAGAACCCCATTGAGATGGGCTAAAGCCTCTATTTCGGCCAAAGCTAACCCTGGGTTAAGTCTAGATAACCTTAAAGACATCAAAGACCTTCGTATTCAAGGACAGTATGGTCGTCTCGTCTAGTATGAACATCTGATGACGCTTTATTATCTCTCCCAGACTGACTTGGGGATAGTCCTTTGGCCGAGCTACGTAAGTTTAAAAAATTCTTTGATGTTATGTATCGTATCTATATATAACTCACATACTAATTTCTCTCCTCATCTTTTTGCAGATCGTTTAGAAGGTCTATCACACGGCTTTTGGGAAATATCTACCCCCAACCTCGGCAAGCTCCTGGACAGATGAGGTAGTAAGAATGCCCCTCCTCCAGCTCGGACTAAGAAGAATGTCGGCACTACTAAGGCTGAAGATTTTTCTAAGAAGAGGAAAGCTCCAGTTGACCCCCTTTCCTCTCCTCCAAATAAGACCCAACACACTGAACGTGCCATCCTAATCTCTACGGATCATGCCTTAGATGCTCGGCTATCTCAGTGGAAGATCAGTGATAGCGTAATTGGTCATAACTTGAAAGCCTTTGATGCCATCGGTGGGATCCTTATCGTGGAGGACAAGAATTTTCTCGAATCCTTGGATGTTCCTCTACTAGTGGAGTTTTCTCTACATCGATCAGTTCAGGTACGTTGATGAACCAGTTCTCTCTTTTTTTAAGTGTTGTCTCTCCATTTCTTAAAACATCATTACTTATGCATCTGATATTTTTTCTTTAGGCTGTGGTTTCTCTTCACCGCTTGACCTACTGGACCCTGAAGAGGATGCCTCTGATCCAAAAGGGTAAGGATGCCGAGAAAGTGGAGGCTGGGCTGAGGGCCAACCTTGAGAAGGCCGGGAAGGATTTGAAGGAAAAGGAGGACCAGATTATCCATCTGAAGGAGGAGCACACCAAGGCTCTAAAAGCCAAATATGACAGCATTCAGGCTAATATAGACAAGGCCCTTAAAATTTCATTGGCTGAGGCTGAGGAAAAGATCATTGCCAATTACAAAATTTCTGACGAGTTTGTAGATTTCGACTTTGAATATCTCGAGAGGGGCATCAAGGCTATTGGTCGATGGGATGCCCTTAAGCATGGTGAATCTAGAAGTTTATCCCCATAAGACTTTGTGGACCTCGGCTTCGGTGATGCTTGTCTTGCGCAGGCTTTGAGAGAGGTTGAGAGTTGTGGTGTTGCTCCTATAAATACTAACTCTCTTGAGTTTACTGAGAATGAGAACACTGCCAATATTAAGGACGAGGTTGAAGTCATCGATGATGGACTTCATAAAACAGCTCCACTTGGTGACGGGTCGGACCCAGTCGAAGGACAAGTTCAGACCTGAGGGCTTTCATCTATTATGTGTTTGTTTTGTGAAGCTCTTTTGTAACCCCATCTTTTCATCAAATATTATAACCTCTTGTAGGTAGATTTTTGTAATCTCCCTTATCATTGATGCAAGCCTAGTTCCATTATGCCTCGTGTCTATTACTGTATTCTTATCAAGACATTTTATCTCGTCATATTAATCATGTTTCATGATGTTTAAGATCTGAGATCACCAAATAAATGACGTTACATCTCATATTTCACCACATTAATGATGTTTAAGGTCTGAGACCACCAAATAAATGATGATTAATCTTATATTTTACCAAATTAATGATGTTTAGGGTCATATTTCACCAAATTAATGATCTTAGGGTCTGAGATCACCAAATAAATGATGTTTAATCTCACATCTTACCAAATTAATGATGTTTAGGGTCTGAGATCACCAAATTAATGATATTTAATATCATATTTCACCAAAGTAATGATGTTTACGGTCTGAGATCACCAAATTAATGATGTTTAATCTCACGATTCACCAAATTAATGATGTTTAAGGTCTGATATCACCAAAAAATGATGTTTCATCTCATATTTCACCAAATTAATGATGTTTAAGGTCTGAGATCACCAAATAAATTATGCTTCATCTCATATTTCACCAAATTAATGATGTTTAAGGTCTGAGATCACTAAATAAATGATGTTTCATCTCATATTACACCCTTTCTCGTCTTTTTATGAGTGTATGGATGGTCATCCCATCCAAGCACTATCATCTCTATCGAAGGAGGTTTTGCCAAGGATATCTCAAGCTTACTTCACCACGAATGATGTTCTGAAGCATACGATTGATTAATACAAATATTTGGATAATCATTAAACAAACAAGAATGATGTGGGGAACATTGACTCTTTGATATTCACTAAATCAAATACATATATTACAATAAAACTACGAACTCATTGATAATACTTCTTTAGATGATCAGCATTCTAGGGGTTTGAGAAAGGTTCTCCATCCGATAGGTGCCTGGAAAAACTTCATTAGTAACTTTATAGGGATTATGCTAATTGGAATGGAGATTGTTGGGTTTTTGCCATGTCTTTTTAAGAACTAAATCTCCTACGTCTATCGGCCTTTCTTTCACCCTCTGATTATAAAATTTGACAGTCCTCTGCTGGTAGACTGCTTGCCTCACCTCGGCATCTTCTCTTCTTTCTTTAATCAGGTCAAGGTCGAGTCTTCTCTCCGCCACATTTTCTTGAGGGTGGTACATATGAATTCTATGAGTAGGAAATCCAACCTTAGTAGGGATGATAACTTCTGAACCATAAGTCAATATAAAAAGGGTCTCCCCCGTAGGAGTTTTAACTGTCGTCCTGTAGGCCCATAATATCGCGTATCCTTCTTCAGTCCACCTGCCTTTTGCATCTTCCAGCCTCTTTTTGATCCTATTAAGGATAGTTCTATTTGTAACCTCAGTTTGTCCATTAGCCCGAGGTCGGTCAGGCGAGGAAAAGAATTGTTTCATTTTGACCCATTGACAATATTTCTCCAAAGAGACATTCTTGAACTATTTCTAATTATCAGAGATGATGGTGTTATGGAGGCCATACCTATAGCTGATATTCTTTCACATGAATTTAAATTCCTTCTTATAAGTTATGGAGACCATAGCTTCAGCTTCCACCCATTTTAAAAAATAGTCTATTGCAGCAATCAAGTATCTGTAATTTCCTATGGCCCTTGGAAGAGTTCCAACTAAATCAATCCCCCATACTACAAACGGCCAAGGTGAGGTAATGGAGGTTAGTGGCTGATGAGGTTGGTGAGGGACGTTGACAAATATTTGGCATTTATCACATCTCTTGACATAAGCTGTAGTATCTTTAGCTAAGGTCGACCACCAATATCTTTGAACTATTAACCTCTTGGCTAGAGATCTTCCTCATATATGGATTTAACAAGAACCCTCATGCACGTCTTTGAGGATGTGGTCTACCTCAGATGGGTGGACAAACCTGAGTGGGGGAAGAAAGAATCCTTTCTTGTATAAAATATCTCTTACGATTAAAAACTTAGCAACTGTATACCTCAGTTTCCTTATTTAGGATTTAGAGTCCGACAAGAAACCTTCTCTGATGTACCGAACAATTGGATCTATCCAAGATGGGTTGAGGTTCAAATTGAAGCAAAAGCTCAACTTCAAGTCTTCATCTTCTATGGTCATCCGAGGCAAGATTTCTATCGGCACTGTCCTCTTGATTTCTATGCGAGTGGTCGACGCTAGTCTTGTTAGAGCATCGACTCGGCTATTATCCATCTGAGGCACTCTTCTGAGATTGATCTCTCAAAAATCCTTCATTACCATTCTCACCTTTTATAAGTATTTGGCCATTCTATTGTCCTTAGCTTCATAAACCCCTAGGGCTTGATTAACCACCAGCTAAGAGTCACTATGGACTAGTAGTTGGCCGACATTCATGGATCTTATAAGGGATATTCCAGCTATAAGTGGCTCATATTCTGCCTTATTATTTAAGGCCTTAAAATTAAACCTCAACGCATATTCTATGTCTATTCCATGAGAGGATGACACAATGAGGCCTGCCCCACTACCATTTTCACATTACGATCCATCAAATAACAAATTCCACACTAAACCATCCGAGAATGGTCCTTATCCAAATACTCCGCTCCTAAGTGAAGACATGTTGATCTCAATCGCAGGAGGCTTCTCTGCATTCGACGAGGCTACTGTTGACTCAGCACCGATCACGATCGATGTTGCACAACTACTTGCATCTTCACTCTCTGCTTTAGACCAAGTGAACTCTTCTTCAAAATCTGCTAGGGCTTTCCCCTTAATTGACACTCTCAGTTTATAAAAAATGTCGTATTCTCCTAACTCAATGGTACAGGACATTAACCTACCTGATTTCTCAAGCTTATGGATGACTTGCCGGAGGGGTGAGTTATTTAGGATGACTATGGTGTGCTTGAAATCACGACTTCATTTTTCTTGAGACGTGGACTAGGGTATAGGATAAATTTTCCATTCTTAGATACCTCTGCTCGATCCTTTGAAAGCCCTTGTCGTTGAAATATACCGGTCTCTGAACACCCTCATCATCTCCTACTATAGCTGCACTGATAGCCGACTCAGATACAACCAAGTACACATAAAGCTTCTCTCCTTGAATAGGATGAGATAATTAGAGTGGGGATCCGAGGTAAGACTTCATCTCTATAAAGGATTTTTCACATTCTTTATCCCATTCAAAGTCTTTTCTAAGAACTTTAAAAAATGGAAGGCATTTATCCGTGGCTCTAAAAATAAATTTGTTTAAGGCTGCGACTCTTATTGTAAGCCTCTGAATAACTTTGATAGTCTCAGGGGTACTCATCTCTAGCAGGGTCTTTATCTTTTTTGAGTTGGCCTCTATCCCCCTATAATTAATGATAAAACTCAAAAATTTACCAGCTCCAACACTGAAGACACATTTGTCTAGATTAAGCTTCATCATGTACTTGTCCATCGTATCGAAGGTTTTTTTAAGGTCGGTCACATGGGTCTCATCCTTCAGACTCTTGGTCAGCAAACCATCAACATAAACCTCCATGGACTTTCCAATTTGGTCTTCAAACATATTATTAACCAGTCGTTGATAGGTAGCCCCGGCATTCTTCAAGTCAAAGGGCATAACTTTGTAACAGTAGGTTCCTTTATCTATGATGAAGGAAATTTTCTCTGAATCAGTAGTGTCCATAAAAATTTGATTATATCCAAAATATGCATCCATGAAGCTCAACATCTCATGGCCTACTGTGGCATCCACCATCTGATTAATACGAGGAAGAGGGAAGTTATCCTTAGGGCATGATTTGTTCAAATCAGTGAAATCTATGCACATTCTCCACTTCCCATTGGCCTTGGGCGGCACTATGACTGCGTTAGATAACCATTCAGGGTAGATAACTTATCTGATGAACTTAGCCTCTTCAATCTTCTTAAACTCGTCCCTTATAACCTCATACTTCTCACGAGAATATATTCTTCTTCTCTACTTAACTGGCTTGGCACTTTCCACCACATTAAGCTTGTGGAACATTATCTTAGGGTCGATGTCTGGCATGTCCGCATAACTCCAAGAAAATATACTCTATCTTCTCCTCAGTAACTTGACCATCTCAACTTTAATCTCCTGTTATAGGCTTTTCTGACCTATATGGTTTTTTCAACTCGTCCTCTTTAAGGACGATAGATTCTACCTCTTTTGTGGCCTCCCCTTTCTTGAGTTTTGTCTCTTCTCTAGGATTAAGGGTGTCAATATTTTAAGTTGTGGTTGCCTTCTTTTGGGCTTCTCTCTCCTTAGCTGAGTTAAAATAGCACTCTCGTGTCGACATTTGGTCACCCTGAACTTACCTTACTCCAGAAGGAGTCGGGAATTTTATCATTTGGTGGACCATTGAAGGCACGGCCTCAAAATCTTTGATTGCTACTCATCCCAATATGAGGTTATAGGCCGAGAAGACATTTTCATCCATAACGAAAACATCAATCTTTCTGGTCAACTTCTTCGGCCATTTGTCCCCCATCCTAATGTTCATCTTGTACATTCCCAAGGGTGAACCTTTTCTCCACTAAACCCTATCAGAGGATGATGGAATGGTACGATCCTGGCCCGATTGAGTCCCAGTCCCTTGAAGTACAGCCAGAACATAACATCTGCAGAGTTTCCACCATCAACCAAAATCCTTGGTACTTTATATCCATGTACTCTGGTTGTTATTACAAGAGAGTCGTCATGTGGACATGCCAGACATTCAGAATACACACCTTTAAAAGCCGACTATGAGGGTATCGAAGTGCACTTTCTTCTTTCTCTCAGATTTTACTTCAATGGAGGCTGAATGTACAACCTTGTCCTTTGTGACATCCTTAGCCTCAGCCACATGTGCTTTTAGGTTAGCCACCTCAGAGCCTCCTCCGGCTAAACCACCACAAATCATGTCTACCCCAAATGAGATCATGTTGGGCCTCTTGACAAGGACATCGTCGTCCTTTGGTGGCAGATCTAGCACATCGTTGTCATCATCTGAAGGGTCATCTCGCCTGGCCGGAGCATCTTATTTTCACTTATCACTCCTCTTCTTTCTCGGGTCCTCTCGGCCACCCTTTGTAGCGTCTTTATTCACATACTTCCTCAACTTCCTAGCTATTAATATTTTCTCAACCTCATCTTTCAAAGCAAAGCACTTATCAGTCAAATGGTCGTGATCCTGGTAAAATTCACACCACAGGGATTTGTTCCTCTTATGGGGAGGATCCCTTAGCTTACCAGGCCATTACAGATATCTGTCATTCTTAATCTCGTTCAAAATATGCTCATAACTCACAGTCAGAGGAGTGTATTCTGATTGCTTATCATCAGCCGACCTCTTCCTACCATCTTTGTTTTTCTTTTGCTACTTACTCCCACTGCTTCCACCTTTCTCATCCTCGTACTTTACAGCCATTTCTTCTTCAGCATTCATGGCTTTCCTAGCCATTGCTAATAACTCGACAATTGATTTTGTGGAATCTTCAGTAAGCTTCCATAGTAACTTAACCTTATGAAGGCCCCTAGTGAGTGCTGTCATAGCTATGCTTTCCTCATAGTCTTCTACTTCCTGCTTCTCCTTGTTGAACCTCGCGATATAGTCTCTAAGACTCTCATTCTTCCTTCGTTTCACATAGATCAAATGAGTAGTCTTTTTCTGAGGTCTTACCCCAAAACAAAAATTATGGATGAAATGCTCGGCCAACTGTTTGAAGTTTCCAACAGAATTTTTGGGTTAGAATTATACCATTTGAGATGATTCAAAATCCATTATAGAATACCATTTGAGATGATTCAAAATACATTCTTTATAATTTTTCATAAGGAATCCAAAATATAATTTTTATGAATTGAGGTGTACCGTAGCCTCATCTCCATGAACTATAAAATTTTGAAAAATTCAGTTTCATATTCTTGGAGTTATTGTGAAATTAAAGCTATGGAAGTGATATGGTTTTGTTTCTGTGTGAATTTGGAGTAAAATGGTTTTGGTTTTAGCTTCAAATTCAATGTATACAAGGAAAATTTTAACCTTGAAAATTTAACCGCAAAACTATAAAAACTCTATTTTGGCATATACACGTATACTATAACAAAATTAAACATTATGGTTGAGTTCCATCAAGTCTAAGGACAATTATTCCTATTTCAAAACTGGTTCGAAGTGAGGAACACATAATTCACCATAAAATCTCAAGCTTTCATGGTGTTTTCAGGAAATCGACCCTTAGCTATGTATTTCAACGTTAAGTGGTGATACCAGATTTGGTATCACCAGTTTATAGTGGTGAACAACTCAAAAAAGAGTACAACGATGGCAATAAGTAGACAGCAAATTGATGAAGAAGATGGTGAGGCTAAGAAGAGTAACACCAGAGATTATGTGGTTCGGTCGAAGCCTACATCCACTTTGTGTGTGTGTGTATGTAACTTTCACTAACAAATGGGCACTAATGGCCTGGTTTACAAGTTTTCTCTCTCTAAAACATAATTTAGCAGAGTTTCAGCTAGGGTCTTAGTTACTCAATCCCTTACAAGGAAGAAGATGCATGATCTATATAGTGCTTAAGGGGTGTAATATACCCCCCCCCCCCCCCCCCAATCATGTTGTTTGCATGAATGGTTGGCTCTTAGCCAACCCAGTGTGGACACATGGATCTTCCACATGTAGATCATGATGACCAAATATTCCCTCACGTGAGGGAATGATATAGTCATAACGATTTTTTCCACGTGTTCCTGGTCTCTTTTGTACCCGCATATGCTCGGACTGCTTAACATCATCCACTGGAACCTCGACCTGGTCGAGTATGATGTTGTTGACTTCGAGATGACTATTGATCTTGCCATGATAAGTAGAACCTAGGATAAACATGTCATCCGAGGTTAGGTTACCGCGATCACTCTTGATATCGGCTACCTCATAGAATGAAACTGGTCCTTGTTGAACCCCCTTGGACCATTGTTGATATCGATTGTTAGTGAGGCCGAGCGTGATGCATATTAGGACGTCCCTTATCAGGACGACCCTTCTTATGGATGGTTGGACCCTTCCAGTGACTCGACAGTGAGATCAGATGATGTTGCTTCTTAGAGTACAAGGGTGTACTTTGGTCATATCAATCACCCATAGCCCTTAGCCGTATGTGTGCATAGGAGGTTGAGGGGTATATGAACTCGGCTGATGAAAGGACGTTTATGCTACTGATTCAATGATTTTCTCTATACCAAGGTATACTAGAAAATGAAAAAAAAATTGAGTTGGTTTTTATGCTACTGATTCAATGATTTTCTCTATACCAAGGTGTGCCTTTTATAGGTGATGTTGGGGAGGGTGGATTGGGAGAAAAAAAGGCAGAGTTTGAGCTGTATTAACGGAAGTTATCTTTGAAGGAATTTGGAGCACACATGAAAACATGTGTTACCTCGGCTCTATTGGTCAATTAGTGGCATTATCATCATCTTAGTTGATGAGGGTGAAGTTAAGGGTTTGATTTTTAGTCCCGAGGAAGTTTTGGTTTAGTTTTTAGTTCAATTTTCATACTTTTTCAAATTTTAGGTTCTTTTATGCAATTTCAAAAACTAAGTAATGTATTTTTAAGGCCTGGTTTGTAATTTAAAATAATTTTAAAGTCAAGTATGAAAAATGTTTGAGGTTTATAACTCACTTAGAAAATTTAAAAATCAAATAAAAACTTTACAGGCTAGTTTGTAATATTTAAGGCTTTAATTTAATTCCTTAATTTAGGGTTTTCTAAGGTTCGTGCAGTTAGTTTTCAAAGTTTTTGAATTCAAGAAATTTATGCTTGTTTAAAGGTATTAAATAAATATATGTATATAAATATCAAGGGTCTGAGCTTATATATACATTTTTTGGATCTTACATTTATCCCTACTAAAAACTATTTCATCCTCGAAATTACCTTTGAAGAGTTTAGGATATTGTTGTTTCACAACATCCCAAAGTTCCCATGTAACTTCTTCCACTTCGTGGTGTTTCCAAAGAACTTTAACTAGGAGGATGGTCTTGGTACGAAGAATCCAATTTTGGGAATCAAGAATTTAAAGAGGTCTTTCTTCAAAATTATAGTTGGGTTTCGAATATCCTTCCAATAAGATGACATGATTCAGATTCCAAAAATATTTTCGCAATTGAGAGATATGAAATACATTGTGAACTTGTGATAAATATGGGGGTAGAGTCAATCGATAGGCTACTGGTCCAACACGGTCAATGATGGAGAAAGGTTCTACGTATGGTGGCGCAAGTTTGCCTTTTCTTTAAATCTTATTATTCCTTTTCAGGGTGATATTTTAAAGAAAATTTGACCCCTTATTTGAATTCTAAGGGTTTCCTACGATTATCTACGTAACATTTCTATCGACTCTGAGCTTCTTGTAGCTTCTCCAGATTAAACGTATATTTTCAATAGTCTCTTCTATTATTTCGGGGCCAAAAATATAATTTTCCTCTGATGCGCTCCAACAAAGTGGATAACAACATGGTCTTCCATAAAGGGATTCATATGGAGAGTCTTTGAAACTATCTTGATAACTATTATTGTAGGAAAAATCTACTTGGCTTGATGATCACTCCAGCTTCCTTCCAGATCTAGTGCGCATGCACGTAACCTATCCTCAAGTGTCTGAATTCATCGTTCGAATTGTCCTTTCGTTTGAGGATGAAATGCAGTGCTAAGGTGTAACTTAGTACCCATAGATTTTTGTAAGGCTTGACAAAACATCCTACGAATCGAGGATCATGGCCTGATATGATGGATACAATTACTCTATGTAATCTGGTTATTTCTTGAATATATAAGGAACTAATTTTTGGAATGATTTATTGGTACGTACTTTAAGAAATTGTGCCATTTAGTCAATCGGTCTATAATCACCCAAATTGGATTATAATCTTTGGCTATAGGGGTAGTCTACTAACAAAATCTATAATAACATGGTTCTATTTCCAAGAAGGAATTGGAAGAGTTTGTAATAATCCACCTGGGTATTGGTGCTCAATACTGACTTGCTGACAGGTGAGACATTTGGGAATAAAATTTCTAATGTCTTGTTTCATTCCTGTCCACTAATAAGGTCTTTTAAGATCATGGTACATTTTCATATTTCCAAGATGTATAATAAATTTTGAGTGATGGCCTTCTTGTAAAAGTTCTTCTTTCAATGAGGCCTTAGAAGGTAGACATTCGATTCCTAAATTGTATGCCACTTTCAAGATGATATGTTCAATCTTTACTTGTTTTACCTTCTTCAATTTTACGACATCAATTATTGAGAAAATCATCTATGGATTGTTGTTCTACTATTTGATTTTGAAGCGTAGGATAAGCTATAACGTTATGAAGACTAAGGGGGGTTTTATTTTGCAAGTTGTAGTCATCCAAAGTAGTTATGATTTCATAAGCAGTAATTCCATCTAATCTTCCTCTAGTTTTATGACTTAAGGCGTCTTCTACGACTAGCCTTTTCCTGAATGGTATTGCAATCAAAATTTATAATCTTCTAAAAATTGGATCCATCATCGTTGGCGTAAATTCATATCTTTCTATGTAAATATATATTTGGGACTTTTGTGATCTGAAAGTTTTTGAAATTATGCACCATATAAATAATATCACCAAATCTAATGTACAGACTTTTGGGGCTAATTCTAGGTCATGAACTAGGTAATTTCTTCAATGGATTTTTAATTGTCGAGATCCATATTCTACTACTTTGCTTAATTGTATAAGTACACAACCTAGTCCTTGTAAAGAGGCATCAATGTATATATCATAACTAACATCACTAAAAGGTGTAGTGAGTAAAGGGGTAGTAGATAAGCATTCTTTCAAAATATGAAATGCTTGGGTACATTTCTGGTTCCATTCAAAGCGTATATCCTTTTGAGTTATTGCCATTAAAGGTAATGCGATGGTGGAGAATCGTTCCACAAATATTTGGTAATATCCATCTAATCCGAGGAAACTATGAACTTCTAATACTATAGTGGGTTGTGGTCATTCAATAATAACTTCAATTTTTATTGGATCTACCTGGATTCTAAGTTTAGTGATTATGTGTCATAGAAACTTTACTTCATTCATAAGAAAGTCGTATTTACATTTCCTGGCATATAATCGATGATATCGAAGTGTTCTTATTTTAATTATAGATGAGTCTCTTGTTCTTGCTCATTTTTTGCACATATTAGGATATCATCTATGAATATAATTACAGACTGATCCAAAAATAGTTGAAATACTCATTGTATTAAGTCCGTAAATTTTTTTGGCGCATTAGTATGTCCAAACGACATTACAAGTAATTCAAAATGTCCATAACGACTCATAAATGTCGTCTTTGGTATGTCTTCTTCTCTAACTCATAATTAGTGATATCCTGATCTTAAATCAAATTTTGAAAATACCTTCGCTCTGCACAACTGGTGAAAAAAGTCTCCTATTTTGGGTAATGGGTATTTATTTTTATGGTGATTTGGTTCATTATACGATGACCAATACACAATCAAAATGATCCGTCTTTATTTTTCACAAATGGAATGGGGGCTCCCTACAGGGATGTACTAGGCCGAATGAGTCCTTTGGCTAGTAATTTATCTAACTGAATTCTATGTTCCCCTATTTCTAAGGGGACCATTCGATAAGGTGGTATGAAAATAGGAAAAGTAGGTAATAGATTAATTACGAACTCGATTTCCCTTGGAGGAGGAATGTCGAATAAGTCTTCGGTAAATACGTCTTTATAGTTATCAATCATGGAAAGAGAGTAAGAAGATATGTGGTAATTATTTTCGTAACACTGTCCTTGAAATTCACACTTCATGGTTTGGTAATTTCTATAGATCACCTTTCTGGAGTAACAATTGATATAAGCGTTGTTTTCTAATAACGCATATATGCCAATGATGATGTCACATCCTACTATATCCAATACTACTAAATCAATGATAATTTCTCCTACATCAAGTTTAATTTCACAATTTTTTACAAACTTGGTGTGTTTTTACTGTAATACCAGCATGCATACTTATGGATAAAGGATATGCTAAGGAATAAGAAGTAATATTTGCTAAGATAATAAATTTGGAACTAATAAATGAATGCGAAGATCCCGAATCAATTAGTACGAGTAATAATATTATTAAAAGAAATATTACCAACAATTATATGGCGACTATCAGGTTGTGTTTGGAGACAAAAAGTTTGACTCTGTGTTTGGTTACCTACTACAGGTCCGTTAGAAGCTCCTGGAGTTTGGTCATGTATTATTTTTCCTCGTGAAACTGGAGTTCTTCCTAGAGGTCGCTGGGGTTCAATGGCCCTTCCTATATTCGTGGTTGGTCTTAGATTAAAATTGGGTTTATGTAGTTTGGATCACTTGGGTCTAATGTGTCCAGGAGCATTACTTTCATGACAACATATTATATTGCCAATGTTTCAATGATGAATTTGACTGTATGATCGACGTTCGTTAGGTTTGAAATTGGGGTGATTTCTAATTGGAATTGTGTAGTGATTGATGAAAATATTCCTAGAAATTGGGGTGATGTTTCGAGAATTTCCACTTGGAGTTGGGTTTCTTTAAGTGAGATTATCTACTTCGATCATTTTACCGATTTCGCGAATTTGTAAGGGAATAAGAGAATTCTTATTATTGTCTTTTAATTCGCGCTCAAAGTGTTTACACTTTTTAATGTCTTTATTTATATATTCCTGAATGTTGCTAGATAATTTTTTAATTCCAGCCTCATATTGTGCTACTTTCATATTCTATTGTTGCAATCCCTGAAATTCACTGGTCATGTAAAGTTTTGGAAAAATATTTCTTGAAAATCATGTCGTCAAACTATGCCCATGTTTAATTCTCTACATTTTGGATACATTTTACTGACTGCCACCAATGGTCTTCCTTGCTTTTGAAAAAATACATTATTAAGTCCACTCTTAATTCGGGTACTATTCCGACACCATTTAATACTTTTAGTGTCTGCCTAAACAATAAGTCCTCTTCAAAAGCTCCGATTTTTTTGTGAAATGCGGAGGTCGTTGGCGTATAAATTCTTTTAAGGCATTCATTCTACGAGTTTCAACTAACATTTTGATCCCCGGAGTAGGCAATGGACTTGGAAGTGCTTGATTAATCCTAGTGAGATCTTGAAGACACTGATCAATATTATCCATTGCTAAGGGTGAAATTTTTTTAGTTGATTCTGATCACGGTACTGTTCGTGCTGACATGTTGGCATTGTGTGTTCTTACCATCCTATAACATTAAATCAAAATTAAAGCAAAGTATATAACAAAACTGGTGTATAACAAGATTAGTTATATTGATAGACTTTTTAACAAGTACAGTTAGTCCCTAAGAGTAAAAAATATAGGAGCTTTAGTTCTAACACACAAGTAGTTAAAATTAGTATTCCTAGATTTATCAAGGTTAACATAACATGTTGTTTTCCATTCACCACCTTTCTTCACACTACACACCGCATGTGCTCTTTAAGAGTTTATTTATCAATGGTTATGTTATCTTCTTAAGGTTCTCATCCCAGTTGCGAGACTAGAGAGCCTTCTTCTCCTTCCTCCTCTTTTGACCCTCCAGTACTGGATCCTGGCGATGATGTCATGGCATCGAGATATGGAAAATTTGGCACGTAGTCATCGAGAGACATAGGTTGAATTGTACGAAGTTTTATTGTTGATGCTAAATTCCATGACAAGTGAATTGCTTGTTGGATAAATTCTTCGTTTTCCGCAAATCGACAAGCTTGTTTCATAGCTTGTTTTTCTCCCATTAATCGACATGTCAATAAGTGGTGTTTTATGTCAGGGGTCGCAATTAACCATTCTCTGTCGATATCTCAATTTTTTTTACATAGCTTACTATATCCTTCGTCTCAATTGGTCTGTCTAAATTAGGCTTGGTCGGTTCCTTTAGGGTTTAAATAAATATGACCCCAAGTGTTCATAGATGCAAGACAAGTTTTTAGTATCGAATAATATAAAGAAGTTATGAAATTCAAATAACTATATTCCCTAAATAAGTCCCGCATAGGATTAATAAACATGGCTCTCTCTCTGATACCATGCTATCACATTTGGGGGTTTTAGAGTGACTAGGAATTTGATAGATAAGAAAAAGATTGAAAGACACGTATAAATAAGATGATAAAGGCTGTATTACATCACAATCGATAAGTATAGTGATGAGGCACTTTATTCATTACACGCATACTAGGTAATAATATTGTTCACACGTTACATAAAAAAATTAAAAGAAAAGAAAACCAAAAAAAGAAAAAAAGTACAATGTTAGGCTACATTAACTTATAAGTGGTAACATATGAAATTATGACAGGTTTGCCGAAACTTCTATTGATTCTTGATGAGTAAATGATGGTTAAAGATACACGAGATGAAGCATTAAATTATACGAGGTTGGGGGAATCTTACCTATCTTACGCTCGGGGTACATCTGAATTTTTTAAAGATTAAACAAATTAGCCCAATAGATAATTCTCATTGTATACAGTTTGTAAAGCAAAATCAGAGTTTAGTAATATTAGAGGCGTCATAAGAAATGAGATTCAACAGTCAAAGTGAGATAAGGCCAATTATATATGATGATATTGCTATAATTAGAAATATCAGGGTTTAAAACAGTTAATGGCTATGGAAGGTTTCTAATTAAATAACCCATAATGATCCATTTAGAGGCTTTAGGACAATAGTATAAATACAACAAATCAATCCAAATAAATTGGAGATAATCAATCCAAATAATTGAAGATAAAGTAATCGACCTAATTCAATAACGGAAATTCCATATGGTAGAAATAAATAGGCCCTCAATCATTTCAGTCCTACAGGCGAAATAATACAATCGTGGGTACAACTAGAGATTATTCCCTAGTCATAATGTATGCTATAATATAACAAGTTTCAAATGAATCATATTTAATGATATTGAAGAGGCCCTTTTATAAATGCGGAATGTGTTTTAAGATGACAAAAAAAATTCTCATTTTGAAAAATGCTTTTTCCAAATTTTATAAATCACACCAAGTTGTGAACCAATTTTAACTTAAGCAAATTTTATCTTGATTAATCCTAAACATGAATCTAGTGATTAAAACAAGTATAATATAGTAAAGAGAACTCACAACACCGGATGTATGATGAAACCACTAAAATGAAAAAACCTCGGACGGCCCAAGCTAGACAATCACTATGATATTGTTTTACAAAGTATAAAGACACACTTAATCAATGACTCGATCCCTATGGGTCTTAACGCATCTTTGAATCCTTAACCACTCCACTATAGTGATCACAAATAAAGTAACTATCTTCCACGATGCTCGTCCATAACACATGCATTCACGTATGTCTGGGTGTCCACCGATATGGCTTTATGTCGTCTACGATATTCAACACGAAATCCTTCGCTTCTTCACCGTAAAACCCATCTATGTTCTTCAAAATATGTATAACAAACCTTCTTGGTGCAAACAAGATCACTATAGCATATATTAACGAAAGATCGGATCTTGTAAACTATAAGGATGTGTTTTTCTTTATTAAACTTTAGAAAACATTATGCAGAAAATGTACTGTTTGAATATGAAATTCATTTTGCACACCCTACGAAATAAGGTAGGATACAAGCCTTATAAAGAATTTTAATTCGGTTGAAAACACCTATCGCTCGAACGAGAATGCCACGTCATTCGTGCGACAAAGGCATATCGCTCGAATGACTAGCACATCGTTCGAGCGACATGAGTAATTAGAGTCCAAAAATAAACTAACTCTAATCCGTCCTTATCAGTTTAAAACGAAGTGTAATCATTTTAAAACACTTATAAAACATTTAAAAAAATATTTCCTTTATAAAATAACATCCTTAAACACTTAAAATATTTTTTTGACTCCCATTAAAATTATGCATTCATACTTGTGCGATCTCAGAATGCAAATTGAATTGAAGATATAAATTGCACCATAAACCAACATGATAAATCTTTGAAGCTTTACCGCAACATCTTCAATAAAATTTAATGCGTTATAGACTGTGTCGAATCGTGACCATATAAATTCTACCTATGACACAATTACAAACTCAGTTTTGTTTTAGGAATGAGTCAAAACTATAAATGGACTCAATAGGAAATTTTGTCCTTACAAATCTCCCCATTTGACTATTCTGGGACAAAACTAAACTAGTGAAATGCCTAAGCTGGGTCGTCAAGCCGTATGACACCTAAATCCCATCCCATAAACCCAAAGTCAAAAATTACAGTACACGGACTAGTATATGTAGGACTGGCAAGCATGAATTATCTGAATGTGATATAGACCTGAATTCTCAAATTTCTGAAGCATACCTACACACATGAAATAGACAAACAAATACCCAGTGAAGTATGGCGGAATAAATGATATAACTATGTATGATACCAAATCAAATGATAAAAATCATAAAGATACCAATTTGAACAAAAATCTATTTTGAACAATTAATGAAATCCATAGTCATTTGTTAAACATGCAAGCATATATATCATGATACCAATTAGTTAAACCAATCAATAAAAATAATATTAAAATATAGCAATGCATATGTTCTCAACAGTCAAAACTCCCCCTACATCACACATGTCTCTACCCCTTTTTTATCTCGAATAGATAACCTAGTGAATAGATAAACCAATCTAGCATGAGATATACCAATACGAAGCATAACTAGATAAACATGAACTAACCAGCTAAAAATAATCAAGAGATGACAAATTAGTAGCTAGAAAATAATGAATCACACAAAGAATATATCAATCCAAGAAGATATGATTAAACGAAATAATCCTATGCAGTAAAAGATATGTTCATATGATTCTGCATATAAAACAGTTCGTCCAAAAAGTGTAACTATTTGACGATAGTACTACAAACAAAAGAAATAGAAAAAAAAACAGCATCGCTCGAACGATCTAGCCTTGTCTCTCAAATGACATGGGTTTGTCATGAGAAGCGACTTCGCGTGAGACACATATGTCGCTCGAATGATGTGGCAATCTCTCTCAAACGAGAAAGACAAACTTTCACAATCAACCTAGGAAAACAATCAGTTTTGCCCAGTGCAAAAATTTCCCCCAAAAAACATACTGGAAGGGGGTCAAATTTGTGAAACCACAGTAAAACGTTAGCTAAAACTACAAAAACAAAAAAAAAACAATGCGAGAAACATGCTAACATAGTATCAATGTGCTCAAACATGGATATGGAATTGAATGTCCATGAACTACGACAAAAGAGTCATAATTAAAACACATAGAAACGATTAAGAAGCTCTAATCAACAGCAATAGGTCATTAAACTTTATCATAACCATATGACAATTAAAGTGTGAGCTAAATGAACTAAACATACTACGTGCAATCAAATCAATAATTTTGAAGATTCTACAAGCAATAGCGTCATGATGCAATGTTTTAACACTAGGATTCGTTGTGCAAACGGGTTTAGATTTTCTCCAACCAAACTCCCTCATATATATATATATATATATATATATATATATATATATATATATATATATATATACACACACACTTTTTCAAGTTCTTTTGAGTATTCTAGAAATCTGAACTTAGAGAAAATCTTGTTGGCCTGAATTTTTGGCATTTGCCTTTTCTTTTGGGCTCTTTTAAACGGTGGCTTTCACGACGAGTCAATTTTACACTCTAGCACCCCTTTCCTGTGAACACTCGTCATATTTTCAATTTCAACCCTCACGGTAAATAGTTCTTACATGCACACCTCCTCCTTAAGTCTACTTAAGCATAGATGAAAATATTGAGATAAGAACGCCTCACTGAATTCAAATATGCAAGAGAAGTCAAACATCAATATAAACTCGTGCATGTGTGTAAAGATGGCATATATACAAAGTCGAATCAAAATACATATCAACTTCGAAACAACCCCATAATACAATGGTTAAGATCATTATAAGCATCAATAATAATGACCAAATGTCCTAGACACATGGATATGAAATGAAGGGGGGTCCAAGCACACCAATATGCCACATCAAACATGTAAACTCAAAAACAAAAACCGAAAATCTTTTTGGCTTTTTCAAATATATTTGACTAAAATAAAAGTAAAATCTTTTTGGATTTTCAAAAGTTTTATCAAAAGCATTTTTTTTTTTTGTATTTTTCAAAAATTCTGAAAAATTATAAAACAAAATGATACACATGTCATCATACTAGCAAGAATATATCATGAACCAAACTAGCATATGACAAACATGATCATGCAAGCAACTATCCATAAGAAATAGCATGTGACGCATCATGTACAAGAATGTGAGAATCAACCAACCTAGCATTTAGCATCTCCAAAATGGATTTCCTAACCCAAACATGTCTATACCTAACACGATGGGTTTTGGTAACCGACGGAACACTACACTTAAAGTTCCTGGGGTATTTTCTAAAATCATAGCAAAAATGCCTAAGGTGACCTTTCATATCACAATGCGAACATGTGAAAACACGACAAGGAACGGGACCTTTTTGTTTACCTTTTCTAACACCCTTGTATGTGATTGATGGTCTAAAACAAATTATGATATTATCTTTAGCAACGGAAGCACTAGAACATAAAAAACCACTACCATCACTACTTGAGTCGTTTAAAACATTTTTAAACTTCAAAAATTTGGACTCAAGAAAATAATTAGACTCCTCAAACTTTTGGGACTCCTTATTTAGATTTTCAAATACACCTAGAAGGTTATCTCTCTCCCCCTAAATTTCAGAAAAAATATCCCTAAGAGTCTTTTCTCGTGCCACAAAATCATTAATCAAAATATTTTCCTCAAGGGCTCAAAACCTAGAATTTCTTAAATCCACTAACTTTTTTTTTCTAAAAAGAGGATTCTATCATCACTCTCCGTTTTGGAATATTTAAAAGATTCAAAGTTATTATATAAAGTTCCAAACTTATCATGAATGATATCTTTTAGAATTTGAAACGTTTGCAAATATTCAATCATATTTTTAAAACGAGAATTTTCTTCCTCCAAAACTTCAATATGTCTTGAAAACTTTAAATTCAAGAGATGTAATTTGTCAAAGCTTAGAGAATTCATTGAGAGAACAAAAAAATCAGGAGATAAACAAATAAACATGAACACAAGGATCAAATAAAACAGAATAGTGCAACTTGCTCTGATACCAATTTAAAGAGGCCCTTTTATAAATGCAAAATGTGTTTTAAGATGGCAAAATAATTTCTCTTTTTGAAAAACTCTTTTTCCAAATTTTATAAACCACACCAAGTTGTGAACCAATTCTAACTTAACCGAATTTTATCTTGATTAATCCTAAACATGCATCTAGTGATTAAATCAAGTAAATTATAGTAAAGAGAACTCACAATGTCAGATGTACGAGGAAACCACTAAAGGGAACAAACCTCGAATGGCCTAAGACAAGAAATCACTATGATATGGTTTTACAAAGTACAAAGATAGACTTACTCAACGACTTGATCCCCACTGGTCTTGGCGCATCTCTGAATCTTGAATGAATCCTCCACAGTGCCCACATAAAAAGTAACCTCCCACGATGCTCGCCCACAACACACGCATCCACGTATGTCTCGATGTTCACCGATATGGATTTATGTCGTCTATGATGTTGAACATGAATCCTTCACTTGTTTACCGTAAAAACCAACTATGTTCTTCAAAGTATGTAGAACAAACCTTCTTGGTGCAAACAAGATCATTATAGCATATATTAATGAAATCTCGGATATGTAAACTCTAAGGATGTGTTTTGCTTTAGAAATCTTTAGAAAACATTATGCAGAAAATGTACTGTTTGAATCTGAAATTCATTCTACACACCCTACAAAATAAGGTAGGATATAATCCTTATAAAGAATTTTAAGTCGATTGAAAACACCTGTCGCTCGAATGAGAATGCCACGTCGTTCGTATGACAAAGGCATCTCACTCGAACGACTCTCATGTCGTTCGAACGACATGAGATATTAGAGTTCGAAAATAAACTAACTCTAATCTATCCTTATCAGTTTAAATAGAAGTGTAATCATTTTAAAACACTTATGAAACATTTTGAAAAAGCTTGCCTTTATAAAATAACATCCTTAAACACTTAAAACATTTTTTCAAGTCCCATTAAAATTACGCATTCATACCTGTGTGATCTCAGAATGCAAATTGAATTGAAGACATAAATTGCACCATAAATCAACATGATAAATCTTCAATAAACTTCAATGCATCATAGACTGTGCAGGATTATGACAATATAAAGTCTACCTACGACACAATTACAAACACAGTTTTGTTCCAGGAATAAGTAAAAACTATAAATGGACTTAATTGGAAATTTTATCCTTACAAATATCATTGCATAAACCATCATAAGGTTTTAAAAATCGAGTCAGTTGTACGTAAATGATTGCAGTACTCCAATGAGTTCATCAATGAGAATCAGATAAACTGGAACTTTCACATAGTGATATCAATAAAAGGCGTAATCAAAAGTAATGCGTGAAAATAATACTGAATAAGAAATCAACTACAATGTAATATTGAATAAGAAGTCACAAACTTGTATTTATGGATATTAGAAAAATAAATTCGTTCTAGTTGATTTAAGGTGGGGGCCTGAGAAAGTCTGAAAAGTGAAAATTGTCTTAGTAAGGTCGTGTTTTTAAAACTTTTAAGATGAGTGTACTTGAAACTCCATATAACAAAACTTTTAAGGGTTTAAAATGTAAATTAAAGTATTAATTTATTTATTGTAGTTCCTCAGGTTTTCAACTTTTGTAGTAATAGACCTTTTGTTCATAATGATGTCAAAAAATAGTGGGTAAAGTTTGGGGGTCAAAATTCAGTAGTTGAAAATTTTCAGGGGTATATATGAAAAAATATAGTTTAAAGTATTATAATCAAAGTTTGGGTGATACTTCGAATTTTGTTTCTGGTAGACCACAAGGTGTTGTAATATATCATTTTGACCAAAAATATAAATAAAAATTTTGATATTTTTTTAGAAATTTCTTATTGGTCACGTGCCCTCGTGCTCTAAGTCAAAGTTACCATGCATTGATTTTGACCTTATTTGCACGCGTGTTGGCCATTTCATCTTCAACGTTTGTAATTTGGACTTTAGGGCTACAAACTTTGACTTTCAATAAAATCGAATACAAAATTCCATTTGAGATGATTCAAAGTCCATTCTTTATAATTTTTCACAAGGAAGCCGAAAATATAACTTTTATGGGTTGAAGTGTAATATAACCTCATCTCCGTGAACTATAAAATTGCAAAAAAAAAAAATATTTTAATATTCGTGGAGGTGTAGTGAAATTCGATCTATGGTAGCGATATGGTTTTGGTTTGAGGTTCTAATTCATAGTATACAAGGAGGATTTTAACATTGAAATCTAACTATTGTCATATAAAAACTTAATTTTGAGATATACATGTACACTATAGCCATATTAAACATTATGGTTAAGTTCCTACAGGTCTAAGGACAATTATTCCCACTTCAAAACTGGTCCAAAGTTTGGAACACATAATTGACTATTAAAGCTCAAGCTATCATGGTGTTTGCTGAAAATTGACCCTTAGTTATGTACTTCTACATTAAGTAAAGTATGTAAATGCATAAATGGTTCCTTAACTGCTGAAGAAACTAAGTAGAATCGAAATAACTAAGCTATATGCATAAAATATAAGTATACTCAAAAATGAAATTTTTTGATTTGGTTTTAATGCTACTGAATAAATGATTTTCTCTGTACCAAGGTGTATCTTTTATAGGTGATGTTAAGGAGGGTTGATTAGTCAAAAAAGGCAGATTTTAAGTTCGATTAATGGAATTTATCTTTGAAGGAATTTCGAGCACACGTGAAAACATGTGTTACCTTGGCTTACATTGGCTCAAATGGGTTTTTGGTGGCATTCTCATAAGCTTAGTTGATGAGGATGAAGTTAAGGGTTTGAGTTTTTATCCTCGGGAAGTTTTGGCTTAGTGTTTTGTTCAAGTTCTGCATTTTTTCAACTATAGGGGTTTTGTGTAATTTTCAAAATTAAGTAATTATTTTTTAAGCCTGGTTTGTAATTTAGAATTATTTAAAGTCAAGTACGAAAAATGTTTGGGGTTTATAACTCATGTAGAAAGTTTAAAAGTCAAATAAAAACTTTAGGGACAATTTTATAATACTTAAAATTATAGGGTTATTCCTTAATTTAGGTTTTAAGGTTCGTGTAGTTAATATTCAAAGTCTTCAATTTCACAAATTTTATGCTTGGTTAATGGTACCAAATAAATATAAGTATATAAATATCGAGGGTTTGAGCTTATATATCATTTTTCGGATCTTACAGATGCCCTGCTTTTTTACATAACGTATGGTAATCTTGATAAACATATAAAGGAACTAAACACATTACACTTGTGCGCAAAAGAAATACACCCAAAAAATCTACAATCGCGCCATTGGTACTTGTTATACTAATATATATATATATATATATATATATATATATATATAGAGAGAGAGAGAGAGAGAGAGAGAGATAGAGATAGAGATAGAGAGAGAGAGAGAGAGATAGAGATAGAGAGAGAGAGAGAGAGAGAGAGTTAGGCTCTCCAACATAGCTTATTAAACATACCTACGAACATACCTATTTTTTTAAAATTGTAAAAAAAAATAATTTTGAGTTAATATTTTTAAATGGATTCATGATAGTTCAATGTGGTCCTGTAAAAAAAATCAGAACAAAATAATATATTTTGATATTTTTAAAAAATAGGTAAAAAAACTGACAGTTTTAATGGGTAAAAGCTGATAGCTTTTTTAACTATCTTTTAAAAATATCAAAACACATTATTTTGTTCTGATTTTTTTCATAGGGGTACATTTAAATATCATGAACCCATATAAAAAATATCAACTCAAAATTATTTTTTTTACTATTTAAAAAAAAAGGTATGTTGCTAGGAGGTATGTTGGAGAGCCTGACTCTCTCTATCTATATATATATACACACACACACACACTAGGGTATGCCCGTGCCTGAAGGCAGGCTAAAAGATTTCAATGTACATAATTACGAAGTAGTGAAAATTTCGAAAGTACGTAATCGCAAAATGACAAAAATTTCGGAAGTACGTATTCGCAAAATGGCAAAAATTTCTAATAAAGGCACGTGTAAAAATTTTAAAAGTATAAAGTTGTGTATAATATAAATAATAAATATTTTATGCATTATAAGTGTAGATTTTCAAAGCTTTGAATCATCTAAATTTAAGTTATAAAATTTCTTTTACATTACAAATGTATAAACAATTTTAAAAAAAAATTGGACAGACTTCCCTTTGTTTATAGGACTATTCAACCTGTTTAAGAAATAAAAAATTAATCCAACAAAACAAATAGTCCGTTGAACTCGTATAAGAAACATAATCCAAATATACTCAATTACATAGAATCAGGGAAAAGTATCAATTTTTTTTAAAAAAAATGGACATGGTCTCCTTTGTTTATTAGACTATCAACCATGCTTAAGGGATAATGATCAATTCAACAATATTTAAAAAGTCTAAATTCATCTAACAAAACTTCATCTTGGCCTTCACAATACCCCCTTCCAACATATTTAACCCTTATTCTAGACTAATAATTTTCCTCATCCTTTCACTCGTTTTCCTTCAACTACTGAGTACTTTAGCTCACCATTTGAACCAAAAGTCAAAAGTAAGCACGTAAAAAAATTAAATTCTTGTGAAAAATTTAAACACTAATGGTCCATCATGTTAAAGAAACCATTATTAACAGTTCAAAACAACTTATTACTAATCACTTTCCAAATGCTTTACATTTTTACTAATCAATTTCCAAATGCTCTACTTTTTTATAACTAAACGTGCATTGCAAGTTCACATGTCCCTATTTATTTCCCTTATCCACGATTTGATCTCTAACAAAAAGAAATAACGAGAAAAAATAAAAACATGTGGTTTTCTTCTTGAACTACAATATTTTCTTTACCACAACCCTCAATTCAGTAATAACATACACAATTTATGACAATATGAAAGATTTTTTACCATTGGACTTGGATGTGAAATTTTTGGCGGGCTTCCATTTGATATGTTCAATGATACTCGGCAACATGTTGATTTTATCGAATCTGGCATGTACGCGTATTGTAAGATCATTGGGAATTAACTGCTCAAACTATTGCTGTAATTTTTGGTTGGAGGTAGTAACCACTTGTCCCTACATTTTGACCCAAAAATTAATCCCCAGAAGAATAAAAAATTAAGAATTATGGAAAGAAAAAGTAAGGAGCATGAATAGTTAAATTGCATGGTGTGGACATCCTGGGTCGGTGCCTTTAGGGGAGGAGAGATAGATATAAAGATAAATACATATACCCCTCGGGAAGGCTGAGCCTCGGTCTCGCACCCCTCTTGGGAAGGGTGCTTCGATCGTCATCGATATGGGGGTAAATGTGAAGAGATAAAGTCGCCAGCCTATTTTTCACAAAATAGGCAAAATAAATGTTGCCACTATGAGAGAGCGGCATCAAGGACAAACTGATGCATACGAAACCAATAGTTCGAAGGTCCGGGGGCTAAGTTACGGAATGGGAAAGTGTTAGGCACCCATACCTCCCTTTCGGTCTCTCGTGGGCTAGTGTTATTATCTTCATTTTTTATATCCCCGTGAAATGTGTGAGCGTGTTTATATAAGGGAGATTGAATTTATTCAACTCATACCATGGATAAGGTAGAGTGAGGTCGTCGATAGAAATATTCCCAGAATAACATATATAGAAAGTATGATTTGTGCGTTCATCATGATATTGATCGTTATTAGGAAACGATAATATGTGTTGGATGAAACGTGAACAAGTATGATATATATATATATATATATATATATATATATATATATATAGGTTTTAGAAAATTTGGGAATTTGGGAAATAGGGAGAATTGGAAAATTGGACTCGAGTCTCGAATATTAATCTGGGATGCCTACGTAGCCTATAAAGGCATCAAATTCCACATAGTTAGGATGTAGCATAGGGGTGGGGTTTATCCCATAGATCCAAACAGAATTTTATTATATGTGTGTGTGTAGAAAGTGTGTTGTTTAGATTTTGGAAAAAGATGTGATGGATAATTCCGTTCAGAATTTAGGGGTGTAACCCTATTTTATTTAGTTTTGGGATTTTGTAGAAAATATTGTATGTGCAATATACTAATAAAAGTGTAGATATTAATGTGTATGAACTAAAGTAAGACCTAGATTATGAATCTAATGTTTATTATGCAAAAACAAGGAGTCTAAAGAGAGAGGGAAGGAACTGGACCTTCTTTGAAGCTTGATCTTTGATCTTCGATGAACTACCTTGAGTGTTGATGAGAGGGAATATTATTTTTCCAAATTAGGTATGAAAAGAATCGGAATGTAAGCTTGGATGTAACTTCACATGAGAGACTTCGCTAATTTCGAGGGAATGTTGCTGAGATGACTGATGCTGATGGATCTGTTCTCTCCTTGGAGTGAGGTTATGGCCACTATTTATAGGTTTGGGGGTGCCAATTGGACTACCCCAGGGGCTGCCTATTGGCATGTGCCCCTAGACACAATGTTGATAGGTGGGGATTAGGACCTGCCAATTGGCAGTCCCATGTAGATTTTGTGGAAAATGGTCATAGAACACAAATCGTTGATCCGATTTATGCACGGTACATACCGTTAGAAAGGAATTTTAGATACCTTAAACATTCTTTTGGACTGCTCCAGGGTTTGGGAGTTGACTTTGGGTCAAATGTAACTCGGAAGCACATATCAGTCCTTCAGATGGGAGATCGCCGGACGCAAACAAATCGTTCGTCTGCATGGTAAGTCATAATCGTGCATGGGGAGGACCATTGAAAAGGTTAGGAGATGTGGTTAGACATTACAAAAGTTTTGCTCGGTTCAGAAAGTTAACCTTGCTCAACCGAGGCTCGAAACTGTCGGGGACCTCTCGGAGTAAAACGGATCATTTGTCCGTACCGTAGGTTAGAATCACGCATGGGGTGGACCATTAGAAAGGGTATTTCGTTCCATTCATAGATTCATTCAGTCTCATTTGAGTTAAAGAGTTGACTTTGGTCAAACGGAGCTTGAGAGCGCCCGGTGGCCTCCGAATCAATTTTTGAGGGAAAACTAATCATTTGTCCGAATAGTTATGTCATTTCATGAACGGGGAGGACCATAGGAAAGGGTTTTCAGTTCCCTTAGAAGATTCAAAGATTTTTCGCTCTGAGGGTGAAGTTGATTGGGGTCAAATCGGGGCCCAGGAGTGCTCGGTGGCCTTCAAATCGATTTGCGATAGTAAAATGATTCGTTCATTCGAAACATTATATCGATTCGATCACAGGATGGACCATTGGAAAGGGTATTCAGGGCCCTTTAGAGATTCAAAGAGCTTTCGCTCTGACGATAGAGTTGATTGGAGTCAAACGGGCCCCGGGAGCACCTGGTTGGCTCTAGATCGATACTCGAATTGCAACCTAGGATTTATAGTGAGATGGGGAGGTGCTAGGGACTTAAGGGGAGACCTAGGGGGTCCTAAAATATGGTGTCTACACATGGTGGTTCACCTATATTTTGAGATTTGCATCAGTTGTATTACATCTTGATCACCTACAATATGAGAGTCATATCCATTGCAGATTACATCTAAATATAAATAATCAAGATCAAAATCAATATAAACCTGATTAAAACCCAAAATTAAAAACAAAAAGCGAACAATTTAGCCTTATAAATTAGCAAACAAATATGCCTCACTTTGGATAAATAAAAAAATGGAAATCAATACATAACACCATCCAATACCTAAACAAATAAATAAAACTACCGAGGGCTATAAAATAAGTCACCGATTCAGAGAAGAAAAAAGTCATTTCTGTAAAACAAATATAGAATTCACACATAAAGACAATAGAACATGTATCAAATCAAATCGTTGCACAATTAAACTATTGAGACCTAATCAAAGCTAATAATCTAATTTGAAATAATTTCACTTTGAGTAGTACACTTAAAAGAAGAATTCAAACATTTATGGCCCTCAAATTTGACAACATACATATTGATGAAAAAAAGTCTCCATTGCGCTCGTAATGTAGTCATTTCATTAATTTTCAATGGTCCACAATAAACAGCCTAATAAGAGAAGAGAAAAGATAAATAGCTGCACAAAAAGCCTTCATCGTAAAAGCAAGCTAGCGAAATTGAAAAGCCTCTTCTACATTTATTTGCGACAAAAACTGAAATATTGTATAGATATATTGAATTTAATGACCAGTAGGGTCTAAGTAAGTTTTGATAAATGAAAGTTTATAACGAGATATATCTGAGTGATAACGAGGTCATTAAACTAAATAAAGATCATGATTATGTCAAGAGAGGTATTGGGAGACTCGAAAAAGATTTAGACCAGTATAATGGTATGGGTATGCCTACTGAATTTACACATAATAAAAGGAAACACTTCTAGGGGCGAGAAGTAATTATGATAGGGCGATAATTGAGAATATAATGAAATAACTAATGATACATAGGACTTGGGTGATATGTACCATGTATGGTTAAGTATATTGATTATAGGTAGTGAACAAACCTAATTGAAATGTGTGGAAGTATTTATATATAACCGAGTGAATGTGTATATATACTACAAATTTATGTATAACCATACCCACGCTACTTGCTATCATGGAGGTTACTGCGCTGGGACAGTCTTATCTCGATGGGACCTTTACGGGGGATATTGACTCGTACCTTAAAACATAGGATTCCTTGGTAGAGGATATCTGAGAATGATAGTCAGACGGTTCTAAGAGACGTGAGGGGTATGTGCTGACCTCTTAGTGACTTGAAACTATGCTTCGCCTCCATTCTGTGTGTTTTGTGTTAATACAGTTCGAGAGTGTTTCTGAACTAGTATTTCCCTTTGTATGAGAGATACGAGAAGTTGATAGCAGAGTATGCATTCTTATCTCAATCTTGTCATCTATGCGTAAGTAGACTTAAGGAGAAGTGTGCATGTAATAACCGTTTATCGTGAGAATTTGAATTGGTAACTAATTAAAAAAATGATGAGTGATTCATGGGAAAGGGTTACGAGAGTTCAAAATTAACTCGTCATGAAAGCCACCGTTTAAAAGAGTCCAAAAGAAAAAGGCAAAATGCTAAGAAAAGGGCCAAATAGCTTTTCTCTAAGTTGAGAATGTTAGAAACCTCAAAAGAACTTAAAAAGTATGTATACATGAGGGGAATTGGTTGGATAAAATTTAAATGGGTTTGCACAACTAATCCTAATGTTGAAACATTACAATTTGACGCTATTGTTTGTAGAATCGTCAAAATTCTGAATTTGTGTGCATATAATATGTTTGGTTCATTAAGCTCACACTTTAATTGTCATATGGCTATGATAAAGTTTGATGATTTATCCCTATCAATTAGAGCTTCTTGATCTTTTTGATGTGTTGGAATTGTGACTCATTTGTTGTAGTTTCATGCCCATACATTCCATGTCCATGTTTGAGCACATATGTACTATGTTTGCATGTACCTCGCAGTGTTAGTTTTTATGCGTTTTGGGTAAAACACTTATTGTTTTAGTAATGTTTTGCTGCTATCGGGACCAACCTGTATGTTTTTCCAGGAAAATGTTTCACTAGGAAAAAATTTATGACATTTCTAGGAAACTGGAAAAAGTTTGGCTGTCACGAGAACTCGTTCAAATGACATCTCCATGTCGCGAGAAGTATCATTCGAGCGATGTCCTCATCTCATTTGAGCGACGTCCCTAGCTCGTTTGAACGACAGTCTGGGAATTTGCTTCTTTTTGTTTGCATTCCATGGTTTACTTTGTGATATTTTAGTAATGCTGGAAGAAATCTGGACTGACTATTTTATATGAAGGTTTTATCCTCTCATATTGAAATTTTGCATATAATCCGTTTATCACACCTGATTAGATTGCTATATTATTTGTGTGATTCATTTGTTTACTAGCTACTGATTTGTGATTACTTGATCATATTTAGCTGGTTGTTTCATGATTATCTAGTGATTTTATTTGGTATATCTTCATGCTAAACACTTGTTGATTTGTTTATCATTTCACTGAATTGTCTATTCAAGAAAAAAAAGAGGGACAAATGTATGTGATGTAGGGGAGATTTGTTGAGCATGTTTTTTTATTACATATTTTACAAATTGATGTTACAAGTTGGTAGTACACATTGGTATCATTTTGTTGCTCAATTATTTAACAAGTGATTTTTCAGAGTTTATTCATATTGGTATCTAATGTGAAATTGGTATCATTTGGATATATATATTAGTTTAATTTGTTTCTCCATACTTCACTGTGTATTTGTTTGTCTGTTTCATGTGTGTAGGTATGCTTCAGCGATTCGAGATTTCAAGTCTACATCACATTCAGAAAGTTCATGCTTGTCGGTGCCACATATTCTAGTCTGTGTCCTATAATTTTTGACTTTGGGTTTATGGGATGGGATTTAGGTGTCATATGGCTTGACGACCCGACTTTGGCATTTCACTAGTTTAGTTTTGTCCTAGAATAGTCAAAGGGGGAGATTTGTAAGGACATAAATTTTCAATTGAGTCCCTGTATTATTTTGACTTAATTTCGTGAACAAAACTGTGTTTGTAATATGTCATAGGGAGATTTTATTTTGTCACGATCCCACTTGGTCTATGACGTATTGAACAAATTGAATACGTTGCGGCAAAGCTTCAAATAATTAATCATGTCGAAGTTTATTTGGTGCAAGTTTATTCGTCTTCAAGTTAATTGCATTCTGAGATCACACAGGTATTAATGCGTATACTTAATGGATCTCGGAATAAGTTTTATAAAAGATAAGGATGTAAGTTTATAAGGAAAATATTTTAAAATGTTTTTAAAAAGTGTTTTAAATGTTTTAAACTACGTTTTATTCTGATAAGATCGAAATAGAGTTTGACTTAATTGGATCTCTTTTGGAAGAAACGTTTTAAAGAAAAAGTCAAAATGACACGCACGTCGTTCAAACGACATTTAGGCTCGTTCGAGCGAAATAGCCATGTCGCATAAATGACTGGACAATCTCGTTCGAGCGACACATTTTCGAGGCGGTGATTTTTTTCCTATTTAAAGCGTGGTTTCGTCAGAATTTACGAGAGGTGAAATCTGGAAAACAGTTTTCAATCCAGTATGAGTTTTGCACATGTTTTTCTAAGGTTTCAAAGCTTAAACACATCCTTAGAGTTTTCAAAGATTCGAGATATCATTACTATATGTTTATGTGATCTTACTTCACCAAGAAGGTTTGTTCTACACTTGAATATCTGGATTTTGCGATGAAGAAAAGAGAAGGAGTTCTTGTTCGACATCTTAGACGTATCGAAGCCATTCGGTGGACACCGGGACATACGTGGACGCGTGTGTTGTGGACAGATATCGTGGAAGAAGGACTTCCTGCGTGGGCACTATGAGAGGAGTGGTTGAAGATCAGAAGAACGTCAAGACCCGTGGGGATCGAGTCATTGAGTGAGTCTTTTGTCTGCTCGTTGTGATTCCACATCCATAGTGATTGTCTTGCTTGGGTCGTCCGAGGATTTTTTTCCGTCTTAGGTTTTTCCTCGTACATCCTACGTTGTGCGTATTCTTTACTTTACTTTACTTTCTTTAATCACTAGATTTATGTTTAGGATTAGTCAAGATAAAATTGGTTTAAAGTAAAAATTGGTTTTTCACAACTTGGTTTGGTGCTAATTAAAAGTGGGATAATTTTGGGTGAAATTTGGTTTGATTTTGGAACACACGCATAAGGGCCACTCTTTTCACCATTCTTACACCTAGCACACGAACACGAAAACTCTTCATCATTATAACATATCTTTGCGTATTTCACAAATTCATTAGCACCTCTGCGAAACACATCCTCCAATCTATTTGTCTCGCCCATTAACTCTTTGCATTTAGGATATCCCATCACAGCTACTACAAACAATCACCTATTAAAAGTAAGAAGCGTATATTCTTAGATTAGTTTAAACAAAGCTTAGATTTATAGTATGTTTCATTTAATTATGTCTTATTTATATTCGAGTTTTAAATTTTAAATTCAAATTCAGTTTATAATAGTAATTCCTATTTCCTCCATCTCCTCTAAAGGGTGAGTGGTACTATCCCATTCAAGACCGCATATTTCTGTAATATACTTAATAGCTCATGCACATTGTTACGATTTAAGAAAAATTCGGCATCACATCCCCATAGTTCTCCGAGTACACGACGTAGATTGGCAAGTGTGGGCATTATTTCAATTGATCAATTGAAATAACACTCACACTTGCCAATCTAATATGTAGGTGTTACAAACTTCTTCAAAATTCTCCGAACTCATATCACCATGGTAACCATTTTTGAAACACTTGTTATTTAAAAAACAAAATTCGACAGAGTTTCCTTCATTTATTCTTGAAAGTCACCATGTTTTAACATTAAAATCAACTCAATAAAAATCATAATAATATTTGCCACAATTATACCATCAAAGATTCCCTTCCATAATTTCAAATTATATAAAATCATAATACAATTGAATCTTTAAATTTCCCAAAACTCATGTCCTTGAAACGGTTAAACATCAATATAAACATACTTAAATAGTTAGACTTTTCTTCTTCGCTAATCCACTCATTTTTCTTTGTCCAACGTGTCTCATAAAATATTTCAATTTAGCCCTTGGGCTTACCTTTGTGTTTGTTACCATCCTACTATCATATAAAATAAAACTTACATAAGTACATGTATCTATATAAAATAAAGATGTCACAAATATAGAGGATATAAAAAATGTACCCTACCTTTGTACAAGTAATTAACAAAAGATTCTATCCCATTGCAATGAACATACTTGGTGTTTGAGAGACTAGTAGAGCAAGCATCATATTTGTGCTATAATAAAATGATTTATTTTATGTTTACTTAATAGAAATATATATTGGAAAAGACACAATTTCAACTTGAATCACCCGATACATTAAAAAATTAGCACTGTGTAAATAATAATTCTTAGCATGAATCCATCACTACTAAAATATGATCAAAGAAAGTACTAATCTTCATGTTTTTCAATATTATCAGGTTTGGTTTTTTCTTTTCTTTGATATATATATATATATATATATATATATATATAGTCCTGAGTAATTTATCAAAATCTTGGGTAATTTATCAAAATTCACATCCACCATGTTCCATGTATATTTATAATCCTAAGTTATTTATCAAAATAGAAAATTCAGAGATATATAATGAAAAAGTGATGATTTAAGAACCCAATCCTATGAAGTAACACATAATTTAGATTTTAATCATAAAAGAAACACACCACAATCTTTTTGGGATTAAACAAAGTTCCATGAAATAATAACAAGTACATAGGGATTTAACAAAGTTCAATCAAATAATAATAAGCAAATAGGGATTTAATAAGAGAAAAGAAAACACGAAAGGGTTATCTTGTATCACTCTCTATAATAATCATCATCACTCTAATCCTCTCCGCGATCACCATAGTATTATGCTAATATCGTCTACTTTCCAATCATGTAATCTAATCTTATACCAATAATGGTTGGAAGGTAAATACAGACGATGACTCACATAACATATCTTACTTCTGTGTTGTTATGAAGACGTTTCTCTATTGCATATAAGACATTCATTATATCCTTTCATGCTCCATCTATATAAATTATCGTATATCAGAGAGTCATTGCAAGTCATCAATGCACTTGCATGTAAACATAAATATTTCTTACAATAAATATCCCTAATTTCTACGCCAACGTGCCAAAACTCTTTCAACTCATCTATCAAGGGTTGTAAGAAGCATCCATGTCCTTATCAGCTAATTGTGGACTAGGAAATAAGTAATACATCATTAACAATGCTTCCTTTATACATAACCATGGTGTCAAATTGTAAGGCACAACTTTTGCTTTGATTGATAATGTGAGGACGAAATCTTTGACCCATCTCAAAAGGCATCCTTCAACAACTGAAGTGTCATATCAAAGGATTTGTTACTCCAACGATTAAGTTCCTTAACATTCACCAAATTTATGAAGAATTATTGCTTTAACGATTACAACTTGGATACAGTTCATGTCCGAATTCACCAAATAATTTATTATATATACCCGCACCACTTTCATTATGCTCTAAAGAACTATTTGAGCGAAACATATCATCCTCCTCCTTAACATCTATTTAGAAAATGTTCCCAGTATTCACCCCCTCTTCGTGATTTATCCAATAAGTATAATTATAAGACATTCCACGACTCAACAAATTACTTTTGATAGTCACCATATCATGGAAATGCGTATTTTAATAGTCTCTGCATGGACATTGTAACTTGTTATTTTCATCTAAGTTCTTTCTTGAGATCTCAATGAATGACAACACCGATTTTCTATTGCTGAGACAACCTATTAGGCATATACATCCATCTTTACCTTCATATTATATCATACTAACACATTGGATATAAATCTTTAATAATAAATAAAAATTTTAGTAATTCAATAGTGATTAATTATTTATCAATGTCATTGTTGTTAAACGTTTTAGAATCACCTATAAACTCATATAATTAATCCACTACTTATTGATGAGTACCACTTCACCAAATTTAGTAGCATTTTAAAACACTTTTTAATCAGAAAGTATGCCAACAAATATAATATCAAAGCGAAACTAACAATAGAGTGAAAATGATACCTTTAACCGAAACTTATTTTCATATATGCAAAAACCATATTCATGTTAAAAATACCAAAACAGAGAAACTCTAAAAAATATCCAAAATTTATCAAGGAAATGAGACCGATACCTCTAATGGAACCTCAAATAAAGATTTAAAATCTAGTAATGTGAATAATAAAATCGTAAACAAAAACACTAACACATATTTCATATTATATCAAATAAACAAAATAAAAACTAAAGAAGTTCACAAAATCACGACAATGTAATCAATGAATAGTATAAGAGCACCTAAAAAATAATACCAGTTTCATATTTCTCTGATTTAATAAATACTTGAGTGTAACCTAGATTAATCAAATTTGAATAAAATGTAACAATGGATTTTCTTTTACATATTATCATGGACAAAAAATATGTGAGTCTAACCTTGTTTATGAAGTCAAGAAAGACTTATAAAGAATTAAAAAAATGAAATTGAAAAAAAAACATATTGTATCAGCCGTGAATAATTTACAAAGGCCTAGTAGCGTTTTGATTTTTTCCTTAAATTTGGAATAACAACAAAGATGAAATTAAGGCATGCCTCCTCCTCCGAACTTTTCCAAATTCTCACTTTTTTACAATATCAATTGTAGGTATGTTTTTGTAACTAACAAAGAAAGAAGTATTTTTTTTCTTACAAAGGCCTATTAATATTTAACCCTTTGTCTTTAGCATTATTCTACTAATGCCTAATGCCCCTAACTCTTTGCTCTTTTTTTTAAATTTTATCACCTATCTTTTGTTGTCGGAGTCATTAACTCAAGTTTTTCTCCTCTTTATTTTCAATTTCTCTTAAAAAAGTAGATATTTCGAACACAAATTAAATGAAGTATAATTTCCTTAATATTGACATTCACTATAACGTTAAAACCTCGATTGTTGCCGTTTAAGTTTAATTTAACTAAAATTTTGCCTCATGATTTTGAATCATTTTTAGAACGATTGACATGTCAAAACTTAATTGGCTGATGCTCTAAACGAAGAAATTCAATCATTTCATGTTAGTGGGTCACAAAAATAATCGAAATTAGTCGACCTAGAAGTACTCTTATTCTAAAGTTAAATGACAACCAACCTAGTTTCGTGATTTACCAACATGGTGAGTGAAAACTCTAAAAAATTTAATTTATTTTACTAATATTTTTTGTTTTATATATCATGCAATATTTATCTTTCGTTGATGAATAAATTATATTGTTGGGGATTAATTTTCTTCATAATTTCTTGCCCCCCCTAAAAACAAAATTCTGATTTCATCCTTGAATACCATAATCAAGCCCTCTAGAACAATTAGGCTTCAACTCACTCGAGGTCTTCCCGTAAATTAAACATATAACCAAAACTTAACCCCATAAAAAATTAACTCCATATCTTTATATCTCTTAAATCTTAACCCCATGTATTATTTGAAATATTTGCATCTTCTTCTCATAAACCAGATAACCAAATACACATACGAAAATGACAAACAAAATAAACTGACAAAAACCCATACCACGGGGGAAGGAAGCGGACAACCTCTGTGTGCCTCTATACGTTGTTGTGCACCTCTGTGTGCCATTGTAAGACTGACGTCGAACGTTGAAAGAAATAAGCGAGAGAATAGGCTGAGACTGATGTAGATAGAGAGAGAGAGGAGAAAATCACATCAAGAGAGAAGAGAGAGGATACGCCGCTATGAGACTGGCACCAGACGCTGGAGGCCAGACACTGCTGTTGGGCTTGATTGCTAATCGATTTAAATGGGATGGAGAAGAACGTTAGGGGTTTAGGTGAGAGAGAGAGAGACAGAGAGAAATGTTGGGTAGGGTTTGGTCGTGGGTATTAATTAGGGAAATGCGGGAGATAAATGGATTTAGTTTTAGATTATATGTTTTTTGTAAAATGAAGTAAATCTTTTTTCTTTGGGAACATAAACGATGTAGTTTTAGTATAAAAATTTTATTCTTTTGAAATGAAATTGTCATTTCCTTACAATAGGTATTTCAAAAAAACCAAAATATAGCTGGAAAAATTGTCGTCCTTATTTTTAGCAAGGCTTCTATTTTTTTTTCCTCTCTAAAAGTGACTTTTACAACGACATAATTCCTTGCAAAATATTTTTTATATTATCTTGTTTTTAAGGACAAATTTTATTTTTTCTTGCTAATAGAATACTTTTAGCAACCTGCCTTATTTTCTTGTTAAGAAATTCGTTGCAAAAGCCTTTTTTTGTAGTGTCCTATCGAATTGATATATTTGTGTACATATTGGAAAAGTTAATATAGTGGATTATAAAAATTTGTTGAAGATAGAGAATTAAATATGGTTACATTTTGTACCTCTTGAAATATATATAAGCATATGAATTAAAATTTCAAAAAAGTTTCCATTTTATTAAGTCTCCTTCCATGATTATAATTGTAAGATCAATTTTTATTTATAGAAAAATATGATGAAATCTTAGCTCAATTCCAACCAAAGAATTTTAGGTAAGTGAATCCAATTCAAGCAAGTCTCCATTAAAACATAATATTAAAGTAATCGTTTATATTTTTTTATTTTCATTAAAAGAATTAGAAGTAACCGATTACTTTGATGACCATTCAATTAAATTTTAATGGTAAAAGAAGGGATGGGCTATCCCCACACCCCTCCGATCTTTCTCCACACCCTTGGGTGATAAACAACATCTATGCCCTTATGTTCACTCCTCCCATCTTCCCCCACACCCTTTGGGTGACAAACGACAAATGACATTTTTCACCTCCAATTAAAATAAATATATTAAATAAAAACAAATAATTTTATTTTAAATAAAAAACTGTTTTTTATTAAAAAACTGCTTCTAAACGTAAAATCTTATCTATTTTTTTATTATTAAAAAAGGTTTATAAAATGTAAAATTTGTTTTCTTAAAAAAATGTTTTGTTATAAAAGAGTTTTTTTTCCTTTACAAATTTTTATTTTTGGTTAAAAATTATTTTTTGTTGTACAATTTTAAAAATAATGCATATTTTTTTAAAAAAATATGCTCTGCGGCAACGTTATGTATAGGCGGTCAGACCACCTATACATACCACTGGCGCATACCATTTTTTTTAATATGTTGGTCCGCGCCAGCGGTATGTATAGGTGGTTAGACGACCTATACATAACTCTGTCATGGAGCATTTTTTTAAAAATAATAAAAAGATTATTTTTAAAATAATTTATATATAAAAGACTATTTTAACAACTAAGACAATTTTTTTTGTAATAAACTTGTCATTTACATTATATAAACACTGTTTTAGTTTTTATAAACAATTTTTAAAAATAGTTAATTTTTTTTAAGACAACAAAAAATTGTTTTTTGATTTTTTAAACAGTTATAAAAAATGAATTTTTTTAATAAATAATTAATTTATACAATTAAAAAAAACAGTTTTCTTTAATAAACAGTTTATTTTTACTGTTTATTAAAGAAAACTGTTTTTTTTTAAATTGTATAAATTAACTGTTTATTAAAATATTTTTTATAATCAAAACAGTTTTTAATAAAATGAAAAACAGTTTTAATCAAAACATTTTTTTTATAATCAAAACAGTTTTTAAACTGTCTATTTTAAAGATCATTTTTATAAAAGTAAAAAAATAGTTTTTAATCAAAAATAAAATTTGTAAAAATAAACACTTTTTTAAGAAAACAAATTTTACATTTTATAAACAGTTTTTAATAAAAAAAGATAATACTTTACGTTTTATAGATTTTTTTTTATAAAAACAGTTTTTTTTTACTGAAATATAATTATTTGTTTTTATTAAATGTATTTGTTTCAATTGGAAGTAAAAAAATATAACATTTGAATTATATGAACATAAAGGCAAAAATGTCATTTGTCGCTCAAAAAGTGTGGGGAAGATGAAAAGAGTGAACATAAGGGTATAAATATTGGGTGCGGCTACATACACTCCAAACAAAGTCTATGGCACTCCAAATTTGTTTTTTATTATAATCAAAAGACTTCACTACCCTTTTCGTCCACTTTTCAAATACCCACTTTCTTAGTGATTATTAACTTCTTAAACCTACTGCATTTGCGAAGTTCTATGATGACGGATGATCTGAACCAATTTATAGCCAATGATCTGAATTGGTTTATAATAAAAAAAATGAGAGAAAATTGTTTTAAAATAGATAATTGTTTATAAAAAAAATTATACCATTTTTAATTATATTGTGCTTTAATAATTCATATAAAAACAATTTTTTATATTGAAAAAAACGGTTTTCCTATTAATACAATAAAAACAGCTATTTTTTTTATTGAAAGTAAATATTTTTTTTATTAAGATTAAAATTTTAAAAAAATCATAAATAAATAAAAATTATGTTTATTGAGCAGTCTATCTATTCACTAATGAACATAACCATGTTGACTACGATCTCTAACATAAAAAAAAATTATGTTTATTGAATAATCTCTCTATTTTTTTTCATAAATAAAAAATATATGTTTATTGACAAGTCTATCTATTCACTAATGAACCTAACACAAACATGACACATAAATAATTCCTTACCACTTTATTTACTTTTGAACGTCATGATAGTAAAATAATTTATAATATTCCCGAAGTGATACCGAAACAAAATAATAATCTCAAACTTAGTTGGTAATTCCTTGCCACTTTATTTGCTTTTGAGCTTCAAGATACCCAAATAATTCATAATTCCTTAGCACTTTGTCATGTCGCGTTTTAATGCAGTTTTTTACCTAACACGAACACGATCCAATTAAAACAAAACACTATTTATATGTGTCATGTTTATCTTAGGTAAAAAAAAATGTGTGGTCATGTTTCAATTGGGTAGTCGTGTTAAATATAAAAAAAATTGTGTCCAGTTTAATTTTTGCCATTTTAGTATTAGGTAAAAGTAAAATAATTGTGTCGTGTCGTGTTCTATACGGGTCGTGTTCGTGTTAAGAAAAAAAAGATTGTGTGTCGTATCATGTCATGTTTTAATTGGTTGTGTTTGTATGAATTGTAAAACAGTTTTAAAAATACAGTAAGAAATGTTAAAATTGTAAATTTTAAAAAATTAAGAACTTACACTTTTATTTTCCCCAAAAATAATTAATAAAAGTATAATTAAAAATGGTATAATTTTTTTTTATAAACAATTATCTATTTTAAAACAATTTTCTCACATTTTTTTATTATAAACCAATTCAGATCATTGGCTATAAATTGGTTCAGATCATCCGGTTTTGAGGGGAGGCGAGAGAGGCGGTCGCGTTGGGCCACCGATTTTTAGATGCATTTTAGTGGCCCCAAAATTTAATTTATGTATATATTTATAGAGTCATTTTCCAATTGTCCCCAAACCAATTTGTTAAAAACTGAACAGATAAACATTTAAACTTCTTGCAATTCCAAAAAATAAGTCTGACAGCTTTTATGTAAAACAAAAACCTACAATTTCTAAATTGATAAAAAAATCTCTTATTAAATATGGGGTCCCCAATTCAAGAGTTCGTCTCGGTCCCTAGAATCTCGGAACCAGCCCTGGAAAACGCGTATTTGAAACGTGGACAAGAAGGGTAGTTAAATCATTTGATTATGATAAAAATAAATTTGGAGTGTTATAGACTTTGCTTGAAGTTTATATAGATGTACCCTAAATATTATTTGTTACCCAAAGAGTACGGGAAAGATGAGAGGGTGCGGGATAACTCCTCCCCAAAAGAATATATTTAGTTTGTATGGAGTGAGAGACGAGAAAAAAAAAGATAAAAAGGATATTCCGAAAAACCAGGAATAGGAGGCAAAGGGGCTAAGAATGTGAGCAGTTATTTTTTGGGCTAAGAATGTGAACAGTTATTACGAAGGACTCTTGCTTCTCGCCTTCTCAGCTCTTTCTCACTCTCCTCCTCTCAATCTCATTCCACGCACTTGCGTGTATATACGAGTATCCTTTAAATGCATATATTTAATTAGAGGAGCTGAAGATTAATCGAGCTGGGTATGTAGAGAAGCAACCGCCTCTAGAGTATTCATCTCTTCATCACTACCTTCTTATATATTAGACACACGTCCACTCTCTTTCTCTGTGTATTTTAGACAGCCAAGAATAATGGAGGAAGGTAAGAGATTGAATAAAGACCATCAGAGGTTGTCTGTTTGTGGTTCATCACCCAGTTCTGGTCAGGGGAAGCTGATCATTCCAAAGGTTCAAAACATGGTCCGACCTGCATCTCGGCCGTAGCATAAACTGCCAGATAATCAACAGTTCAATTATTCATTGAATGTTTATCATCTTGATGCACACGCTGCATTAAATGTATTACCATTTCATATGTATATCATTTAATGTATCAACCCTTTCATGTACAGCCTAAGGGTTATAAATACCTTGTATCACCCTCATTCAAAGGGACCGGAATTTCTTGAAAGAACATATACTTGAGAATTCCCAAACACTCAGCAATAACATAACAGTGGACGTAGGCTATTCTTATAAAGCTGAACCACTTTAAAAATATTTGTCTCATTTATTTATCTGTGATTAAACAATTAGAGTGATCTAGTTTTTTACATCAACAACAGTTTTTAATAAAATAAAAAAACAGTTTTAATCAAAACATTTTTTTTATAATCAAAACAATTTTTAAACTGTCTATATTAAAAATCATTTTTAAAAAGTAAAAAAATAGTTTTTAATCAAAAATAAATTTGTAAAAATAAACACTTTTTTAAGAAAACAAATTTTACGTTTTATAAACAGTTTTTAATAAAAACAGATAAGATTTTACGTTTTATAGAAAAAAAATATTTTTATAAAAAACAGTTTTTTTATTGAAAATATAATTATTTGTTTTTATTAGATGTATTTGTTTTAATTGGAAGTAAAAAAATATAACATTTAAATTATATAAACATAAAGGTAAAAATGTCATTTGTCACTCAAAAAGTGTGGGGAAGATGAAAGAGTGAACATAAGGGTATAAATATTGGGTGCGGCTATATACACTCCAAACAAAGTCTATGGCACTCCAAATTTGTTTTTTTATTATAATCAAAAGACTTAACTACCCTTTTTGTCCACTTTTCAAATACCCACTTTCTTAGTGATTATTAACTTCTTAAACCTACTGCATTTGAGAACTTCTATGATGACGGATGATTTGAACCAATTTATAACCAATGATCTGAATTGGTTTATAATAAAAAAATGTGAGAAAATTGTTTTAAAAAAGATAATTGTTTATAAAAAAAAATTATACCATTTTTAATTATATTGTGTTTTAATAATTGATATAAAAACATTTTTTTATATTAAAAAAACGGTTTTCCTATTAATATAATAAAAAAGGGTTATTTTTTTTTATTGAAAGTAAACAGTTTTTTATTAAAATTAAAATTAAAAAAAATCATAAATAAAAAAAATTAAGTTTATTGAGCAGTCTATCTATTCACTAATGAACATAACCATGTTGACTACGATCTCTAACATAAAAAAAATTATGTTTATTGAGCAATCTATCTATTTTTTTTCATAAATAAAAGAAAATATATGTTTATTGATCAATCTATTTATTCACTAATGAACCTAACACAAACATGACATAAATAATTCCTTACCACTTTATTTGCTTTTGAACTTCATGATAGTCAAATAATTTATAATATTCCCAAAGTGATACCGAAACAAAATAATAATCTCAAACTTAGCTGGTAGTTCCTTACCACTTTATTTGCTGTTGAGCTTCAAGATACCCAAATAATTCATAATTCCTTAGCACTTTGTCATGTCGCGTTTTATGCATTTTTTTACTTAACACGAACACGATCCAATTAAAAACAAAATACTATTTATATGTGTCAAGTTTGTGTTAGGTAGAAAAAAAAGAATGTGTGATCGTGTTTCAATTGGGTAGTGTTCCTGTTAGGTATGACAAAAATTGTGTCCAGTTTTATTTTTGTCATTTTAGTGTTAGATAAAAATAAAACAATTGTGTCGTGTCGTGTTCTATATAGGTCGTGTTCGTGTTAAGAGAAAAAAAAGATTGTGTGTCGTATCATGCCATGTGATGTCATGTCATGTTTTAATTGGTTGTGTTTGTATCAATTGTAAAACAATTTTAAAAATACAGTAAAAAATGTTAAAACTGTAAATTTTAACAAATTAAGAACTTACACTTTTATTTTCCGAAAAATAGTTAATAACAGTATAATTAAAAATGGTATAATTCTTTTTATAAACAATTATCTATTTTAAAACAATTTTCTCACATTTTTTTATTATAAACCAATTCAGATCATTGGTTGTAAATTGGTTCAGATCATCCGTCATAACATAATTACTAGGTTTAAGAAGTTAATAATCATTACGAAAGCGGCAGGGCCGGTTTTGAGGGGAGGCCAGAGAGGCAGTCGCCTCAGGCCTCCGATTTTAAACGCATTTTAGGGGCCCCAAAATTTAATTTATGTATATATTTATAGAGTCATATTCCAATTGTCCCCAAACCAATTTGCTAAAAACTGAACAGACAAACGTTTAAACTTCTTGCAATTCCAAAAAATAAGTCTGACATCTTTTATGTAAAACAAAAACCTACAATTTCTACATTGATAAAAAAATCTCTTATTAAAAATGGGGCCCCCAATTCAAGAGTTCGTCTCGGCCCCTAAAATCTCGGAACCGTCCATGAAAAACGCGTATTTGAAACGTGGACAAGAAGGGTAGTTAAATCATTTGATTATAATAAAAATAAATTTGAAGTGTCATAGACTTTGTTTGAAGTGTATATAGTCGCACCGTAAATATTATTTGTTATCCAAAGATTACGGGAAAGATGAGAGGGTGCGGGATAACTCCTCCCTAAAAGAATATATTTAGTTTGTATGGAGTGAGAGAGGAGAAAAAAAAAAGATAAAAAGAAAATTCCGAAAAACCAGGAATAGGAGGCAAAGGGGCTAAGAATGTGAGCAGTTATTTTTTGGGCTAAGAATGTGAGCAGTTATTACGAAGGACTCTTGCTTCTCGCCTTCTCAGCTCTTTCTCACTCTCCTTCTCTCAATCTCATCCCACGCACTTGCGTGTATATCCTTTAAATGCATATATTTAATTAGAGGAATACGAAGGCAAAGGGGCTAAGGGCGCCTCTTGAGTATTCGTCTCTTCATCACTTCCTTCTTATATATTACACACACTTCCAATCTCTCTCTCTGTGTATTTTAGCCAGCCAAGAATAATGGAGGAAGGTAAGAGATTGAAGAAAGACCATCAGAGGTTGTCTGTTTGTGGTTCATCACCCAGTTCCGGTCAGGGGAAGCTGATCATTCCAAAGGTTCAAAATATGGTCGTGGCTGAGGATCCCATTGGTGATAAAGGAAATAATCACACGAGGGTTCACAGTAAGATAAACAAAGAGATGAAACCAAAGAAGCCTTTGTTTGGGCAGTTGAGGTGTCATCCTGAGAGGGAATGGACAGGGATTCAACCCTCAGCTTGGGCCATGAACACTATTGATTTACAAGCCACCGCCAACAATCTAATGAGGCTTGCTCAAATGAAATCTTTGGAGTCTGGCTTGACCCACAAGAAACACGTTGAGGTCTCAAACAGCAATTCGCCGACTAGAAAAGCTGCAATTGAGGAGTCTTCATTGCTAAAAATTGATGAGAGTGATGATGGAAAGGCGACGAGTATGAAAAAGAGGAGGCTGATGATGGATTTGGAAACGCTCGTAAAAGATGAGGTGATAGTAGGAACAACAACAGAAACTAGTGATAATAAATTCAAGGTGACGAGCATCCCATCATCACCAAACAAAACCAAGGCCCAGCAGCTACCTACAAGTGCAACATTTGTGACAAGACTTTCCCATCAATCCGGGCTCTTGGAGGCCACAAGAGGTGTCATTGGACCACTCCGGCCCAAGCTCCACCTACCCGAGACCAACAAGCAGGTGAAGCCAGTCAATCGGCTCGTAAATTTCAAGGTGACCATCGTTGAGCGTCCCATCACCACCAAACAAAACCAAGGCCCAACAGCTACCTACAAGTGCAACGTTTGTGACAAGACTTTCCCATCAAGACGGGCTCTTGGAGGCCACAAGAGGTGTCACTCGACCACTCCGGCCCAAGCTACACCCACTCGAGTCCAACCAGCAAGTGAAGCCAGCCAATCGGGTCGTAGATTTCTGGAGATTGATCTTAATAAGCTTCCTACCATGGAGGTGGATGAGGAATACCATGGTGGTATCAAGTCTGAACATGAAGCTGCTCAAAATGGTTGTGTCTTCCTTCGATAACTCCAATGTTGCTTAATTACTTAAACTTCTCCTGTTCCACATTACTAGTCATGAAAAAAACTTTATATTTTACTCAGTATTGTAATAAAAAGTGAAAATATTTTAGAAAAGACATTGAACTCCCCGGCTCAAAGGCCAAAGTAATTCTTGTCAATAAAAATTTAAGAACTTGGTGTATATTATATTCGACACACAACTACTTGTGGGGTCATTTGAATAGGTCATAGGATATGGACAACGATGCATAACTATACCCCAAAACTTAAATTGTTATGTGAGATGAAAAGAATTAGAAACACCCGCTAACAAAGTGTTAAATGTTGATGGATGCAAAAATGAGACTTTTTGGTCATCAAATTTCTGTTCAATTCAAACGGTCTTCCTACACATTTTTTGGACTAAGGAACAGGTCAAAAGGAAGAAAAAACACAAGGAAATGTTACTGCCCGTTGAAGGCTTGAAGTCTTGATCCCCGTGTTCAAAATCCAAGTTGGTTCATACACACATACGGATATATATTACATATATTGTTATCTATGCACGCATGCGTGGATTCTTTTTTATTGTGTTATGTGGTTTGACTATTTTGCACACAGGTCCAAGCTTTGTAGAGTGACACTAAATTCCCTACAAGAATTGTGAAAACTTTAGGGACTAATTGATTGGTGTTGATTTTTTTTTCATGAAATAAACTTTTTTTTAATTCATTTTTAACTTTTGTGATGCTTTAATAAAATACATCGAATGAAGACCATAATCATAAATGTGAAAATTGGTTGATAGCTATATCATTTTTAGTGGAAACAGATTTTTTAACCACAACTCAAGAATTGATTCAGTATGAAAAAAAACAAAAGTAGGACAAAATCACACCAGATCTTGGGTATGTTCTCAAAGATGGTCAGTTCGAATCATCGCAAGGGCCACTGGAGAGTTTAACCGGTTGTTAACTTCAAGGCCCCATGGAATATGGTTGGGTGAAGCCCGGATACCCATGGTTATTTAAAAAAAAAATTCTCATAAAATAATTTTTTGTGATCTTTTTCTTTCTTTATATCAAAAAACCCCTTAAATATTATTAATGTTAACAGTTATGGCCAGGAGCATAGGGAGAAATCCTATGTGTATATTAGCACACACGGATTAAATCCATATAACATATTACATATCTAGAATAGTATGTAAATATTGTCACTAAATATGCATTTTTGTTTAGTCCTATATCAAAGAGGAACTTTACTATACCAATAAATCTTTAAAATAACGTAACTAAAGTATTAAGACAAAACAAAAATATAAACTCAAACATCTTTACCAATATCTAGAAATCAATTATGGCATCATTATGTAGAATCAATTAAGAATGAATCTTGCTATGAGTTCCAAATAAGTCCCTAAAAACCTCCTTCAAAAGTAATATATTTTTGTGCTGTGACACGACGCATATCATAAGGCAACCCTTAACATGTAAGTGAAATGTTTGGAGGGTTGGTCAAAGACGACCAGGCGTAGCAGTAATGCCAAATCCGAGGATGATGAGGAGTTACGAGCCGCCGTCAACGATCTAATGAGGTTTGCTCAAATGAAATCTTTGGAGTGTGGCTTGACCCACAAGGGTCCTAAATTTACAAACCCCTATTTAATTACTTAAACTTCTCCTGTTCCACTTGGAACTTCATTACTAGTCATGGACTTCATGCCTCAAATTTTGGCCTTCGATATATACATATATAGTTTAGTTAAGTTCTATTTTACTCATCTTCTTGTGCCATTAGTTGAGATTAGTTGCACAGAGGAAACATCTATCTTCTTATTAGGGTCCGTTTGGTTGACAATAGGCAAAAAAGTAGGTATGACAAATTTTGCGTAGGCAAATGGTATTTCTTCACATATTTGCACACTTTTGTAGTGTTTGTTAGGCAATTTTGCCAATGGAAAATTTTTCCCAAACATGATCACCCGACCCATTTTTGCCTACAAATGTAGAGAAAATTTGCTTTGGTCATTTGGAGAGAATTATTTGCCATAGCATTTGCCTAAAACATGATATAATTTAATAAAAAAATTATAAATAAAAAACAGATATTTTGTATTCAAAATACTGTATATTCTATTAAAACAAACTGGACATTTTATAAAATAAGATTTTCCAAAATGTTTATTTTTTAAAACAAAATACAATGTTTTTAAACCGTTTATAATATTATTTTATTTATAAGACTATTTTCATCATTTTTATAAAACTATTTTCGTTATTTTTTTAAAAAAAAATTGGACGTTACTCTTATTTTTATTAAAAAATCACTGCACATTTTTTTTTAAACTTTATTCTTTATAAGATAACTTTTTTTATTATAAAATATGATTTATAAAAAGTTTATAACATTTTTATAAAACAATTTTCGTTATTTTTTTTTAAAAAATGGACGTTACTGTTATTTTAATTAAAAAATAACTGGACAATTTTTAAAACAAAAATAGTTGGATGTATTTTTTTTAAACTTTATTCTTTATAAGATAACTTTTTTTTTTGAAAATATGATTTTATAAAAAGTTTATAACATTTTTATAAAACTATTTTCGTTATTTTTTTAAAAAAAATTGGATGTTATTGTTATTTTAATTAAAAAATAACTGGACATTTTTTAAACAAAAATAGTTGGATGTATTTTTTTTTAAACTTTATTCTTTATAAGATAACTTTCTTTTATAAAATATGATTTTATAGAAAGTTTATAACATTTTTATAAAACTAATTTCGTTATTTTTTTAAAATAAAATTCGACGTTACTGTTATTTTAATTAAAAAATAACTGAACATTTTTTTAAACAAAAATAGTTGGATGTATTTTTTTTAACTTTATTCTTTATAAGATAACTTTTTATTATAAAATGTGTTTTTATAGAAAGTTTATAATATTTTTATAAACAAAAAGTTGGACGGTGTTCATAATGTTTCAAGAAAAAATGTTACAAAAACTGTTTTGTAAAAAAGTTATAAAAAACTATTTTCATTTTTTTTAAAGATGAAAGTTATTTTAATTAAGAAAAAAAAGATGGACGTTTTTTTTTTAAAATTGCTAGATTTAAGTTAAAAACAGTTTTTGTTATATAAAATATAAACTTTTATAAAGTTATGTTAAAAGTGTTTTTTTATTGTTAAAAGTCTATCAAATATTTTTTAATATACATTTAGTCCAAATTTTTTATTGGTTATAATGCAAATGGGTACAAATGACAAGAATGTGCCAACATTATATGGGCAAAGTTTGTATTTGTCGGGATAAATTTTGGCTATCAAACAACATGAGTCGGAAAAGAAGTGTCTTTCAGTAGGTAAATTATGACTATCAAACACAAAAAGTTGACAAACATAGTATTTGCGGGCGTGCAAATAAAACCTATCTAACAGCACGAAATCATATTTGCCACAGCAAATTTTGCTTAGGCAAAATTTATCAGGGCAAAATTTGCCATGCCAACTCATTTGCCCAACGCCAATCAAACGGACCCTTAGTTTTTTCACACGAGGCTATCAAACAATCATTTTGGCGAAATTAAAGTCAGTGCAATTAGTTTATTTAAAAACAATTTTTATATTATATTCAAAAATGTTAAAACCAGTTTTGACAATATTTTTATATTATGATTGTTAAAAAAATTATAAAACATTTTCGTAACAATTTTTTGTAATATTAAAAACAGTTTTTAAAATATTACAAAACAATTTTTAAATATTCACAACAGTTTTTTTAACTATTTAAAATAGTTTTTAATTTTTTTTAAACTTTTAAACTATTTTTATATTATATTCAAAATAATTTTTAAAAATGTTAAAAACAGTTTTAAAAAATGTTAAAAACAGTTTTTACAATACTTTTATATTACAGTTTTTAAAAAAACCATGTAAAACATGTTCTTAACAATTTTTTTTATAATATTAAAAACAGTTTTTAAAACATTACAAAATAGTTTTTAAATATTCATAACAGTTTTTTTTATAATATATTCAAAACAATTTTTAAATTATATTTTAAAACATTAAAACTGTTTTTATATTATATTCAAAATAGTTTTTTTAAAATGTTAAAAACAGTTTTTACAATATTTTGATATTACCATTTAAAAAAAAATTTGTAAAACATTTTCTTAACAATTTTTTATAATATTAAAAACAGCTTTTGAAACATTACAAAATAGTTTTTAAATATTCCTAACTATTTTTTAATTATTTAAAACAGTTTTTAAATTATTTTTTAAAATATTAAAAGCGTTTAAGAAGTTGGCAAATTTGTTGGCAAATATTTTTCTCTCAAATAGGTAAGCAAAATTTGCGTAGGCATTACGCATAAGAGGTGTTGTACATTGACAAATAACTTGTAGGAAACTTTTGTACCAAACACACCAAATTGTAGGCAAATACCCCATTTACCAACTTATTTCCCATTTTCTATGGAAAATAAGCTCAACCAAACGGACCCTTAATGTTAAATTCATGAAAATATCCAAACGCGGTTTGTGTTTATTTCAAGCGTATGATGCTAATGTGAACAAGCTACATATTCTAATGGTTCAGTTGAAGTTCTTCAGTATTTTAATTGTATATTTTCTTAAATTTAGAAAGATCAAGTTGAGCTTTATTTTTTTGGATGTGTTTGCATTTATTTCCGGTTGATTCTTGTTGTTACATAGGTATGTGATTAGTGTATTTTTGTCATCTAACAAGGAAGGAGAAAAGGAGCAGAAGAATAACTGAAAAGTCAAGGAATCCTTCTTATAGCACTCATCTTATCTCTTCACTTTTCTTGCAATTATAAACCTTTTGCTTTACTTATACTTTTCATTTACTGAGTATTGTAATAAAAAGTGGAAAGATTTTAGAAGAGACATCGAACTCCCTAGCTCAAAGGCCAAAGCTATTGTTGTCAATAAGAATTCAAGAACTTGGTGTATATTATATTCCACACACAACTACTTGTGGGGGCATTTGAATAGATCATAGGCTATGGACAACGATGCATAACTATACCCCAAAGCTTAAAATTGTTATGTGAGATTAAAAGAATTAGAAACACCTGCTAACAGAGTCTATTATATGTTGCTGGATGCAAAAATGAGACTTTTTGGTCATCAAATTTTTGTTCTATTCAAACAGTCTTCCCATACATTTTTTGGATTAAGGAACAGGTCAAAAGGAAGAAAAAACACAAGGAAATGTCACCGCCCCTTGAAGGCTTGATCCCCGTTTTCAAAAATCCGAGTTGGTTCACACACACATACGGATATATATTGAGTACTACTACATATACACACTTTCATACACGTTTTCCATACACGCCTAATAAGACAAGGCTGTAAGGGATTATACTCTGTGCCCTGGCAGGACCCACAACAACAAGGTATAGCATTTTAATGCACCGTGTATGGAAATTGTGTACAAAAGTGTGTCTGTGTATGTTTATCCATATATATTACATATATTGTTATCTATACACGCATGCGTGGATTCTTTTTTATTGTGTTTTGTGGTTTGACTATTTTGCACACAGGTCCAAACTTTGTAGAGTGACATTAAATTCCCTACAAGGATTGTGAAAACTTTAGGGACTAATTGATTGGTGTTGATTTTTTTTCATGAAATAAACTTTTTTAAATTCATTTTAAACTTTTGTGATGTTTGAATAAAATACATTCAATGAAAACAATAGTCATAAATCTGAAAATTGGCTGATAGTTATATCATTTTATGTGGAAACAGATTTTTAACCACAACACAAGAATTGATTCAGTATGACAAAATACAAAAGTAGGACAAAATCACGCTAGACCTTGGGTATGCTCTCAAAGATCGCCAGATCGAATCACCGCAAGGGTCACTGGAGAGTTTAATCGGTTGTTAACTTCAAGGCCCACCATGATGATGGTTGTGACAGACGTCATGCTATTGACGCTAATAGTTGTGGGAGTAGGGCTCGAGGTTGAGGGAGTGGGGCTCGAGGTCGTGGTCGATGTGAGGTGATAGTGGCGGTCATGTGGGTGGCAGTAGTAGTGGTCGTGGGGATTGGCATAGTGGTCGTGGTGAGAGGGGTGGTAGTGGTACTAAATGGGGTTATAGTTGCGGTAGTGGTGGGGATGGTGGCACTAGGAATGGCGCTGGTGACAGTAGTAATGCGGGTATCGGTGGGGTGGAGGCGGGGGTTATGGGTGATACTATGAGGGTGGAAAAGTCATGGCAATCGTGGTAGTAAGTGTCAAAATAGTGGTAGTAGCGGTGGTGATGGTGGTAGTGCGGGTAGTGAGGGACCCAGTGAGGATGGGAGGGGTAATGATGGTCATGGTAGTGGGGGTCAGAGCAGTGGTGGGGGCCATGGTAATGGGGAACGTTGAGAGGGTGGAGGGGGTAATGGCGGTTGTGGTAGAAGTAGGGGTCATAAGAGACGTAGTGACAATGCTAGTAGCTGTGGTGATGGTCATAGTGGAGGTAATGGGTGACATAATGAGGATGGGAGGGGTAATTGTGGTCGTGGAAGTAGTGAGGGTCATAGCAGTGGCGATGGTGATGGTGGAAGGAGTAGCGCTAGTAATGGTGGAAGTGGGGGTAATGTGTGACGGAGCGAGGGTGGAAGGGGTTATTGCGATAGTAGAAGTACTGGGGGTCATAGCAGTGGTAGTGGGAGTGGCAGTGGTGATGGTTGTGGTAGGAGTAGTGGGGGATGAAGTGAGGTGAGAGGAGTAATGGTGGCCATGATAGTAGTGGGGGTGGTGGGTGACACAATGAGGGTGGAAGGGGGTAATAGTGGTCGTGGTAGAAATGGGGGTCATAGCAATGGTAGTTCTAGTGATGGTAGTGGGTATGGGTGTGGGTGTGATAGTGGTCAAGGTAGTGGGGGTTATAGCAGTGGTGGTGGTCATAGTAATGGGGTACGCAATGACTGTGGAAGGGGTAATGGCAGTATTGCCAGAAGTAAGGGTCATAAGAGTGATAGTGACAGTGGGAGTAGGGTGGTTATGGTCATAGTGGGGGTAGTGGGTAACAATGAGTGTGGGAGGGGTAATGGTAGTCGTGGAGGTAGTGGGAGTCATAGCAGTGGCGATGATGATAGCGGTGGGAGTAGTGGTGGAGATGGTGGAAGTGGGGGTAGTGTGTGACATAGTGATGGTGGGAGGGGTAATGGCGACAGTGGGAGTAGTGGAGGTCATAGCAGTGGGAGTGGCAGTGGTGATGATGGTGGTTGAGGTAGTTGTGGATACATTGAGGGTGAGAGGAGTAATGGTGGTCGTGATAGTAGTGGGAGTCATAGAAGTGGTAGTGGGGGTAGTGGTGGGGATAGTTGTTGTGGTGGGTGTAGGTGTGGGGGTGGTAGTGATTGTTGGAATGCTAGTGGGGATGGTAGTGGCTGTGTGGTAGTAATGGTGGTCAAAGTGGTAGTGACCATGGGGGTGTGGGTGGTAGTGGTTGTGAGGGTGGTGCTGATGGTCTTCCTGGGGGGGGGGGGGGGGGGGGGGGGGGGGGCGTAGTAGTAGTAGTGGCAATGGCAGTGGGAGTGGGGGTCATAGCAATGGTAGTGACAATGGCGGTGGGAGTGGGGGTCGTAGAAGTGGTAGTGACAATGGCAATGGGAATGGGGGTCATAGTGAGGGTGGAAGCCACAAACCAGTCTACAAACTCCATTCTCCTGAATAAAAAATTAAATAGATAACTTACAACAACAATAACAAAGAACTAATAACTAAAACTTAACAATTAAAAAAATATATAAAGATTTACTAGACTTTTATACAAAGGTGAAAACAAAAAAAAAAGATACATAATGCACTGCGACACTTCCATATGTTAAAGTGGTGCAACACTTTCATTTGATTAAAAAAAGATACATAAAGCAAAACAAAGCAACGAAATTTATGGAAGACTTACATTACACACGAACATTTCAAAAAATTTTATTCAGTACAATGTTTTTTAAAACGAGGGTAAAACTGTAATTTTCGTTCATGGTTACACGGGCTCGCTTATAACTCGAATACCAATAAGATAAGAATAAAAAGCAATTGATAACTACCGGGGCTGATGATGTAATAAAAATCTAAAAAATAAAAATAAAATAAAAAAATAGTTATGGTATCTAATTTTGTTTTGAAATTTGATGTAGATAATGTTAGTCAAAGGAAAATCACAATCAAAGAAACAAGAACTAAAGGGGAGGGGGAAATATTGGTGGGATTAAGGATATGAAACACTCACATCTACCCCCGGTGAAGGGCAAGAACATCATCTTCCAAGTATTAGGACTTTTTGGCTTCCACATAAAGTGCATCATTTAAAAATGAGACCTAAATTAAGCTTTAATTCCATTTAAAATATGATTTAATAGGATTATATTTCTAACTAAATCAGTAGTTTCATTTGATCACAAGTTACCCTAAACTTCATAGTCTTCATTAAAGTGCACAAAATCTAAAAGAATACTAAAAACCAAATAGTCATATGACTACACTAGTTAAGTGAATCTTAATTGCATTACAATTCAACTAGTCTGACCAATTGTCAAAAACAGAAACATTAGTTCCAAACTGTAAACATTCTCCCGAACTTGATTTACTAAATACACATTTAGGCATATAAACAAAGATGCATATTGATGTATCACATTTTTTATCCTCTTCTTCCTATTCCAATGGTATGGACATTGATTATCACATTTTGTAATTGTAATACGGTATTTTGGGGCTTTAGTATATAATGCAATTTGGAATTTTTGTGAAAAATTAGTGCAAAAAATGATCTTCAGTGAGATGGAATCGAAAGAAGGAGATAGGCAACAAGAGTGGCTGACGTCACCGTATGAGGTGTTGCAACATATATCTGAGGGGGAAGTTAGAGTTGTTTATGAATCATTGAAACAATATGACACTCGAAGTGAAGTAGTACATAGACGTGATAACAATTTTTAGAGATTTAAGTCTCAAGTGCAAAGGGAGTTTTGATGGGGTGGCAATTCACGTGAATAAAGCTGGCCTTCGGGTTTCAATCCTGAAATTTTGGCTAATCAGAAATTCATGTTTAGACCAGTAAACGGGTCATGTTCGTGCCATGTGATAACGTGCTCGTGTCAAAAAAATCCTCAACCCATACATGACCCATTAACAAATCAATTCCAAATAACAAAATCAAACCCAAACCACTTTTATTAATGGGTCACCCGACCCAAACCATTAAGGCCCATTAATTAACTAAAATTCTCCATAAAAAACATATTATATTTGATTCGTACATCCTAAATTCCAAATTTTAATAATAATAGGATCCCAACAATAAAATGTTTCGTGCCCAAATTTATATATATAACAAATATTACCAAATGTATCAAAGATAGGTTTTCAACAAATAGTTAGGGTAATCTTAACGGGTTTAATAGGTATGAACAGGTCTAATCGGGTATATCAAAATTTTCAAACCCGAATCATTATCTTAACAGGTGTATCGTGTTCACCCGGTATTGACTCAAATACGATAAGCCAAAACCCATTAACTTATAATTTCGTATTGTTTAGTGTCATGAAATTGTATCGTGTGTCATTTTGACACGTTTAAGTATGCTACCTTATCTCCCTGTTGGTGGGTAGGTGTTAGTAGAAGGTTAATGACTACATACATTTGTATAACTGAGAACTATTGACGATATTGAATTAATTATTTTGCAGTTCTTTTAGCACTCAGCACATTGCATATTGCAGTTTTATAATAATCTTGATTGAAGATGACATAAAAATATAAAGGATTTATATCATAGTGTGGAATATGAATATATATATATATATATATATATATATATATATATATATATATATATATATATATATATATATATATATATATATATATATATATATATATATGTGTGTGTGTGTGTGTGTGTGTGTGTGTGTGTGTGTATGTGTGTGTGTATGTGTACCTTTGAAGAAAAATCAAATTTGAAATATTTTTATCCGATAAGTAACAATGAATGGTATGGATATTGCCTTCAAAATTTCTTACTGACATAAGCTAAGATTTATTCTACCAGAGATGTTAAGATCTAGTTAGTCTCAATTCTAAACATCAAAGAAGAGGCTTCACTTATTGCACTGAACACTTTAATCAATTGTCAAAAACAAAAATTCTAGTTCGAAGGAATCAACATTCTACTGAATTCGATTTACTAAATACACATTTAGGCATTTAAACCAACATGTATATTGATGTCTGACATTTTTTCTTATCTTTTTTTCCCTATTTTATTAAGGGATAAATAATGGTCGAGTAATATATAAAATCACCTAGATCTACTACAGTTATATAACTATACACACACACACACACATAGAGGAGGCCGGACTTGGTGCGATGGCAAGTGCTTGCCCGCCCAAAGCGTTATGTCGCAGGTTTGAGTTTTGAAAGCATCCTCTCCAAAAATGGGGGTTAGACTTGCATACATCTACCTCTCTCAGACCTTGCTAGAGTGGGACCCTTAATCACTGGGTACGACACACACACACACACATACATACATACACATATATATCTATATATCTATATATATATATATATACACGACACCAATTATGTGAGGACCCAAATAACAGATTTACTAAATATATACATGTGTGTGTGTGTGTGTGTATACTATTAGATAAAGTCGAGAGTCATTTCGGATTCCTGAAGCTCTGTCACTTTTTTATTTCCAAAATAACCCACCTAAAACATGTAACTCTCAAGGAGAATTCCGGTTGGCATCGGGTCATAAATGGAATTTGCACATAACCTCATTCAAATCTTCCCACTAAATATAACTACTCAATCATTTAAAACCTCCCAATAACTGGCCCTTTTCTATGACAGCGTTCGCCTCACATATGGCGTCCTTGAAGTAAAAGAGACACTTCAGAGTTTATTTTTATCATCTTTTGAGTTCATTTTAGAAACCGAAACCTCATTTATTTATATCAGTATTTTTCATTTACATTAAATATTGAGTTGGTTATTGTAATGTAATATGAGAGTATCAAAAAATCCAACTAGTGTGTTTCAACTATTGTTAGAAATGGTGCATAAATATATTTATGATAGTATTTCTATAATCCAAGTACACACATACACATACAGAAAAATCCATTAAAACCCTAACCTCAAAGGTAGAAACAGAAAACCCATTTTAGATGACACCCATTTATTTGTTTCTTAACTCAAATTACAGAAAATTAAAAACAAACCTTTTGAATGCACTAATGACTTTTTCTGGGCACCCAAACAGAAAAATCCAATAAAACCCTAAGCTCAAAGTTGACAACCTAGAAATAGAGAAACCCACCCATTTCAGATAACGGGCATATTTTCTTTGTCACTCACGTGGGAGTGAAACCGTAAACAAAACATTTGATAAAACTAAGAACTTTTTTATCAGCAACCATACCGACTCAAAATAGTTTGACCAATTTTTTTAAAATAGCAAAAAAAACCATTTGGATATATTTTTATGGGCCCCCAAAAAGGTATAAATACCATAAAGATAGATAGATAGATAGATAGATAGATAGATAGAGGGAGGGAGGGAGGGAGGGAGGGAGAGATAGACACACACACACACACACACACACACACACACACACACACACACACACAGAGAGAGAGAGAGAGAGAGAGAGAGAAGTAACATACCGAATGCAACATTGTGTATGTGCAAAGATCTTCCTTGGTCGAAAAGTTCAAACGTGCAAACACACGAGAGTCTTGATGCGATGAACCGTAAAGATAACAAACAAGAAAAAATTGACATCAATGAGGTGGGTTACAAAGTCGGTGGCACAGTCTTTCTTATCGGATATATCATAGGTCACATGTCGCAAGCCATGTATAGGAAGTTGTTGGGTGGCACGAGGAACGAAACCATCTTGAATGTCATCACCATGGTAGTAGTCCATCTTGTGAGGCTTGGCGGCAAAATCCTAGGTGAAAACTTTGTCTGAGTGGCTCTGACCTCTAAAGACTCACTGATACATCTTATTTCCAACATTCACATTCAATACTCAGAACATTACCCTCAAATCATTAATAACCAAATCGCAGTCGACATTGTCGTCTTGTACAAAATAGGCCAATCTATTGCGCTTCCATGTCATTGGCTCCATATTATAGGAAAACATGAACACATAACATTTTGGAGGCCAATGACTGTATGCGCGCATAATAGGGGACCACCTCTCCTATAAAAGGAGATAAAGGGGGGTTGGTAGAGCCTCCCATTTGTCTAATTTTAAATATATGCACACGTATCGAGATGAGAAAAAACTAGTCATCCTCATAATGTATCATCATTAACTGGTTATATTTAATGACCAGATTATTTTTGATTTAATTATAGTTATTTACTTTAGATAATTCCCGTAGTACGACTTGTTTTCAACAGTAATATTGTTCTTCTAACAACTGTTTTAAATGATTTAATATGTCGCATAGCCTCAATATTTGGCTAAAATATCATACGGACTCTAAAAAAGGACTTTATAGATTAAGTGACATAATTGAACCTATTACATCCATGGTTCAAATTCAACAGTGTTTGGAATAAATCTAAGCTCGTGAAATTTTAAATTTAAGCATTAAATAGATACGTAGATGCTACTTGTGTACGAATTAGATGGAATATTTTCAATCATTGTTTTAATCATATAAATTAACCATTGTTTAATCATATAAATTTTCAGTCGGGTGGCAAATTTTTAGTCAAATTATTGACATTACACCCTTTTGGAAATACCATGTTTTTTATTGTGGATGTTTCAAGGATTTAAAAGGAATTTTGAGATGTGGATCCAATAACAATTATTGACATTACACCCTTAGTAAGATGAATGGGCAAGCCACAAACTCGTCATGTTACCAGAATTATCTTAAAGCATTATCGACCCTTTTTTCGTTATTTTGAGTATGAAATTGAGAATATCAGTCTATTCTCATTGGGTCGTAATTGATACATGTTACCAAGTCTATTTTGATCAGTCACCGCATATTCTTTTCACAATCTTCGTAAGCTATTGTCTTTCTCAAGTGATGAAGTATGATGATGCCTCCGTTCAAAATTAATTTTGATCTTTAGAAGTAAATGATGATATAAAACAAATAAAAAAAAATTTACACCTTTTAAAATTGTAGGTTATGATAATTTTTACCATCATTTCCTTTTTTAATTTAGCTAAATGCCTAAAACATTCAATTCATAAACTTTAACCTCCAAAATGAGTTTTCAGTTTCACCAAATTTTACGAAAAAATACTACTTTGTGGTCGTAAAAAGTAATTTGAGGTTAATAGTACACCAACTAAAATCTTAAAGGATGAGAACAGATTAGTACGTACCAAAAGAGACTCAACTAACCATCAAGAAAAATGACCAGCAAAGGTGTGTCCCCACGTGGGATGCTCATTTTGGTGAAATCCATATCGGAGGACTAAAAGAGTGCATGTGACGAACCCTTAAGCCAAGAAATGATAAGATACGTAAATGGCATCACTACAAGAAAAATTGGATTTCGCGACATTTTGTAAACGTCGGCATAAGCTCTAAAAACGTCGGGAACGAAAATTCCGACGCTTGAGCAACATTTTTAAAAAGTGTCGGTGTATCTACAGTGGGGAAATAAGCATCGTTTAATAAAAACGTCGGGTAAAGATATTTCGACGCTTCCTACGACATGTATCAACCGTCGAAAATTGTTCCAACTTGTGGTATAAAAGCAACCTTTTTTTAAAAAAACGTCGGTTTTGTCTCAACGTTTCCCAAAAAGTGTCGGGAACATTAAATTAAAATATTAACCCAATTCAATCATTCATTTGAAAACATCAGAATGTTAACTAATTTTTCCAATACTATATTCCAACCTTTTTTTGTAAGTGTCATATAATATCGAAGTACACATCATTAATATTATAATGACGCCCTCAAAAAGATTCTCAATCAACCAAAAAAACCTATATACAATAATGTCAATCATCCCAAAACAAAATGAAGAAAACATATCTTCAAACATCCCAAATTTGTCTACTAATAAGCCAAAAATTTGTGCCCAAATATTCCAAACAAAATATGAAACATATATTATCATCAAAAAAAATGCTAGAGTGATGTTCAAAACAGTCAATACGATGTCTCCGCGTCCATGGGCATGCCAAAACCACCTGTAAAAAGAAAGAAAATAAGTATTTAAAAGTAAATAAGTCAAGGTAAAAGTGATGCATAAAAGAAAAATGAAAGGTGGTTAGGGACTTACTTCCAAATTCAAACTTTTCAATTAGTTGGTATTTTTTGCCTTCTTCACCTGCTCCTAAAATTTGAACAAAAATATAGTTGGAAGAGGGATAGTAATTAGCTTCAATGTTTTCAAATCAACTTCTTCTACAATCAAACTAAAAAATAGTGATATATATAACTTTGAAATATATTTTCAAATATAAAAGAACCACAAAAATGTAATATGTTAGCAAATAATATTTCCATATAGCTTATGAAGTTTGCAACCTGACGCAAATAAAAAATGCAACCCACACAATCTAGGTTGGTAACATTTTTTATGTCCAAGTTAAAAGATTAATTTTCAAAAGAGATCCCTAAAGTTTTAACATTTTTTATGACAAATTGTGATCAATGCATTATTATAAGATTTATAAAAATAGACGTAATTTTTTGTAAATTACTTTTTTTCGTTGTTAGCTACTATAATACACTCTTTTTTTTCTCATGCATTAGAATAAGTGAAGTCATAATAACATGTGGATGTTGATAAAGTAAATAATTATATAGTAGCAAAACATGTTTTTCATGCTTATTATTTTCAAAAAAATCGGCAGAGTTTCCTTTGTTTATTCATGAAACCCAACTTGTTTTAACATTTAAAATTAACTCAACAACAACAACTACTACCAAATTAAACCACAAATAAATCTATCCCTTCCACCAATTTCAATGAATTGCCATTGGAACGAGTATAACTATCATACATATACAATGGATCTTATATGCATCAAACGATGAAAATATTAATGTTCTTGCTTTAAAATGTGCCATGAAGAATTTTAGAGGCAAAAATACTAACCCCTCAATAGTTACGAAGTTGAGTTCGCGATATGATTTGTGGTGGTGCCTTCATTGAGGATTGCGATCGACGTTGTGATTGAACCTCGGATGTTAAAGGTTGCAACTGTGGTGATGCTACAGGATCAACATTAGCGTTGACAAGAACCTAGCAATTAGAATATACAAAATATTATATGTAATGCATAAAATTAAGAAATTGTATCCATACATCCAAAGATTGATAAAAGTTGACCTGTTTAGCGCCTAAAGAAACATCTCACGTAGATTGGATAAAATCACCCATAGAGCGCATGCGAGACTCCATAAAATCCTATATATGAGCTTCCACACGTTCATTCATCCGAGATTCCATAGCAAATATATGTTCTTGCATTTGAGCTTCCATTTTCTCTTTCATTTCAGCTTGCTTCTTCTCATATTCTGCCTCTATCTCACTTCGCATCCTCTCATGTTCAACCTCCATCTCACTTCGCATCCTCTCTAGCTCTTGTTGATGCCGTGTCTCAATATCTCTCAACTCAAATTGGGATGCTTATATGATGGTCCAAATATCATACTCGGAGATACACCGAGTCCAAATATGCGCACACGCCCATGTCTTTCGGGTCCCATAACTTGCCCAAGTATATCATCCCGTGCAACACCGGTCTCCGTTGTTTCTGGATGTTGGGATTCTAGATCATCCATCTCTTGCTGCAAAAATCAATCCCAATTCTTATACAAACTTCAAATTAGATCATACATATGTAAGAATCCCTATATGCATGATTTAAGTTTCCATCAAGGCGCACATATGTATCTCTTCTCGTTTCTTGGCTTTTCATCTTCTCATTTCTTTTTTGTGTGATGTTATTGTTACTAGGTTATTTAATCTTAAGGTAATTGTTTTTTTCTTTTAATTTTTGTTCTAAAGAAGAGAAATGAAGAGCCCTTTTAGTGGTTTTATGCCAGGTTTAATTTTTTTGGGGGTGTGTTTCTTCTAAATGGGATGTGTGTGTTTCTTCTTCTAATTTGATTATTTGGTTTATGACTTTGTGCAGAGGTTACTCCCTAGCATGTTTGCTCTAGGTATGTACACATTGAGATTTCAGATTCGTTGATTTCAGATTTCAGTTTCTATATGCATAACAAATTCATTTATTTCAGATTCTACCATGACCACAGGGGAAGTTTTCTTGCATTAATGTTAATTACCATGAAGTGTGCAAACACATTTTCAATAGGTTCAAGAATTTTTTGCAATATATGCTTGCTCAGGATTGTTTTCCCTTAAAATTGTTGCATCAAAGGGGAGTCGTCTTCATATTTTCAGTGTAGTATGTTTTCTCTTATTATGTTATATTTGAGATTGAAATGTATTTTTTTCGTTTCAACATGAATTTTCAAAGCTTTAACTATTTTATGTGGGAGTTAGTATTGCTAAAATTATATATGAATCACATATGGTTCTACTGTTCATGGTGTTGGAGTTGGTATAAGATTCTAATTTCATAAGTTTATTCTTTTCGTGTAAATTGAAATGAGTCGCATAGCCTGGATCAATTGATTTTCAAAAGGAACAAACACAATAAGAATAAGATGGACCTTTTTGGTATAAAATGATTTCATAAAAGTGCTATTATTTTTTTCCTATTTTACTTCTAATGCCTCATCATACTCATGTCATAAATATTTCTTAACAGGGTGTATAGTTTGGGTCAATGTGGCAGTGGTTGCTTTAGAAGAGGCTACGAAGAAAGTTGCTCTAGCAATAAAAAGTGATGGGAGAAGTCCGACTAATGGGCGTATCAGAGAGAATTCAACAGGTGCTGGAACTCGGGTAAATCGTATTCCTGGTGATCACCAAGGGAGCTTGGCGCAAAAATTATCTGAGGATGGCATGGACAAAAAGATCCGCAAACTTACCCATGAGTTGGATTGTGATATGCTTACAAGCGCATGATACAAAAACTTCCTATCCTAATAAAGGTGTTAAAATGTTACCATCTCTGATCAATAGGTAAAGTGACAGGTAATGACCAACCAACATATTCTATCAACCAATCGATCATCTGTTACATGATATTGGTCCCACCAACATATTCTATTGACGAACCAACATATTCTATCAACTAACCAATGAAAACAAGCAACGAGAATATGAGTGAAACTCTCCTTAAATAAGGTGTAAAAGTGAACAGTAAATCGACTAAATCATATATGAGCAGTACCACATGTATCAACAGTACCCGCGAAAATTCAAGCCAAAATTTACCTTACATCCAGCAGTATCTACTTGAGTTTGATGGTCAACCAAACAAATAGGTTTGTGAGGTCAATTGTTGAACATCTACAGACCAAACATATACAGTTCAATATTCAAAGGAACTAGGTTTGAATGCTTGGTTTTCAAAATGGGTACAAGAGAGATATATGTACATGTGTATATATACAATAGCAACACAACAACTGCTGAATCCATTTTATTTGGGAGAAATCGAAACTAAGGAAACTATTTATTCGTTTTAAACAAATAGGGTATATAGACAGAGTGAGGGAAAGAACGAACGTGTGGTGAATGAATATCACTGACGTCGAGAGACAGCGAGCAACGAAGCGAACAACTGCGAGGAGCACTGGCTTGATTTGGACGATAGAGATAACTGGTGAGGAGGTGGGGAGTTATGAAGGTATGGTTTGTTTCCTATGAAGTTTGAAGATGAGAAAAAATAAGATTTGGGCATTTGGGTTTCTGTTTTGGATGACGCGTGAGGTTTGATTGCTAGGGGTACTTTAGGATTTTCTATGTCTGTAGGAGGGTTCAAACCGACAGAATTGGCACGCTCCCAACGAGCCACTCTGCTCATTCCAAGGCAGGGCCCAATTGTGGTAATACACTTTCGTTCATTTTCTTTTGTGATCAGAACTGAATTTCAATTGTGCTAATTATTGAAGTGAACTTGAGATAAATATGAGTGATAACACTGTGCTTGAGATAAATATGATATGAGTTCATTTGCTTTTGTGATCAGAACTGAATTTCAATTGTGCTAATTATTGAAGTGCACTTGAGATAAATATGAGTGATAACACTGTACTTGAGATAAATATGATATGAGTTCATTTGCTTTTGTGATCAGAACTTTCAATTGTGCTAATTATTGAAGTGCACTTGAGATAAATATGAGATAAATATGATATGAGTGATAACACTGATATTTCTTCAAGATAAATATGATATCAGAACTGAATTTTATTTTCTTTTGTGATCAGAACTGAATTTCAATCGTGCTAATTATTGAAGTGCCACTTGAGATAAATATGAGTGATAACACTGTACTTGAGATAAATATGATATGAGTTCATTTGCTTTTGTGATCAGAACTGAATTTTAATTGTGCTAATTATTGAAGTGAACTTGAGATAAATATGAGTGATAACACTGTACTTGAGATAAATATGATATGAGTTCATTGCTTTTGTGATCAGAAATGAATTTCAATTGTGTTAATTATTGAAGTGCATTTGAGATAAATATGAGATAAATATGATATGAGTGATAACACTGATATTTCTTTAACATAAATATGATATCAGGACTGAATTTCATTTTCTTTTGTGATCAGAACTGAATTTCAATTGTGCTAATTATTGAAGTGAACTTGAGATAAATATGAGTGATAACACTGTACTTGAGATAAATATGATATGAGTTAATTTTCTTTTGTGATCGGAATTGAATTTCAATTGTGCTAATTATTGAAGTGCACTTGAGATAAATATGAGTAATAACACTGTACTTGAGATAAATATGATATGAGTTCATTTGCTTTTGTGATCAGAATTGAATTTCAATTTTGCTAATTATTAAAGTGCACTTGAGATAAATATGATATGAGTGATAACACTGATATTTATTCAAGATAAATATGATATCAGAACTGAATTTCATTTTCTTTTGTGATCAGAACTGAGTTTCAATTGTGCTAATTATTAAAGTACAAGATAATTGCCATACGAAAAATTGTCCAACACTCATAGAGAATTTATGTCTAGGAATGACTGGCTGTAAGGTAGCAGATACTCCAACCGAGCCTAATGTAAAATTGAAAGCAGCGACAACTAATGAAGTGGTGGATCGAGAACGTTATCAAAGATTGGTTGGGAGATTAATCTATTTGGCACACACTAGACCTGACATAGCTTTTGCAGTAAGTGTTGTACGCCAGTTCATGCATTCACCTGGACCTACTCACTTTGAAGCCGTGTTCAGAATTTTGAGATACCTCAAAGGGACTCCGGGGAAAGGACTTTTGTTAAAAAAAATAGAGGCCATCTTTAGGTAGAGGCCTACATAGATGCAGATTGGGCAGGCAGTGTAAGTGATAGAAGATCCACCTTGGGTTATTGCACCTTTGTAGGGGAAATCTGGGTTACTTGGAGAAGCAAAAAATAAAGTGTTATGGCAAGAAGTAGTGCAGAAGCTGAATTCCGCTCCATGGCATATGGATTTTGTGAAGTGTTATGGATCAAAAGAGTCCTAGAAGAGTTGAAGGTTCCTATACAAACGCCTACTAAAGTCTATTGTGACAACAAGGCTTCAATTTCTATAGCTCACAATCCAGTTCTACAAGACAGAACAAAGCATGTAGAAGTAGACAAACATTTTATCAAGGAAAAGATAGACAGTGGCGTGATATGCATGTTTTACATACCTACAACGAGCCAAGCAGCAGACATTCTCACCAAAGGACTTCCCAAGGCACAGTACGAGAACTTAGTTAGAAATCTTGCCATGAGTGATATCTTCATACCATCTTGGGGGGAGTGTTGAAAGATTTCGAGAATATCTGTAATTATGTACCATATTTGACCATGTGTTATATTTAGTTAGTTGAGAGATTTGTGGGCTGGAATAAGTCAGACCTGTGGGCTAGAATAGATATCTTAGGAATCGTGTTTTACTTCATATTAATTAGGAAGGTTAGTTGCCTTTTTGTATATAAATTCGTGTACATCAATATAGAAAAATCATTCAACCATTTTTCATATTTTATTCTCTGCTTTTACTTATATACTATGGTGCATGAATTTTGACTTTGAATGAATTGAATATTGAATCTTGATGTCTCCCCTCTAAGTTTTTCCTCTTCTCTATTCTCTATTCTTCCTTATTCCCTTATCCTCCCCTTTACATCTTGTCTAGTTCATGCCCCATTTACTTCTGAGAATCAGACACAACGATTGCAGAATTCAAAGCCCTTGCCACAGAATCAATATCCCACAGGTTTACCCTAGCTAATAAATATCCCATGGGTGAATGAAGAAATCAAAGCCAATTTTGAAATCCGGAGAGAGATTCAATCAGAAATCGTCTAATGTTCTGAAATGGAGACCGAGATGTTAGGGAATCGGAGCTCACCAAGATACTCTATCTATTACATTTTGAAATCACTGGATTCATGACACTTGTTGAACAATTGACGTCGTTGTTAAATGCAAACTATAACAATGATGTTATCTTAGCCATATCCAATGGTATCAAAAAAATTATAACATAAATGTAAAAATTAAAAAAACTTCTCGAATGGAGAATTGTATTTCCATACCGATATGACATGGGTGTCAAGATACAAAAGATACTACTTTGAACTTTTCTATTAATCTGAAAAAAGTGACACACCACATAGAAATTTTCTAAAAAGACATTGAGACATAGGATTAAAAGAACCAACCATTGGAGATGACCTTAAATCTTGGGATTATTATTTACTAAACTGTAAGAGGTCGCCGACGCTAAGGACCCTACGTAGGCACACAATCTTTCTCATGTATAGGGTGACCATATCCAAGGCATCAAAGGTGTGGGTACAGGGGATGAAATATGTGCCATATTATAGAAATAATCAACAACCACATATATAGAGTCAAAACCTCGCGAGGAACGCAGTAGGCCCACTGCGAAGTCTACGGACACATCCTCCCAAGGATGCTCGGGTATTGATAGCGTAGTTTAAAGATTGATATTAAAAGGCTGGGAGGTGTGGCAATGGCAGATATAGGCGTTATTGTCCCTCCGCATGGATGGCCAATATAATTTGATTAGTACATAGTCGCAATGATAACGAACAGAGTATAACAGAGAAACTAAACACAGACTTCCCATAATAAGCATTCAGATTGAACCTTAGGTGCCCGTTAAATACGCTCGATGTCTTTAGGAGGGTTTAAACCTACATAATTGGCACATTCCCAATGAGCCAGTCTGCTCATTCCAAGGCAGGGCCCAATTATGCTAATACACTTTCGTTCATTTGCTTTTGTGATCAGAACTGAATTTCAATTGTGCTAATTATTGAAGTGTACTTGAGATTGAATGATATGGGTGATAACACTGATATTTCTTAGAGACATGAACAAACATTGTACTTAATTGTATTATAGAGAACTATAGTACAAAATCAACAGAACAATCAAATTATAGTACTAAATTACATCATGTTATGTCCAAGTTATCATTCTTGTGAAATTAACATATTTTAATCATTAATGTGTACATGGCATTTATTACAGTTGGAAAGATGCCCTAATTATGATTTCTAAACATTGTATACCGCGAATCTTATTTAGCATATGAACTCGAACATGACAGACTACGAAAACTCACTTGTTAGTAAATAGGGCTGCAAATTAAGGTATTTTTGTGAACATCTAAAGCTCTGCTTGTTTGTTAAGCTCGATCTCAAATCTCAATATTTAGCTCGTTCAGATCTCAATAACTTTTATAATTAAGGTGTTTTTGTGAGAGCTTGATCATGCAAGTCTCGGGTCCGGTTGTGTTGCCTACATCAATGGGATCAAGTGGTATGATGTGATTATCATAGTGTCAGTAGGTGTGGTTGGTTCAATGTTGGGTTATGGGTGGGTGATGGCTCACGGGAATTTGGTTGAGTTTTATGGGAATTTAGTTGAGTATCATGCAAGCCTCTTAGTTTTGAATAATTTGGAATATTTCCAAAATTTATTTCATAAAGAGATGAGAGATTTATTTCAGGCATCATTTTGTTCAGGTATATCTTTTGCAGAATCATAAGGACCCTGACGTTGTTCCCAATAGTCCTAGCACTAGGGAGTGAACCTAATAGGTCACGTGTATAGTGGATGAATGTGTTACTAGAATCATAACTTCGTCTTCTTGTTGTTCATTGTTGCCCGACAATGGAGGGATCAACGGTGTAATAGGTGGCCAATTCGATGGAGGTTCAGGCATGGCAGAGTTGGCTCCTACATGCTCCTGTTGCTGCTCAGGGGTTGGCATAACTCCTCTAATGTGTTGAGTTTGAGATTTATTGATCGTCATAGTACTAAATGAAACAACATGAAAAAAAATTAAATTATGGTGATAAAATGAAATAGGAAACTTTGGATATTATAATCAGCCCCATTAAAATTTGAGACCAGGCCTAATATTATTAATGCTAGCTTTATCCCTCTTAAGAAACACTATAACAGTATTTGAAAGAGAAGAGATGTGACCATGATAATCTCCAGTAATACCTTTAGCACCCAAGTTAGCTAAGAAAGTTAAAAAATCATAACATGAAAGGTAAAAAAAAAGATGACAGAGTTTTTCACTCAAAACATCTCATTCGTTCTGAATGTAATAAGATCACCACATGACTAACAAATATAGATAACCCATATCATTTAGAAATTAACATAACATAAAAAGATAAAGTTTCATATCACAATGTTTCAATGTAATGTAATGTAATATTGTTTCATATCACATTGCTACAATGTAAAGTTTTATATCATATCCAAAACTAATTATCAAAGTCCCATTTCAAATAATAAATCTTCATAATTATGGGAGACATGTGTGCATGAGATAGTTAGAAACATACACTAGCCTAGTTGAACATATACTAGCCTAGCATACACCATATTCGAACATCATAAACCGATAGTAATCTAAAACAGATTCTAACATCATACACCTGATCAAATATTGATACAGTACAATAATAGTAATGAAAGGAATTATTACAAATCAATATTGATACTTATTCAATTCTGTAAAAAAAATAAGAAAATGGAATAATAAATACAAATCCACACAAGTTATTAATGCATATTCAAATGCCTAGCTAATCAATATTTCTATTCATCTTCATCCATCTGATCTGTGGTTTCCTCATCAACTAATGCGCCATACACACCTTGTCTAACCCAACTAACATCATCATCATCATGTGTCAATGTTGTATCATCCAAACATTGATCACTCCATGCCTCTGTTTCATCATTCATAGTGCTCTCGCTTGTTAACTGTTGTCCAAACACATCAAAAAAGTCTCAGGGTTTTGTTTTAACAACAATATGCCAATCTTTCTCCACTAGGTCTTGTACATAAAATACTTGCTTTGCCTGAGATGATAGTATGAATGGTTCATCGGCTTTTTGATGCCTAGGATATAACAAATGGTTGAAGTTTACAAGTGTGAATCCAAAGTCATCTTGCTCAATGAGACCTCTACCATTGTCAACCCAATCACACTTGAACAACACGAACTTATAGTCTTTTGAATAATGTAGCTCAATGATATCTGTCAAAACTCCATAAAAATTGACATCTCCGGATATAGGATTTATGTCTCTTGCACTTGCGTAACTTTTAGTCGTTGCGTTTAACATGACTCCACTATTTTGTGTGGCTCTTCTCCTCTCGTGAGTCTTAGTGTGATACCTAACGCCATTAATAATATACCCGGTGAATCTTTTTGCCTTTTTCAGGGGACCCATAGATAAAATTTGAATTTCTTGTGATACATCTATGTTATTTTCCTTGATTAACGTCCTCACCTATTTTATTACAAAAAAATGTCATTACAAGAAATAGTTATTTAATAATACATTTAAATGTAAAACATTGTTTTCAATGTAGATTTTACTTACATGATCCTTAAACCACAAATGAAATGTTTCATTATGAATGCGATCCACATCATGGGGTCTGAGACGAGAATCACTCCTAATTGAAGCACGATGAGTAATGCATTAAAAGGAATCATTACATTATTCTTTGCATGGCTAAAAAATGAAGGAATTTTATTCAAGAAGATACTTACTCTCGAAATGGAGCAATTGCATCTGTGTTGACAAGCACATATCGATGTGCTTGTACATATGCAATGTCACCAAGCATGAATCCCTCCGCTTTTCCTAATTTACGACCACAAAAGTGATCAAAAGAACTACCATCATCATTCCTTGTTGGGCGATTAGACTTCGTCCCAACATCATCACTTAGGTACCTTGAGAAAAATGTCAAACATTCTTCCACCCAATATCCTTGTGTAATTGAACTCTCTGGATGACTGTGGGTCTTCAGATAATTCTTCAATGTGAACAAGTATCTATGGTGAGGGAAATTTCAATTAGTAAGAAAAAACTACCATGATTTTTTTTTTTAAATATATATATATATATAGGGAGAGGTTCACAAGTGAACCTAAAAGATGAACTTTTCAATGAACCTTAACGAAATAACACCTAACAACTCATTAATTTTAATTTTTATATTGTAATTGGTTTGCGCCAGCGGCAACGAACATACGTGTCGATCGATCCCCAACCCCCTCACCTTCCCCCCTCCCCAACAACCACCACCACCATGGCATCCCTTATGATAGCAGGGCTAACAGGGGTGGGGGTAGGGGTGCAGGGATGGGTGGGGTGGTTGGGGATCGATCAACACACATGTCCATTGCCGCTGGCGCGGACCAATTACAACATAGGAATTAAAATTAATTGATTATTAAGTATTTTTTGTTAAGGTTCATTAAAAAGTTCATCTTTTAGGTTCACTTGTGAACCTATCCCTATATATATATATATATATATATATATATATATATATATATATATATATATATATATATCGACTAATACCGCACCTCTCAATAGGATACATCGATCGGTATTGTGGTGGCCCTCCAATCTTCGCTTCTTCTGCTAAATGAATAACCAAATATTCCATGACATCAAAAAATGAAGGTGGAAAGATCCTCTCAAGTCGGCATAGCGTGAGCTCAATGCGAGATTGAACACGATCTAAATTGGTCACATTCATCACTTTCGAGTACATATTCCTAAAGAAGTTACTTAGCTCAACTAATGGTTCAAGAAGATTTTTAGGCAACATATTTCTTAAGGAAATGGGAAGTAGTTCTTGCATTAAGATATGGTTGTCATGACTCTTAAGTCCCGATAACGTACATTGTTTATGGTTAACACAACACGATATGTTCGAAGCATAACCATCTGGGACTTTCACCTCCTTCAACATTTTACAAACTATGTCTTTACCCTTAGTGTCTAAGGTGAAACGTGCAGGTGGAAAATAATATTTGTTGTCTTCCCGTTTCTCAGGATGCAACGGCTTACGAATACCCATATCTTCCAAGTCATGACGGGATTTTAAGTTATCCTTCCCCTTTCCATCAACATTTAATAATGCCCAAAGCACATTATCACACACATTTTTCTCAATATGCATTATATCAAGATTGTGGCGTAACAAATTATCCTTCCAATAATCTAACTTAAAAAATATACTTTTTTTCTTCCAATTATGTGTTAAGGTTTCACCTGTCTTATCAACCCTTTTCTTCTTACCTCCTACCTCTGGATCCTTCCCAAAATTATTATTGAAATATTTTACCTCATCATATGCTTCCACTCCAGATAATCGGGTGGGCTTTGTATCCAACTCAACTTTTCCATCAAAGGAGTTTTTATTTGTTCTAAATTTATGCGCTTCAGGCAACCATCGACGATGACCCAAGTAGCAATGCTTACCTCCATTAAACAACCAATGGGATCGAGTGTACTTATGACAACATGGACACGCCAATATACCTTTTGTGCTCCACCCCGACAAATTTGCATAAGATGGAAAATCACTATTTGTCCATAACAAAGATGCACGCATTTTAAACATATGATTACTAGCTGCATCATAAGTGTTTAACCCAACCCATAATTCCTTTAATTCATTAATTAAAAGGCACAAATAAACATCAATGTCATTTCCAGGGCTGCGAGGACCATCAATAATTATTGATAATATCATATATGGTTGTTTCATACACAACCATGGAGGCAAGTTATATATTATTACAATTACGGGCAACGTGCTATGGACAATACTCATGCTCCTGAATGGGTTGAACCCATCACTGAATAATCCAAGCCTAACATTCCGCGGTTCAAGTGCAAAATCTGGATGAATATCATCAAATGTTTTCCAAGTAAGTGAATCAGCTGGATGCCTTACATTTTCATCATCAACACGCTCATCGGCATGCCATCTCATCTTTGATGACATAAAGAGCCTTTGAAGTCTTGGTATCAAAGGGAAGTATCGTACCACCTTTGCAGGAATTTTTTGATTCATAATGGCATCGGCATATGATTGATCATTTACTTGTTTGTACCTTGGGGTATGACACTTCCGATATTCGTTCTCTTGTTCTGTCTCATTCCAATAGAGCATGCAATCATTAGGACATGCATGTATCTTCTTGTACTCTAGCCCTAAGTTTGCAATCAACGTCCTCGCTTCGTAGAAAGACTTTGGCAATGTTTCACCATCAGGAAATGCATCTTTTAATAATTCAAGCAACATTGTGAATGTCTTGTCACTCCACCCACCAAGGCACTTTAAATGCAATAATCGAACAAGAAGCGAGAGTTGTATTCTTCTTACAATCTGGGTAAAACTCTCTTTCAGATTCTTTTATCAAATTGAAGAATTTATTAGTTACTTCATCATGGCCATCCATATGTTGATGCACATCACCACCACTCATAAAGTTAAGTGGAATTGTAGGAGGAATTCCAAAAGCATCATGTATCATCTCTCGCATTTCATCACCAATAATTGAGTCAGAAGAAATAAGCGAAGATGACGCAGATTCCCCGTGATAAGTCCAACATGTGTAGCTATCTAAAAACCGATTTAGCAATATATGTTCCACAACCTCATCTTTCTTCACATATAGCATATTGCGGCATTTCTTACATGGACACAGTATTCTTTCAGCATTCGGTTTATTACCAGAGGCAAACTTAACGAATTCTTATGCTCCTTTCTCATACAAAGGATGACCTCTATGTGTTATATTAATCCAACTCTTATCCATCAGCATGAATTGATTAACCTAATGAAATGAATAAGATAACATAGCAAAAAAAATTTAATTGGCAAGTTCAACACAAAGGTAACAAAAGTAACATGTAATATGACTTTTGTTTCTTAACAAATATCATGGTCTAAGGTTGTCAAATATAAAAAATAGAGAGCAAAAAAAAGATGGTCGACTTAATATTCTTTAAAAAAAAAAATTAAAACAACATAATAGAATGAAAAAAAGAAAAGATTACACAACTTGTCAAATGCAACAAAAATATATAAAAACTACTATTGAGATGAAATTTACAAAATTGGACACGACTTACGACAACAAGATTCTCTACCGAAACATCACTTCGTCTCAACAATAAGCATAATCCAATATTTGAAATTAATTCAACCCCTCCGATCAAACACACCCTAATGGCCTAAAACCTTATTTTCCATTACAAATAAAAAATCTTACACATTTTCTAGCTTACGAGTGGTTTCTATATCATTTATTCGCCTTCCAACTTACATTAATGTATTCTTAGCCAATGCACATTTTAAACATGCGTTTGATATTATGTATTCATTACTATTTCATTGGATATAGTCATAGAAGTGAAAATGATACCTGAACAAGAGGTCTCTGAAGGCCGATATTAGAAAGAGCTCGAGATAACCGGTTTGATACGCCTATTGATATCCAAGTCACGTTTGCTTCAACAAAGAATACGACAAAGAATAAATGTCGCCCTTTTTCGACGTTTTTAATAAAACGCCATTAATATTTCGACACTTCAATAAAACGTCGACAAATATCCGACGTTTTTAAATAAACGTCGGCATATACACTATATACCGGCATTTTTATAAGCGTTGCAAACAAAAATGTTGCTAAAACCAAGTTTTCTTGTAGTGCATAATTTGACTTTTTCATTGATAAGATGACTTGTTCATTGATACGTAAAACATAACTATGAAGGGAAAATAATTTATCTAGTGTTACAATCTAGAGGTGTCGAACATGTTTAAAACTATAAATATCCATAATAATCTCCAAGGGTTATAAGCATGACAAAGCAAAGTTACTACTAGGTGTAAAGGTAGAAACACGACAAAGCAGCGTTAATGGAAAGACAAAGTTTAGCTATAAAGAGGAGGTGTCAATCATTTAAAGTTCAATAAAAAAAGGCAAAGTTACTAGCACGATCAGGCAAATCTAATTGATGACTCACCTAATCTATACATACTCACATACCAGCTTGTTTGTACCTATAAATACTCATCATAAACACTTTTATGTCCCTATTATGTGTTTAAGTTCCATTAATATGTATTATTACATTTATATCCTAATAACCAAATTAAAAAAGAAATTAGCAGTATGTAGTAATTGCTTCACCAAATTTTGAGGGAAAAAAATACTACTTTGGGGTCGTAAAAAGTAATTTGAGGTTAATAGTACGTAAAGTAAAATCTTGAAGGATGAGAATAGATTAGTACGTACCAAAAGAAACTAAACTAACCATCAAACAAATGACCAATAAAGGCCTGTCCTCAATTGGGCTGCTCATTTTGGTGAAATCCGTATCGAACGATTATAAGAGTGCATGTGACGAACGTTTGAGCCAAGAAATGCTAAGATATGTAAAGGGGGTAATCTGACTTGTTCATTGATACGTAAAAGATAACTATGAAGGGCAAATAATTTATCTAGTGTTACAATCTAAAGGTGTCGATGATGTATAAAAATTTAGATATCCATAATAATCTCCAAGAGTTAGAAGCATGACAAAGCAAAGTTACTACGGCATTAGAAACAAGACAAAGCAAAGTTAACAGTAAGACAAAGTTTAGCTGTAAAGCGGAGGTGACATAACATTTAAAGTTCAAGAAAAATGCCAAAGTTACTAGCACATTCCGACAACTCTAATTAATGGCTCACCTAATCTATACATACTCACACACCAGCTTGTTTGTACATATAAATCCTATTTTGTAACATACAAGTGAAATAAATGCCATACATTCTGAAGATTATATTCTATTATGTGTTTAAGTTCTTGTAAGGACATATTTTTATAAATGTCCGTGATAAATTAATTATGTCGTATACCGTTACAACCGTCTAAGAAGTTCAAGAGCAATCTACATCAAGACGGATCCGAATATATCAAGGTTCATCATAAAAAAGACTCCGCAAAGTTTACATCGGTAAGGTTATGTTTTAAATACTTTAACTTTGAACTTAGAGCTTTTGGGATATTTTTACAAAATATTTTCTAAGTGTTGGAGCGGACTTTTTCGTCAAAATTTGAGAATGAGTATTTTTTCTAAGTATTGGAACGGACATTTGAATAATATTTTTTTGACGTAACAGTTGTTCGAACGACTTTGCTCAATCGTTCGAACGACATTGCATTGTCACATGATGTCGCTTGAACGACATGCATATCTCGTTCGCGCGAGATCTCTTTCCCGTTAGAACGAGCTCGAAAACTGAGGCAGTGCATTTTTCTATAAATACTCATTAAATGGTTTTGTTTTCATTAAGAAGTCCCAACGTTTTGAAAGACAGAAAACTACGGAACTGCAGAGTCCTTTTGACTTCTTCTTTTAGTGTTTAATCCCTTTTTGTTTTCAATTCACAAAAATCCCATATGATTTGGTGAATTTTTTTGGTGTTCAAGAACACTCTTTGCTTTTGTTCATCCTTTGTGGGGAGATCTCTACAACCGAGAGCTACGTGCTATTGTGGAGGGAGTTGTCCGTGTGCTATAGCTGCGCGTGAACCACTGTAGACTTCTAGCCGTTGAATTGAAGGTTTGATGAAGACACCATGCGTTACAATTATTGGCGATTATCAGGTTGTATGTAAGTTAATGGTCTTGTAAACTTTTCAAAGTTCTAGAAATAAAAGGTTTTTCCCTTCGGGGATTTTTCCTAAAATTTGTGTCACATGCTTTATTTATTTATGGGTTGACACACGCACACATATAGTTGCATGTTTAGGGGCTGAATTAATTTGGTTTAAATATACTCTAATTAAATAAGTATGTCAAATTATAAACTTGCGAATTTAATCAATTATCACACTGTCATACGTTTTACAAATTGGTATCACAACTTAGTTAAGCGATCATCATGTTTTACAGTTCTATCAATATGTATTATTACATTTATATCCTAATACACAAAATAGAAAAGAAGTTAGTAGTATCTAATAATTTCTCCCCCCCCCCCCCCCACACACACACATACATATATATACACACAATACAAACATTCAAAAATCTAAGTATAAAAAAGCTGGCTTGACTATTGTCTCTTATATACACATACACACACAAAAAAAATACAAGCATTCAAAATCTAATAGTTTGCTCAAGTATAAAAAAACTAGCTTGACTATTGTCTCTTAAACGATAGCACGACACCTCATTGTTATAATAAAAGAAAATTACCATATTATAGAAAATTATCATATTTTCTCATATTTATAATTCAGTTAATATAGTCAAGATCATGTGCGGACTGACTTAAGAAATTTTTAAGGACTTGGTCAAAGAAAACTTCCTTTTGGAGAAAATGTGCATTTCTTTTAAAAATTAAAAAGAAAAGAAAAATGCTGATTTTGGGTCAAAACGACGTCATTTGGGACAAAGTTCACACAAAGTCCGTAAACAAACCCGCACTTGAGCCTGGCTCTCATTTAATATTGTTAATTTTCAAAAGAATAAGTGTGTAAAAAATTAGTAGTCAACCACAAAAAAGGGCGGGAAGAGCATATATGTTAATTGAACTTTATCTAATAGCTAAAAACTGTGGTAGTAGATCAAATGTGATTAACTGGTCTTAAGTTTTCCTAGTTTTCTACTTATGAGTGTTTATTGCAACATTCAATGAAAAAGGGTATACAAATTTAACATGTTAAGAAGTTAAGAAACAATAATTATCGAAATACCATATTTTTATTGTGGATATTTCAAGTATTCATAATGAATTTTGAGATATGGATCCAATATAAAAAATGCAAAAACAAGATATATGACAAATAAAATATACCTAACCTCCAAGTTGAAAAAATGACACCATTTCACAAAACAAAACAAAAGACACGAAACCTCAAAATAGAGAAAAAGAGAAGGAAACCTAATAGTCCCTCCCAGTATAAAAGAGAAAAACAGAGTAAAATAGAGAAAATGACACCATTTCACAACACTAAAGAACAAAACCTCAAAATAGAGAAAAACGGAATAAAAGAGAGATACCTCATTCCGACTACAGCGGGTGAGAGAGTAACCAGCGGCAATCGTAAGAAGGAAACCTAATAGTCCCAGTATATCCTCCATCTTTTCTTAAAATCGAAAGTGAAAGAGAATGGGAGATGATACTAATACTTATAATATTGTCCATTATTCAAATTTGGTATGGTTTGACACTTGGTATCCTTTCAAACTTTCTCAAATTGATTGGGTGCCATTGCAAACCTTCCTTCCTTACATATAATAGTTCGAGTGAGCTGAGTGCAAAAACAAAGCTAGAGGGAAACTATTTTGGTAAACGACTAAACTAAGGGGCCTATTTATGTTAAGGAGTGGGATAAAAAATACCATTATGTCCTATCCTTATTAAACATTTTTTTTAACTTCGGTGACATTCTTTTAACAGTGAATTAGAAATGATTACAAAGGTTCTACATCATGCAAATACATAAGCCAACGAGGCAAAATAAAAAACATCGCAAGAAGCAATGGACAAAAGACAAAGCGCAGAACACAGCTCGTTTACATCATAGGGTTCACTAGGATCCACTGCATGGCATTAGTGACCTCTTCAATTTCCACAAAAGCCTCATCCTGGACTTTTGCCTCACATGCCAGCCAATCCGCACCCCGAAGCATACTGGGATGGGCATAGATGAAGTTGGCACCCACCATCCTCATGAGCTCATAGTAGTCGACCTTGATATTTTTAAATTCAGTTTCATGGTACTGAACGCCTTTGAACATCTCGATGAGCTCGTGAGAGTTGGTTTCCACCATTATGTCCTTCCAACCATGCATATTGGTCATATTAAGTCTGTGATAGAGGCCTCCCATCAGGGCGCGTAAGAGCAAAGGGGTTCCCCTGAGCCGTCCATAGAAACCAACCTTTCAATGACCCTGGTCGTCAAGGGCATATCCCCCAAAGGTGGCAGTGGGGTAGGTAGGGTCAATACATGTTGGAGGGAAACTTTTATTTTTTTGAGGTCAACATGCTCAAGGATGCACATAATAAAATTTGGAATCTCATCTTACTCATAGTAGTCGTGCTCCTGTCTTCTCTCAAGTCAGGCATGGCCATCAGCCCACATGTTGTTAAAATGCCTGATATGATTGAATTTTATATCCATTTCTTCCATAATAGCCATACATTCCTCGATAATGTTAGTCAGTGGGTGATTCTGGTTACCCTGTCTGTTGAGAATTTGCACAACATCAAGACAGTCACTGCATAATATGCACCCAGTCCATCCCGTGATTTTGGCCAGGTTCAAACCATGCAGAATGCCAATGAACTCATCCTTTATGGGACTGCTATCACCTACGATCTTACCACTGAAACCCAGGATCCACCATTGTTCCTTATTGCTGACCATGACACCAAAGCCACCAAGATTGCTGAATGGGTCAGAGCTTCCATCAGTGAAAATATCGTAGCCTGAAAAAGGGCAAACACTCAAGGAGGTGTTAGGAACATTACCCGGGCTATGGTATGACCTACCTTTGGGTTTTGCAATAAGATCTAGTTCCCTAACAAGGGTACTAAAGTTAGTACAAACCATAGCCGGGGTGATATTATTCTTTTCAAAAATGCATTTATTACGCGCAGTCCAAATATGCCATAAAGTAGAAATGAAAAGGATATTGCCATTATGCACAGGGTTATCCCATTTGTTGTCTTTAATCCATTCAAAAAAGTATGTGTTTTTATGAGTGTTCCACTCCTGACGGGTGTAGTTTATTTCCCAAAAAGTAGTGGAAAGGGCACATGTTCAATATCTTCATTGTACGCACAAAAATCACATTTTTTTAATCAGTTAGGTGTCTATTGAACCCTTGGCAATTAGTAAGGATTTTTTTTTGTAAAAAATAAGCCAAAGAAAAGTCTTAATTTTCTCGGGAATGTTGAGTTTCCAAATGAGATTCCAGTTAATGAGGGAGTAGGTATTAAGGTCAATCTTAATAAGGGATTCATAAGAAAACTTATGGAGAACTTTCCATTAGGGGTGGGGCCCCAACTAGGGCTATCGGTTTTACCCGAAGTGTGGGGGAGTGGGGTTCCCAAAATTAAATTAACAGTATCAATATTGAAGGTGTCTTTGATAAGTTGTTCATTCCATGCCCCATCCTTGATCAGGTCACCAACAGAAGACACATGGTAATTGTTGTGGTTCTGAGATATGGGGGAGTTACCCACCCACTAATCATTAAAATTTTATGTGGACTTCCCATCACCAATCACCCATTTGGTATTTTTCACAATATCATTTTTGCATTTTAAAATGCCCCTCCAAATATGGGAGTTCTGCGCTTTTTGTGTCCAGTTCCTGGGGTTATCATCCGTGTTGTATATTGATCTAAGAACACGAACCCATAAATAATTTTTATCATTAATAATTTTCCAACCAATCTTAAAGACAAGGTCACGGTTATTCTCCTTGCTGCTCCTAAGACCCAGCCCTCTTAAATCTTTGGGGCGGCAGACAGTGTTCCAATTTATCAGATGAACTTTTCTCTTGTCATTCGAGTCTACCCAAAGGAAATTTCTATTCAGTTTGTCAAGTTTCTCATTTATCTTCTTCAGAAATATCAAAGTTTGCATGTTGTAGAAGGGGATGGTGGAGGTGACAGCCTGGATGAGGATTGTTCTACCAGCAAGGGAGAGAAGTTTGGCTTTCCATCCAGAGAATCTTTTTTGGACCTTTTCAATGATATGAGTGAAGTGGTTAGCCGTGACTTTCCCATGAATGAGGTTTGTTCCAAGATACATACCATCTGGTGATGTTAATCCCGCAGCTTCTACTAATGGCACAAGTATTTTTCTTTAGGATGTTTGGGGAGATGTAGAGTTTAGATTTCGACAAGCTGAGGACCTGACTAGAGATTTCACAAAAATGGTGTATGGTATTCATGACAACACTGCAGCTAGCGTGCAAGGCTTCGATGAAGAGAATGAGGTCGTCCGCAAAAAAGAGATGTGAGATGGTTAGCCCATTGGGGGAAACCTTGAGACCCTTCTAGTTTCCCTGGTCCACCTGGTAATTGATAGTTTCTCCTAAATACTCGATACACCTGACAAACAAGTAAGGGGACAGGGGATCTCCTTGTCTAAGGCCTTTAGAAGGTTTTAAGTTCAGAAGAGGTGCCCCATTCCACAAGACCGAAGTTGAACATAGTTTTTTTTATACTTGGTTAAATTGGAGAGATCATAGACACGTGGCATAAAAATTGTGGAAATCAATTTAATGTAACTATTTAACCAACTAACATTATAAAAAAAAGTTCTAATATGTCACGGCTTAAATTAAGGTAATAGGTCAAAATTACCTTTGCACTTTTATTTAATTATTTGTTATAATTTTAGGGATTAAATAGGTAAAGTACCTCTATTGCTTTAATATATAATATTCTAAATATATATATAATTCTTTCATTGGCTAGTTAGTAATAATGATTTGAGTTTGAATTTGTTATTTGGAATCGACTTCTTAATTGGTCATGTATAGATAAAGAGATTTTTTACACGAACCAGATATTACAGGGTACCAACACGAACCAACACGACCCGTTGACAAGTCTAGTATTATGTATATCAATGTCATACGAACTTTTTCGTTAAGTTTGATTTCGATAGTTTTGGTTTTTTTAAAGCACTTACCAATGGCAGACTCTATAGTACAATGGGATATTTTGGTATATTCGGTAATTTTTTCTTTTGATTTTTTTATTATTTTTAGTTTTATTTTTCTTATTTTAGGACAATAATTTTGGTATTTTAATTTTGGAACAATGATCTTAGTATTTTAATTTGTGTTAAAATGACATTATGACACATTTTAAAATGAAGTTGTGATTTGAGTATTTTATATTTCAAATATTTGTTTAATATTTGTATTAAGATATTACGATGTGATTTGTTTTAAAATAACACTATGATTTATTTTTAAAGGTAATTATTTGTTAAAATGACACGGTCATTCATCAAAATGACAACAAGATTTGTTTTCAAATAACACATTTAGTTGGTATATTTGTTATATGTTTATCATTCAATTAAATAAAATTTATTATCTAAATATATATTTTTTTTATTTAAGTTGGTTGTCAACTTTTCCCCTACCAAATTTCAAACTTCGCTTAATGTTTGTGTTTTTCATATTTCAGTTGGTTGTCAAACTTTATTTTGGTTTGTTGAAAAATGTTGAAATGCCATTATTTTTTCTTTTCTCCTCTGTAATTGGAACTTAAGTGAGTCCACGTATGATCGAGACTCCATATGCTATTCAATAAATATTTTATTAACTTGTTATACATATAATAAATCTTATTTTTTAAATTTATGAACTTTATCTTTATTAATATACCCATATATCCACCCTTTTATGCCAGTTGTAAGGGGCGAGCGAACGGATACCAGAATTTAAGCGGGGTGTGTGTTAAGGTCGGTTGAGGGTTATATATATATATATATATATATATATATATATGTGTGTGTGTGTGTGTGTGTGTGTGTGTGTGTGTGTGTGTGAGAGAGAGAGAGAGAGAGAGAGAGAGAGAGAGATAGAGAGATTTTTACAACATTTGAAAAATTGGTAGTTAATTTTTCTCTTCCAACCATAAAAAACTATCATTTTCGATGTACGAATGAGATTTTTACAAAATTTATATGTTTGAAATTCAATATAAAATTTAAAATAAAAATAAAAATGAGATGCTCAATTTGTTTTCGTAGATACAGTAAATATGTAATATGTATGTCGTATTAGCATATTAAATATCTGATGTGTATGGAAATTTGAAATTTGAAACAATTTCATTTTCTAGTTATTCAACTAAATATTTACTATGTTTACAATACAAGTATAGTAAATTTGTATTGTGTATTACTACTATAATAAATATTTATGGTGTGACCGATATTAACATTTTAAATATTTGAATGCATTTGAGTCTTCCAGATTTGAAACAATTTCATTTTGATATATCTCATATAACTTTTTTTCATAAAAAAACATAATGTTTAATTTATGAACTTTCTCTTTATCAGTAGACCATTATCCTTATACTCACAATATATTTAATGTAATATTTTAATTTTTTAATATAAAAATATATTTTTCATAAAAGTGATATTTTGAAACCTACCAGTTGAACCTAATAAAACATGATCCATATTTAATAGAAAATTTGAATATATAAAAATGACATGTTCGGTTCATTTTTTTATTATTGTGAATATGTATTGTGTGTAATTTAACGTAGTTAATGTTTAATGAGTAAAACGATTTGAGCTCTCGTCAACATAGTAAAATTCTAATGTGTTTTTAATATGAGTAGAGTAAATATTCATTGTGTATAATATCAACACAGTAATTTGACACCCCTTACGTATCAGGTGGCTAGTGTGATATATCGAAGATAAAGGCACATCAAATAATTAATTTGATTCTAAGCATTAATGGTATGTTAAGATAAAAATTTAAACCATTCACGCACATGAAAAGAAATATAAGTGCTCATAATCGTATGAATCGATTTTTTTGTGTTTGTGTGATCATTTGTTTAACACCCCGTATTTTTTAGCTTTTAAATTTTAATTAATTCGAAATTTTTTAAATTACACGTGTGTGGTAATTTAATTAAAAAGTACAATATTATGTGTGTTTATTAAATATTGATCGGGAGAGAGATTATGATTAATATTTATGGGATAAATTTACTAAGTGTGTAGTAAATAACATGTGATAATTCTTATATGTCGTAGTGAGTAATATCGATGGGACTATGTTATATCTCAACCGGGAGTTGTGTGTAGGCTATGTTAAGGTCGAGATAGGAATTTTTTTTAAAGTGACTCACATGGAAATTTCGAGGTCACGGTTGTTTTCAAGTGGGCTGCAATAGGAAGAATAAAGTATTCGTTGTATTAATTGGGTCCCGGGGTATTTTTAGATCAACCCGGCTCTACGTAAGGGTGTTTCGATCATTTGGGAGTTTAAGGTTGGAAAAGATTCTAATTTTACAACGATATATCAGCTACTTGGTCTAGGAGGCTAGTGTTACAATACTTGGGAGAGAAGAGACGCAATTAGAGAGGGTAGGAGAAGGGTTCTTAAGCCAATCTATAATATCTCGTATATTTTGGAATAAAATAAAATTTGATAAGGATTAATTTAATTCGGTGAAATTAATTAATCAAAGTTGTGACTAATTAAACTTCGAATTATTTATAAATCAAAAGGGATTTCATTTTGAGTAAAAAGAATTTGTTTGTATCACGTCACAATTAAAATATATTTTTGGATAAAATATTCGGGACACGTTTTGAGAGGTATTACCAGCTCGTTCAGGCATTTTAGACCCGTAGGAATACTCCCGGGGTATATATATATATATATATATATATATATATATATATATATATATATATATATATATATATATATTTGAGTTGGATAGTTATCGAGCTAATTAGATTTTATATTTGGGCTCATTTGGGGGTCCAAAGTTAGATCCTAAAGCCAACCTCGGCAATTGAAGACTAACATTATATAATTAGAGTTAACCTACTCATTTAGGAGTTACATCCAAGAACCCTAGACATTACCACCCAAAAGGAGGAGGAAGGACCCTAGGAGGAGGAATAGAGGCTCCTCTACACAATCTTATGTAAGGATTCTCTTGCCATTCTAATTCAATTTGTGTTTTATTATATTAATGTTAACTCCATGCATAGATTTATGGTTGAATCATGTTTTGAGACTACAAAATTAGATATCTTTATATTAGCATAGAATTTGATGATTATTAAATGATCCATGTGTAGATCCATAACCCTTTGTATTTAATATGTATTTATGTGATTTAAATTGAGGAATTATTTGAAAAACAGGTTGTAGGAATCTTTCAACAAATCAGGAAATTAATGGAGTAATATAAGAAGAAATCTGGAAATGTTATGTACATAAGTTCTTGACAAATTCTTGATAATTTGATGATATTCTAGGGTTATATTTGGGGTTTAATCTTATATATAATGATCCTATGATGTTTTAATGTCTATATCTGTGTCTCTCTTTAAGTTTTTGGATCATAAAAATGAAAATTGATGATGGAGGTTTTGAGGACAAAAATCCCGTAATGAAATTTCGTAAAAGATTTGGGCTTTTACCCAGGTCCGAATAGATTCGTCTATCAGGTGAATCGATTCAGCTTCTTAGAGAATCGATTCGGATGAAAGATGAATCGATTTGGTTTTGCTTAGGAATCCAATTTTGCTTATTTTTTTTATTAAGCTTTGGGCATTTATCCAAGTGAGGGGCAATGTTTATTAAAACATATGAAGAGTTTTATTTTGGAGCTAAATACGTATTTAACCGGGATGGGTTCGTAATATAGAGGTGCATACGTGATGACTTAGGATGCAAGTTATCTACATGAATAAGAGGATTTTACACAAAATTCTTAAATAAAGTCATACGAAATAAGTGGGTTAGGTGGCAGAGATATACCTAGTTGATTTTGGTAATTTCAGTAGGGGTACATAGAGGGTAAGACCCTAAGAGATACAATATTAATATTATGATTTAATTCAATCTGAATTAAAATAAAAGGAAACACTTATTTGAGATAGGTCGAATGTATGAGGTTAAAATTGATAATTAATTTCCTCAAATGATTATCATATAACGAGATTAACTAGGAATGTAACCAAGCCTAGGGGGCTAAGTCTAATTGATTAATGACGATTGTGATAGTAGGTTGAGTTAGACTACTTTCCATATTAGAGGATTTCTTATATATGTGCATATAACCCTCATTCACTGTTGTTGACTCCTTATATATGTACATATAGACCTTACTAAAAAGGTAATAAGAAGCAAATAATTATTAATAATCTATAATGATTTAAGTCCGAGTCAAGAGGACAACATATTAATATCATTAAATGTATTAGTAAGGGTAGTTAGGGATAACAATACCTATAACCGTGTTGGTAAGGTTAGTTTGGGAATAACTATACATACAATCATGTTGGTAAGGTTGGTTTGGAAATAACCATACCTATAATGTTTTGGAAATGTTAGTTGGGAATAACTGCACATATATATTTAAAGATAAATGAATTATGAAGCAAATGTGATTTAAGTCTAAAAGGAAATGTATGGGACTTAATATTTAATCGGGAAGCAGTCATAAAATAACGACTTAAAATGAGCTATGGAATAATTGAATAAGATATTATAGTTAAGCCAAGGAGGCTATATTCTATATGGATTGAGATTTCTTTGGATAAAGGTAGTTATAGAGTAATTACTTATACATAATGGATCATAATATGTACTTATATGTATTTGTGTGGACATACCAATGCTCGTGGATGGTCCTATCGGCTTGGGGGTTTGTGCGTTCGGACCGAGTACCACACATCGGCATAGGTGAACTTGGAAATTGTGTAGGTCATATAGGTGCTATGTAGAGGCGCCATCTACGAGAGGTAGGTGTTGATTCTAATAGCCTTTGTCGTCGTTGGGTATGGGCTATGAACTGGCATCCTGCGTAGGGACCGCTCCCAAATTATGTGTGTTTTGTGAAGTACGCTTAGGATAAGAGATTCCTCCAGACTTTTGGATAAAGTATGTACTAGACACCAACGGTAGATGCCTTTGTGTGTCATATATATATATATATATATATATATATATATATATATATATATATATATATATATATACACACACACACATACATATATGTTTCTTCATTTACACATGGTGGTGTGCCTTATATGGGAATGCGTCCTCCTAGTCTAAAGATGTAGGCAATATTTAATGACAATAATGTTAGGTTAATGAAATGATGTTGATAATTAAGGATAAAGATGAGTACTAATGAATAATGTGGTACACAATTATTAATGTGAATAATAATTGGGTAGTCTAAGAAAGTAGACAATAATTAAAGAGAATGAATAATGGCGTAGCCAATTATTAATGAGAATAATAATTTGGTGATCTAAGAGAATGAAACTTATAGTCTAACGGGGTAGACGACAAGGAGTGTGAATTAAATCATTAAATGGTCTGAAGAGATAGAGAAGGTTTATGGAATATTATGCCGTAAGAATATGCATCGAGTTTATGTAAATTGTGTAGTCAATATTATGAAATCCATTTGGGGATTGGGGTGTTAGACATAAGTACCCACTTTTGGTTAACGCGTACCTATATGGCTTGTTCTTTACATGATAGGTTAAATAATGGAAGTTACAATTGAGATTTTGGTTGAGGATATGAGTGGGATTTCTTCTAGATGAGAGGTTGGTACTCATTACATATGAGGGTCAATAGAGAAATGTGAAGTATGAGTTATTAATAAATTGCATATTTATTGGTGAAGAATCCTTGTAACTCTAGAGATTTGACCCAAAATATTAAATGTTTTCTCCCCAGTTATTCTTTATGACATGGATAACAAGACTGACGATGGTTCAGACTTGCAGTTGCATTGGACGTAGTGGATTTTGCTCCTTTGATTCTAGCATAGGTTGTACTTCCGAATTTGGACATTTCATTTCATACTAGTATTTGTACGGGCATAAGCCCAAGAGTTTATTTATATCAGTTGTGCTTAGTTCTACATTATGGACTTTGTATTATGATTCAGTTTTTATTATTCATGAATTAAATCAGTTTTATTCAAATGTTTTAATTCGTTGTGGATTTTTATATAAAATGAATAAACTTCTATTTTCTTCAGTGCTGAGAATGGTATAAATTATTGATAAGCCCTATCTTTAGCGTACTGAGCCTGGCCAGCCTTTACGTGAAAAAATGGGGGTTGTTACAGTTGGTATCAGAGCAAGGTTCTAGTGTCCTTAGGATTTGTGTTTGAGCATGTTGAGTTCTGCGTTGCGACCTTTGATGTAGATCCCTATGATTAGGAATCATTATATTCTTTGAAATTAGTTACCACCCGTTTGGGTAAATGGTTAGTTTTGAAGAGAGAGTGTTAGAGACCTTCGTGTGGGTCATTTGTTATAATTGCGAGAAGTGGGGAAATTTGGTGCATAGTAATTTAAGGGAAGGAAATAGGGAATTTGAATATGTGGTAATGTACAGTAATGCACCATCAGAGGTTAGTTAATTTAGGCTAGGACCCACGACAAGATGGGCATCGAGTTATATATAAAATTATTAGGGAAAAAGAGACAAGTGATAGTATCGGTGGTAAATGATGTGTTTTTCCCTACTTTGGAGTATATGTGATATGTTTTATTTGATATTGGGATTTAATGTTCAATATTGTATTGTTAATACCTTTGAAAGGATAGACTTTGTATTTGGGAGAGTACTGTACATGGATCATCATGGGTGAAAAGGAATATTGTTTCATTGGTGCGTGGATACATAGAAATGCATACTGGGAGGCTTATATTTATTTTAGACCTATTTGTTAGCTATATCAGTGTATGATATTTTTCCTGGGAATGAATTTATAGTTACTTGGAATATGTTAATTTTATATGGACTGCTATGAGTTCTGGTCATGTATGAAAAAAAATATTGGTTAGAAACTGGTCTTCACCCTAGTCGTGAGGGTTGTGGTGGGTAACTATTATGATCAAGACTAGTTTTAATATGATGGATTTCGATGGGAACTTAAGTCGTGCAAGGACCTTTAGAATTTTGGTATGCTTAAGGAAGCAACTTGTGATGGTAAGTTAGAAATTTTGACAACTCAGGGAGATAGATGCATGTGAGTAAGTTTAAAATTTATGGGGTAAATTGGGTTACGCTCAGGTTGGAGCAAGGACCTTTTATCTGGAGGAAGTGTTTTTGAGATAACGTAATCATATGATCTGGGGAAGTATTACCTTAGCATTTATAAGAAACAAAGTAAAAGTGAGGCTAGTGATCGCTTCGATTTTTGAGATTTTATATGAACATGTTTAATGTTTGTATTGCGACGTTGTTATTGAAGTGGTGATGGTAGACTTGATTAGAATGGGTATGCCTTTGGAGACTTAAAAATAATTAAGTGAACTATATATTCAATAAGGATAAAGAATTTCCTACCTAGTTTGTGGTGATTGAAGTGTTGGGCATGGCAGGGTCAGCTGACTATAAAGGAGTTTGGCATAACTCTTGTAAAGGATGACTAGCTTGTATAGAAATTTGAAAATTTTAGAATGATATGGTTAAAATATTGATTCATGTTTGTTTTTAGGCCAATTAAGTCTTGGTGACAGACAAAGCTATGTAGTAGTGTTTTCTTAAGCGTGATGAGACCTCGATTGACAATGGCCACGAATTGGAATTTAAATGAGTTATGTAAACATTTATTTTTATGATTCCCTTTTTAGTCTTGGGCCGATAGATCTCAATAACTGACTAAGATGTGCAGTAGTGTATCAGGATAGTTACTTATTTGGATTTCTCTTGGAGACATCACGAGCATGAAATGGGAAAAAGTCACGAGTTGAAGGAAATTGGATACTAAGATAGTTGTTTTCTTATTACATATACATATGTGGTGCTATACTTGATGTATGGTTATTCTTAGTGTGAATGTTACGAATTAGATATATATGCGTCATTCGTATTTGTTAATGGTACGTGTGTGCATGCATGTAATGTGAAATACATGGGCGCCCCAGTAATGTTATGATATGCATATATGAGCCTTTTCATTTATCTCATGGGATATGAGTATGGACTAATTGGATATAAACCTAAAACTATGATGTGAAATAAAATGTGTCTTTATACTAATTTGAATTCTGAGGATGGAATTTCATTTGGTGGTGGGGGGGGGGGGGGGGGGAGAACGTAATACCCTGTATATTGTTGGAATAAAATAAAATTTAATAAGGATTAATTTAATTCGGTGAAATTAATTACTTAAAGTTGTGAGTAACTAGACTCAGTATTATTTATACATTTTAGAGTAGGACTGTAATGATTTGGAATAAATCAAAAGGGATTTCATTTTAAGTAAAAAGTATTTTCATGTATCACATCACAATTAAAACATATTTTTGGATAAAATATTTGAGAGGTATGATGGGCTCGTTCGGGTAATTTAGATCCTTAGGAATAGTCACGAGGTATATATATATATATATGAGTTGGATAGTTATCAGGCTAATTTGTATTTGGGCTGATTTGGGGTCCAAAGTTGGAGCCTAAAGCCCAACTCAGAAATTGAAGAGTAACATTATATAATTAGAGTTAACCCACTCATTTGGGAGTTACATCCAAGAACCCTAGACATAACCACCCAAAAGGAGGAGGAAGCACGCTAGGAGGAGGAATAGAGGCTCCTCTGCACAATATTAAGGAAGGATTCTCTTGCCATTCTTATTTAATTTGTGTTTTCTTATATTAATGTTAACTCCATGCTTAGATTTATGGTTGAATCATGTTTTGAGACTACAAAATTATAGATCTTTATATTAGCATAGAATTTGATGATTATCACATGATCCATGCGTAGATCCATAATCCTTTGTATTGAAGCTGTATTCATGTGATTTAAATTGAGGAATCATTTGGAAAATATGTTGTATGAATCTTTTAACAAATCTGGAAATTAATGGAGTAATGTAAGAAGAAATATGGAGATGTTATGTTCATAAGTTCTTGACAAATTCTTGATAATTTGTTGATAATATAGGATTGGATTTGGGATTTAATTTGTGTATAATGAACCTATGACGTTTTAGAGTATATATCTGTGTCTCTCTTTAAGTTTTTAGATCATAAAAATGAAAATTGATGCTGGAGGTTTTGATGACAAAAATCCCATAATGAAATTTCGTAGCAGATCTGGGCTTCTGCCTAGGTCCGAACTGAGGTGAATCGATTCGACTACTTAGTGAATCGATTCGGATGAGAGGCGAATCGATTTGGTTTTGCCCAGGAATCCAGTTTTGCCTATTTTTGATGGTTTAACCTTTAGGCATTTTTCCAAGTGAGAGATGAAATACCCCGTATTTTTACGACTTTTAATTTTGGGGATTTATTAAATTTAATTAGAGATATTAATTTAATATTGATTCGGAAATCATTTAAATATTTACTAGCATGATGAGAGTTAGTAATTATTGGAATTTTATTGTAAATTACTTTATGGGTGAAGTAAGACGTGTAATTAAATTTAGTAAAATTATCACGAGAATCTAATTTGATAATTTTGGAAATTTTATCGAGACGCGCCTGTTGATACCAAATTTAGTTTGCTGATGTGGATCAGTTAAGTGAAGACACGTGTCAATCTACATGGCACTTGCAAACATTTCTGAACAACACCTTGACTTCAAGGAACTCAACCTCCCCAACCAACTCAGACACTCCGAGCAACAGGTGCTCTCCGAGGAACTTTATTATATCGGGCTACTTAGGCGATCCGAGCAGCTCAGGCGGTCCGAGCTGCACCTCTTTCGGAGCATTTATAACTGAATAATTAAGAGGATTGAATGCGCATTAAATGTTGATTATTATCATACAGATGTACACGCCTATTGGACAACTATGTACTACCCTTTCACATTTACAGCCCGAGGGCTATAAATACATTGTATCATCCTCATTGTAAGGGGACTCGAAATTTCATGGAAAAACCTGTAATCGAGAATTCCCAAACAGTCAATAATAACACAAACAGTGGACGTAGGCCATTCATTCAAGGATGAACCACTTTAAAAAGATTTTGTCTTATTTATTTTTTATCTGTGATTAAATAATTAGAGATAATATAATTTTTTACATCAACAGATTGGCGCCGTCTGTGGGAAAGGACTAAAATTCTCGTTTTTCACCAAAATAATTTATCACCAATGGCTGATAATCCTGAATCCAGTAATCAAAACGCTGGAAAACCCCCGAATCCATCCGCTCCTCCAAATGTCCCAGATCTGGCTGGAATTATAGCCAATTTGGCTCAAGGCTAGACAACTATGCAAGAGACTATGCGACAACTCATGCAAACTATCCAAGGTGGAGCACCGACCCATTCAGGACAACGAAGTGTTCAAAGAAATACCCATTTAGTTTCTTCGCGTATTAGGCAAAGCGATTCATATCTCACTGAAAAATCTGATGATTTTTCTTATCAATCGGGTCGAACTTCGTCAGTACGAGCCACAGATACTGAATAACACATCACTCTCTCTCCAGAAAGGACTAGTGCATTAGAGAGATTAAGTAGGATCTCTCCTTTTGATCGATTGGGCCCTAGGAAGAATAAAAGTCCTCCTAAGGCTATGTCGAGAAACTTTCGACGACCATCTGATCTAAGAGAGGCTTCTGCCCAATCACAACCAGTTGCTCGACAAGATAGATCCCAGGAAGCGACTTCAACACGATCAATTGATCAAACCAATAGGCCCGAGGAGGGAAAGGATGCATGGAAAGGATCCATTCAAAGGTTAGAGGATAGACTAGGGGAAATATCTAAGACCAAGAATCCTCTACAAAGAACTTTTATCCAAGGGACGCCTTTTATACAGGCAATTGTGGATTTTCCCACACCATCGAAGTTCAAAGCACCTGTTGTGACCCCTAAATATGATGGAAAAACTGACCCTGTCCTTCATATAGAACAATACCAAGTTGCTGCCGACATCTATGCCGTACCAGACGAGATGAGATGCAGGGCATTTTTGGGAACTCTTACCGGATCTGCACAAATATGGTACAATAATCTTCCTCCGGGGAAGATTTCAACTTTCTTTCAACTGGCCGAGATCTTCATTGGTTAAACGAGTGGTACATTTGTTAAGTGTTAGACAAAAAACATGTGAGAGCACCAGGGATTATATAACTCATTTCAATAACGAGAAGCTCGAAGTTATTGATTACGAGGAAAAGACAGCAATTACTGCTTTGATGAGTGGACTGTTGTCCAATAAATTGTACTATACTTTGGCCAAAGATCCACCCAGAACCATGTCAAAACTAATGGAAAAAGTGGCCAAGATCATGAATGCCGAGGAGGTTATGGCTTTGAAGAAGAACATGGACACCAAAAAGACCAAGGTGGAGGGTGATAAGGCTAAAAAGAAAGAACATAAGAACAATGGTGGTGACAAGCAGTCAAAAACGAAGCCATCATGGGAAATATTGAAGAAATTTGAAAATTATACTCCTTTGAAAGTAGACATAAACCATGTCCTGGAAGAGATCAAGAACAGCGAGGAACTAAACTGGCCTGAGAAAATGAAGTCAGATCCTGACAAGAGGAATAAGGCCAAATATTGCGAGTTCCATAAAGACCATGGTCACACGACCAAAAATTGCATAGCTCTCCAGAATGAAATCGAAGCACAAATTAGACGAGGAAAGCTGGCCAAGTATGTTGATCGAAGAAATGAAAGAAAAAACAACGACCGAGAAAGACAGAGGTCTAGGTCTCCTCGTCGAGTAGAAGAGAACAAGAAAAGAGATCATGAAGATGATCCAGACGACGACCCCGATCTCCCCAAGAGACCAAGACAGCCAAAGCGTGAGGTATTTTTAATAATTTTTGGATCATTTGATTGTAATGTTATTACAGGTGGAGATGTAGGAGGTGGGGACCTTACTGCGGAAAGGAAAGCTTACCTCAATGAGGCTCAAGCTTGTTCATACATTCAACGAATAAATCTAGCTGAGGATAATCACCCGAGGAAGGTGAACAAAGAAAAACTGGTCACTGGTTTCTCCAAGAACGACCTCGCAGGTGTAATATATCCTCATGATGATCCACTGGTGATCAAAATGAGGATGAAGGAAGTAATAATCTCAAGAGTACTGGTGGATAATGGTATCTCGATGGATATCATGTTCTACTCATGCTTCGATAGTTTAAATCTAAATTTGTCTCAGTTGGAACCTTATCATAGGCCCCTCCTCGGGTTTGCCGGCGAGAAAGTCTTTCCACTTGGGACGATAAAGTTGGACATGTTCATCGGCACATGGCCTGCTTATCGAACAAAAAGAGTACATTTCTTTGTGATGGACAAGAATGTCCAGTTAGCTTACAATATCGTCATGGGAAGGGTAGGTTTAAAGAAGTTCGAAGCAATACCATCTACTTACATCAATGTCTGAAGTTCCCAACCAATTTTGGAGTAGGAGTTGTAAAGGCTGACCAAAAAGTTGCTCGGGAATGTTATTACTCATCTGCCGAGCAAGAAGAACTGGAGGAATCTAGGAAAAAGACTACGACCTACCAAGTGGATGAAGGTGCAGAGATTGAAACATTGGATCCTAGAGAAGAATCGCAGCTCGTGAAAGGTCAGGTGGTGGAATCTAGTAAACATATCATTTTAGACGACGAGCACCCGAAACGAACAACTCAAGTAGGTTCGTTGTTAGATGCCTCACTAAAATAGGAATTGATAGTTTTCCTAAAAAGCAGAAAACAAAATTTTGCTTGGAGTCATGAGGATATGCCAGGAATAGATCCAAATTTCTTATGTCATGAGCTCAATGTGAATAAGGAGATCAAGCTAGTGAAGCAGAGAAGAAGAGTGTTCAGCCCCGAGAAGAACCAAGCCATACAAGAGGAGGTCGAGAAGCTCCACAAAGCTTGCTTTATTGACGATGTCAAATATCCACACTGGTTGGCAAATGTAGTAATGGTGAAGATGAAAAACAACAAGTGGAGGATGTGTGTAGAGTTTACCGACCTTAACAAGGATTGCCGAAAGGATCATTTTCCTTTGCCCCGAATTGATCAATTAGTGGATGCTACCTTGGCACACGAGTTATTGAGCTTTATGGATGCTTATTCTGGTTACAACCAGTTTAAATGAAACCTGAAGACATGGAGAGTACCTCTTTCATTACCCCTAGGGAAACTTATTGTTATAATGTTATGCCTTTTTGGTTTGAAAAATGTAGGTGCAACATATCAACGGCTGATGAACAAGGTATTTGCAGAACAAATCAGTTGCAATATGGAAGTTTATGTTGATGATATGCTGACGAAGAGCAAGAGAGCTGCTGACCATCTAATTGACTTAGGCCAGACCTTTGATCAAATAGATAAATATCAAATGAAGCTGAATCCCACCAAGTGCATATTCGGAGTACGAGAAGGCATGTTCCTCGGGTATATTGTCAACCAACGAGGAATCAAAGCAAACCCAGAGATGATCAAAGCTCTATTGGGAATACGATCTTCAATGACGAAGAAGGAAGCACAAAGTCTCACTGGGCGAGTTGCAGCACTTAATAGATTTGTATCACGAGCAACAGATATATGCCTCCCATTCTTCAAAACACTTCGAAAAATGTTTGAATGGAATGACGAATGCGAGAAGAATTTTCAAGAATTGAAAAAATATCTGGGAGCACCTCCACCATTATACAAGCCAGTGATATGGGAAAGATTGTACTTGTATTTGGGAGTTTCGGAGAATGTAGTTAGCTCGGCATTGATAAGAATGGAGGATGGAGTGAAAAAACCAATCTACTACACTAGAAAAGCCTTCCGAGGAGCAGAGATCAGATATCCAAGACTGTAAAAATTGGCATTAGCATTGATCGAGGCAAGTAGGAGAATGAGGTCGTACTTCCAATATCATACCATAGTTGTGTATACTGATATGCCGTTGAGGCAGGCTCTTCATAAACCGGAAAAGTCAGGATAATTGATGTACTAGGCAATAGAACTTGGTGAATATGACATAATTTATGAGCCTAGATCGTCACTAAGAGGGCAAGTAGTAGCAACTTTTATAGGAGAGTTCACCTATCCTAATAGCTCCGAGGAGCAAAAGCTGAATACCGACCAACCTGTGGATGTTACAGGATCATCGAATTTAAACCCCGATCAACTTACATTGGTCGACGAACAAAATAAGTTGGTCGTCGAGCAAGAGAAGTTGGTCGGCAATCAAAGAGAAGATGGTCGACGAGCAGCAAGAAGTGCTAGAGGAGGATAAAAGGAAGCAGCAAATATTCCACCGAGGAACTCTGTCCGATCAAGAATTTGAAGACGAGGTACCTATATGGAATCTATATGTGGATGGCTCATCTTGCACTATAGGCTGTGGGGCAGGGATTGTTTTAAACAACACGGATGAGGTCGATGTGGAGTATGCTCTGTGCTTCCAATTCAAGGCTTCTAATAATGAGGCTGAATATGGAGCTATGATTGCAGGTCTTAATTTGGCAAAAACCATGGGGGCAGAGCAAGTTATTGTATTCAGTGACTCATAGTTGATTGTAAATCAAATGCTGGGAGTATATGCAGCCAAAGGAGAATTAATGATCAGGTATCATATAAAAGCAATGGAAGTTTTATCAAGCCTGATTGCAGTACAGATAATTAGAATACCAAGATTAGAGAACGCAAGAGTAGATGCCCTAGCTCGGTTAGCTTCAACCACACGCACCGAGCTACGAAGAATAATCCCAATAGAAGTCTTGGCTAGTCGAAGAATGGATAAAGATCTGATGATGAATTCTATTACCCTTGATTTAGAGCCATCTTAGATGGATCCCATCATGGCATATATTGAGGAAGGGAAATTACTAATTGACAAACTCGCAGCAAAGAAACTGAAGTTTAAAGCTGCTCGTTATGTATTGACCAATGGTGTTCTATATAGATGAGGAATTATAACTGGCTTGCAGATATGTGTACATCCCACCGAGGTGAAAGACTTGATCGAAGAAGTCCATGAAGGTTCTTGTGGAGCCCATGTAGCAGGTCGGACACTTATGCAAAGGATAATGATGTAGGGATATTATTGGCCGACAATGAGGGCTGATTGCATAGCCTATGCCAAAAAATGTGACAAATGTCAACGCTTCTCCACTATCCGAAGAACTCCCCAAGCATTATTAACACCCATTACTTCCCCTTGGCCATTTGCCATGTGTGGAATTGACTTGGTCGTTCCACTTCCAACGACCAGAGGAAGGTTTAAATATCTCGTCATCGCAGTGGATTACTTTACTAAGTGGGTGGAAATTGAGCCCCTTATCGATATGACATATGACAAAGTGTATCAATTTATATGGAAGAACATCATTTGTAGATATGGTCTTCCTCATGCATTCATCACAGACCATGGAACCCAATTCGATAACGAGGAGTTTGCTGCTTATTGTCATCAGTCGAACATATTAAAAACTCAATCTGCACCAGGCCACCCTCAAAGCAATGGACAAACTGAAGTGATAAACAGAACGCTGCTGAATGGCTTGAAGAAAAGATTAAATGATGCAAAGGCAAATTGGATCAATGAGCAACATTGTGTACTATAGGCTTATCGTACTACTCCACGAGCAACTACAGGAGAATCTCCATATATGCTGGCATTTGGAAGTGAAGCTGTTATAACTATCGAGCTGGGTCTCCCCACACACAGGGTGCTGAATTTCAATTCTCCTGTCAGTGACTTGATGAGAAGATTAGATTTGGATATGCTCTAGGAAGTTAGAGAAGAGGCAGCAATCAGAAATGCTACATATCAGCAACGGACAACTCTGTTCTACAACAAGAGAGTAAAGAAATGCGACCTGAAAGAAGGAGACTATGTGCTAAAGAAAGTAATTCAAAAGCACAAGAAATTGGAAGCTAACTGGCATGGCCCCTACAGAGTAACAGAGGTTGTTCGACCAGGGACGTATAGAATCGAAACCTTAGAAGGAGAGGAGTTTAAGAATGCATGGAACGCAGAGCATCTGCACAAATATTATCCGTAATTTAATCTCTATGTAATGCAGTTTTCTTCGATATGAATAAAGTTTTGGATATTTCGCCCAATCCTCTCCTTTTCGGAGTATTAGTGCTACACACTACGCATCAAGCCCAGAAACACCAACTAAAGTTGGTCAGGAATAAAAAAATTTCCCAGAAATACCAACTACGGTTGGTTGGGAAGAAAATCCACCAACTATAGTTGGTCAGGAATAAAAATTTCCCAGAAATACCAACTACGGTTGGTTGGGAAGAAAATCCACCAACTATAGTTGGTCGGGAATAAAAATTTCCCAGAAATACCAACTACGGTTGTTTGGGAAGAAAATCCACCAACTATAGTTGGTCGGGAATAAAAATTTCCCAGAAATACCAACTACGATTGGTTGGGAAGAAAATCCACCAACTATTGTTGGTCGGGAATAAAAATTTCCCAGAAATACCAACTACGGTTGGTTGGGAAGAAAATCCACCAACTAAGGTTGGTCGGGAATAAAAAAAATTCCCTGAAATACCAACTACGGTTGGTTGGGAAGAAAATTTACCAACTAAAGTTAGTCGGGAATAAAAATCTACCAACTAAGGTTGGTGGGGAACAAAAAACCACCAACTCCGGTTGGTCGGAAACAGTTCGTTAAACAAAGGAAAGTCATTTTAGGGCTTAAAATTAAGAAGTGATAAGTTTTTTATACTTATGACATTTTAGATTACCACCAAATTTGGTCGATAAACAAAATATCATTTAGCTCTGCTTGGTCGTCAGATAATCAATTCAGATAGTCAACAATAATATCTTTATCTTTTCAACAGATATACATGCACATTCAATAAAAATGTCTTACAAAATATTTGCAAAGACAATGACAATTAAGATTGAAAAGAAAACTAGAAGTTTTTCATTAAATGCAGAACAAAATACATTGAGAAACGAAATACATATTATGTGAGAAATTATTACTTCAAAAATCCTATTCTATTGGTTTTTTCCCTTTTGCCTTTGAAACAGGCTCTACTCCAGCAGGAGGATCGTCTAAGGCATAGGGGGAATTGATGAAATTTAGATCTTTAAGCATCCTGATATTCATTACTGATGGACGATCAAGTAGGTGTTCAGGGAGAGATATCTCGAAATTGGAATGAAGACTGTAGTCACCGAGATACTTTGAAATCAGACATTGAGGAATGGCCCGAGCAGGAATCCATCTCATATCTAGTTTGAAAGGTGGCACCGGCAACTCGAGAAACTCAGGGTTATAGTAATCCCACAAATAGTGACCCTGTTCCAACCGCAGCACACCCAAGACATTCAACCATCCTTGCTTGTAACCCTCACTACTTGCATTTTGGATCCTATCATCTAGATGGTAGAGGGCTTCATTATAACCAGCCATCCAGAACTCTCTGGGCTGCTTGTGGAATTGATAGGTCAACCTATCCAGTTTCTCGTGGAGGTTCTTCGTTAAAAGTTCTTTTCTCTCCAAGACAGACTTTTGTGAAGAGAGCTGCTCGTCCAGATTCAGAACCTTCTTGGACATCTCAGCTAATGCTTGATTCTTCGCCACCAACTGGTAGGGGTGTTCAAAAAACCGGCTGGACCGATGGACCGAACCGACCTTTTTTTTCTATTTTTTTCTTAATCGAACCTGTCTTGGTTTATTTTTTTGGTGGACCGACCTAGTCGGTCCGGTCCACGGTTTACAGTTTCAAAAACCCTGTTAGGACCGACCCGGACCGACTGTATATAAAATAATATATTTTTACATATATATGTATATATATAAGATAAATAAATAGTAAAAGTATATATTTCAATAGTTGGTTAGTTTAAATTATAGTTTAATCCAATAGTAGGTTTGTTTTAATCGCAAATTTTGATATTTTTTAGTTTTTAATGTTTGAAAAAAATAGACTCGGGTATATTTGTACTATTATAAATGATGTAATTCATTAATATGAGGATCGACGGGTTAGACCGGACTGACCCTATTAAAAACTGAATCGACTAGGGTCGGTTAACCGACATTATCGGTTCGATCTCGGTCCATTTTTTTAGAGGACCGACCAAGTCGGTCCGGTCCAAAAAAAACCTTAAAACCGAACCGGACCGGACCGCGAACACCCCTACCAAGTGGAATTCTTGATTCTCCAAGGCTGCCTGCATTCTATCTTCTTCAATAGTAACCCAAGCAACCCTTGCTCGTCCCCGAGAAGCTCTTGCTCGTCCGCGAGCAGAGGTAGAAGGGCCAGTTCTCTTCAAGGTTTCCAATTCGTCCCTCAGATTGGCATTTTCAACCTCCAAGAAATAAAAACCTTCATCGTTAACAGGAACTAAGTCTCCCAAGGTAGAGGCTCCATGTTTTAGCTAAGATATCTCTCCTCACAAATTATTATTTTCCTGCTCTAACAATTTGGCGATCTGCCTATGCTCTTCAACCTCGGTCTTCAAAGTCCTTTCCTTTATATCGTAAGCAGCAAACAACTTATCATATCCCTTATCAGAACTTAGTTGCTCATACTTTTATTCATATCCTTAATGCAAAAGGGTTGTAGACTCCTTGTATTGTTGTTGAAGTTCCACAAGAGTACCTTGGAGGTCTTTAATTATCTCGTAATATGCTACATTATTGGCCGCTACACGGTCGAGCAAGTATTTTAAATACTGGTAGGCTTCTACTGCTCACTCTGAAGTATCTGGACGGAGGATATCGACGATTTGAGATTCATTCAAGTCAGCATGGCCAGCCTTGAAGTATTCATTGCATTGTTTCAATAATTTTGTATCATGAGCTGATAACAATTCCATCTTGGCCATAAACTAGTAAAAGGAAGAGATAGTAAGAATCAATAAGAATGCAAACAGAACAAGAAGAAGAGAATCAACAGTATGAACAATGAAAATTTCAAATTTTATTGCATCATAAAAGAGAAGTACATAGTTCAGAGTTACATTTGACAAAAATAAACAGAGAGAAAAGTCTGAACAACTCTACACCTTGTCGTTGTCTCCCAAAACTTTTTCAGGAAGCTGGGACGAGGAGGTAGGTTGTTCGGATGGCATATAAGGTTATTCGGTGGGTGCTGGAAGCTACTCGATTGAAATGTTGGATGGTTGAAGCTGCTCATGGGAAGTCTGGACAACTGGGGAATGAGAAATCTAATCTCCAATCACCATGGAGGATTCCTCGGAGGCAGCTTCGTCCTCTTCTTCTTCCCCAGGATATGGAGGGGGGACAGGAATGTGTCGCTGAAATAGGTCAGAGTTCTCATCGACATTCATCTCTTTCAGAGAATCCACCCAACCATCCCTGAAATATTTAAGGCTTCCATACTCTATTTGTGAGACCATGGCAGCCAAACCCTTATTCCAACCCTTGTCCCAGTCGGTACTGAAGGACTTCTTAACAGAAAGTTTCCTCTTCGCCTTCTCTGAGGAAACCCTCTCAGTCATGAGTTCCTTGGCAGCTTTTAATTTCTTTTCTGCCTCTTCCCTCTGACGATACACTTCACGGAGTTTGCCTAAATCCTCTTCAGCAGCCTTGAATTTGGTCTCAAGATCTGAAACATTTTGAAGCTTCCCCTTGAGCTCTTTATTGTTACTTTCCATGTCTTTTATTTTCTTCTCCAAACCCTTGGAGACCTAAACAGCCGTATCTCTCTCTTGCTCGGTGGTTTTTAGTTGCTTCCCCCAAGCAACTTTGTCTTCATCATACTTCTGACGAGAATCCTTTAGGGATTGGGATAATCCAGTAAAAGCCTCCTCTACACCTCCTGATTAGATTGACGATTTGATGGCTTCCTCCTTCTTCAGAATAGTATTAAATCATGTTACCAACTGGAAAAAAAAATAACTGTATGTCCGTACAGGGACATAACAATGAAAAATGAAAGTTTAGAGTAGTAATACTTACTGAGGCAATGTGTTGAACTGCCAAGGTGGTAACCCTATCTCAAGAAAGACTGTCTTCAATACCTTGGATCTCGGGGATAATCCAAGACTTCACCGAGCTCATGGAAGAGCTCGAAGCAACAAAAGTGGGAACACCACTTCTAGTAGGTAGAGGCTGAGAGATGGATTCAGCTAAATTGTTCGAGGAGCTTTTCTTTAACTTCCTCGTGGGAGAAGAAACATTCATGACCAAGGATGTCATCTTGGTCGGTGATATAACTATAACCTCGCTTGGAGGTGAAACAACTGCAATCTTGCTTGGAGCCACAGGGGGCTTCTCGGCAACCTTCTTAGTAGCAGCTGAAGGAGGTGCCTCAATTTGTTTTGTCCCTTCTTCTGGGACATCCTGCTTACTTTTCTTTGCCTCTCCAGCAGTAAAGGAAGACTTATCGAAGAGGGCAGGAGCTCTTTTTCTCTTCATTATGTCACTGAAGGGAATATGCGATTCAGGAGAAGAACCTTCAGAAACTGATGCCGATTCTATATTACTTATCACTAGACGAGCAGTGAAAGACGAGGTGTAGCTCTTGTACTACAACAAGTATGAAGTTGATCTGATATGTTTGTTAGCAACAGTTTGATGCAAACCCCATATAAGTTTCATATGCTTTAAATTAACTTGTGTCTCCTTTGGAGACCTTCTTTTGCTGTCAACTGCAAATAAATAAAAATTAAAATATCAATGACGCATTTTATCGAATATAAATAAAACATGATTTTAAAAACTAAATAAAATAAAAACAACCTATCCCATTGCCATAGGGAGGGCATCTGGGACCCTGATATAAGTCATTTTCAGTTAATGGAGCATGTTGCCAATTTTTCATAACAACCGCATGCTCGAAGTAATCCTTGTTGGCATCTGGGAGATTGACAACTAAAGCCCTATTTAAAAACCTAGTTTTCAAATAAAAAGTAATGTCACTAACAGCCCATCTATAGCAAAACATAATCTCTGGAATTCCTAAATGGGTTCCATGAATCTGATTTAACCTATGGACTCCATTAACTATTCTCCATGTATTGGGGGCTATTTTTGCTGGTACTACATCAAAATATTGACATAATTCCAAACAAAAGGGGTTTGGAGGAAAAGAAAAGCCACATTCAACTACAAAGAGAATGGGGAATCAATGTCCCTTAGCCAAACGAAAATAATCAGGAGGACCAGAAAGTTCTTCCAAAATGACCCAGGAAGGAATAGAAAAATCAGAACGAAATTTATCAAGCGACTCAATAAGGTAAACCATGATGAACGAAGAAAATAAAAGAGAAGGAAGAAGATCTTACAGAAGAAGGGTATATCAGTTGATAATGAACGATGGAAAGAATGAACGCACAAGATGGAGAAGAAATGGAGAGATCAAAGATACATATTTGAAAAAGTAAGAGACGATAGGATTTTCTGCAATGCTTAAATACCTTACCTTGGGAAGGGGTAAAAATAATGATTATAAAGAAAGGCGTTTGCGCTACCGGCGGCTAAAAGGACAAAAAAGGCACAGAGACCAAAGCAGTGGGGAAATTTAAAAAGTCTGATTCTATGAATTCGAAAAGAAAATTAAATACAAGGAAAACACTCCTAAAATTCAGGATGACTATTTAATCCCTCCATATTTCAAGAATTGTGTTCCACACTCCTCAACCTCGAACTGTGAAACATTGGGGGCTTCTGTTGATACCAAATTTAGTCTGCTGACGTGGATCAGTTAAGTGAAGACACGTGTCAATCTACATGGCACTTACAAACATTTTTTAACAACACCTTGACTTTGAGGAACTCAACCTCCCCAACTAACTCAGACACTCCGAGCAACAGGTGCTTTCCGAGGAACTTTATTATACCGGGCTACTTAGGCACTCCGAGCTGCACCTCGTTCGTAGCATTTATAACTGAATAATTAAGAGGATTGAATGCGCATTAAATGTTGATTATTATTATACAGATGTACACACCTATTGGAAAGCTATGTACTACCCTTTCACATTTACAGCCTGAGGGCTATAAATACATTGTATCATCCTCATTGTAAGGGGACTCGAAATTTCTTGGAAAAACCTGTAATCGAGAATTCCCAAACAGTCAATAATAACTCAAATAGTGGACGTAGGCCATTCATTCAAGGCTGAACCACTTTAAAAATCTTTTGTCTTATTTATTTTTTATCTGTGATTAAATAATTAGAGATAATCTAATTTTTTACATCAACAGCGCCTGTGTCGCGTCGGGATTAAATTCGGATTATTAAAAAGGAATAAATTATAAGTCACCCGTATCGTCATTTTGAGTGCGTCAATGTGTCCGAAAGGGCTGAGTTAGTTAAAATAATGTACCCGGGGGGTTTAGTTTGGGTCTCGGGGCATTTCTAGGCCTAATTAGCATCCCGGGAGTGTGTTTTAGACATTTTGTATTTTTGGTCATGGAAACCAACGAATTTTCTAAGGTTATATCAGATAATAGGAGTTGTCTTCTAGGGTTAGAATAACCAAAAACCAAAGACGACCATTGGAGAGGAAGAGGAGAAGCTTTCCAAGGAGTTCTAGGCCAAGAACTCCACCGTTTGCACCGCCGTCGCCACCAAATTGTAGATCGCGCAATGAGGATCACAATCACACCAATCTTTTCCACAAATCTAAGAAAAATAATTCTAGGCAAGTATCTATCTTGATATATTTTAGTTAATGCTTCAATTATATTAGTTTAGGGTTGATTAGGACTAGTTTTCATGGAAGAAAGCATATATTGGAGACTGGAAATAATAAGATTTAGAAGTGATAATCATATTCTGGAAATCAAATTCATATGTAGAGATTGAAACACGAATTTGCATTGAGTTAGGAGTAGAAAATCTGGAAAAAGAATGGGAAGAACTAAGTTGAAGATAATATTAGTGTTCTTGATATTTATATGGATGTTGGCCCTTTTAATTCGTTATACTTGATGAAATTCGCATGTGTTACGTAGAACATTATCCATTTAGGTATATACCTCTTGTAGTATCAATTGTTGGGAGTTTGGGAGTGAAAAAGGACGATTTCGATGGTTATAGAATAGGTTTTTCGTAACTGTTAATTCTGCAGTTTTGCCATAACTGCTTGATTGATCGATCGACCCAAAAGCATTTATGGATCGATGGATCGATCGATCGAGCCCCTGCCATCGATCAATTGACGCCTCCTGGAAAACTCATGTTCCCCTTTTTAAATAGTTCATTCCAATGTAAATGAATAGAAATCCTTGGACATTTTTGTTAGAACATTTTGGGATATATAGAAGACTAGTAGGACTTTATATAAGGGGAACCTTTACTGTAAGACGGGATTAACATTAACGAAAGTGTTTTACACTCAAGGAATAATGGGAACGTGTGTCTAAAGGGTGAAACTCGTAAGGAAGTTACGTCGTAAAATAAAAGAGCACCTACTGAGATTACACTTAGGGAGATATGATATTATGAGTGATACAAAGTAAGTTTGGAATAGTCCCATAAATAAGAATAAAAGAGACGGGCCGTTATACGGGATAATCTAGTAATGTGTACTAAGAATTAATACCATAAGTATGGGTCGTGGGTGTACCTAATTTAGAAATGGGAATGGTAGTATATATATATGTGTGACTGTGTTTGTGCATCTATTATATACGTGTGAAAATCATGCCCGTGCTACTTGCTATCTCCGAGGTTACCGCACCGGGACAGTCTTATCTCGATGGGACCTTTATGGGGGATATTGACTTGTACCCTAGAACATAGGAATCCTTGGTACAGACTATCTGTTCGATAGTCAGATGGTCCTAAGAGACGTGAGGGTATGTGCTGACCTCTTAGTGACTTGGAACTATGCTTCGCCTCAATTTGTATGTGTTTTGTGTTAATATAGATCAAGAGTGATTCCGAACTAGTATTTCCCTTAGTACGAGTGATACGGGAACTTGATAGCAGAGTATGCCAGCACCATAAATTTATGTGGCATGCCAGTGGTATATATATATATATATATTATGAGAGTGGTTGATATATATATATATATATATAGACATGAAATTGGGAAACTTTCTACTGTGATTAAAAGTAGTTGAGTAATGAATAAATACTCTGAATTTATAAGTGTTTCAAAAGTTCGACGCAATACTGAGAGACTTTATAATAAAATGAGATTTATGTGAGAACTTTGCTTTTAGAAATTAATTATCTTAACACTAGAAATTGTCGGAATGAAACCTTATGAGTAATTTAAGATAAGCTAAACTATTGGGATTAGTAGTGCGGTAGGTGTGCACATTAGAAGAGAGGTGAGAATTTCTCAAGAGAGTGACGCACACTAATATGATTGTTGCATTAGCCGGTAAGCATTTTAAATACTTGCTAAACTAAAATTTTAAACTGTTTTACAATCGGGCTATCATCTATTCTCTCTTGTATATATATGTATATATTACAGGTGCCCAGCCACAGGGGCGTCATGCTTAGGATTCTTTGGAAGGAACGTGCTGCATCTTAGGTGGGAGTTGTAGGCCTTTTACTTAGACGACCTCATTATTGATTTCACTCCTAGTTCTATTTTATCCAGTTGGGAATTTGTCGTCCTTTTTCCTTATTCAGTTGGTTTTGTCAAAGATTGTGTTTCATTTACTTTCAGCATTTCTACTTTGGGATTTGTTACTTTCAGGATGTTTTCCTTTGAAGTTTTAAAGTTGGAATTAGTTATTTGAATGCTTAAATTGCTTGGATTACCTTTTCCATTCTAGTTATTGTGTGCCTCTTAAACTATGAATTATGAAAGGGTTTTTATCATTGTGTTTAAATTAAATATGGAACTAATGTTTTTAAAAATGGTTTAGTCACTTAGCCTAATTATTTAGGGTGTTTAATTAGAAAAGTTATTTTGCGACAGTGATGCTAAGAATGAACCAACCGCTCACCTTGGTTATAATTTAATAAAGGACTGATCACTCAGTATTTAATTAGGCGGGGTGTCATAGGTGGCATCAGAGCATCAGGTTCTAGTGTCCTTAGGATTTGTGCGGCTTAATATGCTTCTAGCGTTACTTTGTTTGATATAGAGCCCTATGTTTAGGATTGTTGTTTTCTATGGTGAGATTCCGTTCTCCTGCTATAACGTATTTACCTTAGTGAATCTTAATTGCGTTCGGGCGTGTTCGAACAATTAAATATGGAAGGCAAGGGACGTTGGGCGGACAACAGGAGGTAAGGCTCAGTCGAGGTTATAAAGTATATTCTAGGATGAAAACCGTAGTCAAGGTCACCCCTATTAGGGAACGAGAGGCCAAGACTATAAATATGGCTAGGACGCAACCTACAAATTTCAAGTGATGCTATAGTCAAAAGTGAGGACAGATTTGAACCACCCAACGTGGTGTGCTTGTGAGAGGATCGAAAGGTCAAATTGAGGAGAGTCATCAGCGGAAATTCTAGACAATTGTGTGTGTTAGCCCAAAGAGGTAAGCATCCAAAGGCTTGGACATTGGACGGAGTGTGGCTAACTGAAAGTGAAAATTCGGAGACAAATTTTATTGGCTTGTCGTAACAAGGTTATCATGGTGGGGGTCAACCGCTACTTTTAGAAGTGGAATTCTATGCCTATAATAGAATCTTAGGTACAGTTTGATCGCAAATTCCTTCATCAGATATTCACGATAAGGAGTGAATGCTATTCTGAACTCATCACAGGAGGACCTGACAGAGGTCCATTTGTGAAAATGAATCTAAACCGTTAGTAAATCTTGTATCGGAAGATGTAGATACAAATGGAGGAAGGAGATCCAAGTGGGAGATCGACTCGTAATAATAGTTGATAACACTTGAAAAGGGAATTCTGCTGGACGGTCGATTTAGGGGTTGACAAGATTTTACTTTGTCAATGAAGATGATAGTGCTTCATGGTGTGGGAAGCTAAAAGAATCAAAGAATTTAGTCAAGAATAAGACGGGATACAACGGTGGTAGTGTATCACCACAAGGGGGTGTGGATACACATCAGGGGACCCATTTAAATGATGCAAATAGCTAAATTCTTACCAAGCGATGGTAGATTTAGTAAGGACTAGTGTTGTCAGTAACATGTTCTTTGGGGCCTACAAGGCTAAGGGAATAACGGGGGTAGCCATCAGAAATCGAGTTTACCAAAGTCTGAGAGAATGACAATCCTAACATGGTTAGTATGACAGGTGATAAGTGGATTATTTGTTGAGGTATTTTGTGGAGAGTGAAATCACACGTGCATTTTTGTTTTCCTGAAACGATTATAGGGTATAAGAGTATAGTGCCTAGTAAAGGAGAACGATTAAAGTAGTGTTGTTCTAGTTTGGACAGGCGTGTTACGTCCGAAAAGCATTTGTACAGTCAATGCGTTTGGCAAGGTAGAAGTATGAGTTTTATCCTCGGAGGATGAGGAGTGTTTTATGTGACACGAGCGAGTCAATATATTTTGTTCATTGCTAGATTAACATGTGAGACAAGTTTAATGGGTATAACTATAAACATTATTATTATGTGAATATTTTCCCTAGTGTAGCGGGATTATCTTTAGTGCTATCCGAGGAGGATGAATGTGTGTATTAATTGTGTTATATGCTTTATTGAGATTACTCGTTTTAGTAGTGTGATATACGAGTATGATATTATCTTGGTTATAGCTTTATAGTAATGGTTAGTATGATAGTGGGCAGTAATTGCAAGGCTATCGAAATGGTGGTATAGGTGAAACATGTTTTGATCTGGCGAGGTCTCACCTGCGAGAGGGACGGACTCGCACTTATATTTTCTATTTTAGAAACTTCAGAGGGGATAGTGGGCTCGAGATATTCGATCCCGGTGTGTATAGGGACTTTTCTGTTATGATTCAGTATGTATTAGGATTACTATTGAGCGAAAAGATTTAACTCATTGTTATGTTCAGCGCTCAGGACTTGGTGATAGGAAGAGCGCATTGATATATTTATCCTTTAGAGATGTGAGAGTTAAGAGTTATACTCATATGTTTGGGAACAGGATTTCAAGAATCTCGATGGTATGCATTCGAGGTTTATGGAATTTGATTACCGTCGATGCTGAACGATAGTGCAATTGACAAATGTTATTTGTTAAGTGTAATTACGGGAAAAGATGTAACTTTTCTATTAAGAGACAGAATAAAGGGGTACATGTTATGAACGAAGGGCCTAACGGATTTCGATAACCGAAAATGCTAGGTAGTAGTGTATCGGGGGGTTCCTTGTTTGGATTTCGCATTACGAGACATCCCACGCATGAAACTTAGCGTAAGGTTGGGAGTAGGAAGATGTTTGGTCATTAGTCCATAAGTTTAGTACCTCTATCGTCGTAGGACAAGTTGGAAGTTGAATTATGATTTAAGGTCAGTGGAGCCAGTTGGGTGGTAGGAAAACATCGATGGTTTTGTTCTACCACCACGAGTTGAGGGGTGGAACGATGATAAGGAAGATTTAAAAATTTCGATTTCTAGGGGGATTGAGGGTACCCAAGTGTTGTAACCACATTCTGAACACAAATAAAACAAAGAGTTGGGATATTTTTAGTGTGGATTATTTGGGAAAGACTTTCAATACAAAAAAGAAGGCTTGTATTTATTTTGATGTATAGAGAATTAGTGATTTATTTTAGTAGTTCCATTTATTCGAAAGAATTGTTGTACTTATCTGGAGAGATTGGAGATTAGTAGTTTCTCTTTTGTTGTTGTGGGATTTAAATACTCTATACTTTGTTGCATTGAGAATTTAATTAGTTTTATCAATGATTAGCGCTACGCTCACTCTTCCCTGGTAGTCGGGGTGTTTCAAAATGTGAGCATCTTGGTTAGCTGATGTTCAAATCGTTCGAGTTGAAGGGACGTGGGAATGGTCGTGTGGAATATGTGTTTATGGGACTACTATAACGAGGTCGAAGTAGTAGGGTGGATTAAGCGTCGCATCAAGCACGATAATCCATACATACGTGTGCGATTAGAATGGAACACTCGAATTTGATTAAAGGCTATAGAAAGCCATTTAAAAGGGTTATTCCTTGAGAACAATAGAATTTAATTATTATGGAGAACACTTGGAACAGAGTTATAAGTTGTTAAATAGGAGTACGACTTGCGCTTACCAAGAGTGATGACGTTAGTAGGGTGTTCAAGGTCGAGAAGTGCACATCATAGAAAAAGGTGCACGTGTCGAAACTTTCAGTGTACGCCAAGGAAATAAGGGGAAGATTAAGTGTCACATAATATGATGAGTTATTTCTAGGAAAAGTCGGTGTTTAGCGGGACATGGTGAGTAGTTTCCACATACACAACTCATAGATAGAGATAGGTTGGAATAAGAGGATCAACCAGAGAATTTTGTGGCTATCGAAAATTCATATAAAGGAAGAGACCGATAAAGTCGGTAAAGTTTTCTTGGAGGGGATTCCATCTTCAAGACAAGATCAAAGGTTCATCCGAACCTGTGGGACAAGTCACCTAAGAAGTAAATGATTGATATTTCTTTGGGGTGATTAACAATATGAACCAGTGTGCCCCAGTCTTTCTTTGAAAGGAAGGATCGCGATGATACGTGGTCCTACACGGTATTACTTTTTGAATTGGGAGGAAATTTTTTGATTCCCACCTTCAATATGGGATTTCAGGAAGCAGTGGGGATAACGTTTCATTTTGAGGAGGATGTATTACCCCTCGCCTGGAAGTAGGTGCACGATGATTAACAATTAATGAAGCCGCGTGAAGGTACTCTTGGAATCTTAGTAATCATTTCTTTTCCACCAAGAATATATTTAGCAAGTGAAGTGTAGTATAATAGAGTTCGTTGAAGCACTCGTACCTATTTGTCGTGAACGAGGTGCTTATTGAAGTTTTAGTGTGGAAAAAAAAAACCTTAACTATTATCCCTATGTATATTTGGAGGTGAGTGAATAATTAAAATTTTGGATTTGTCGAGTTAGAGTCTAATGACGAATTACCACAACTGTTTTAAGCGACAAGAATGTTCAGATATTAGTATGGTTTCTCTCAGAATGGGAGTTTTGTTGTTAGATAAATATGAGTAGTTGTCATGTAGTGAGGTGCGACCTCCCAATGATATTGAAATAATGGGAATCAATGATGTATAAGCTCGTCTCATGCGAATGTTGTCGGATAGGAGCTCAATGACAGGTATCGTTGAGGAGAGTGTTATCCAAGCTCACCGTGATACGGGGGCTATAGTGATAGAACACCTTACTCTATAGATAGTTGCGTATTGATAAGATACCCAGAGTTATTCGTACCAGGTATACCTTATTTTTCGAATTTCAGGACGAAATTTCGTTATTAGGGGGGAAGTTTGTAATACCCCATATTTTTACGACTTTTAATTTTGGGGATTTATTAAATTTAATTAGAGATATTAATTTAATATTAATTCGGAAATCATTTAAATATTTACTAGAGTGATGAGAGTTAGTAATTATTGGAGTTTTGTTGTAAATTACTTTATGGGTGAAGTAAGACGTGTAATTAAATTTAGTAAAATTATCACGAGAATCTAATTTGATAATTTTGAAAATTTTATCGGGACGCGCCTGTATCGTGTCGGGATTAAATTCAGATTATTAAAAGTGAATAAATTATAAGTCACCCGTATGGTCATTTTGAGTGCGTCAATGTATCCGAGTTGGTCAAAATAATATACCCGGGGGTTTAGTTTGGGTCTCGGGGTGTTTTTAGGCCTAATTAGCATCCCGGGAGGGCATTTTAGACATTTTGTATTTTTAGGCATGGAAACCCACGAATTTTCTAAGGTTATATCAGATAATAGGAGTTGTCTTCTAGGTTTAGAATAACCAAAAACCAAAGACGGCCATTGGAGAGGAAGAGGATAAGCTTTCCACGGAGTTCTAGGCCAAGAACTCCACCGTTTGCACCGCCGTCGTCGCCAAATTGTAGATCGCGCAACGAGGATCACAACCACATCAATATTTTCCACAAATTTGAGACAAATAATTCCAGGAAAGTATCTATCTTGCTTTATTTTAGTTAATGCTTCAATTATATTAGTTTAGGGTTGATTAGGACTAGTTTTCATGGAAGAAAGCATATATTGGAGACTAGAAATAACAAGATTTTGAAGTGATAATCATATTCTGGAAATCAAATTCATATATAGATATTGAACCACGAATTTGCATTGAGTTAGGAGTAGAAAATATGGAAAAAGAATGGGAAGAACTAAGTTGAAGATAATATTAGGGTTCTTGATATTTATATGGATGTTGGCCCTTTTAATTCGTTATACTTGATGAAATTCGCATGTGTTACGTAGAACATTACCTATTTAGGTATATACCTCTTGTAGTTTCAATTGTTGGGAGTTTGGGAGTGAAAAAGGACGATTTGGATGATTTTAGAATAGGTTTTCCGTAACTGTTAATTCTGCAGTTTCGCCATAACTGCTTGATCGATCGATCGACCCAAGTGCATTGATCGATCGATGGATTGATCGATCGAGCCCCTGCCATCGATCGATCGACCCCTCCTGGAAAACTCATGTTCCCCTTTTCAAATAGTTCATTCTAATATAAATGAATAGAAATCCTTGGACCTTATTGTTAGAACATTTTGGGATATAAAGAAGACCAGTATGACTTTATATAAAGGGAACCTTTAATGTAAGACCAGATTAACATTAGCGGAAGTGTTTTACACTCAAGAAATAATGGGAATGTGTGTCTAAAGGGTGAAACTCGTAAGGAAGTTACGTCGTAAAATAAAAGAGTACCTACTGAAATTTCACTTAGGGAGATAGGACATTATGAGTGATACGAAGTAAGTTTGGAATAGTCCCATAAATAAGAATAAAAGAGACGGGTCGTTATACGGGATAATCTAGTAACGTTTACTAAGAATAAATATCATAAGTATGGGTCATGGGTGTACCTAATTTAGAAATGGGAATGGTAGTATATATATATATATGTGTGTGTGTGTGTGTGTGTGTGTGTGTGTGTGTGCGTTTGTGCATCTATTATATACGTCTGAAAATCATGCTTGCGCTACTTGCTATCTCTGAGGTTATCGCGTCGGGACAGTCTTATCTCGATGGACCTTTATGGGGGATATTGACTTTTACCCTAGAACATAGGAATCCTTGGTACAGGCTATCTGTTCGATAGTCAAACGGTCCTAAGAGATGTGAGGGTATGTGCTGACCTCTTAGTGACTAGGAACTATTCTTCGCCTCAATTTGTATGTGTTTTGTGTTAATACAGTTCGAGAGTGATTCCGAACTAGTATTTCTCTTAGTACGAGTGATATGGGGACTTGATAGCAGAGTATTCCAGCACCATAAATTTATGTGGGGTACCGATAGTATATATATATATATATATACAGACTTGAAATTGGGAAACTTTCTACTATGATTGAAAGTTGAGTAATGAATAAATACTCAAGTTATAAATGTTTGAAAAGTTGGAGGCAATACTAAGAGACTTAATAATAAAATGAGATATATGTGAGAACTTTGCTTTCAGAAATTAATTATCTTAACACTACAAATTATCGGCATGAAACCTTATGAGTAATTTAAGATAAGCTAAACTATTGGGATTATTAGTGCGGTAGATGTGCACATTAGAAGAGAGGTGAGAATTTCTCAAGAGAGTGACGCACACTAATATGATTGTTGCATTAGCCGGTAAGCATTTTAAATACTTGCTAAACTAAAATTTTAAACTGTTTTACAATCGGGCTCTGACCTGTTTCCTATCATCTATTCTCTCTTGTATATATATGTATATATTACAGGTGCCCAGCCATAGGGGCATCATACTTAGGATTCTTTGGAAGGAACGTGCTGCATCTTAGGTGGGAGTTGTAGGCCTTTTACTTAGACGACCTCATTATTGATTTCACTCCTAGTTCTATTTTATCCAGTTGGGCACGTGTCGTCGTTTTTCCTTATTCAGTTGGTTTTGTCAGAGATTGTGTTTCATTTACTTTCAGCATTTCTACTTTGTGATTTGTTACCGTCAGGATGTTTTCCTTTGAAGTTTTAAAGTTGGAATTAGTTATTTGAATGCTTAAATTGCTTGGATTACCTTTTCCAGTCTAGTTATTGTGTGCCTCTTAAACTATAAATTATGAAAGGGTTTTTATCATTGCGTTTAAATTAAATATGGAACTAATGTTTTTAAAAATGGTTTAGTCACTTAGCTTAATTATTTAGGGCGTTTAATTTGAAAAGTTATTTTGTGACAGTGATGCTAAGAATGAACCAACCGTTCACCTTGGTTATAGTATAATAAAGGACTGATCACCCTGTATTTAATTTGGCGAGGTGTCACAAGAGACAATGGTTATTAAAACATATGAAGAGTTTTATTTTGGACCTAAATACGTATTTAACCAGGATGGGTTCATAAAATAGAGGTGCATACGTGATGATTTGGGATGCAAGTTATCTACACGAATAAGATGATTTACACAAAATTCTTGAATAAAGCCATATGACATAAGTGGGTTAGATGGCAGAGCAAAATCTAGTTGATTTGGGTTATTTTGGTATGGGTACATAGAGGATAAGATCCTAAGAGATACGGTAATAATATTATGATTTAATTCAAGGTGAATTAAAATAAAAACAAACACTTATTTGAGATAAGTTCACTCCTCAATTTATTATTCTTTTCTTCTAATATTTTAGCAATCTCTCTTGCCTCATCAACTTCATATTTCAACAAAAACTCTTTTTTCCTAAAAGCAAATGCATATTTCTTTAATTTTTCCTCAAGCCCCTAGGCTCCACTCAATGCTTAGTATTTGTCTTCGTAGTCAGTGTGAAGCAAAGCACTGACCTCATTATGCTCCTCTTGAAGTTCTACAATCATTTCAATGTAAGCCATGTAATTGGTCACATCCTGATCAAGAAGAACTTGATGTAAATATATGCATCCTTGGCTTGATCAGTGGCATCTGCTCCAAGCAAGTCTGGCAATTCTTCCTCGGTTAAAGTCATGTGACTAGCCTTGAGCAAGCTGTTACAGCGCTTGAGTAGATCAGAATCATTGTAAGAAAGTTGTTCCATCTTAGCCTTGAATTAGAAAAATGAAATAACATTCAATCAACAACATAAGAAGATATAACAATAGCCGAGAAACAACAAATAGTATAAAGAAAAAGTTATTTTATTGATATATAAAGGGAAGTTACAAGTCCAGTAGAGAAGAAACAAAAGAAAAGTGCAAAATACAAAGGCCAAATATCAAACATGTTTATACATTCTTCTTATCAGTTTCAATATCAGGGTTTCCACCCTGGTCAGCAGCTGCTGGATCAACTGGGGGCTTATCTTGTCCGATTGGGGGGATGGATAACTAAATAATATTTTTGCCTTGTTTGGCTGAAGTCTCAACTACTAGGGAATACTCCCTAGAATTAACATCGTCTTTAACTTCATCATCCATGTTGGATCATGTCTTTGGAAGAGTTCAGAGTTCTTTGCTGTACCGACCTCTTTCAGTGCAGCCGACCAACCATCCTTGAATTTTTTTTCTTTGCGTACTAATTAGGAATAAATTCTTCCAAATTTATCCCTTTAATTAATGGACTTCTATCATATCAAGTAATGTAAAATGAGTTGAATTATTGCATTTCCTTGCTACTGACTCCTTCTAACAAGTGCATCTAGTTTCGTGTATTTCTCATGAGTTTTGCAGGTATTTAAAGCATTGATAAAGAAAGGAATTGGAAAAGCATCGAAAGAAATCAAAGAAGGAAAGTCAAAGGGAAGTTTCGTAATTTTACAACCTTAGTCCAGAATCGAAGCCAACTGGAGAGTTGAATATTTTTCACTCACAAGAACATTAGAAGAAACGACACTTCAATTCGAGCTACGGTGTAAAAGTTATGAGCATTTGAAGATGAGAAAAGGCCAAAAAAAGGCAGGCGGTCCAAACCGCCTAGAAAAGGGTCTGAACCGGTTCCCCAGCAAACTCTGAATGAAAATGGTAAGAGATCCGAACCTTTTATTCAAAAAGGATCCAGACCACATGGCAAAAAATTCCTTAAATGAGCAGAGGCAACAGTAATAGCTTTATCCTAGCCTTTATTGAAGGAATTTTCTATAGTCTTCTTCCTCTTGGACTTTTTAGAGGAGAGATCTTTCCCTAGCTTGGATACTTATCCTTCTTCAATCTTTGCCCTGTGCTTAGCTTCAAGGATAATCATATCAGCTTTTTATCGATCTTCTTTAGTAAGCTTGATCTTCTTTGAACAAGTTTTCTTCCCGTTCTCCAAGGCTTGTTGAGACTCAAGTAAAGATTGTTTAAGACCATCAAATGCCTCTTCCACGCCATCTGAAGAAGAACAAAGAGCATCGTCCTTCTCGAATATCTGGTTGAAATCAACCACGAACTGCAAAGAAGAAAAATAAAGTTAGCACATAAAGTAGAAGATAATGCACAAAGAAAGCATAAAGAAAGAGGTCTCACCAGAGCAAGGCTTTGAGCAACACTCTTAAATATATTTAGTCAGGGTATAAAAGCAGTAGCACCCCTATGGTCTAAAAGAGTACTAGACTAAAACAATTTCCTGGACAAGCCAGGACCTATGGCTACAGAGGAGCAACACCAGATAGAGTAACACCGACCAATCTCTATTAGTCGGCATCAACAACTTCTTCATCCTGCTTGTCAACATGACCTCTTCTCAATCATTTTAAAAGAAACTCCTCTCCCTTATTGGCTGGGGGATTTTTCCCAGCATCATCCTTATTTTTGGCCCCACCATCCACAGGCTTGTGGGTGCCAGCAACAACAGCATCCCCAAGAAGATTGGGAAATTTCCTTTATCCCATGCTCAATGAAAGAGGAAGGTCTGAATCAAAATAAGAGGAGGGGTCAATAGCATGTTCACCACCACCAAATGTGGTGGCAGATGGAGCGCATAGTAGCTGTTGGACGAGCTACAAAGGAAGTTATAGAGCTCGTGTACTTCAGCAAGTAGGAGGTCGACCTAATATGCTCCTCACAAATTATTTGATTCCTGCCCTAGAGAAACTTAAGCTCGTTGAGTTTAATGCCACCCTCCTTGGTACACTTTTTCTTCTTCTCAACTACAACCAAACAAGCAACAAATGTCAATTAACATATTAAAAAGTAATTCATTAGCATGGATATATAAAATATATTACAACCTATGCTATGAACCTGTTGAGAGCATCTTGGTCCATTGTATACTTAATTCCCTTTAATAGGTATATATTGCCAATTTTTTGTAATAACACCATGATTTAAGTAGTCCCTATTGGAGTCTGGTAAATTGACAACTAGAGCTCTATTAACAGACCTAGTCTTCAAATAATATGTACTATCACTGGTGACCCATTTGTAATAGAATAAGATCTCAGCGACACCAATATGGGTCCCATGGATTTGATTCAGCCTATGGACACTATTAACTATTCTCTAGGTATTGGGAGCTACTCTAGTAGGTACAATAGCAAAGTATTGACAAAATTCTAAGCAAAAACAATTTGGGGTAAAAGTGAAACCACATTCAACTATGAATAAGGAAGGAATATAATGACATTCAAACAAAGAGAAAACATATATAGGAGGATTAGGGAACTCGAAGTCTACCCAGTCTGGTATATTTTATTCTTTTCTAAACTCCAGAGAGACAACAACGTAAACCATGATTCAATATGAAGAAGAAAATGAAAGGATTCTTACGGAAGATTAAGGATTTAGCAAGAACTAAAAGAAAGGAAGAATGATCGCACGAAAGCTGAAGGGTATCAACAACACTTAAGGATCCTCGAAGGATCTCCCAAATAAATATAGTCTCCAAAATCAACTCTAAGGATCCTCATATCAAGATTACTATTTCTAACCTCAATGCCTACAACTTCCTTAACACAAAACTCCCTATTTGCAAGAAACACAACTAAAATGAATGCTAGATCCAATACCTTAAGGAGTATGAATCAACAAAAGGCATCAAAGATCGGTAATGCAGAAGCTAAACGGACTCATAACCTATGAGACCTAAGACCATGCTCTGATACCATCTGTAACACCCCACGCATTCTTGGCATCGGCCACCACCAAGACTATGCGCGATGTCACTAAATTAAATACCATTCTTAGCATATGACAGATATGAGACATAATAAATTCATTCCACAAGGTAATAATGAAATCAATCCCAAAGAATAATAATCATCACCGCGACATAAAATCCATCACCATGATAATCTCCAATAATATCTAACTAGAAATAACTATAGTCTCCAATAAACTGAATCCATAATGAAATATTTTCATAAAAATGTAACAACTGTGGAACCGAATGGCCCACCAAATCCTGATTTATTATAAATAAGCCCTGGACTTTTAGATAATTATAAAAAAGTAAAGCCTTGAAATATTTATGAAGTGCCATAAACTTGCACTACACCCAAAAAGTTTTTTTGTCACTTTTGACCTGTAAGGGATTGTCATGGTAAAAAACCTTCACAAAAAAATACAGAGATATTGTCACGGTCCTTGATCGTGACAACAACTTATCGCGATCGTTTCACGGTCAATAACCTTGACAACAGTGTTTTTATGATCAGGCCACGAGTTTTGATCATGGAAACAACTATATATTGTCACAGTCAAAATTCGTGACACGACCCTGACAATATAAAAATAAAAACCCTACTCGATAGTAGTAGTAGGTTTTTCCCCAAATCAAAACCTTAAATTCACAGATTTTTTATTGATTGTTGAAGTTGACTTGTGTTGCTAAAACAAATAATGGGGTCATCTTCAAGCTAATTGAACTATCAGAGACATATTCTATTATTCAAGCCAACTTCTTTATTATTGAATTTAACTTGTATAATTCCTTATTTTGAACCATTATTATTCAAGTTCTGTTTTTATTATTCAATATATATATACGCATGTGTTCATATATAAACCTTGCATTATTTTATTTTAGGATACAGGGAGTAGCCCTGGGGTAAACCACATAGGCTCAATGCCTATGTGCCAATTCAAACGAAAAAGTGAAAGTATGTCGAGGCCAGTCCGAACGTGACTGCCACTGTTATAAGTTCAAATTTCAATTACGATATAAAAATAAAAATTTATAATCACAAACTTCTTTATTATTTTTTCTAATCGTGTACTATTTTGTGTTTCAGGAAAAACTTAAAGAAGCGCACAACTCTTAGAGTGACGCCGACAAGGCATTTATGGCTACAGACACACTAAGATAAGTGCTCGAACGGGATCACAAGAGCCGTACTCGGGGGGTCAACTCTCGGGTGGGGAAGTCGAGGCTCGCCGGGATGGTATTGGACTTTAAATTTGTAAAAGAAATTATAAGGGAACCTTGACGTTTTAAAAAAATACGAAATGGACCTTATATGTTATGTTAAACGAATTTAACTCTAAAAAGGCATATAAGTATATAAAGGGAATAAAAATGTAAATTGTGCATGAGGTGTTTAGCGATTCAGACGTTGGCATGGTATTACGTGTTAAAATATGAAAACGGAAACCCAAAACAGCCGTTTATACAAGTTTTAAATATGGCGTAAGCCGAGTATTTTATTAAATGTGATAAAACTCGAGTACTTTATTAAATACAACGTAAGCATGGTATTTTTTAAAATATGGTGTAAGTCGTGTCTTTTGTTAAAAATGACGGTTGGACCGTGATGAAATGAACTAATGAAAAGTGAAAGAATTTTCATAAATGAGTAAATGAGATAACTTTAACAAAGGCCCATAGCCCTATGGTGAGGCTTCACCTTACCCAAAGTAATTGATGCAGCATTTATGGCAGGTTGCAAGCCATTTATTTTAATCTTCAAGAGAACCAAAGATTTTTTTGCTTTATTTTTTACTACAACTCTGTTTTTATATCATCCATCCTTCATTTATTAGAAATTTCTTTCAAAAGAGTTTATTCTTTCCTCCATGATCTTTTGTTATTTTGATGTATAAACTATTTACATTAAAAATGAAAACCTAATAGAAGATTTTATGTGTCGTTACACCCTTGAGTGGGCGTCAATTTAGTTACTGGAGGGGTCTCTAAACTATTATAACATTGAGGTAGGACATTGGTTTTTCTCCCAATTTGTAGATAAAGCTTGCATTACCTTCCCCTAAACTGATTATTTCATGAATTCGGACAATTGTTTGATGTAGTTACTTCCCGGTGCTCTCCTAAAACCACGATAATTTTTAATGTTGTCCATAAAATCAATGAGTTATATGGGACTAAGCTTGGGATCCTTGAAATTCGTTATTATTACACGTGAATGAAATCCAACGAGGGCATTTACTTTAGCAACTCATAAAATATAGGAAATTAATAACTTAAATAACCAAAAATTCCTAGGTAACCCTCATACTTTTGTCAAATTACCTAATTGTCCCTAAACAACATAATGCTAGTATTCACACATTATACCATCAATTGAATCCAAACTTGAATCCAAAGTTTCATCAAATTTCATATACTTAATATTAACATTATGAACCAATCCCCTAAGTTTGAAAAATTATACTTAAGCCCCTAAAAAATTTAAAAGTTAGTTAAAAGCCCTAAAAACTAACGTATAAACTATTTAAGGACCAAACTTAAAACCAAACTTATGCCATTTTCATCCCCTGGTGATGTGGCTCAGCTGGCAGCCTTTGTGGTAGTGTACCAAAAGGAGTACCAATGGTACTCACTTACCCTCACATGGTACATGGTTGGAACTTTCACAAACCAAAGTTAAAAAGCACAGTTCTTTAAATTAATAAGCTCTCCCCCACGAACCCTGTATAAATCCCGAGTTACTATTGGGAAAACTCACCACAACACAGTGATACTCCTAAGTAAACTTTTGAGTTTTATTGCATCTTTATCATTTTACGTGTGTATCTAGATTCCTAGCATTTGGTTATGTTTATGCACTTTCTTAGAGTAAAGTTATGCATTTGCATGAAAGTTCTAATGTGAGAATGGCACTGAACCAACTTGAATACCAGAAAACTCCATCAAAGCTTGGGACTAATAATGGATTCTGTACTTTTAATTCTGAACCAGTTTCAAAGTGAGTGAACTCAAGCTAAGGGTCTAAGGATCCTAAGTCCAATGCTTGATTAGAACAAAAACTAGCTTTAGTGCCCCAAATCAAAGTTTTAAAATTATGGCTATAAAATTTGAGAACTTAAATTTCGAGGCAGTGGTGAATCAAAATCATTGAAACCAAACCAGTTGGATTGAATTTTGAGCATAGAACATGAAAATCACCATGTATTAAACCAAATCAGAACTTATAAACACGAATGTTCAGGACAAACTTTCCCCATTTTTACAGAAATTCAATAGCTCGAACCAATCCACCAAAATTCGGAAAACATATATTGTTGAATTCCTCTTGAAAAATTATACAAATTTGATTGAGGAACCAATTCAAATGGTATTCTAAAATGGTTCGAATATAAGGTTAAAGTTTACAAACCCTAAAGTCAACAAAATAAAGGTAGGAGATTATGTGGGATACACGTGCGAGAGTGAAGTCAACATTTGCGTCTAGGATTTTACCCAAAGCGTGAGTGTACGTCCCCAATTAGAAAATTATGTTTTTTTTTAAATTCTATTTTTTAATTTAGAAAAATTTGGTATATGACATCACCCTATTTGGATTCCTAAAAAGAAAAATCTCAAGAAACCCGTTTTAAAGTTTAAAAACTAAACTTTTCATTTACACTTAACCCCAGTAGTTTTTCCAAGTATTTCAAAACAACCCCAAACTTTTGTGTAAGTTCCTTAGGTTAAATAAATCCAATTTGTCTCTTTCCACCAAACTTGAATCCAAATGAAAAGTAAAGAAAAAAATTCAACTTAATTTTTTTTAAATTATACATTTGACCCCAATAGTTATTTCTACACTAAAAATTTTATTAAATTTCACTTACCTACCTATTATAACTGTATTTTTAAACCTATACCACCTATTTGTGCTATCCTTGGTTTCAGAATACCCTTCGAGTAGGTGATTTTATTTCATTATTAAATTCGAGCTTATGCCTTTGAAATTACTACATTATTTTTTCCAGTATGTGATAACCCCTGAATTCATGTTCTCATTTATGAGCTCTTTTGTATAGTTCACCAACTATCGTGAATATTAATTCAATCTTTATCCAAGTTATACCCTAAATCCGATAAACCTTTACAACATATGATTTTAGTAAAACCACTGAATTCAATTAAACTTTTAAATGGGTATAGCCTTGCATCCTATTAAACCTTGATTGTAAACTCCTACAACTTTTATATTTATCAGTGAAATCCTAAGTGGCATAGTACTTATGATTCAGGGATTAGTCTTTAATATACCCCCAAAAAATTTATTTGGCCTATAGGACTCAGATGTTGAGTGCCTAGTTCTTATTTGCTACATACGTATGAATTCCACTCTAGCTAAGTCTGTCATGCCCTTTTATTATTACCCAATTGTTTAGAACTACTGTCTAAAGGTTTTGGGAAATATTGTAATGGTATTGCTACACATTTGGATCCCCTATAATCGATAATTTATGGGTTATCTTGTTATAGTCTGAACCTTACCTAGTAACTCAACAAATAACATATCCAACCATGAATCACCATAAATATCATCAAACTCCCGTATACCCTGTCAGTACTATGCTATTTCATTTTGTTTCGGTTTATTATACCATGTGTTACAATAACTGCATTGCGTTTCTCTCAATTATTCCATCATAACAAAATCCTGCATACACCATGTTATATAAATAGATTTATCTACTTGGCAAACTTTTACTTAATTGCTCACCTTCCAAATGGATAGTGAGGTAGAAGACATAAAGATACCCACTGCACCTATGGATTATAACTTAGTCTTACCAAGGAAAACATTCTTGGCAACATACGTGTGGGTGGTAACAAATAAAGATGGTAGTTCTCGGTGGATCATTTTTACGACAACATAACATCTCCCGTGATCTTTTTTTTAGTCCCTATAGTTCTATATTATAATCATCTATATGAGTGTTTAAATTTTCAGTTATGAAGACGCCCTATATGTAATAAAGATGCTATGCATCTACAATAATAAAACTTTACTTTTCTTTCGCTCATTTATTACATGTTATTACAATTATGACTTGGTACCATTAAACATAGAATCGTGGATGTGACAACATGGTATTAGAGCTTTCACCAAGTTTTTATGCCTATATGAGATCTAGCACTAAAATCTTCTATCTGCATTCGACTCATAATATTATTAGTATTATAAAACTCCCTTGTTACATTCTAGAACTACTGTCTTGCAGTTGAGACACCCCGCCTAATTAAATACCGGTTGATCAGTCCTTTATTAAATTAAAATCAAGGTGAACGGTTGGTTCATTCTTAGCATCACTATCGCAAAATAATTAACTCCAATTTAAACATCCTAAATAATTAAGCTAAGTGTCAAATCAATTTAAAGTCTTATTTTAATTTTATTAAATTCCAATATGAAAACCTTTTTAATAAACAACGGTTTAAGAATCACATAAATACTAAGGACGAAAATTAACACACAAGAATTAAACCATCTAGATAAACCAAACCAAGTTTAAGAACTATAAATGAAATCATCCTGACAAGAGTTAACTCCCAAAGAGTACTGAATACTGGAAATATAAATAAACATAAATCTCTGAAAAATCCAAACGGAATAGGAAAATGGGGACACATGCCCTAACTAACCAGAACTAAAACAAGAGCAGAATTAATGAAGAGGTCGTCTAAAGCAAGGGCCTGCAACTCCATCATAAGTTGCAGCACATCCAGTCCAAAGAATCTATGCAGGACACCCCTATGGCTATATATACACAAGAGAAAGAAAAATAACAGGAAACGGGTAAGAACCCGAGTGTAAAACAATTTTAAAAAATAGTTTAGCAAGTATTTAAAATGCTTACTGGCTAATGTGACAACCATGTTAGTATGTGGCACTCTCTTGAGAATTCTCACCTCTCATCTAGTGTGCACGCCTACCGTACTACTAAACTCATAAGTCTATGTAACTTATTTTTTTCATAAAGTTTTATCCCGAGAAGTACTAAGGCTATGATATTTAGTTTTAGAAAATCAATCTCTTCCATATTTCTTACGTTACTTGGAACAACTCAGTACCATTACAAAGTTCTCGAACACTTATTATAAAGACAGAGCATTTATTCATTACTTAACTACTTATGCGCACACTAGAAAGTTTCCATATATATAAGTATATATATTTTTCTCACTCATATAATATATATACTATCGGCACCCCATATAAAATCTATGGTGTTGGCATACTCTGCTATCAAGTCCCCATATCACTTGTACTAAGGGAAATACTAGTTCGGAATCACTCTCGAACTGTATTAACACAATATAAACAAACTGGAGGCGAAGCATAGTTGTAAATCACTAAGAGGTCAGCACATACCCCTCACGTCTCTTAGGACCGTCAGACTATCGTTCTCAAATATCATGTACCAAGGAATCCTATGTTCTAGGGTACAACTCAATATCCCCCATAAAGGTCCCATCGAGATAAGACTATCCCGGCGCAGCAACCTCCATGATAGCAAGTAGCGCGGGTATGATTATCATAAATATAATACGTAATATATGTACACAGTCACACGGTCATATATATAGATATTTATATTTTCCAAATTAGGTTCGCCCATGACCCATAATTATTATTATCCATTCTTAGCACAATTTTACTCAATTATCTCTCATAACGGATTCATCTCTTTTATTCTCACTTATACTTTATTTCATACATACCTCTCATCTCTCGAAGTAATCCTTCTCACTAAAATTTAATTTCAGTAGGTACATCCTCTCTAAACTTATGGTCTAAGTCTTTCACAAGTCTCTAAATCCTTTAGTGAGCGTACGCCTAATTTCCAACATGTGACTAAACCCTCCGTTAACCCAAAATTTCATCCCATATTAAATTTCACTCAACGGAGTCTACGTATACCCTATCGGTCCTCTTAATGACCCATTATACTATTTGGGTTCCTACGTATTTTAAACGGATTAAGGAAAAAGGGGAAAAATATGCAGTTTTCCAGGAGGGGTCGATCGATCGAGGAAAGGGGTCGATTGATCGATCGCCGATCGATCATTACTCTTGGGTCGATCGATCGATCAAGTAGTTATTCTGAATTATGCCATTGTTAACTACGGGATTTCTTCTCCAACCTCAACCAAAACTCCATTAACGATCCCTAAACTCCTAAGCAACATTACTACTGGTCACATATACCTATATACATGATTCCTTACGTGAAACATGTATAAATTCATCAAAGGTAGTGAATTAATGGGGTAAAACATCATAATTATCAAGTACCCTAATTTTTTTATAAAACTTCCATTCTTCTAATTATTTTCCAGGTTTTTTATTCTAAACGCATACAATTTCATGGGTAATCCTCTACATATGATTGAGATTTCCAGAATATATCTATTTCCTCTAAAACATGTGATTTCTTTCTCTAAATCATTAAATTCTTCCATGAAACATGTGTTTAACAATCCTATTCTAACATGGATGAAACATTAACTAAAAGAAAATCAAGATAGATACTTACCTCAAGAATATGAGTTTGAATTTATGAGATTTGATAATGTGGTTGTGTTCTCCTTCCTCTGATCTACACTCCAGCGGTGTTTGTGGCAAAAATGGTGCAACCATGGTGGCTCTAGCCTTGGGAAGTTCCTCACTTTCCTCCTCTAATGGCCTCTATGAAATATGCAGGTTCTAACCCTAGAAGACAACCTCTAACACCTGATATACTTCTCTAATTTCCGTAGGTAGTTAAATCCCAAAAATAAAAATTATCGAAATGCCCTCCTGGGTTACCGGTTAGGCCTAAAAATGCCCTGAGACCCAAACTAAACCCCCGGGTACACTTTTCCAACTATCTTGACCCTTCCGAACACATTGGCACACTCAAAATGACCATACGAGTGACTTATAATTTATTCAATTTTATAATACTCATATAGTATTGACACGACACAGGCGCGTCCTGACTTAATTTCCATAATTGTCATATTATTCACTTGTGACAATATCAATAAAATCAATATCATATATTACTTTACTCATCTGGTAATATTCAACAAATTTCCAATAATTACTAACTCTCATCATGCTAGTAAATATTTAAAATAAAATTATGGATTAATATTAGACTAATATATCAATTAAATTTAATAAATCCCCAATTTTAAAAGCCATAAAAACACAGGGTATTACAACACTCATGAATATATGGGAAGAAATATACCTCGATATTCATGGTACTACCCATGAGAGATTTGAACAAGCTATCAAAGATGTAGGATACGCAAATCCATGCCATCATATTAGAAGTATTGATCATGATTGGGCCATTACCACCCCAGAAACCAAGCATAGTTTGCTCATTGAATGCCTAATGGGGGAAGCCCAAATGAATCGATAGGCAAAACGATTCTCCAAAGATCTCGAGGTGATTCAATAGGCTATTCACCTTGCCTGGGTCATAGTTTCACCCAAAAATGTTTTTGTTACTCCCCCACATTCTCCCATAGATTAAGTACCAAGTTCATCCAATGCCACTTGATTCATTTCCACGACTTCAGGCACTTACTCAGATGATTCATACCCCTCTGAGCTCGGAATCGATTTTGATTACGTTGAATCCTACATAGTTTAATGATCCCGGTGGGATATGGAAGTGCATAAATAAATTTGTGAAAGACTTAATAACTTTTGTTTAGTGTGTGAGCGTGATCTGTATATTCCGTAGTGATGACCATAGGTTATATTGTTCAAAGTTTTTATAAGTAATCATCTTTTTGTTTTGTCGTAGAATAGACTCCTAAGGGAATGTACTTTTTCCCTTCCGTACATTTGAAATGTAAGATACCCTTATAATTGAATGTGAAATAATATAACAAGTTTTCTTACTTTATCTCCATTTGTACTTTATCCATCAGTATGTTGGTATATAAGATGATTAACATACGTGCGCGTGCTAGTGGAAACCCCCCCCAAAAAATAAGTTCCCCATGTACCTAATATACTTACAACTAATGAGGGGACACTGCATTGTATACAAGAGCTAATTATTTTAACTCGGGTGCAACATAATGTACCACCACCACTGCCAGTTAATAATGAGGTTCTTAAAGAAACTCGAAGAATGAACGCACGTAAAGAATTTCTTCTACAAAGACCCCCATCATTTCATGGGAAACCTGGTGATTCCAAAGATGAGAAATGGATGCGTCAAGTATTTAAGGTCCTTAACGGAGTAGGTATCAGTCTAGATCATAGGGTAAAACTGGCCACGTATCTATTTGAAGGAGAAGAAAATTTTTAGTGGTAATTTGTTCTTCGTTCTCAAAATATTAACAACCTATCATGGGATTAGTTCGAAGAAATATTATTCGATAAAATATTTTTCCAGAATCAATTACATACCAGATGACTGAATATTTTCTAAGCTTACAACAACACCTGATGATAGCACAATATAAGGCAAAATTTACGAAGTCATCTTGATATCCCTAGGAATATGTCAACATCGAAATAAAAAAGTGCAAACTCTAAATTTTATCAATATTGCCACTTTTATAAATGCCCCCTGCTTCTCCCAAATCCTCTAATTTTATCAAAAATCCTTTCAGGAACCCAACCAACAACTTTAATAATCGTTCATAGTAGCAAAATCCATGTGAGAAAAGATTGAAACCACCAAGTAGAACCCAAGGTCAAAACTTCACCCTTCTGCTGGTGAAAAATCCAAATTATCATGGCATAGTAGAAGGTAAAATTCCTTTTTATAGCATCCTAGTGCATATATTATTTAACTCAGGTTCCATGCATTCTTTTATTATTTATGCATATGTGACTCATCTTCAATTGCCTATTATCCCATTAGCATGCCCCTTATCCATAGGAATGCCAATCGGGAAAGTAGCCGTCTCTGGGAACTAAACTTTATCTGAGTACCGCTTTCCACTCTCAAACCAATGGGCAATTCGAGAGAGTGATCCAAACATTTGAGGATATTTTACGGTCATACACCTTATATTTTTCCGGAGGATGGAGCGATCACCCTACATTAATCGAATTTTCGTACAATAATAATTATCAAACCATCATCCAAACCACCACCTATGAAGTTCTTTACGGCAGACCGTGTCATTCACCCTTATGCTAGAATGAGTTTGGAGAAAATCATATCCTTGGAACCAAAATTATCATCGAAACCAGTGAAAAGATGCAACTCATTCGGGAAATATTGCATTCAACCCATAGTCGACAAAAGAGTTACACAGACACCAAAAGAAAACCCTTGGAGTTTAGAGTAGATAACAAAGTATTCTTACGCATTTCCCGAAGGAAAGGTATAATACGATTTAGGAAGAAGGGAAAGTTAGCATTCTGGCATATTGGTCCCTTTAAAATCATCGAATGTATAGGGAAATTAACCTATCGTATGGAGTTACCTTCGAATTATCCAATATGCACGACGTGCTCCATATTTCGTAATTACGTAAGTACATACCTGATCGCAACCACATCATCACCCGGAAAGGCATAACCATCAAACCCAACCATGAATTTGAAGAAATCCCTATCCAAATCCTCGATTGAAAAGAGAAAGTTCTCTAACATAAGGTCATCCCATTAGTGAAAGTCCTTTGGCAACATCAAGGAACGAAGGAAGCAGCTTGAGAATCAGAAGACTTTATAAAGCTACACTACCCCGCACTTTTCCTAGGTAATTTCAAGGCCAAATTTTTTAGGAAGGTATAATGTAACAACTCACCATATATAAGAAATTAATCCCTTAAATAACAAAAAATTCTTATGTAACCGTCACACTTTTGTCAAATTACCAAATTGCCCCTAACTAACATCATGCTAGTATTCGCACCTTATACCACCAATTGAATCCAAACTTGAACCCAAAGTTTCATCAAATTTCATATACTTAATATTAACAATGAAATAAACCCCTAATATTGAGAAATTACACTTAAGTCCCTAAAACTTTTAAAATTTAGTTAAAAGCCCTAAATACTAACCTATAAAATATCTAAGGACCAAACTTATCTCACTTTCACCCCTGCTGATGTGGACCTGCTGGCAGCTCTCATGGAAGTGTACCATATGGAGTACCTATGGTACCCATTTACCCTCACATGGTACATGGTTGAAACTTGTAAAAACCAAAGTTAAAAATCACCTTTCTTTGAGCCAATACGCTCTCCCCCACTAACACTATATTAACCCCTAGTTACCACTGTGAAAACTCACCCCATCATAGTGATATTACAAAGTAAAATTTTGAGTTTTCTTGCATCTTTATCATTTTATGTGTGTATTTTGATTCTGAGCATTTGGTTATGTTTGTGCACTTCCTTAGAGTAAAATTATACATTTACAAATTCCTTCATACACTCTGCTATAGAAATAATATTATTTACTTGGCATAGTTTTGCTTAATTGTTTCCCTTCCAGATGAATAGTGATCTAGAAGAGTGAGAGATAGCCCCTACACCAATGGATTTTATGTCAATCTTACCAAAGAAATATTTTTGGCAACATACGTGTGGGCGGTAGTAGACAAAGATGGTGGCCCCTGATGAAACATTTTTACTACAACATATCAACTCATGTGATCTTTTTTAGTCCATGTTTTAGACACCCCATTATGTTGCCCCCTAGCTCTCCTTAGGTCCCTAGTACCTCCCTTCATCACTGTAAACCCAGGTCATGTCCCAAGTATTGACTTGGAGGCCATCGGGCACTCCCCGGCTCAGTTTGACCCAAAAGTCAAACTTTTCATCTTGATCGAGACTCAATGAATCTTCAAAGGTCAATGAATACCCTTTCCAACGGTCCACCCTGTGCGCGATTCTGACTTATAATGCGGACGAACGATCCGTTTGCGTCTGAAACCTGTCCCCGAGGCCACCGGGCGTTCCCAGGCTCTGTTTGACCTATATAAACTCTTCAGCTCAATCGAGGCTGAATGAACTTTCAAAGGGAACTGAATACCCTTTCCAACGGTCCACCCCGTACGCGATTCTGACTTTCCATGCGGTCGAACGATCCGTTTGACTCCGAGAGGTCACAAAATGCTTCTCGGGCCCGGTTGGCCAAATTCAACTCTCCAAACCGGGTCAAACTCTTTGTAATGTCGATTTACATCTCCTAACATTTCCAACGGTCTGCCTCATGCATGATTCGAACTTACCATGCGGACAAACAATCCATTTGCGTCCGCACGATTCTCAATCCAATGGACTGACAAACCCTTCCGAGCCATATTTGACCCAAAGTTAACTCCCTAACCCGAGAGCGGTCCAAAGTACTTTCAAGAGGTCTCTGAATTACCTTTCCAACGGTATGCCCCGTGCGTGATTCTGACCAACGGTTTGCCCTCGGCGATCGATTTTCCGAAAAAATCAAAAGCGTACTACCAAATGGCAAGTTCCAGACCCTGCCTATCGGCACCTGCCGATAGGCAGGAACATGTCTATGCCGATCGTCACTTACCTAGGCCTATAAAAGGAGGCCTTAAGCTCATTTGCAAAGGGATCCCAGATCTGATAAAAATCTCTCTGAACGAATCCTAGAAACCTCTCTCGAAGGCAACGTGATTTCAACTTCCAAATCCCTTTTTTACTTCCACTTTTCATCATCCTTTTCATCAAACTTGATGAATTAGCCACTCTCCATCATCATCCAAGTGCAAGGGCTGCTCCTCAACACTCAAGACCAAGCTCAAGATCTTCAAGGAGGTCCAACTTTCTCAACTTTCTCTTAAATTCTCTTAAATTCTCAATAACTTGTTTTTTTATTACTTAGCACTTTTATCATCTCATCTCACACATCCTAATATAATTTTTACTTAGTATTATTGCACATCTCTTATTTTTATATAAATAAAAACCCAAAAAACAAGAAAAAGAGGGTTTGCTCATAAATTCCAAATAAGGGATTCTCATACTTTTCTCACCACTAAAACATTTTTTCTACACACACACCCACACTCACAAATATGAGATCCCCCATCTGGATATATGGGATAAACCCCACCCCTCATTTTGTATGCGAACTACGTAGACTTTGATGCCTTTATAGGCTACGTAGGCGTCTCGGGGTAAAACCCAAGATTCGAGTCCTTTTTCTCATTTATTTATCTCATTTTCTATCTTCTCTAAATCCATTTTCCTTATATTATATATACTTGCCCTCAGTAACGTATTGATCCATATGCGTAATCGTTACCTTATAACGGTCAACATAGGGGTAATCGCGTAAATCTTATTTTTCTAATATTATTCTTATAACTTCCTACGGATGACTCGCTTTATCTTTTCCATGATACAAGTCAAGCATTCCTACCTCCATTTTATATATATACACATGCACACATATCACGGGGGGTAACATAAGGAAAATAGCAAATACCCATGAGAGACTGAAAGGGCGAAATGGGTGCCTAACACCTTCCCATTTTGTAACTAAGCCTCCGAACCCTTCTCGAATCATCTTGGTTTCGCACACACCAGTATGTCTTTGGATGCCACCTTTCGGGGTGGCTTCCCCTTTTTCTTTTGTCTATTCTGAGTAAAATATACTGGCGACTGTGAATCTCTCTACATTTTTACACCACATCTCAAATGACGCTGGCAGAAGCGCTCCCGAGAGGGACGCGCGGGACCCAAAGGATCCTTCCTTCCACGCGCCTGCCCACGCAGCGCAGGATCAGGATCGGGGTTGGCCACAGTGGCGACTCCGCTGGGATATGTGTGTTGAGGGCTTGACTATATTTGTATGGATGCTATGTTTGCTTATGTTTCCCGCCATATTTTCATGTTCCCCTTTTGCATATGTATCCCATGCTTATGCTTATGTTCACACACTTGTAGAAAATTCTCCATGTACACTTCGCACCACGTGCACCTTGGATCACATGTATATCCCCATGTTGCACGCATTACTCATCCATACTTGGTGTACCTTTTGGGGTACTTATACTTTGCTCCCTATTTGGAATAATCAAGAAAGGCATTCTCATCATAAGATACTAATAAGAGAATCATGCATGATTCACACGACATCACCAAAGAGCATTGATATTGACAAAATTTTACCCAACAACAGGAGGATCACTTCGTGATGGGCACTGGTCCGGCAGGTCGCAGTTAGCCTAAGCGATATGACTCTCACCTTCTATTGGCCAAGTACCTTCGACATATATAGGACGGTTCCCCCACATCGTACCGCTTGATCGAAGTCATGATGGGAGGTATATCGCAGGGAATTCGTTCACGTACGTTGAGTATATCGAATTCGCTCTCACACGTACCGTCCCCACGAGGTATACAGTGAGGCAATTCACGTACACTCAGGTATATCAAATGGCTTGTCCACACGTACCGATTGCCCGCAAGAGAAAAGATGTATATCGTGGAAGTCACGCCAAAGGGGGGAACCCATGCCGATTCACCCAACCAACTGCATACCCGCATATAGGTGTCAAATCTAGGACACTCACTTTAGATTGTCGGTTTCAACCCGAAACTCTGTCAAAATTTTGGGTCGATTTGTCACCCGAATTTTTGCGCATTTTTAAAACGGAGCCCTGTTCGTGAACCTGATTACAAGTACAAACCGTAGATTTGCATATATTAAGACCCCCATTTTCTAGGCTCGTGTCCCGTCCGGCATTGCATTTAGGAGAATTAAATACAAGTGAAAACATAATAATTGTAATAATCATGCTGAGTTCCGTCTCCAAAAGCATTTTTCCTTTCTTTATCAAAAATCCAAAAATATTTCTCCCTTATTTATCAAAAATCCAAAAATAGTTTCTTCCCTTTTTTTCAAAAATAAATCCCAATCTACACCTTCCCAGGTCGATTGCAAGCCCTTGGCCTAGCTCCCTATTGGCTTCAGTCTTCAGTAAAATCACCCCAGAGTTTCATCCATTTCTCTACTACTTCTTTCGAGTTCGGAATCCATCCATCTTCCATGGATAATACAGATCAAGCACCAGTCATACAGCCGGATCTGACGACAGTCCTAGCTCAGCTCGTGTCCAAGATTGACAACCTCCAAATTGAGGTCCGAGAAATGCTAGGTTCCTATTCATCAAGAGCTCGAGGCCCTGTTCCCTCGTTCCATTGGTCCACCCGAGCCTATCTGGGTTCCGAAAGAATATCAGTACGCTCCACGTGCCCCTCCTGCCAATGGATCGCCGCCTGCCCAGCTTCCAAAGCTAAATATTGCCCAGCCTATGGCTAACCTGCTGCAGTCGTTGATCCAAAGGAGGAGGAGTTGAATAAAGTCAAAGAGGATATCAAGATGCTCAATAAGAAGTTTGACCAGGTCAGGATATCTAGGAATTACATGGACTACACCCAAATGTCTCCTTATCCTAAAGCGAGGTTACCCAAGAAGTTCAAGATGCCAAATATCGAGAAGTTTGGAGGGAGGGTATCCCCGATTGTTCATCTTCGCAGTTATCATCATTCCATGACTCTACTAGGGGCTTCTGAAGAAGTGATGGCCCAATTGTTTCAGCAAACTTTGAAGGATAGTGCCCTCCGATGGTTTTTATCTCTTGAGGAATCCAGAATCCAAAGTTGGGAGGATGTAGCCCGAGAATTTATGTCACAATACAAATACAACGAAGAGCTTGAGGTGACCTGTCGTGATTTAGAGCTACTCAAGCAGAATCCAGGGGAATCAGTCAGCAACTTCATAACTCGGTGGAGGGAGAAAGCAACTACCATGACCAATCGTCCATCTGAAGAAGAACATGTCAACATAGTGAAGAAAAACTTCTTGCCCCATGTCTGAGCGACGATGGGAGGACAATGCTATCCCCACTTTCGAGCTCTTAGAGAGTCTGGAGTGGAAATCGAGGAAAGCTTCGTTAAAACAGGTTGAACCAAAGATGGTGTCTGGATAGTTCACCCCTAGAAAGTATGACAAGCCTGCCAGTGCTACCGTCTCGACCATCAACAACATCTCTCAACTAACCACATCATGGGTACCAGAAAGCCGCCATGCCACCATCCGAAGGGAATACACTGAGCTCATTGTTCTCCTCTTTAAAGTTTACCAAGCCCTGTTAAGCCAAAACCTCATCAAACCCTTGGATCTACGTCCATTGCCAAATCCACTCCCAAGAAACTTCAAGACTGATGCTCATTGCGCCTTCCACGAAACTACCGGCCATATCACCGACCAATTCTTTCACCTCTGAAACGTAATCCAAGATCTCATTGACCGGGGTACCATCGCCCCACCAGCCAATCCTAAGACAAACATTACTCACAACCCACTCCCAAATCACACCAATGGCATATTCTTAGAAGAAAACCCATATTTCGATCCCTCAACTCAATTCACACCCATATACTCTCCTAAACCTCTTCAAATTTGCCCATATTTCCTTCTACACCCTACTAGCCTCGCTAATCAGGCATTGTCACTCCTCACCAGAGCATGCATCGCTGTCCGTACCCGTTCTGAAAATGGAAGTATAGAATTGACAAAGGTATTAAACCAACTCCTAGAGTTCGGGATGAAATTGCCCTCACAGATGGTCATCGATTGCCAGAGATTCAGCACACTGTTCTTTGAGGCACAAAAATGGGCCCGAGATTCAAACAAGTGGGTGGTACCAACCGACGAAGTCAGCCTAGATGATGTTGTCCAGATTATGGAAGGATTATTCGAGCAAACCAACAGCATTTGTAGTATGACTGGGTTACTTGACACTTTGAAACTACAAGGGTGATTGGTTCCTTCAATCATGCATATCCCCACAGAATGGGAGAACTTGTATAAAGAAGGCGTTGAAGTTGTGGAATGCATCAAATTTACATGGAAAGACAGAATTATTGCCACCGGATAGAGGGAAGAATTTGAAGATTTGAGTGAAAAACAACTTCCAGAAAGAACTATCCCAGTAGCCGACATATGTGGGATGATATCATTTTAAGAACTCCTCGGAGAAATAGACAGGGTGGTAGCACAACCTGAGATTGACGAGGAAATGGGACTCATGTTCTTTCCTTCTTCAATAAATCGCATGACCAGATCAGGGAGACATTACCAAGTTCCAAGCTCACCACCAGCAAATGACAAAGGGAATGGCGTTGAAAACCTTCCTATGCCAGAGATGTCCATTGAGGAGAGACAGATCCTCGATCAGGCCAACATCACTCTATGGGTGATTTTCATGTCATCCCAGTTGCACATAAATGTTTTAATCAAATTACTCACTGGACCCATAGTTCCTCCCTCTACCACACCAGAAGAAGCGATAAATCTGGTCGGATCCTTGACCTCTACCCGAATGCTATCATTTTCTGAAGAAGAAATCCCCAGAATTGGGTCAAATCACAATCATGCACTCAATATCTCCATCGAAGTTATGGGAAAGGTCGTGCCACTCTTCCTTGTCGACAACGGATCCGCCTTGAATGTTTTCCCTCTGAGAACTTTCAAGTGTTTAGGCCTGAAAGAAAGCGATCTCGCTCCAACCTCCGCCGCTATGCGTGCCTACGACAATACCCGTCGTGAGGTGATGGGGTCCATAAAACTTGTAATAGGGGTTGGCCCTATAAACCCTGTCATTGAATTCCAAGTCATAGACATCCCAGCTTGTTTCAACCTGTTGGTCGGATGACCCTGACTCCACAATATCAAGGGAGTGTCTTCCTCACTCCATCAGAAATTGAAGTTCTTCGCCAACGATCAAGTCATCACCATTTTGGGCGACAATGAAAATGTCGAGGGGGCAAGAACCAACAGTTCAATTCTTGAGATACAGCACGGGTCAAATGATATGCTCCTATCAGGATTCCAAGTCGATCCACTCCTACTCCCAGCAGAGGACGGTTTCAAAGAAAGGGTTTGTTTAGAATATAACCCTTGTGGCAATGTCAATGTGATCCAGATGTTCAGAAACATGCACTTCATGCTCGAACTGGGGCTTGGGCAAAGGCAGCAGGGGATACTCGAGCCCATCAAACTAAAGAAAGATTTTCCTCCTTGCGGCTTGGGGTATCAACCATCAGAACAAGAGCTCAGAATGATCCGCCAGTCTCGACCAAAGAGAAAATTAGACTACATCTCGACTATCTCAAGGGACTCCTTAAATGGACGATTCATCAAAGAAGGCGAGGACTTCCCCTTTTGTGGTTTTCTAGAACCATAGTATGACCACACAGATAAGAAGATGAGGCCGGGAATGGAGATTGTTTTCCAAGACAGCTACCCATGGGCCAAAAGTTTCCCACACCAAGTATAACTGCTCATCAAAGATGACGAAGAGACTGAGGAAAGTGATTCCGAATATTTCTTCAACTTACAGATACTGGGTCTGGCACTATGCATGGTTCATTCAGGCATTACATCAATGGACCCATCTCGTCTGATTAAAGCCGCTGATACACCTCTCCTCAACTGGCATGTTGCACCAGTTCTACCCCTTGAAATCTCCCCTAACCCCAATGTTTACCCTATTTCTTCTTCTGTTGTCTATCCTTGCTCAAATGTAATCAAGACCTCTTTTGATGAGGTTCTCAATGATGTTTTTCCTATCAATGAAATAAATGAAGATTTTGAGTATCTTGTTGTGCCTTACATTAACTGCTTGAATTCTAATCAAACTTTTGTCGATGATGATTTTGAAAATGTACAATTCTTAACTGATCTAAATAAGGTTAATAATAAACAACATAACCGGGTTCAAGTTAATGAAGAAGAGACTGTTGTTATTAATCTCGGTTCTAGTAGCCAACTGCGCGAGATTAGGATAGGGGCCACCCATGACAAGCATGAGCGTGTACAACTCGAAGAATTGCTGAAGGAGTTCGTGGATGTCTTTGCATGGTCCTATGATGATATTCCCGGCATTGATCCTGAAATAGCTTAACATGAGATCCCCCTCGCCCAGATTACAAGTTGATTAAATAAAAATTGAGAAAACTACGCACCGAATGGTCGCTCAAGGTAAAGAAGATGTGGTCAAACAGTTAAACGTGGGTTTCATTCGGGTGATCGGATATCCCACATGGCTAGCCAACATTGTACCTATGCCGAAATCAGGAGGGAAAGTTCGAATGTGTGTAGATTATCGAGATTTAAACAAAGCTTCTCCAAAGGATGATTATCCGCTACCCAATATCGACATGATCGTGGATAACACAACCAATCATGATCTTAAGTCATTTATCGACGGGTTTGTCGGATACAACCAAATCATGATGCACCCAAACCACAAAGAAAAAATCGCATTCATCACCCTATGGGGAACCTTTTGCTACACCGTTATGCCATTCGGTCTCAAGAATGATGGAGCTACCTACCAAAGGGCTTCCGAAACCATCCTACACGATCTGATTCACAAGGAGGTCGAGGTTTATGTGGATGATATGATTATCAAGTCCAAAACTAGAGAAGGTCATGTTCCCACTCTCCGGAAGTTCTTCGAACGACTGCGACGGTATCATATGCGACTTAATCCACATAATTTTATCTTCAGCATTACAAAGGGAAAACTCTTGGGATTCATGGTCAGCGAAAAGGGGATAGAAGTATATCATGCAAAGCTGAAAGCCATACTTGAGATGCCACCGCCCCGAACAGAGAAATAAGTTCAAGGTTTTCTTGGGAAATTATAATATATCCGTCGGTTCATCAGCCAACTAACCTCCATCTATGAACTGATCTTCAAGTTCCTCTGAAAATATTCAACCAAGGTTTGGAATGAGGCCTGTCAAGAAGCTTTTGATCGAATCAAACAATACCTGACCCAACTTCCAGTTCTCATGCCACCACAGTCTAGTCTCCCTTTGCTCCTATAGCTAACCATAACCGACACTACAGCCGGGGCTTTGCTAGACCAATACCTTGAAGACTCCAGTAAAGAAAGAGCCATCTATTACACCAGTCACAAATTGTCCGGCTACTAGGTCAACTACACTGCTTTAGAAAAGGCATGTGTCGCACTTGTCTGGGTCACCCAAAAGTTGAGACACTACATGCTCGCCTTCCCCATCAAACTTGTATCCCGAATGGATCCCATCAAATACCTGCTTGATAAACCCGCCTTATCCAGTTGGATGGATCGATGGGTGATGCTCCTAACTGAGTTCGATATCGTGTACATCACACAGAAAGCTGTTACAGGAAGAGCCATCTCTAACTACCTCGTCGATTACCCTGTAGAAGAAGCAGATGTTCGGACCTCCAAATTACCAGATGAAAATATCCTCTGCACCACTCAAGACCGCCTTCAATAGAAAATATTCTTTGACGGCGCTGCCAACAAAAAGGGATATGGAATTGGGATACTTCTGATCGCCCTAGATGACTCCCACACTCCCATCGCCATTAAATTGGATTTCCCTTGGACCAACAACATGACGGAATACGAGGCATGCACAGTGGGACTCAAAGTTTCCCTCAAGAAAGGTATTCAATACCTTGACATCTACGGGGATTCTGCCCTTATCATCGGTCAAGTGCTCAGAAAGTGGAAAGTCAAGGACAAAAACTCCAACCCTTTCATGCCCAATTAAAAGAATTAGCCTCCCGATTCTGAGATATCACCTTCCATTACCTACCCCGATCAAGGAATAACCTAGATGATGCTCTCACCACCTTGGCCTCCATGGTCGACATGCCCAAAGGAATAATAATGACCCACTTCCTAGTTCAAAAGCAAGACAAACCAACCCATTGCTACCATATTGAGCTTGTCTCCACCGAAGATCTTGAACTAGCCAATTGTTGGTACAATGATATCTGGTGCCTCCTTAGACATGGTAGGTATCCCGAGGGTTCCAACAAAAAAGATCGAACAACCCTCCGAAGACTGGCTGCCTAGTACATCATCTTTCATAAAGATCTACTCAAGAGGAATTTCGATGGAACTCATCTACACTGCATCGCATGGGTTGAAATTGAGAAAACAATGCAAAAAATCCACAGTGGGGAAAGCGGACCCCACATGAATGGTCATATTCTCGCCAAGAAGATCATCCGACAGGGCTACTACTGGACCACCATGATCCAGGACTGCGCCGCCTATGTCCGGAGATGCCTCAAATGCCAATAATTCTTCAATCTTCAACACTTGCCTCCACGAGAATTATACAACATGACCCCTCCCTGGCCATTCTCCACCTGGGGTGTCGACATCATAGGGAAGGTTACACTAAAGGCTTCAAATGGACATGAGCTCATCCTGGTTTCTATTTATTACTTCACCAAATGGGTTGAGGCTGAGTCATACGCAGTATTGAATGCCAAGAAAGTGGCCAAATTCCTCAAGAAAAATATCATCTGCTGATATGGGGTCCCGCACGAGCTGGTATCAGATAACGGGTTGCATTTCGAAGAAGAAGTCATAGAAGTAGTCAATGAGTACATGATTCAGAGACACAAATCTTCTCCCTACCGACCTCAGACCAATGGTGCAGTTGAAGCGGCTATCAAAAACCTGAAAGACATCATCAAAAAGATGACCGAAAGCTATAGTGATTGGGCCGATCGGATCCCATACACCCTCCGGGATTATCGAACCTCAATCCGAACCTCTACTGGGGCTACCCCTTACTCCCTGGTCTACGACATGGAAGCAGTCCTACCTGTGGAGCTGGAAATACCCTCACTACGTGTCATGCTCGAAAGCAAGGTTAGTGAAGAAGACTGGTGCCAAAGCCGTCTTGATGAGCTATCCCTCCTAGATGAAAGAAGATTAAAAGCTCTTTACCACATAAATGGGTACCATCGCCGAATAGCGTGATCATTCAATAAAAAAGTCAAGGACCACGATGTCTGGGAGGGGGATTTAGCCCTCAAAGAGATAATAGAACCCATCTGGGACCCCAGAGGGAAATTCAAGCCTAATTGGAGCGGACCCTACATTATGAAGAAAATCGTATCCAGTGGTGCCGCCATGCTCACTGACCTAGATGGAGAGGAGTTGGCTCACCTAGTAAACCTGGGCCGTCTCAAGAAATTCTACTCCTAGTCCGAAATCTCGGCGCGCTACGACTCTTCTTATCCCCCTTCTATTCTTAAAAAAAAAAAAACTCTTTATTTCCCTCTACCCTGAACTACGTGAGCCTGATCCTCTGTAAAAAAAAATATATTTTTCAAATAGATAAAAACATTTTCAAAAAATTCCAGAGGTATGTAGGTAGCTCATGCACCTCACATGAGTGCGACCCCTTTATTTTTCACAAAATACTATTCTTTTCTTACCTCCGAGAATGGCGGTTCATTCTAAAAATATTTGAACAAAAGGATTATGTATGCCTTAGCGATCAGTATAGATAATTCAAAATACAAAAACTCATCGAAAGGCACAACTGGATGATCAGAAACTTGTTTACTTCATTAATAAGAAATTACAGTACGGATTACATAAGAAAAAGGAACGGATAACTCCCTTCCCCACTACCATAAAAAGCCAAATAAAATCCCCACATACATTCCTTATTACATAAATAAACTCTCCAAGAGTCCTAACCACAGCTACTAGAGGAGCCTGCACCCTCATCATCTACATCCTGAGGTCCCCAAGTTTCCCCTTCATGAATAGAGTGCCGTAAACATTCCATGGATCGATGAGCCTTAACCATCTTCGAAAAGACCACAACACCCCCTTCCATGGTGTCAGATAAAACAAACCATCTTTGTCCAGTCTCTACTGCCAACATCTTGCTCATTACTTTCCTCCACAACCACTTCATATAATCTTTGGAGACATGCCAAACTTTCCCGATAGACTGGTAGGGACGGGTCGACAGACGCCGATTTTCCCACAGAGATCCAAGCAACAGACGGAGGCGCTCAGTCAAATCTTCTACCGAAAAGAAGTTTGAGGTCCGAGGGGGAAAGACCTGCGCGCAATCGAATTGGCATAAAAGCCGCCAAGGGAAACAAAAAGAGGTTTGTCTGAGACCAACTAACCGCACATATGAATACTCTCCTAGCTCCAGAATAGGCTGCAACTGTCCCCACCAAGGAACTGACCAATACAAACCACAAGCCCCATGCTCCACAAGTAAATTCTCCCAATTCTCAACGTACAAACCAATGCGAATGAAGTAGCATAAAAAGAAGTTAGGTACGATCGACAAGGGATATTCTGGAGGAGTCGACAAAAGGAATCTTTCAGACAACCATATAAATAGCATCACGGGGCTACCTCCTCAAAAAGTCAAAACGACCTTCTCTCCAGGCATCTAGGCCATTCAGGGTCTCCGCTATTATCACCGCCGTAGGATTGCGACGGTATGACATCCATGAATTAATGGTTGCAAGTTGTAGGTCCACTTGCACCTCCCCAGTCACCAATAGCAATTTTGAAACCAGTCCCAGAACAACGGCTCCAGCATAGCCAGCATCACCTACTTCCTGCAAATGCATGGACTGCAGCACCGTCGAGAGGGAGATCATTCCTCTAGCAACCAATGATCTAGTCACCGAAGGAGAAATGTGAAGAAGACCGGCCAACAAATCCCTAGGAGAATGGGAAAATTCAGGCAAAGCCGTAGCAACACTAGGATTTACACCTAGTATGGCAGAAAATTCCTCGTAGGTAGGACAAACTTCTTCCAACCCAAAGCGGAATACATGGTTTTCAGGGTAATAGAATTGTACCGCCGCCATCAGTATATTCCATTCAATAGGCCGATTGAGCCACAAAGAGACTCGACACATGTTGAAAGCATCGTAGTCGACATTATAAGAGCACATTGCTTCCAAAGTTTTGAGGTAGTTGACAAACTCAATGCTACCAGGGAGAGCCATCTTGAAAGGCTAAGAGATAGTGGGCAAGTAAGTGAAAATGCAAAGGTGTGATGAAAACACTCCACCCTTACCTCTTTTTTATACTTGAAAACCCTCACAAGAGACATAATCCCTGCAGAAATCGGAAGGAATCCTAACCCACAAGGTACCAAAGGCTGAAGAGGGTACCATTCATAGCTTTGAATTGATGGGACTGGACTGAACTACTAATAGGCAGGTCAAGGTGTTTGCCGATCGGCAACCCCCCCATGTTTAGAAATTTTCCTTTTTCTCTTTTATCAAATCAGAAAACCCAATAAAAATAAATTGATATTCTCAACAGAATTTCAAAATCCCTTTAATTCCCCTTTCTAATCAAAAACCTTCCTTCAAAAAAAATCCAAAAATATTCCTTTTTACGGTCTCAACAGTAAAGTAAAAAGCACAAGCATTCATTCACCATTTAATAAGAGATAATAAAGAAATCCATTGCATTGCATATATTTGTGTTCTGTGTTACATCAGTTTTGCAGAAAATAAAAAGAAAAGAAAAACCAACGGGACTCAACCCAAACCCACATTCTTTCTCTCTCTCTCTCTCTCTCTCTCTCTCTCTCTCTCTCTCTCTCAAGAGCTTCCACCCCTGTGGCGTGCTCTATTCCCCTTAAAGCGAGATGACACACCACCACTACTCGAGCCTGAGTCCTCTCCTGACAAAGCAGACGGCACCAAGATATAAGGAATGGGAACCGCATCCCGAATATGCGCATTCACCGAAGATATCCAGTCTCTGATGTCCCTTAGCCAAGTGGTCGACACCCGAACTTGCTGTAAGAAAAGGTGAAATCAGTATCAAAGAAGAAATGACCAAAATAGAAAAGAAAAAAAAAAGAGGAACAGAAAGGTATAACGCAGGTCGAAGGACCTCCTCTGTCAAACTCAACTCCTCCAGACCCATCTCATGAGGACGGTGCAACATAGGCACCATCCCTCCATCAGCCCGTCGAATGTTGTATGAAGGAGTGTGCAGCTGCACAAAAGGGGACCCCCGAGGTCATCGTCGTCGCAGATGCCGACGGACCACCACCGTTGTGGGAAGACCCCACCGCCCGACTCAAACTCGTCGAAGGGAAAGGCAGTGCATCATATATGCTGGGTGACATCAACCAGCAAAAAATCCATATAGTCATACGGCGCAGCTGTATCGGTGTATAGAAAGTAGGGCTCGCCGATCATTGCCGCGATCCTCTCATCCTCGGACATCAGTCGCTCCTGCCTCATAGACGTAGGAGGCTGCGTGGGTGGAACCACCACCTCCTCCTCAGCAATCTGATGAACCACTCTCTCCCCAAGGTACCAGGAATGGCCAAACTCATGCGCCAGCAAACGCCTCATCCGAGTGTTCACCCCGGTCACCCCCGCATCCTGAATGGCTGTCCCCCACGGGTAAAAGGTCACCTAAAAATCTTTGAGTGAGCCTAAATCAATACAAGATCAGAAGGAGCAAAAACCAAGATTGAAATGGAAAGAGTCTTACCCTACCACTGGTGAGGTCATTCAAGACCTGACGCACCGTCTCCAGGGAGAGAGATCCCTTTGACTGTCGATTGGCCTTACGCCATCAATACAATCGACATAAATCCCCAATAGTGTCATCCTTCAAAGCAATCATCGGGGTGTTGCACCCAATCACCTCATAGAACCACGTCTGAATTCACAAGCAAAACAAGACGCATAAGGAAAATGCGAATGCATGAAAGGAAAATGAGAATGCATGAAAAGAAATGCACAAACTGAAGAATACCTCAAAAAGGTACGTGGCCTCAGTAAAAGTCTTCTGGCAGCATCGACTGAATGCATCCAGAGAAAAGTAAAGGGTCACCAAGGTCAGACTCCCCAAATCATAGAAAGGGATGTTCGAAAACATCCTCAAGTACGACAGAAACCATAAATGGACGACGTCGCCGCTCGACGCCGCAATGAAACCTCCCAGTACCAGAATAATGAATAACCGAGACATCTGCCTCACTTGCAGCCCATCCTCCACATCAATCTCCCTACACAGTAGAACATCCTTCAACAAGGAAAACTGGATAGAATCTCCAGAAACTATCCTCCCCACATCACCAAGTGCCGCATGCACTGCCTCCGGTCTCACCCGTAAAGAGCGATCCACCTCTATCTGCTTTCCACCACAATCTAGCCCCAGCAGCTGCTGCACGTCTATGGGGGTCACCGTCATCTCCCCGAATCCAAAATGAAAGGTGTGGGTAGTGTCCCACCACCTCTCTCCCAAAGCGCACAAGACCGTTGTCGAACGAGGCGTCTCGTCCAGCGTCTATGACAATCGCCCAAAACCCGCTAATGATACCATCCAGTGCACCACAGGTGGGAGATGCTCCCAGACATCCTTGAGCCCCGTTGTCCCACGAGCACGCATATGCTTCAAAGAGATATCAAACTGGAAAAAAGAAGAGTCTCATCAAAGGTCAAGAAAGAAAAATCACCAAAAGAGAAAGGAATACCAAAGGTCGGAATGAATAACCTTCGGGGATCACTCTCGAAGAGCTATGACGCGATGGCTCCCGCAACAAGGTCCGTTCATCCGCAATAGGCTCGAATGCATCAAAGGAGTTCTCACTCCCCAAAGCAAGAGGTGCCCTAGTCCTCCACTCCACATTCGCCTAGTCATCAACGGTCAATAACTCCTGTTGGACTGCAGTACTCAGAAAAGTGACCATTTCTTGAAGATCGAAATACTATAATGATTTGCAGAGGAATCGCAGAGAGAAAGAAAGAAAAGAAGCTGTGAAAAAATGAGGGGATTCGCCCCCTTTATATAGGATGCCAAGCGCCATGCCGATCGGAACCTCCCCCTACCATACTAATCGGCACTAACTCCATGCCTTCCCGAGGTAGCCCAAAAGTCTGTGCCACTACCGAATGGCACCTTTCATACTATGCCGACCGGCACCCCCTTAAATTTCGTACAAAAATCCCCAGAAAATACTAGAAAGCCTAAAAAAATCTCCCAAAAGTTCCTAAAAATCCCAGGATGGATTTTAAACCTTTTTACCAAGAAAACTTCGTGTTCCCTTGAGCGGAACTTCTCTTCCCCAGCAGAATCCTCAAAACCCAAGTGAAAACTCCTCCCGGCAAAGCTCTGGAGGATCCCTAAGGATCACCTGATCACTTCCCTAATGGAATTCTCCTACCACACCCAAAATAGGTTGTTCCCCCTATGAGGTCTCCTAAAAGCTTTCCCAGCTATAAGCTCCCCAGCTCAGATAAAAATCACAAAGCTCTTTCTCCAGCAGAATCAAAATCCCATCTTTATCCACTCTTGGGTCAAAATTGGCCCCGATCTTGGATCGTCACCTGAGTTAGGTCAGAATTGACCTCGATCCTCGATCGTCACCACTTTTGGGTTAGAATTGGCCCCAGTCTTGGATCATCACCTGAGTTAGGTCAGAATTGACCTTGATCCTCGATCGTCACCACTCATGGGTCAAAATTGGCCCCCATCTTGGATCGTGACCTGAGTTAGGTCAGAATTGACCTCGGTCCTCGGTCGTCACCACTTTTGGGTCGAAATTGTCCTCGATCTTGGATTGTCACCTAAGTTAGGTCAGAATTGACCTTGGTCCTCGGTTGTCACCACTTTTGGGTCAGAATTGGCCTCGGTCTTGGATCGTCACCCTAGTTAGGTCAAAATTGACCTCGGTCCTTGGTCGTCACCACTCTTGGGTTAGAATTGGCCCCGATCTTGGATTATCACATGAGTTAGGTTAGAATTGACCTCAATCTTTGGTCGTTACCACTCTTGGGTCAGAATTGGCCCCGGTCTTGGATCGTCACTTGAGTTAGGTCAGAATTGACCTCAGTCCTCGATCGTCACCACTCTTGGGTCAGAATTGGCCCCGATCTTGGATCGTGACTTGAGTTAGGTCAGAATTGACCTCGATCCTTGGTCGTCACCACTTTTGGGTCAGAATTAGCCTCGATCTTGGATCGTCATCTGAGTTAGGTCAGAATTGACCTCGGTCCTTGGTCGTCACCACTCTTGGGTCAGAATTGTCCTCGGTCTTGGATCGTCACCTGAGTTAGGTCAGAATTGACCTCGGTCCTCGGTCGTCACCACTCTTGGGTCAGAATTGGCCTCGGTCTTAGATCGTCACCTGAGTTAGGTCAGAATTGAGTTTGATCCTCGGTCGTCACCACTCTTGGGTCAGAATTGGCCCCGATTTTGGATCGTCACTTGAGTTAGGTTAGAATTGACCTCGATCCTCGGTCCTCACCACTCTTGGGTTAGAATTGGCCCCGGTCTTGGATCGTCACCTGAGTTAGGTTAGAATTGACCTCGGTCCTCGGTCGTCACCACTCTTGGGTCAGAATTGGCCTCAGTTTTGGATCGTCACCTGAGTTAGGTCAGAATTAACCTCGGTCCTCAGTCGTCACCACTCTTGGGTCAAAATTGGCCCCGGTCTTAGATCGTCACCTGAGTTAGGTCATAATTGACCTCGGTCCTCGGTCGTCACCACTCATGGGTCAGAATTGGCCCCGATCTTGGAACGTCACCTAAGTTAGGTCAGAATTGACCTCGGTCCTCAGTCGTCACCACTCTTGGGTCAGAATTGGCCCCGATCTTGGATCATCAACTAATTTAGGTCAGAATTGACCTCAGTCCCCGGTCGTCACCACTCTTGGGTCAGAATTGGCCCCGGTCTTGGATCGTCACCTGAGTTAGGTTAGAACTGACATCGGTCCTCGATCGCCATCAGTTTTTAGGTTAAAATTGACCTCGATTATTAGACCTTTACCCTAAGCCCACAGATTCAGCTTTGATTCATAGAATTAATCATCCCTAAGACACTCCTGAGCTCCTCAGAATCAACTTTGACCCTCTGATTCAGTTATACTCTCTCAAAAGCATCATGTGATGTATATTCAATGGTCATCATTTTTTCCAAACTCACCCGTTGAGGGGATCTGTAAACACCCCATTCTGTTACCCCCTAACTCTCCGTAGGTCCGTAGTACCTCCCTTCGTCACTGTAAACCCAGGTCATGTCCCGAGTACTGACCTGGAGGCCATCTAACACTCCCCGGCTCAGTTTGACCCAAAATTCAAACTCTTCGTCTCGACCGAGACTCAATGAATCTTTAAAGGTCACTAAATACCCTTTTCAACGGTCTGCCCCTTGTGCGATTTTGACTTACCATGCGGACGAACGATCCGTTTGCATCCGAAACCTGACCACGAGGCCACCGGGCGCTCCCGGGATCTGTTTGACCTATATCAACTTTTCATCTCAACTAAGGCTAAATGAACCTTCGAAGGGAACTGAATACCCTTTCCAACGGTCCGCCCCGTGCATTATTATGACTTTCCATGCGGACGAAAGATCCGTTTGACTCTGAGAGGTCACCGAACGCTTCTCGGGCCTGGTTGACCAAAGTCAACTCTCTAAACCGGGTCAAACTCTTTGGAATGTTGAAGTACATCTCCTAACCTTTCCAACGGTCCTCCCCGTGCACGATTCGGACTTACCATGCGGACGAACGATCCGTTTGCATCCGCACAATTCCCCATCCAATGGACCGACAAACCCTTTCGATCCATATTAGACCCAAAGTCAACTCTTGAACCCGGGAGCGGTCCAAAGGACTTTCCAAGTTCTCTGAATTACCTTTCCAATGATATGGGAACTACGTGGACTTTTATGCCTTTATAGGCTACGTAGGCATCTCGGGGTAAAACCCGAGATTCGAGTCCTTTTCTCATTTTTTTCTCTCATTTTCTATCTTCTCTAAATCCGTTTTCCTTATATTCTATATACTTTCCCTTAGTAACTTATTGCTCCATATGCGTTATCGTTCCCTTATAACGATCAACATAGGGGTAATCGCGTAAATCTTATTTTTCTAATATTATTCTTATAACTTCCTACGGATGACTCTCTTTATCTTTTCCATGATACAAGTCGAGGATTCATACCTCCATTTTATATATACACTCATGCACACATATCATAGGGGGAAATGAAAGGAAAATATCAAATACCCATGAGAGACCAAAAGGGCGGAATGGGTGCCTAACACCGTTCGATTTCGTAACTAAGCCTCCGAACCCTTCTCGAATCATCTTGGTTTCGTACACACCAGTATGTATTTGGATGCCACCTTTCGGGGTGGCTTCCCCTTTTTCTTTTGTCTATTTTAAGTAAAATAGACTGGCGACTCTGAATCTCTCTACATTTTTACACCACATCTCAAATGACGCCGATCGAAGAGCTCCCGAGAGGGACGCGCGGGACTCAAAGGATCCTTCCCTCCATGCGCCCGCCCACGCGGCACAGGATCAGGATCGGGGTTGGCCACACATGTCATTTTATGTTATAATCAGCCATACAAGTGTTTAAATTTTTAGTTGTGAAGACTCCCTATATGTAATAAAGATTCTATGAATCTACAATAATAAAAGTTTACTTTACTTTCGCTCATTTATTTCATATCATTAGTATTGTGACTTGCTACCATTAAGCATCAAACCGCGCACGTGACATTTACTACTTGAATGTGAAGAAGTCCGAGAGAATTCTTGTAGTAAACTTGCCATAATCCAATAAGGAGTACTTATCACATGAATTTATTATAAAGTATTGATAGCACTCGCGTATCCTAATGGGTAGTGAACCCTACAGAGGACTAGGTGCCCCAAAGGGGGTTATGAATTAGGTCTATCATGGTTTTCATATGTATCTTCCTCGACTATGTTCTGTAAGGGAAATTTTCCAAATAGAGTCAATTTGTATGTATTTTCTTTATTCCATTTGGACAAAGACAATTTTAGTAATAGGTTAGGATTTGAGTTTATTTTACCTTTTAATCATATGACATCTTTGTTTCAAGCTATAGCGAACAAGTTCTAGAGACTACATTCATCGTGTCATGTTTTATCTCACGCTTCATCTTATTGTTCTCAAAGATCTCTCAGATATGAACGGCGTATATTTTTATCTTTGGATATTTAGTTTTGGGTTTTAATTTAAAAGTCTTTTTAAAAGTTATTTTAAAAAGTTTTACAGGTCATTCTAATGACATTATATGTGTCGTTCGAACGAGCCTCTGGTTCTCGTCAAAACCCAATCCATATAACTTCAAATGAGGCAAGTTTTTCCTACCCTATTTCTTGTTAGGCAATTAGTTAAGAGGTCGTTTCCAACAAGATTGGTAATCTTGTTCCAATAAATTTCAAATGTTTGACTTATTTTTAACTTACACTGGTTTTTCATTAGAAAGGTCCTTAGAACTTGTAACAACAGGTTTTATAAAATAATAAAGAGTCGAAATTTCTGAAAAATTCATGTTATGTAATGTTTTTACAGATGTAAAATTCGATTGAGATGAACTCAAAACTAAAAAAATCTTGGTGTGGACCCAATCAAAATGCCTCGTATTTTCTTGCATATTATTTAATTAATTAAATTGTGAAAATTTATTATGTATGCTTGTTATAACTACACATGTCACCACTTATATTAATTTGTGCTATTTAAGTTGGATTTTATACACGATGATTAATTGATTGCAATAAATAAGTATTGGACTCGCATCGAAAAATTACGAAATAATTGAGTTGTTAGTTATTTGTTTGGGGTATATTTAGTAATTGGCTTTTGGGACACATAGAATGTCTTTTTATGATTTAAAATAATGGTTTAAAGGCCTATTGGATTAGTATAAGGCTCGGCCATGATTTTAAGTCATTTAGAGTTATTTTTTGAGCTCTTATAGGAGAGACCATTTAGGGCCCATAACAAATTTCAAAATTAAAGGTATATAAGAGGTCGTTAGGGATCTCATTTTATCACAAAAATGGTGGGGAAGCACTAGAGGGGTTAGAGAGAAAGCACCAAGAGAAAAAAAAATGGGGGAATGAAGGATTGACTTCTCAATCAATCGACAAGGAAAATTCTATATAGAATATGATTATGATTATATGTGCATAAATTTTTTATCTTTTCATTGCAAATTTAAATCATATTATGTTATAAATCTAATTTTTGACAATTAATTAGTTAATTTCCTTAATTAACCTAATCTTGATGTTAATTAGGTTGAGTTATCCTCTATAAGGATTGATTTCTTCATGAACTTGGACTAAACAAATGGATGATGATTTAAATATGTTTTATATTGTTAATCATATTAAACCCCTATGTTTAATTGAGTCATTCCATGTAAATTCGTAGGACTGGATAAATCTAGGGTTTATGATGGAAATAGGTTCTAATTATTATCGTGATTTGATTTTATCATTTGAATTTTATTTGAGTGTTTTGGTTAATTTTTTAGGTTCGTTAATGGCGGATTGAAAGAGAAAAATGGAGGTTAAAGACGAAGAGCCTCGTAACAAAGGAGAATCAAGGTTGTTCTGAGTTGATCGATCGATTAACACTGGGTCATTGATTGATCGATAGTAGGCTTTTGCTTGGTTGGATCTGTAGGTTTTAGGACTCAGGGTTAGGGTATTTGGTCTTAAGTTTTCATATACTTGTAGAATTGATATTCATTCTGATGATGTGATGTTTTGAGGATGGGTCCTTAAGTTTTTTTGAATAATTGTGAAATTTTTAGCTTAAAAGGGGCTTATGCTATGTATAGGACCTTGGACTATAAACCCAATAGTAGATTGAGATTTTATTAGGAACTCTGAATGTATAGAGGAGCGGGTTGTTGACAGGATGTAGGGGAGACATTGTGATGGTCATGTTGGGTTATATCTTGTGCGTGAGATTAGGTATTGGTTAAAATACCTAGGTAAGTGTAGTTATCATAGTCAATAGTTTTATATAAATTAGGTGTGGATTGATACCTAGACACAATGCCATGGGAGATGGGACCATGGCTAATTGAGACTGAATATAGTTGATGTGTGGATTTTAGTGTATGGTAGGGTAAGATTATGCCTAAATTTGAGGACCCATGAGGTTAGGGTTAATATATTATGGGTTAAATAAAAGGTTATAGATATGTTATACCTTTTATGATGGCAATGCTAGGATAACCCGATAGTGTTAAGGTCAGTATGTGAGTGATTTACCTTAACTCGTTTGTGAGGGTTATGTATATGTATACTTTAGCCCATTAGTGAGGGTGGAAATTTCTTGTGTGTTTAATGTGCAAGGCATACCATGTATGAGTTCTCGTTGGCATACGTACTAAGGGGATTCCATGAAGGGGAACGTGTGATACGGATCATGCTGGTACCCCAGTGAGTAATCGGGATCTTTCTTGGTCATATTTTACCCTAGGTCACACGCGTAGGTACATGAAATCGAGATGGTATTCGAGGATATTTCATTCCTGAGTCTTAGCCATGGTAGGCATTATGATTGATGGGTAGACATGGTAATTTATCCTTTTTCATGATGAGTTCTTAGATTTGGGATGACCTAAGACTATACTAGTACGTGATAGAGATCCTCGAAGGCAATGAAAATAGGTCTTCATTATGTGTGAGAGCGAGATATTCTCATTTATTTGTAAAAGGCAAAATTTGTACCTTTATATGGACGTTAGATGTGAGTAAAGTCTTTCTCCTACAATATGTGATAATTATGTGGTGGAATCAGGGATAGTGGTACTAGTTTATATACTATACTAAAGATATACATAACTTATAGTAGGGATTCCGACCTACGTGCTTATGTTTCGAACTTGTGTATTTCGTATAATAGAGATATATATGACCTATAGTAGGGATATCTACCTACATACTTATGATTTAGATATGTGTATTACATATACTAGAGATAAGTGTATTTATTATTGGCATGAGATAGTCATATGTGTAGAAACTTGAGGTATAATCACATTACTGGTATATTGATTATTTTGGCGAGACGTATTATGGGTTTGAGACTACCACACAACTATGTTTTAAAATGAAAGAGAGAAACCTAAACTATCGATTAAAGAATTAAGATGTTAAAATTTAATCACATGGGTGACATATGGGTTCGGGTTTTAGAACCACATGTAATTTTAGAATGTTGGGCTGGGAAACTAATAACTTAGAATATGTTAAAAACGAGAGGAAGATGTGTAGTTATGATGTGGACTAGATTGAATTATAATCTTATTCTACATAGGCTTGTTGTTTACATTTTTTTAAACTGTTTTTACAGCTCCCTAGTTTGGTAGTACCTGTAGATGCGAGATCGTTGAAGGAACATCTTTAGCAGCGTCCCATGTCTAATTCCAAAGATTATAGGAGTTGAGAGAGCGTATCTCATCCTTTTACTGTACTCCTTTATTTCCATTTTGGTTGTACATGTATATTTACTTCATAGGCCACTTATGTTATTGGGTTGGTGATTGTTCTCAGAGTTGATTTTTTATATATTCAATATTTCATTATTTTTTCTTTGTTATTTCGATTCCTGTTTATTTCTTATGCTAAGAATATTACTAGAAAGTGATTCCCTTGATTTTTATGGTACACCTGATCAATCTATTTATAGATTTTTTGGGATGTCGCATTTAGTATCAGGGCATTTCATATTCTATTGTCCTGGAGTGCGTCCATCACCTTTTCCCATTGCATTCTTCGACTACTTTAGAGCTTTACCCTGTAGGGGTAGTACTCTCTATAAAGATGATCATTTAGGAGGTTTCGTTCCATTGTTTCTTGTCGAATGACTCAATTAAAACAAGTGCATCTGGAGGTTTTCGTGTTTTTATTTCTCTTGCGAGACGTCCCATGTGTGAGGATGATTTCCGTCGGGAGTTGAGGACTTTTGGACATGAGACCTTTATCAAGTCCTTAGCGTATGGTTTGAGGGGGAATGCTTTCATTTATTATCTGTAATGGCATTATAATTAAGTTTTCGAAGACCTCGTATGTGCAATCGTGTCATGAATAGTATGAGGAGCAGTTCAACTATATATCTCTTCCTGCACCGGGAGAGATTGATATGAATGCGAAAGAGGATGTTCGCATTCTCAACTAGTATGAGAAAGACTTTTTGAGTTGGAATAAACCTTAAGTAAAGGGTCTAACAAGTGTTATTAGGCAAGCCAATATTCACCACTTGCGTTCAAATAGTTGAAGTTATCCTCCTACATTAGTGGGAGAACTATAACTATTATGGGGATAGTGCCTAAGATTTGGAAGAACGAGGACGAAGTATGCCCAATAAATAGAGATGGTGTAGCATAAACCTGAGTAGGGAGAGCTCACTAGTAGAAGGAACCGCATAGGGGAGATGAGCCACTTTCCAAGACTAGAAGATATCTGTAATATCCCGTATTTTTGTGGCTTTGAAATTTAGGGATGTATAAAATTTAATTGAGATAAATTAATGTAATATTAATTCGGAAAATTGTTTATTATTTACTAGCATGACGAGAAGTTAGTAATTATTGGAAATTGTTGAAGATTAGTAAATGAGTAAAGTAATGTATAAGATTGATTTTATAAAAATTGTCACGCATGAATAAAATGATAATTACTGAAATTTAAGTCGGGACGCGCTTGTGTCGTGCCAGGACTAATTTATGATTATTAAAAGTGAATAAATTATAATTCACCCGTATGATCATTTTGAGTGCATCAATCTGTCCGGAAGGGTCGAGATAGTCAAAATAATGTACTCGGAGGTTTAGTTTGGGTCTCGGGGCATTTTTAGGCCTAATTAACATCCCGAGAGGGCGTTTTAGACATGTTGTATTTTTGGGCATGGAAACCCACGAACTTTCTAAGGTAATATCAGATGGTAGGGGTTGTCTTCTAGGGTTAGTATAACCAAAAACCAAGGACGTCCATTGGAGAGGAAGAGGAGAAGCTTTCCAAGAAGTTCTAGGCCAAGAACTCTACCGTTGCACCGCCGTCACCGCCAAATTTTGGATCGCGAGACGAGGATCACAACCACACCAATTTATTCCACAAATCAGAAACAAAGATTTCCACGCAAGTATATATCTTGCTTATTTTAGTTAATGCTTCAATGATATTATTCTAGGGTTGATTAGGAGAAATTTTTGTGAATGAAATCATATATTGGAGACTAGAATTTGCATATTGTAGAGATAAAAATCGTATCCTGGAAATATATTTCATATGTAGAGGTTGAACCATGAATTTGCATTGAGTTAGGAGTAGAAAATCTGGAAAAATAATGGGAAGAACTAAGTTAAAGAAAATATTAGGGTTCTTGAAATTTATATAAAGTTTGCCCCTTTTAATTCGTTATACTTGATGAAAACTCACATGTCTTACGTAGAATATTAATTATTTGGATATATGACACTTGTAGTATCATTAGTTGGGAGTTTGGGAATAAAATATGATGATTTGGATGAGTTTGGAATAGGATTCCCGTAACTGGTATTTCTGCAGTTTCTCCATAACTGCTTGATCGATCGATCGACCAAAGAGCATCGATCGATTGAATGATCGATCGATCGACCCACTTCCATCAATCGATCGACCCCTCTGGGAAACTCAAATTTCCCTTTTTTAATTGCTTATTTCGATTTAAATGAATAGAAATCTTGGAACATTATTGTTAGAACATTTTGGGACATAAAGAGGACCAGTAGGACAGTATAAAAATGGAGCATTTAAGGTAAGATGAAATTAGGGTTAACGGGAGTGAATTACACTTAAGGAATAATGGGAACATGTGATTAAAGGAGTGAGACTCGTAAGGAAGTTACGTCGAAAAATAAGAGAGTACCTACTGAAATTATACTTTGGAAGATAGGATACTACGAGTGATACGAAGTACGTTTGGAATACTCCCATAAAAATGAATAAAAGAGACGAGCCATTATACAGAATAATCTAGTAATGTGTACTAAGAATGAATATCATAAGTATGGGTCGTGGGTGACCAAATTTAGAAATGGGAATGGTAGTATACATATATATATGACTGTGTGTGTGAATCTATTATGTACGTGTAAAAATCATGCCCGCGCTACATGCTATCATTGAGGTTACTACGTTGGGACAGTCTTATCTCGATGGGACCTTTATGGGGAATATTGACTTGTATCCTAGAACATAGGAATCCTTGGTACATGCTATCTGATCGATAGTCAGACAGTCCTAAGAGACGTGAGGGTATGTGCTAACCTCTTAGTGACTTGAAGCTATGCTTCGCCTCAATTTGTATGTATTTTGTGTTAATACAGTTCGAGAGTGATTCCGAACTAGTATTTCCCTTAGTACGAGTGATACGGGGACTTAATATAAGTAGTTAAGTAATGAATAAATATTTCTACTTTAATGTAAGTGATTGAAAAGTTTGAGGCAATACTGAAAGACTTTATAATGAAATGAAATTCTTATGAAAAGTTTAACTTGTAATGGTCGACCAGAAATTAATTATCTTAGACCTAGTAATGGTCGACATGAAACCTTATGAGGAATTTAAGATAAGCTTAACTTGTGGGGATTTATAGTGCAGTAGGTGTGAACATTAGAAGAGGTGAGAATTTCTCAAGAGAGTGCCGCATACTAATATGATTGTTGCATTAGCCGGTAAACATTTTAAATACTTGCTAAACTGAATTTTTAAACTGTTTTACAATTGGGCTCTGACCCGTTTCCTGTTATCTTTTCTCTCTTGTATATATATGTATATATTACAGGTGCCCAGCCACAGGGGAGTCATGCTTAGGATTCTTTTGAAGGAATGTCCTGCAACTTAGGTGGGAGTTGCAGGCCTTTTGCTTAGACGACCTCATTATTGATTCCACTCCTAGTTCTGTTTTATCCAGTTGGGCATGTGTTACCTTTTTCCTTATTCAGTTGGTTTTGTCGGAGATTGTGATTCATTTACTTTCAGTATTTTTACTTTGGGATTTGTTACTGTCAGGATGTTTTTCCTTTGAAGTTTTAAAGTTAGAATTTGTTATTTGAATGCTTAAACTGCTTGGATGATCTTTTCCAGTCCAGTTATTGTGTGACTCTTAAACTATGAATTATGAAAGGTTTTTATTATTAGGCTTAAATTAAATATGGAAATAATGTTTAAAATGATTTTGTCACTTAGCTTAATTAATTAAGGTGTTTAATTTGAAAAGTTATTTTGCGACAATGATGCTAAGAATGAACCAACCGTTCACCTTGGTTATAATTTAATAAAGGACTGATCACCTGGTATTTAATTACGCGAGGTTTCTTAGGTTGTATCAGAGCATGAGGTTCTAGTGTACTTAGGATCTGTGCGACTTATTATTCTTCTAGCGTTACTTTGTTTGATATATAGCCCTATATTTAGGATTGTTGTTTTCTATGATGAGATTACGTTCTCCTGCTGTAACGTATGTATCTTAGTGAATCTTAATTGCGTTCGGGTTTGTTCGAACAATTAAATATGGAAGGTAAGGTCCATTGGGCGGACAACAGGAGGCAAGGCTTAGTTGAGGTTGTAGAGCGTATTCGAGGATGATGACCGTAGTTAAGGCCACCCTTATTATATCATGGGAAGCCAGGACTGTAAAGACGGTTAGAGCGCAGCCTATGATTTCCAAGTGCTTCAATAGTTCAAAGAGGTGCGAGAGTAGACTCACCCAACGTGGTACGACTGGGAAAAGTCAGGCAAAGCATTGTAGAAAACTGTCAGTGGAAATTCTAGAAATGCGAAAATTGTGTGTGTTAGCCAAGTAGGTAAAGCATCCAAAGGCTTGGACATAGGACGAAGTGTGGCTAACTGAAAGTGAAAATTTGGAGACAATTTTTTTTTACTTGTCGGAACGAGGTATCATGGTGGGAGTCAGCCACTACTTTTAGAAGTGGACTGCTATGCCTATAGGAGAATCTTAGGTACAGTTTGACTGCAAATTCCTTCATCAGATGTTCAGGATAAGAAGTGAATGTTGTTCTGAACTCATTAGAGGAGGACCTGACAAAGGTCCATTTGTGAATATGAATCTAAACCGTTAGCGAATCTTGTATTGGAAGATATAGATACAAATGGAGGAAAGAAATCCAAGTGAGAGATCGACTCGTAATAATAGTTTATAACACTTAAAAAGCGAATTCTGTTGGACGGTCAATTCAGAGGTTGACAATGTCGTACTTTGTCAATGAAGATGATAATGCTTCTTGGTGTGGGAAGCTAAAAGAATCAAAGAATTTAGTTAAGAATTATACGTGATACAACGATGGTAGTGTAGCGCCACAAGGGGGTGTGGATACACATCAGGGGACCCATTTAAATGATTCGGATAGCTGAATTCTTACCAAGCTATGGTAGATTTAGTAAAGACTATTGTAGTGAGTAACATGTTCTTTGAGGACTACAAGGCTAAGGGAATAACGGGGGTAGCCATCAGAAATCGAGTTTACCAAAGTCCGAGAGAATGACAATCCTAACATGGTTAGTATGATAGGTGATAAGTGGATTATGTGTTGAGGTATTTTATGGAGAGTGAAATCACACGTGCTAAATTTTTCCTGAAGCGATTATAGGGTACAAGAGTATGGTGCCTAGTAAAGGAGAACGATTAAAGTAGCGTTGTTCTAGTTTGGACAGGCATGTTATGGTCGGAGACCATTTGTACAGTCAAGGTGTTTGGCAAGGTAAAAATATGAGTTTTATCCTCGGAGGATGAGGCTGTTTTATGTGACACGAGCAAGTAAATATATTTTGTTCACTGCTAGATTAGCACGTGAGACAAGTTTAATGCGTATAACTATAAACATTATTATTATGTGAATATTTTCCCTAGTGTAGCATGATTGTCTTTAATGCTATCCGAGGAGGATGAATGTGTGTATTAATAGTGTTATATACTTTATTGAGGTTACCCGTTTTAGTAGTGTGATATACGAGTATGATATTATATTACTTATAACTTTATAGTAATGGTTAGTATGATAGTAGGCAGTAATTGCATGGCTATCGGAGTGGTTGCCTTAGTGCAACATGTTTTGTTCTGGCGAGGCCTCACCTGCGAGAGGGTCAGACTCGCACTTATATTAGCTATTTTAGAGACTTCGTAGGGGATAGTGGGCTTGAGATATTCGATTCTGGTGTGTGTAGGGACTTTGTTGTTATGATTCAGTATATATTGGGTTTAATATTGAGCGAAAAGATTTGACTCATTATTATGTGAAGCGCTCAGGACTTGGTGATAAGTAGAGAGCACTGATATATCTACCCTTTAGAGATGTGATAGTTAAGAGTTAGACTTATATGTTTAGGATCAGGATTTTAAGAGTCCTGATTGTATGTGTACGAAGTTTGTGAATAGTGATTACCACCAATATTGGATGATAGTGGATTGGCGAAATGTTCTTTGTGTAGGTGTAAGTATGGGAGATGATGAAACTTTTATGTCCAGAGATGGAATAAAGGGGTACATGTTATGGGTAGAGGGCCTAATAGATTTCGATAATCGACTTCTAGGTAGTAGTGTATCGGGGGGGGGGGGGGGGGTTCCTTGTTTGGATTTCGCTTTGCGAGACATCCCACGCATGAAACTTAGCGTAATGCTGGAAATAGGGAGATGTTCGGTCATTAGTCCATGAGTTTGGTACCTCGGTCGTAATAGGAGTAGGTAATTATATCTGTAAGTTAGAAGTTGAGTTATGATTTAAGGCCAGTGGAGCCGATTGTGTGGTAAGAAAGCATTAAAAGTTTTATCACCATAAGTTGAGGAGTGGAACGATTATAAGGAGGATTTAAAATTTTGACTCCTAGGGTGATTGAGAGTACCGAAGTGTTGTAACCGCTTTCGAAAAACAAGGGAAATAAAGAGTTAGGATGATTTTTAGCGTGGATTATTTTGGGAAGAATATTCGAGAATACAATGAGAAGATTGTATTATTTTGATGTATAGATCATTGGAGATTTGTATTTTATTTTCGAGTTAGATGTTGTAATTTATTCGAGAGAATTATTGTATTTATTTAAAGAGATTAGAGATTAGTGGTTTCTTTTCTATATTGGGATTTAGATGCTCTATACCTTGTTATATTATAGAATTGTTTAGTTTTATCGATAGTGGCGCTCCGTTCGCTCTCCCCGGGCAGGCGGGGTGTTACAAGATGTGGATATCATGGTTAGATGCTATTAGAACCGTCCATGTTGAAGGGACGTGGGAATGGATGTGTGGGATATATGTTTGTGGGACTAGCATAATGAGGTTGAAGTGGTAGAGTGAATTAATCGTCGCATTAGGGAATATAATCCATACATACATGTGCAATTAGAGTAACACACCCGAACTTGGTTAGGAGGCTGTGAGAAGCCATTTAAAAAGGAGTATTCCTTGATAAGGGTAGAATTTAATTATTATGGAGAACACTCGGAGAAGAGTTGTAATTGTTCAAATGTGAGAACGACTTGCGCATACAATGAGTGATCATGTTAGTATGGTATAAAAGGTCTTGAAGTGCACATTGTGGAGAAAAGTACACGGGTCGAAACTTTCGATATACGCCCAGGAAAGAAGGGGAGTATTAAGTGTCACTTAACGTGAGACATTTCAAGTAGAAGTCGATGTTTAGCGGGACATAGTGAGTAGTCTCTGTATGCACCACTCATAGATAGAGATCGGTTGGAATAAGAGGACCAGCCAGAGAATTTGTGGGACTATCGACAATTCCTGTAATGGAGGAGGCCAGTAAAGTCAGTAAAGTTTATTGGCTGGGTTGCCATCCCCAAGATGAGATCAAGGGTCCATTAAAACATGTGGGACAAGTCGCCCAAGAGGGAAGTGATTGATATTACTTTGGGGTGATTTTCAATATTAACTAGTGTTCCTCAGTCTTCCTTTGAAAGAAAGGATCGCGCCGGTACATGGTCCTACACGGTATTATTTTGAATAGGGATGAAATTTTTTGAACCCCACCTTCAATATGGGATTTCAAGAAGCAGTGGGGGTAACGTTTCGATTTGAGTAGGATGTATCACCCATAGCCGGGGATAGGCGCGTGGTAATTAACGATTAGTGGAGGCGCGTGAAAGTAATTTTGGATTCATTGTGATCGTCTCATTTCCGCAACGGTTATGACTAACAAGTGGAGTAGAGTACGGTAATTGGGGGATGATATTACCTAATGGTAGGGTTCCGTGGGAACACGCGCACCTGTTTATTGTGAACATGATGCTTATTGAGGTTTTGATGTGGGAAAAACCTTAACTTTCTCACTCTGAATGCTAAGAGAGGGGCGGATAATCAAAATTTTGGATTGGCTGAGTTAGTCTGATGACTATGGTATAATTCCACGACTGTTTTAGGCGAATAAGAATGGTTAGATGTTCATATGGTTTCCTCTCTGAATGGGAGTTTTGTTTTTAGAAATCCGAGTAGTTGTTATGTAGTGAGGTGTGGCCTCCCAATGATATTGAAATAAAGAGAATAAATAATATATAGGCATGTCTTATACGAATGATGTCGGATAGGATCACAATGTGAACTGTCTTTAATGAGAATGTTAAACAATCTTGCTACGAAGCGGGGGCTATAGTAAATGAACGCCTTGCTATATAGATAGTTTGTGTATTGATAAGGTATCCAGATATGTTTTACAAGGTAGGTCTTATTTTTTGAATTTCGGGACGAAATTCCGTTATTAGAGGGGAAGTATGTAATACCCTGTATTTTTGTGGCTTTTAAATTTAGGGTAAAATTTAATTAAAATAAATTAATTTAATATTAATTAGAAAAATTGTGTATTATTTACTAGCGTGACGAGAAGTTAGTAATTATTGGAAATTGTTGAATATTACTAAATGAGTAAAGTAATGTATAAGATTGATTTCATAAAAATTGTCACGCGTGAATAAAATAACAATTACGAAAATTTAAGTCGGGATGTGCTTGTGTCGTGTCAGGACTAATTTATGATTATTAAAAGTGAATAAATTATAAGTCACCCGTATGGTCATTTTGAGTGCGTCAATGTGTCCGAAAGGGTTGAGATAGTCAAAATAATGGACCCGGGGGTTTAGTTTGGGTCTCGGAGCGTTTTTAGGACTAATTAACATCCCGGGAGGGCGTTTTAGACATTTTGTATTTTTGGGCATGGAAACCAACGAATTTTCTAAGGTAATATCAGATGGTAGGGGCTGTCTTCTAGGGTTAGAATAACCAAAAACCAAGGACGACCATTGGAGAGGAAGAGGAGAAGCTTTACAAGAAGTTCTAGGCCATAAACTCCACCATTGCACCGCCATCACCGTCAAATTGTGGATCGCGAGACGAAAATCACAACCACACCAATTTCTTCTACAAATCAGAAACAAATATTTCCACGCAAGTATATATCTTGCTTATTTTAGTTAATGCTTCAATGATATTAGTATAGGGTTGATTAGGACAAATTTTTGTGAAAGAAATCATATATTGGAGACTAGAATTTGCATGTTGTAGAGATAAAAATCGTATTCTGGAAATATATTTAATATGTAGAGGTTGAACCACGAATTTGCATTGAGTTAGGAGTAGAAAATCTGGAAAAAGAATGGGAAGAACTAAGTTAAAGAAAATATTAGGGTTCTTGAGATTTATATAGAGTTTGCCCCTTTTAATTCGTTATACTTGATGAACACTCACATGTCTTACGTAGAATATTAATTATTTGGATATATGACACTTGTAGTATCATTTGTTGGGAGTTTGGGAATCAAATATGATGATTTGGATCAGTTTGGAATATGATTCCCGTAACTGGTATTTCTGCAGTTTCGCCATAACTGCTTGATCGATCGATCGACCAAAGAGCATCGATCGATCAAATGATCGATCGATCGACCCACTTTCATCGATCGATCGACCCCTCCTGGGAAACTCATATTTCACTTTTTAATGGTTTATTTTGATTTAAATGAATAGTAATCTTGGGACATTATTGTTAGAACATTTTGCGACATAAAGAGGACCAGTAGGACTTTATAAAAATGGAGCATTTAAGGTAAGACGAAAGTAGGGTTAACGGGAGTGAATTACACTTAAGGACTAATGGGAACATGTGATTAAAGGAGTGAGACTCGTAAGGAAGTTACGTCGAAAAATAAGAGAGTACCTACTGAAATTATACTTAGGAAGATAGGATACTACGAGTGATATGAAGTAAGTTTGGAATAATCCCATAAAAATGAATAAAAGAGACGAGCCATTATACGGAATAATCTAGTAATGTGTACTAAGAATGAATATCATAAGTATGGGTCATGGGTGACCTAATTTAGAAATGGGAATGGTAGTATACATATATATGACTGTGTGTGTGCATCTATTATGTACGTGTAAAAATCATGCCCGCGCTACTTGCTATCACTGAGGTTACCGCGCTAGGACAGTCTTATTTGGATGAGACCTTTATGGGGGATATTGACTTGTACTCTAGAGCATAGGAATCCTTGGTACATGCTATCTGATCGATAGTCAGAAGGTCCTAAGAGACGTGAGGGTATGTGCTGACCTCTTAGTGACTTGAAACTATGCTTCGCATCAATTTTATGTGTTTTGTGTTAATACAGTTCGAGAGTGATTCCGAACTAGTATTTCCCTTAGTACGAGTGATACGGAGACTTGATAGCAGAGTATGCCAACACCATAAATTTTATACGGGGTGCTGATAATATATATGAATGAATAATATATATATAGACTTGAAATTGGGAACTTTCTACTGTGACTAAAAGTAGTTAAGTAATGAATAAATATTTCGACTTTAATATAAGTGATTGAAAAGTTTGAGGCAATACTGAAAGACTTTATAATGAAATGAAATTCTTATGAAAACTTTACTTTCAGAAATTAATTATCTTAGCCCTAGTAATGGTCGACATGAAACCTTATGAGGAATTTAAGATAAGCTTAACTTGTGGTGATTTATAGTTCTATAAGTGTGCACATTAGAAGAGAGGTGAGAATTTCTGAAGAGAGTGCCGCATATTAATATGATTGTTGCATTAGCTGGTAAACATTTTAAGTACTTGCTAAACTTAATTTCTAAACTGTTTTACAATTGGGCTCTGACCCATTTCCGGTTATCACTTATCTCTTGTATATATATGTATATATTACAGGTGCCCAGCCACAGGGGCGTCATGCTTAGGATTCTTTGGAAGGAACGTGTTGCAGCTTAGGTGGGAGTTGTAGGCCTTTTCCTTAGACGACCTCATTATTGATTCAACTCCTAGTTCTGTTTTATCCAGTTGGGCATGTGTCGCCTTTTTCCTTATTCAGTTGGTTTTGTTAGAGATTGTGATTGATTTACTTTCAGTATTTTTACTTTGGGATTTGTTACAGTCATAATGTTTTTCCTTTGAAGTTTTAAAGTTAGAATTACTTATTTGAATGCTTAAACTGCTTGGAAGATCTTTTCCAGTCCAGTTATTGTGTGACTCTTAAACTATGAATTATGAAAGGTTTTTATTATTAGGCTTAAATTAAATATGGAAATAATGTTTTAAAATGGTTTTGTCACTTAGCTTAATTAATTAGGGTGTTTAATTTGAAATGTTATTTTGTGACAGTGATGCTAAGAATGAACCAACCGTTCATCTTGGTTATAATTTAATAAAGGACTGATCACCCGATATTTAATTAGGTGGGGTGTCTCAATATGCTTTTTAGTTAGCTAGTAGGGCCAAGGTAATTATGGCTAATAGAGACACGACCCATGAGAGCAAGGTAAGCCATGTAAATTTTAGCAAAAATGACCAAAGAAGTAAGGTCTGTTGGGTCGCTAGTTGGGTCGCCATTTTGATAGTTCCTTTAAAGGAAGGTATTATGCTTGTGGCGAGTGATTCCACTTATTTATTAGATGTCGTGGTGGAAACCAACTTTTGGGGTACCTCCGGGGGATGGTAATGAGTACGTTTATGGCTCGCGCATGTGAGTTTGGCTTAGACGTTGAAGATTTATCATTTTTATTAGTAGTGTGTTTACTAAGATTATGAGGTATATGTGTTTTATCTTCAAGCTTTATCTATATGTGTGAATAACCTAGTGAGTAGGGGCTGGTTTACATTGTGATTATAGAGGTGTGGCAGTTTGTTGAGTTTAGTTGGTTTCAGCCACTTTGTTGACTTTTATATGAGATATCATTGTATTATTAATAATTTTGTGTTCATATATATATCTTAATCTTATATAGACTGTCCGAGGTAGGCTTTTTATGTCATTTTTGGGTCATTGGGTGGTTATGCTTAGGCTTGGGAGAAAGTGCAACCACGCTTGTATATATATATGGATGTGAGTACATTATGGGGGATCACGATCACGTGTAGGTGTCACTTTCACCCTTCAATGCCATGTCTCGTACGAGGTGTTTGTGACTCTAACGGGACCATTATGTCGTTGTTTTACGTTTTTCCCTTCGATGGAATTTTCTATTCTTAAGTCTATTTATTTAGAAATTTTCATCGTACACTCAAATTGGGAGACTGGTGACTTCGCGGCCGATTTCTTCAAGTCACATTAGTCCCGTGTGAGGGGTTCGTGATCCTTACGGGCCCGTTTTGTGGTTGTTTTACGTTTTCACCCTTCGATGCTAACTTTTTTATGCTCCAGTCTATTTTTTGTAAATTTATATCGTACACTCAAACCGGGAGCCTCGTGACTACGCGGTCGGTTACTACGAGTCACATTGGTCCCGTGCGAGGCGTTCGTGACTTTTACTGGACCATTTTGTGGTTATTTTACATTTTCGATGTCATTTTTTTAAGCTTAAATCATTTTTTTGCAAATCTACGTGGTACACTCAAACAGGGAGCCCCGTGACTACGTGGTCGGATCCTATGAGTCACATTGGTCTCGTTCGAGTTGTCCGTCACTCTTACGGGACCGTTTTATGTTTGTTTTATGTTTTCACCATTCGATGGCAAGTTTTTATGCTTAAGTATAACTTTTTTAATTTATATTGTACACTCAAACCGGGAGCCCCGTGACCATGCGGTCAATGACTACGAGTCACATTGGTCCCGTGCAAGGCGTTCGTGACTCTTATGGGACCGTTTTGTGTTTGTTTTACGCTTTCACCCTTCGATGGCATGTTTTTATGCTTAAGTCCATTTTTTTTCAAATTGACGCCTACACTCAAACTGGGAGCTCCGTGACTACGCGGTAGGTTCCTACGAGTCACATTGTTGCCATGCGAGGCATTCATGACTCTTACGAGACTGTTTTGTGTTTATTTTATGTTTTCACCCTTCGATGGCATATTTTATGCTTAAGTCTATTTTTATCACATTTACGCCGTACACTCAAACTGGGAGCCCCGGGACTACGCGGTCGGTTCTTACGAGTCACTTTGGTCCCGTGCGAGGTGTTCGTCACTCTTACGGGAGCGTTTTGTGTTTTTTTATGTTTTCTCCCTTCGATGGCATGTTTTTATGCTTAAGTCTAATTTTTTACAAATTAACGTCGTACACTCAAACCGGGATCCCTTTGACTCCGCGATCGGTTCCTATGAGTCACACCGGTCCCGTGTGAGGTGTTCGTGACTCTTATCGGACCGTTTTGTGTTTGTTTTATGTTTTCACCCTTAGATGGCATGTTTTTACGCATAAGTCTAATGTTTTGCAAATTTACGTCGTACACTCAAACCGGAAACGTCGTGAGTACGTGGTCGGTTATTACGAGTCACATTGGTCCTGTACGAGGTGTTCCTTACTCTTTCAAAACCGTTTTGTGGTTGTTTTACGTTTTCACCCTTTGATGGCATGTTTTTACGCTCAAGTATAACATTTTGTAAATTTACGTCGCACACTTAAACTGGGAATCCCATGACTACGTGGTCGGTTCCTACGAGTTGGATTGGTCCTGTGTGAGGTGTTCGTAACTATTACCGGACCATTTTGTTGTACACTCAAACCGGGAGCCCATGACTACATGGTCGGTTGCTACGAGTCACATTGGTCCCGTACAAGGCGTTCGTGACTCTTACGGGACCGTTTTATGTCTTTTTTTGTTCTCACCCTTCGATGGCATGTTTTTATGCTAAGTCTATTTTTTTTCAAGTTAACATCGTACACTCAAAACAGGAGCCCCATGACTACGCGGTCAGTTCCTACGAGTCACATTAGTCCCGTACGAGGCGTTCGTGACTCTTACGATACCATTTTGTGGCTATTTTATGTTTTCACCCTTAGATGGCATGTTTTTATGCTTAAGTCTAGTTTTGTACAAATTTTCATCGTACACTCAAATCGGGGGCGCCGTGACTACGTGGTCAGTTCCTACGAGTCACATGGTCCCGTTCGAGGTATTCGTGACTCTTACGGGATCGTTTTGTATTTGTTTAACATTTTCAAACTTCGATGGGATGTTTTTATGCCTATGTCTAACTTTTTTAAATTTTTGTCATATACTCATACCGGGAACCCCGTGACTATGCAGTTGGTTCCTACGAGTTACATTGGTCCCTTACGAGGCGTTCGTGTCTCTTATGTGACCATTTTGTGAATGTTTTACGTTTTCACCCTTCGATGGTATGTTTTTATGCTTAAGTCTATTTTTTTTTACAAATTTACATCGTACACTCAAATCGGGAGCCCCTTGACTACACGATCGATTCCTACGAGTCAAATTGGTCCGATACGAGACGTTCGTGACTCTTATCGGAATGTGTTGTGTTTGTTTTACGTTTTCACCCTTGGATGGCATGTTTTTATGCTTAAGTGTAATTTTCTACAAATTTACGTCGTACACCCAAATCGGAAGTCCCATCACTATGCGGTCGGTTCTTATGAGTCACATTAGTCCCGTGTAAGCTGTTCGTGACTCTTACGGGACTGTTTTGTGGCTATCTTATGATTTCACCCTTCGATGGCATGTTTTTATGGTCAAGTCTATTTTTTTGCAAATTTACGTCATACACTCAAACCGGGAGCCCTGTGACTACGCGGTCAGTTCCTGTGAGTCACATTGTTCCCGTGCGAGGTGTTCGTGACTCTTACGAGACAGTTTTGTGTTTTTTTTTATGTTTTCACCCTTAGATGGCATGTTTTTATGTTTAAGTCCAATTTTTTGTAAATTTACGTCGTACACTAAAACCGGGAGCCCCGTGACTACGCAGTTGGTTCCTATGAGTTACATTGGTCCCGTGCGAGGTGTCCGTGACTCTTACCGGACCGTTTTGTGTTTGTTTTATGTTTTCACCCTTCGATGGCATATTTTTATGTTTAAGTCTAATTTTTTGATAATTTACGTTGTACACTCGAACCAGGAGCGCAGAGACTACGCGGTCGGTTCCTACGATGTGTCGCTCTAATTTTTTGATAATTTACGTTTTCACCCATTGATGCCATGTCTCGTACAAGGTGTTCATGACTCTAACGGGACGGTTTTGTCGCTATTTTACATTTTGACCTTCGATGGAATTTTTTATGCTTAAGTCTATTTTTTTATAAATATATGTCGTACACTCAAACTGGGAGACCCGTGACTACGCGACCGATTTCTTCAAGTCACATTGGTCACGTGCGAGGGGTTCGTGACCCTTATGGGACAGTTTTGTGGCTGTTTTCACCCTTCGATGGCATATTTTTTATGCTCCAGTCTAATTTTTTGTAAATTGACATCGTACACTCAAATCGGGAGCCCCGTGACTACACTATCGGTTCCTACGAGTCACATTGGTCCCGTGCGAGGCATTTGTGACTCTTACGGGACCATTTTGTGTTTGTTTTACGTTTTCACCCTTCAATGGCATGTTTTTATGCTTAAGTCTAATTTTTTGCAAATTGACTTCGTACACTCAAACCGGGTGCCCTGTGACTACGCAGTCAGTTCCTAAGAGTCACCTTGGTCTCGTGCGAGGTGTTTGTGACTCTTACGAGACTATTTTGTGTTTGTTTTATGTTTTCACCTTTCGATGGCATGTTTTTATCCTTCAGTCTAATTTTTTGCAAATTTACGTCGTACACTCAAACTGGGAGCCCCGGGACTACGCGGTCGGTTATTACGAGTCACATTGGTCCCGTGTGAGGAGTTCGTCAGTCTTACGGGAACATTTTGTGTTTGATTTATGTTTTCTCCATTCGAGGGCATGTTTTTATGCTTAAGTCTATATTTTTGCAAATTTACGTCGTACACTCAAAACGGGATCCCCGTGACTACGCGATCGGTTCCTACGAGTCACGTTGATACCGTGTGAGTTGTTCGTGACTCTTATCGGACCGTTTTATGTTTTTTTATGTTTTCACCCTTAGATGGCTTGTTTTTATGCGTAAGTCTATTTTTTTGCAAATTTACGTCGTACACTCAAACCGGAAGCGTCGTAACTACGCGGTCGGTTCCTATGAGTCACATTGGTCCTGTGCGAGGTGTTCCTTACTATTAAGGGACCTCTTTATGGTTGTTTTACATTTTCACCCTTTGATTGCATGTTTTTATGCTCAAGTCTAACTTTTTATAAATTTACGTCGTACACTCAAAAATGGGAGTCCCATGACTACGCGGTCGGTTCCTACGAGTTGCATTGGTCTCATGTGAGGTGTTTGTTACTCTTACCAGACCATTTTGTTGTACACTTAAACTGGGAGCCCATGACTACACGATCGGTTGCTATGAGTCACATTGGTCCCGCACGAGGCGTTCTTGACTCTTACGGGACCGTTTTATGCCTTTTTGCGTTCTCACCCTTCGATGGCATGTTTTTATGGTAGGTCTATTTTTTTTCAAATAAATGTCGCACACTCAAATCGGGAGCCCCATGACTACGCGGTTAGTTCCTACGAGTCACATTTGTCCCGTACGAGGCGTTCGTGACTCTTACGGGACCATTTTGTGGCTATTTTGCGTTTTCACCCTTCGATGGCATGTTTTTATGCTTAAGTCTAATTTTTTGCAAATTTACGTCGTACACTCAAATCGGGGACCCCGTGACTACACGGTTGGTTCCTATGAGTTACACTGGTCCCGTGCAAGGTTTTCGTGACTCTTACGGGACCGTTTTGTGTGTTTTTACGTTTTCACCCTTCGATGGAAAGTTTTTATGCTTAAGTCCAATTTTTTCTAAATTTACGTCATACACTAAAACCGGGAGCCCCGTGACTATGCAGTTTGTTCTTACGAGTTATATTGATCCCGTGCGAGGTGTTCGTGACTCTTACGAGACCGTTTTGTGTTTGTTTTACGTTTTTACCCTTCAATGGCATGTTTTTATGTTTAAGTCTAATTTTTTTATAATTTACGTCGTACACTCAAACCGGGAGCCCAGGGACTACGCGGTCGATTCCTACGATGTGTCGCTCTAATTTTTTGATAACTTATGTTTTCACCCTTCGATGCCATGTCTCTTACGAGGTGTTCGTGACTCTAACGGGACCGTTGTGTCGCTATTTTACGTTTTCCCTTCGATGGAATTTTTTATGCTTAAGAATATATTTTTTTATAAATTTACGTCGTACACTCAAACTGGGAGACCCGGGACTACACGACCGATTTCTTCAAGTCACATTGGTCACGTGTGAGGGGTTCGTGACCATTACGAGACGGTTTTATGGCTGTTTTACGTTTTCACCCTTAGATGGCATCTTTTTTACACTCCAGTCTAATTTTTTGTAAATTGACATCGTACACTCAAACCGGGAGGCCCGTGACTACGCGGTCGATTCCTACGAGTCACATTGGTCCCATGCGTGGCATTCTTGACTCTTACGGGACCGTTTTGTGTTTGTTTTACGTTTTCACCCTTCAATATCATGTTTTTATGCTTAAATCAATTTTTTTGCAAATTGACGTCGTACACTTAAATCGGGAGCCCCATGACTATGCAATCGATTTCTAAGAGTCACATTGGTCTCGTACGAGGCGTTCGTGACTCTTACGAGACTATTTTGTGTTTTTTTTCCATTTTCACCTTTTAATGGCATGTTTTTATGATAAAGTCTAATTTTTTGCAAATTTACGACGTACACTCAAACTGGGAGCCCCGGGACTACGCAGTCAGTTCTTACGAGTCACATTGGTCCCGTACGAGGAGTTCAGACTCTTACGGGGACGTTTTGTGTTTGTTTTATGTTTTCTCCCTTCGATAGCATGTTTTTATGCTTAAGTCCAATTTTTTGCAAATTTATGTCGTACACTCAAACTGGGATCCCCATGACTATGCGATCGGTTCCTACGAGTCACATTAGTCCTCTGTGAGGTGTTCGTGACTCTTATCAGACCGTTTTGTGTTTGTTTTACGTTTTCACCCTTAGATGGCATGTTTTTATGGTTAAGTCTCATTTTTTGCAAATTTACGCCATATACTCAAGACGAAAGCGTCGTGACTACGTGATCAGTTCCTACGAGTCACATTGGTCCTGTGCGAGGTGCTCCTTACTCTTACGGGATCGTTTTCTGGTTGGTTTACGTTTTCACCCTTTGAAGGCATGTTTTTATCCTCAAGTCTAACTTTTTGTAAATTTTCGTCGTACACTTAAACCGAGAGTCCCATGACTAAGCGGTCGGTTCCTACGGGTTACATTGGTCCCGTGTGAGGTGTTCGTAACTCTTACCGGACCATTTTGTTGTACACTCAAACTGGGAGCCCATGACTATGCGATCGGTTGCTACGAGTCACATTGGTCCCGTACGAGGCGTTCGTGACCCTTACGGGATCGTTTTATGGCTTTTTGCGTTCTCACCCTTCGATGGAATGTTTTTATACTAAGTCTATTTTTTTTCAAATTAACGTCATACACTCAAACCGGGAGCCCCATGACTACGCGATCGGTTCCTATGAGTCACATTGGTCCCGTACGAGCGTTCGTGACTCTTACAGGACCATTTTGTGGCTGTTTGGCGTTTTCACCCTTCGATGACATGTTTTTATGCTTAAGTCTAATTTTTTGTAAATTTATGTCGTACACTCAAACCGGGGCCCCCGTGACTACGCGATCGGTTAGTACGAGTCACATTGGTCCCATGCGACGTGCTCGTGACTCTTACGGAATCGTTTTGTGTTTGTTTTACATTTTCAAACTTCGATGGCATGTTTTTATGCTTATGTCTAATTTTTTATAAATTTATGTCATACACTCATACCGGGAGCCCCGTGACTACGCGGTTTGTTCCTACGAGTTACATTGGTCCCATACGAGGCATTCGTGCCTCTTACGTGACCATTTTGTGGTATTTTTTGTTTCCACCCTTTGATGACATGTTTTTATGCTTAAGTCTATTTTTTTTTCAAATTTACATCGTACACTCAAATCGGGAGCCTCGTGACTACGCGATGGATTCCTACGAGTCACATTAGTCCTGTGCGAGGTGTCCGTGACTCTTATCGGAATGTGTTGTGTTTGTTTTACGTTTTCACCCTTGTATGGCATGTTTTTATGCTTAAGTCTAATTTTTTGTAAATTTACGTTGTACACTTAAACCGGAAGTTTCGTGACTATGCGGTCGGTTCTTACGAGTCACATTGGTCCCATGCGAGGTGTTCGTGACTCTTACTAGACCGTTTTGTGGCTATCTTATATTTTCACCCTTCGATTGCATGTTTTTATGATCAAGTCTAATTTTTTTGCAAATTTACGCCAACACTCAAACCGGGACCACTGTGACTACGTCGTCGGTTCCTGCGAGTCACATTGTTCTCGTGCGAGGTGCTCGTGACTCTTACGGGACAGTTTTGTGTTTTTTTACATTTTCAGCCTTCGATGGCATGTTTTTATGCTTAAGTCCAAATTTTTCTAAATTTACGTCGTACACTAAAATCGGGAGCCCCGTGACTACGTGGCTGGTTCCTACGAGTTACATTAATCCCGTCTGAGGTGTTTGTGACTCATACCGGACCATTTTGTGTTTATTTTACGTTTTCACCCTTCGATGGCATGTTTTTATGTTTAAGTCTAATTTTTTTATAATTTACGTTTTCACCCTTGGATGCCATGTCTCGTATGAGGTGTTCGTGACTCTTACGAGACCGTTGTGTCGTTGTTTTAGCTTTTGCCCTTCGATGGAATTTTTATGCTTAAGTCTATTTTTTATAAATTTATGTCGTACACTCAAACTGGGAGACCCGTGACTATGCGGATGATTTCTTCAAGTCACATTGGTCCCATGCGAGGGGTTCGTGACCCTTACGAGACCGTTTTGTGGTTGTTTTACATTTTCAACCTTCGATGGCATCTTTTTATGTTCCAGTCTAACTTTTTGTAAATTTACTTCGTACACTCAAACCAGGAGCCCTGTGACTACGCAATCGGTTCCTACGAGTCACATTGGTCCCGTGCGAGGCGTTCGTGACTTTTATGGCACCTTTTTGTGTTTTTTTACGTTTTCACCCTTCGATGGCATTTTTTATGCTAAGTCTAATTTTTACAAAATTTATGTCGTACACTCAAACCGTGATCCCCGTGACTACGCGGTCAGTTCCTATGAGTCACATTGGTCCGTTTGAGGTGTTCGTGACTCTTATCGGACCGTTTTGTATTTATTTTACGTTTTCACCTGCGATGGGATGCTTTAATGCTTAAGTCTAATTTTTTGAATATTTAGGTCGTATAGTCAAACCGGAAGCCCCATGACTACGCCGTCGGTTCCTACGAGTCACATTGGTCCCGTGTGAGGTGTCCGTGGCTCTTACAAGATCGTTTTGTGGTTGTTTTACATTTTCATCCTTCGATAGCATGTTTTTATGCTCAAGTCTAATTTTTTACAAATTTACGTTGTACAATCAAATCGGGAGCCCCGTGACTACACGGTTGGTTCCTGTAAGTCGCATTGGTCCCGTACGAGGTGTTCGTGACTCTTAAGGGACTGTTTTGTGTTTGTTTTATGTTTTCACCCTTCGATGGCATGTTTTTATACTTAAGTCTATTTTTTTGCAAATTGATGTCGTACACTCAAATCGGAGCCCCGTGACTACGCGGTCAGTACCTACAAGTCACATTTGTGCCGTGCGAGGCATTCGTGACTCTTACGGGACCGTTTGTATTTGTTTTACATTTTTATCCTTCGATGTCATGTTTATATGCTTAAGTCTAACTTTTTGTAAATTTACGTCGTACACTCAAACCGGGAGCCCCGTGACTATGCGGTGGGTTCTTACGAGTAATATTGATCCCGTGCGAGGTGTTCGTGACTCTTACCGGACCGTTTTGTGTTTGTTGTATGTTTTCACCCATCGATGGCATGCTTTTATGTTTAGGTTTAATTTTTTTGAAATTTACGTCGTACACTCAAACCGGGATCCCCGTGACTATGCAGTCGGTTCCTACGAGTAACATTGGTCCCGTGCGAGGCGTTCGTGCATCTCGAGGGACCGTTTTGTGGATTCTTACATTCTCACCATTCGATGGCATGTTTTTATTCTTAAGTCTAATTTTTTTCAAATTTATGTCGTACACTCAAATTGGGAGCCCCGTGACTACGCGGTCGATTCCAACGAGTCATACTGGTTCCGTGCGAGGCGTTCGTGCCTTTTATGGGACGTTTTGTGGTTGTTTTACATTCTCACCATTCAATGGCATAATTTTACGCATAAGTATAATTTTTTTCAAATTTATGTTGTACACTCAAATTAGGAGGCCCGTGACTACGCGATCGATTCCTACGAGTCACATTGGTCCCTTGCGAGGTGTTCGTGACTCTTACGAGACCGTTTTTTGTTTGTTTTACGTTTTCATCCTTCGACGAAATGTTTTTTTGCCGATGTCTAACTTTTTGAAAATTTACGTCGTACACTTAAATCGGGAGCCCTCCCATTACTCATTCTCTATATGATGATGATCTTATTATCTTCTCAAGAGCTCATAGCAGGTCTTTCTCCAATCTCCTCAGATTTATGGACCTTTATGGCAAAGTATCAGTTCAATTCATGAACAAAGATAAAAGCAGATTTTACTTGGGGTCATTCTCTACTCATAGAATAAACATTTTTGCCAACATCTTAGGTATTAAAGAAGGTTCAACTCCATTAATTTACCTAGGTGTTCCCATCTTGTGGGATCGCCCAGGAAAAAATTTCTTCAACCTCTAGCTGACAAGGCTATTGCCAAACTCAATTGTTGGAAAGGTCTTTTTCTCACTATAGCTGGAAGAGTACAACTGGTCCAGTCCGTTTTTCAAAGTACCCTCCTTCATAGCTTCTAAATTTATAAGTGGCCTTCTTCCCTTCTCAAAGCTCTCAACTCTAGTGCCAAAAACATCATTTGGAGTGGAGAAATTAACACTAGAAAATTAGTCACAGTTTCCTAGAGCAAAGTTTGTGACTCCAAAATCAATGGAGGTCTTGGTTTAAAAAATGCAGCTACTTTGAACAAGGCATCACTTCTTAAAACAACCTGGAATATTCTCAACCAAAATTCCATAAGTTCTTCTTTTATTAAAGCTAGATTCAAAATCTTTGCTTCTAATTGTACATCCCATCATTATAATTCCTCTATTTGGTCTGGTTTTAAATACCTTATGCCTCTCATAAATCTTCATTCTAGATGGATCATTGGCAATGTCACTTCAATCAATGTTTGTCTTGATAATTGTCTTGGTTATTCCATTATTTCCTCCTTAAACATTAATTCCTCTCCTCATTTCATTTCCAAAGTTTTCGATCTTATCCATGAAGGTTATTGGAGGCTTCCATCATGTTTTCTCAACTCTTTTCCTCAAATCTGCTCATCTATTATTTCTATGAAGCTTCCAATGCTCAATACTCCTGATTCTCTCATATGGGATAGTTTTTTTTTTTTTCTGGAAATCTAACTTTTGCAGAAGCCTACAATTGTATTAAAAATGATACACAAACAAATTCTAGTTTCAAAGTTATTTGGAATAATTTTGTTCCTCCTAGAATATCCATGATTAGTTGGAGACTTCTTTATAACTGTTTGCCCACGGATGATAGAATTAAAGCTAGAGGAATTCCAATGGTTTCCACATGCCTCCTTTGTGACAATTTCCATTGTGAAGAAAATACAGCCCACCTTTTCATGTGATGTTCTTTTACCAAATTCTTATGGAGATGGATAGCAGGTATTTTCAACTTAAAAATCCCTATCACTGATGATGTTGATGTTTTTTGGGCATTTATTAGTCATCCTCACCATGGCCCTCAAGTACATAACCTCTGGAAAGCTGCCCCTCTTTATGTTGTCTACAAGATTTGGTGTGCAAGGAATAAACTCAGATTTGAGAACATTCTTCCCAATAAAGTTGATATATGCAGCAGCATAAAGGCTTGGCTTCTCTTTATTAGTCCATATACCCCTGGATTCTTCAAAAATCATAATGACTTGATCATTCTTAACAACTTATGCATTCCTCCAGGGTTAAGAAAAGCTCCAAATATCTCCCCAGTCATGTGGAAAAACCCCCCTTTCCTCGGATTAAAGCCAATTCTGATGGTTTATCCAAAGGAAACCCAGGTCCTTCTGCTTTTGGAATCATATTTAGAGATTTCAAGGGTGAATTTCTTGGCAGCTTTTGTCAAAATATCGATTGGCAAAACACTTTCTTTGTTGAGCTTCAAGGAGCTATTACTGCTGTTGACATAGCCTTCTCTAAAGGATGGTTTCATTTTTGATTGGAATGTGACTCTCATACTGTTGTTTCTTGCTTCAACAACAGTGGCTTCTTTCCTCAATGGACTTTAAAAATTGCTTGGATTACTTATCTCCATCAAATATCACATATGAACTTCAAATTCTCACACATCTATAGAGAAGGGAATTGCCCTGCTGATAAGCTTGCTAACCTAAGTCTGGCCCATAACAATGGTCTATGGTTAGACCAATGCCCTAAAGATCTCTTCTGTTTTTTCCTCAATGACTTCATGGGCATGCCCTCTTATAGATTTCATTAAGAATAGAGGACTTTTTTCTTTCATTTTCCATTGTATCTTTTATTTTATTTTCATTGTAATCTCTCCTTGTACTCTTCTTGTTTTGTTTCAATAAAATTTTCTTATTTCGAAAAGAAAAAAAAAATTAAATCAGGAACCCCATGACTACGCGGTCGGTTCCTACGAGTCACATTGGTCCCGTGCGAGGTGTTATTGACTCTTAAGGGACCGTTTTGTGTTTGTTTTACATTTTCACCCTTTGATGCCATGTTTTTATGCTTATGTCTAACTTTTTGTAAATTTATGTCGTACACTCCAACCGGGAGCCCCATGACTACGCGGTCCGTTCCTACGAGCTACATTGGTCGCGAGCGAGAAGTTCATAACTCTTATAGGACCACTTTATCGTACACTCAAACCGAATGCCCCATGACTACGCGTTTGGTTCCAATGAGTCACATTGGTCCCATACGAGGCGTTCGTGACTCTTACAAGACCGTTTTTTGCCTTTTTGCGTCCCCACCCTTTGATGGCATGTTTTTATGATTAAGTCTAATTTTTTTCAAATTAACGTCCTACACTCCAACTGGGAGCCCCATGACTATGCGGTCGGTTCCTACGAGTCACATTGGTCTCGTACGAGGGGTTCGTGACTCTTACGGGACCGTTTTGTGGTTGTTTTACGTTCTCAACCTTCGATGGCATGTTTTTATGCTTAAGTCTATTTTTTTTAACTTTACGTCATACACTCAAACCTGGAGCCCCGTGACTACGCGGTTGGTTCCTACGAGTCACATTGGTGCCGTGCGAGGTATTCGTGACTCTTACCAGACCGTTTTGTTATTGTTTTACGTTTTCACCATTCGATGGCATGATTTTTATGCTAAGTCTAATTTTTGAAAATTTACATCGTACACTCAAACCGGGAGAACCGTGACTACGCGGTCTGTTCCTACGAGTGACATTGGTTCCGTGCGAGGAGTTCGTGACTCTTATCGGATCGTTTTGTGGCTAATTTACGTTTTCACCCTTCGATACCATGTTTTTATGCTTATATCTAATTTTTTGCAAATCTACGTTGTACACTCAAACCGGGAGCCCCGTGACTACGCGGTCGGATACTACGAGTCACATTGGTCCCGTGCGAGGTGTCCGTGCCTCTTATGGGACCATTTTGTGGCTGTTTTGCATTTTCACTCTTCGATGGCATGTTTTTATTCTTAAGTTTATTTTTTTAAAATTTATGCCGTACACTCAAAGTGGAAGTCCCGGGACTATGCAATCGGTTCCTACGAGTCACATTGATCCCGTGCGTGGTGTTCATGACTCTTACGGGACCGTTTTATGACTGTTTCACATTTTCACCCTTCAATGGCATATTTTTATTCTCAAGTCTAATTATTTTCAAATTTACGTCGTACACTCAAACCGGGAGCCCCGTGACTACGCGGTCGGTTCCTATGAGTCATCGTGGTCCCGTGTGATGTGTTCGTGACTCTTATGGATCCATTTTGCGTTTCTTTTATGTTTTCACCCTTCGATGGCATGTTTTTCTACTTACACCTAACTTTTTATAAATTTATGTCATACACTAAAATCGGGAGCCCCGTGACTACGCGGTTGGTTCCTACGAGTTACACTGATCCCGTGCGAGGTGTTCGTGACTATTACCGGACCGTTTTGTGTTTGTTTTACATTTTCACCCTTCGATGGCATGTTTTTATGTTTAGGTCTAATTTTTTTCAAGTTTATGTTGTACACTCAAACCGGGATCCCCGTGACTACGTGGTCAGTTTCTAGGAGTCATAATGGTCTCGAGCGAGGCGTTCGTGACTCTTACGGGACCATTTTCTGGTTGTTTTACGTTCTCACCATTCGATGGCATGATTTTACACTTAAGCCTAATTTATTAAAAATTTACGTCGTACACTCAAACCGGGAGCCCCGTGACCACGCGGTCGGTTCCTTTGAATCACCTTGGTCTCGTGCGAGGTGTTCGTGACTCTTACGGGACCGTTTTGTGTTTGTTTTACGTTTTCACCCCTCGACCACATGTTGTTATGTTTAAGTCTAACTTTTTCAAATTTACATCGCACACTCAAATTGGGAGCGCAATGACTACACGATCGATTCTTACGACTTACTTTTGTCTCGTGCGAGGTGTTCATGACTTTTACGACAACATTTTGTGTTTGTTTTACGTTTTCACCCTTCGATGGCATGTTTTTATGGTTAAGTCTAATTTTTTGCAAATTAACATCGTACACTCAAACCGGGATCCCCGTAATACGCAGTCGGTTCCTATGAGTCACATTGATGTCGTGCGAGGTGTTCGTGACTCTTACGAGACCATTTTGTGTTTGTTTTATATTTTCACCCTTCGATGGAATGTTTTTATGCTTAAGTCTAACTTTTTGTAAATTTACGTCGTACACATAAACTGGAAGCCCCGTGACTACGCAGTTGGTTCCTACTAGTTACATTGGTCCGGTACGAGGCGTCCGTGCCTCTTACGGGACCATTGTGAGGCTGTTTTATGCTTTCACCCTTCGATGGCATGTTTGTATGCTTAAGTATAATTTTTTGCAAATTTACATCGTAAACTCAAATCGGGAACCCCGTGACTATGCGATCGGTTCCTACGAGTGACTCCCTTGCGAGCTATTCGTGACTCTTACCAAAATGGGTTGTGTTTGTTATACGTTTTCACACTTGGATGGCATGTTTTTATGCTTGAGTCTAATTTTTCTAAATCTACGTCGTACACTCAAATCGGAAGCCCCGTGACTATGCGGTCAGTTCCTTCGAATCACATTGGTCCCGTGTGAGGTGTTCGTGACCCTTACGGGACCGTTTTGGGGTTGTTTTACATTTTCACCCTTCGATGACTTCTTTTTTATGCTCCAGTCTGATTTTTTGGAAATTTACATCGTACACTAAAACCGGGAGCTCCGTGACTACGCGGTGGGTTCCAACGAGTTACATTGATCCCGTGCAAGGTGTTCGTGACCCTTACCGGACCGTTTTGTGTTTGTTTTATGTTTTCACCCCGCGATGACAAGCTTTTATGTTTAGGTTTAATTTTTCTCAAATTTATGTCGTACACTCAAATCGGGATCCCCGTGACTACGCGGTCGATTCCAATGCGTCATATTGGTCTCGTGCGAGGCATTCGTGCCTCTTGGGTGACCGTATTGTGGCTTTTTACGTTCTCACCATTCGATGACATGTTTTTATGCTTACGTCTAATTTTTTTCAAATTTATGTCGTACACTCAAATCGGGATCCCCGTGACTACGCGGTCGGTTCTAACGAGTCATACTGGTCTCGTGCGAGGCGTTCATGACTCTTAAGGGACCGTTTTGTGGTTGCATTACATTCTCACCATTCGATGCATGATTTTTATGCTTAAGTCTAATTTTTGCAAATTTACGTCGTACACTCAAATTGGGAGCCCCATGACTACACGGTTCGTTCCTACGAGTTACATTGGTTGCGAGCGAGATGTTCGTAACTCTTATAGGACCACTTTGTCATACACTCAAATCAAATGCCCGACGACTACGCGGTCGGTTCCTATGAGTCACATTGGTCCTGTACGAGGCATTCGTGACTCTTACGAGAACATTTTTTGGCTTTTTGCGTTCCCACCCTTCGATGGCATGCTTTTATGCTTAAGTCTAATTTTTTTCAGATTAACGTCCTACGCTCCAACTGGGAGCCCCATGACTACGCGGCCAGTTCCTACGAGTCACATTGGTCCCGTACGAGGGGTTCGTGACTCTTACGGAACCGTTTTGTCGTTGTTTTATGTTCTCAGTCTTCGATGGCATGATTTTATTCTTAAGTCTATTTTTTTTTAAATTTACGTTGTACACTCAAACTTGGAGCCCCGTGACTATGCATTTGGTTAATACGAGTCACATTGGTGCCATGCGAGGTGTTCGTGAGTCTTATCGGACCGTTTTTTTGGTGTTTTACCTTCTCACCATTCGATGGCATGATTTTTATGCTTAAGTCTAATTTTTGGAAATTTATGTCGTACACGAAAACCGGGAGCACCGTGACTACGTGATCTGTTCCTAAGAGTGACACAGGTCCCGTGTGAGGCGTTCGTGACTCTTACCGGACCATTTTGTGGATATTTTACGTTTTCACTCTTTGATAGCATGTTTTTATGCTTAAATCTAATTTTTTTACAAATTTACGTTCTACACTCAAACCGGGAGCCCTGTGACTACGCGGTCGGATCCTACAAGTCACATTGGTCCCGTGCGAGGTGTTTGTGCCTCTTATAGGACCATTTTGTGGCTGTTTTGCATTTTCACCCTTCGATGGCATGTTTTTATTCTTAATTCTATTTTTTTCAAATTGACGTCGTACACTCAAACCATAAGTCCAGTGACTACGCAGTCGATTCCTACGAGTCACATTGGTCCCGTGCGTGGCACTCGTGACTCTTACGGGATCGTTTTGTGGCTGTTTCACGTTATTACCCTTCAATAGCATGTTTTTATTCTCAAGTCTAATTATTTTCAAATTTACGTCGTACACTCAAACCGAGAGCCCTGTGACTACGCGGTCAGTTCCTGCGAGTCACAATGGTCTCGTGCGACGTGTTCGTGACTCTTACGGGACCGTTTTGTGTTTGTTATACGTTTTCACTCTTCGATGGCATGTTTTTATGCTTACGCCAAAATTTTTGTAAATTTATGCCGTACACTAAAATTGGGAGTCCCGTGACAACGCAGTTGGTTCCTATGGGTTACACTGATCCCGTGCGAGGTGTTCGTGACTCTTACCGGACCGTTTTGTGTTTGTTTTACATTTTCACCCATCGATGGCATGTTTTTATGTTTAGGTCTAATTTTTTTCAAATTTACGTCGTACACTCCAAACGGAAGCCCCGTGACTATGCGGTCGGTTCCTACGAGCGACATTGGTCCCGTGCGAGCTGTTCGTGACTCTTGCCGGAATGGGTTGTGTTTGTTATACATTTTCCCCCTTGGATGGCATGTTTTTATAATTAAGTCTATTTTTTTGCAAATCTACGTCGTACACTCAAATCAGAAGCCCCGTGACTATGCGGTCGGTTCTTTTGAATCATATTGGTCCCGTGCGAGGTGTTCGTGACCCTTACGGGACCGTTTTGGGGTTGTTTTCGTTTTCACCCTTCGATGGCTTCTTTTTTATGCTCGAGTCTGTTTTTCATAAATTTGCGTCGTTCACTAAAATGTGTTCCTACGAGTTACATTGATCCCGTGCAAGGTGTTCGTGACTCTTACCGGACCGTTTTGTGTTTGTTTTATGTTTTCACCCCTCGATGAAAAGCTTTTATGTTTAGGATTAATTTTTCTCAAATTTATGTCGTACGCTCAAACCGGGATCCCCGTGACTACGAGGTTGATTCCTACGCGTCACATTGGTCCCGTGTGAGGCATTCGTGCCTCTTGGGCAACCGTTTTGTGGCTTTTTTTACGTTCTCACCATTCGATGACATATTTTTATGCTTAAGTCTAATTTTTTTCAAATTTATATCGTACACTCAATTCTGGAGCCCCGTGACTACACGATCGGTTCCTACGAGTTACATTGGTCGCGGGCGAGGTGTTCGTAACTCTTATAGGACTACTTTGTCGTACACTCAAATCGAATGCCCCATGACTACGCGGTCGGTTCCTACGAGTCACATTGGTCCCGTACGAGGCATTGATGACTCTTGCAAGACCCTTTATTAACTTTTTGTGTTCTCACGCTTCGATCACATGTTTTTATGCTTAAGTCTAACTTTTTGTAAATTTACGTCGTACACGTAAATCGGGAACCTCGTGACTATGCAGTTGGTTCCTACGGGTTACATTTGTCCCGTACGAGGGGTTCGTGCCTCTTGCAGGACCGTTTTGTGTATTTTTATGTTTTCAGCCTTAGATGGCATGTTTTTATGCTTAAGTCTAATTTTTTTTTAAATTTACGTCATACACTCAAACCTGGAGCCCCGTGACTACGCGGTCAGTTCCTACGAGTCACATTGGTGCCGTACGAGGTGTTCGTGACTCTTACCAGACCATTTTGTTGTTGTTGTTTTACGTTCTGACCATTCGATTGCATGATTTTTATGCTTAAGTCTAGTTTTTACAAATTTACGTCGTACACTCAAACCGGGAGCACCGTGACTACGCGGCCTGTTCCTACGAGTGACATTGTCCCATGCGAGGAGTTCGTGACTCTTACCGAACCGTTTTGTGGCTATTTTACATTTTCACCCTTTGATATCATGTTTTTATGCTTAAATCTAATTTTTTGTAAATTTACGTTGTACGCTCAAACCGGGAGCGCCGTGACTACGCGGTCGGATCCTACGAGTCACATTGGTCCCGTGCGAGGTGTTCGTGTCTTATGGGACCATTTTGTGGCTCTTTTGCATTTTCACCCTTCGATAGCATGTTTTTATTCTTAAGTCTATTTTTTTTCAAATTTACGTCATACACTCAAACCATAAGTCCCGTGACTACGCAGTCGGTTCCTACGAGTCACATTGGTCCCGTGCGTGGTGTTCGTGACTCTTACGGGACCGTTTTGTGACTATCTTACGATTTCACCCTTCGATGGCATGTTTTTATTCTCAATTTTGATTATTTTGAAATTTATGTCGTACACTCAAACCGGGAGCCCCGTGACTACGCGGTCGGTTCCTATGAGTCAGAGTGGTCCCGTGCGATGTGTTCGTGACTCTTACGGGTCTATTTTGTGTTTGTTTTACGTTTTCACCCTTCGATGGCATGTGTTTATGCTTACGCCTAACTTTTTGTAAATTTACGTCGTACAGTAAAACCGGGAGCCCCGTGACTACGCGGTTGGTTCCTATTGCTTACACTGATCCCGTGCGAGGTGTTCGTGACTCTTACCGGACCATTTTGTGCATGTTTTACATTTTCACCCTTCGATGGCATGTTTTTATGTTTAGCTCTAATTTTTTTCTAATACACGTCGTACACTCAAATCGGGAGCCCCGTGACTACGCGATCGGTTCCTATAAGTCACATTCGTCCCGTGCGAGATTTCGTGACTCTTACGGGACCATTTTGTGGTTTTTTTTCGTTTTCACCCTTCGATGGCATGTTTTTATGCTCAAGTCTAATTTATTGCAAATTTACATTGTACATTCAAACCAGAAGTCCCGTGACTCCACGATCGGTTCCTATGAGTCACATTGGTCCCGGGCGAGGTGTTCGTGACTCTTATGGGATCGTTTTGTTTTTGTTTTATATTTTCACCCTTCGACGGCATATTTTTAGGTTTAAGTCTAACTGTTAGAAAATTTACATCGTACACTCAAACCTGGAGCGCCGTAACTACGCAGTCGGTTCCTACGACTTACGTTTGTCTCGTGCGAGGTGTTCGTGACACTTACAGGACCGTTTTGTGGCTGTTTTATGTTTTCACCCTTCGATGGCATTTTTAATGCTTAAGTCTAATTTTTTGTAAATTTAAGTCATACACTCAAACCGGGAGCCCCGTGACTACGCGGTCAGTTCCTTCGTATCACATTGGCCCCGTGCGAGGTGTTCGCGACCCTTACAGGACCGTTTTGTGGTTGTTTTACGTTTCCACCCTTCGATGGCGTCTTTTTATGATTTAGTCTTATTTTTTACAAATTTACGTCATACACTCAAACTGGGAGCGCTGTGACTACGCGGTCGGTTCCTACGAGTTACATTGGTCCCGTGCGAGTCATTCATGACTCTAACGGGACCGTTTTATGTATATTTTATGTTTTCACCCTTCGATGGCATGTTTTTATGCTCCAGTCTATTTTTTTTCAAATTGACGTCGTACACTCAAATCGGGTGCCCCGAGACTACGCGGTCGGTTCCTACGAGCCACATTGGTCCCGTGCGAGGCGTTCGTGACTCTTACGGGACTGTTTTGTGTTTGTTTTACGTTTTCACCCTTCAATGTCATGTTTTTGTGCTTAAGTCTAATGTTTTGCAAATTTATGCCGTACACTCAAACTGGCAGCCCGGGGACTACGCGATCGGCTCTTACTAGTTACATTGGTCCCGTGCGAGTTGTGCGTGACTCTTAAAGTACCGTTTTGTGTTTGTTTTACGTTTTCACCCTTCGATGGCATATTTTTATGCTTAATTCTAACTTTTTGTAAATTTATGTCGTACACTCAAACCGGGAAACCCGTGACTACGCGGTGGGTTCCTACGAGTTACGTTGGTCCTGTATGAGGCGTTCGTGCCTCTTATGGGACCTTTTTTGTCTGTTTACGTTTTCACCCTTCGATGTCATATTTTTATGCTTAAGTCTAATATTTTGCAACTCTAGGTCGTACACTCAAACCGGGTGTCCCGTGACTACGCGGTCGGTTCTTACGAGTGAAATTAGTCCCGTGCGAGGTGTTCGTGACTCTTACCAAAATTTGTTGTGTTTGTTTTACGTTTTCACCTCTTGGTGGCATGTTTTTATGCTTAGGTCTAATTTTTTCCAACTTTACGTCATACACTCAAACCGGGAGCCCCGTTACTACGCGATCGGTTCCAACGAGTGAAATTGGTCCCCTGTGAGGTTTTCGTGACTCTAACCGTAATGTGTTGCGTTTGTTTTATATTTTCATCCTTCGACGGAATGCTTTTATTCTTAAGTCTAACTTTTAGCAAATTTACGTCTTACACTCAAATCGGGAGCCCCATGACTACGCGGTCGGTTCCTGCGAGTCACATTGATCCCGTGCGACGTGTTCTTTACTCTTACGGGATCGTTTTGTGGTTGTTTTTACGTTCTCACCCTTCGATGGCGTGTTTTTATGCTTAAGTCTAATTTTTTTTTCAAATTTACGTCGTACACTCAAACCTGGAGCCCCGTGACTACGCAGTCGGTTCCTAGGAGTCACATTGGTGCCATGCGAGGAGTTCATGACTCTTACCGAACCGTTTTCTGGTTGTTTTACGTTCTCACCATTCGATGGCATGATTTTTATGCTTAAGTCTAATTTTTGCATATTTACGTCATACACTCAAACCCGGAGCCCCGTGACTACGCGGTCGGTTCCTACGAGTCACATTGGTCCCATTCGAGGCGTTCGTGACTCTTATCGGACCGTTTTGTCGTTATTTTATATTTTCACCCTTTGATGGCATGTTTTTATGCTTAAATCTATTTTTTTTGCAAATTTACGTTGTACACTCAAACCGGGAGCCCTGTGACTACGCGATTGGATCCTACGAGCACATTGGTCCCGTGCGAGGTGTTCATGCCTCTTACGGGACCATTTTGTGGCTGTTTTGGATTTTCACCCTTCGATGGCATCTTTTAATGCTAAAGTTTATTTTTTTCCAAATTTATGCCGTGCACTCAAATCGAGAGCCCCGTGATTACGTGGTCGTTTCCTACGAGTCACATTGGTCCCGTTCGAGACGTTCGTGACTCTTACGGGATCGTTTTGAGGTTGTTTTACGTTATCACCATTCGATGGATGGATTTTAAGCTTAAGTCTAATTTTTTACAAATTTACGTCGTACACTCAAATCGGGAGCCCCGTGACTACGCAGTCGGTTCCTACGAGTCACATTAGTCCCGTGCGAGGTGGTCATGACTTTTATCGAAACATTTTGTGTTTGTTTTAAGCTTTCACACTTCGACGACATGTTTTTACACTTAAGTCAAACTTTTTGCAAGTATACATCGTACAGTCAAATCGGGAGCGTAGTGACTACGCGGTCGGTTCCTACGACTTACCTTCGTGTCGTGCGACGTGTTCGGGACTCTCACATGACTATTTGTGATTGTTTTACATTTTCACCCTTCGATGGAATTTTTTATGCTTAAGTCTAACTTGTTGTAAATTTACGTCGTACACTCAAACCGGGATACCCGTTACCACGCGGCCGGTTCGTTTGGGTCACATTTGTCTCGTACGAGGTTTTCGTGACCCTTACGGGACCGTTTTGTGGCTGTTTTATATTTTCACCTTTTGATGACATATTTTCTATGCTCCAGTATAATTTTTTGCAAATTTACGTCGCACACTCAAACCGGTATCCCGTGACTACGCTGTCGGTTCCTATGAGTCACATTGGTCCCTTGTGAGGCGTTCGTGACTCTTACAGGACCGTTTCGTGTTTGTTTTACATTTTCAAACTTCGATGGCATGTTTTTATGCTTAACTGTAATTTTTTACAAATTGACGTCGTACACTCAGACAAGGAGCCCCGTGACTACGCGGTCGGTTCCTATGAGTCACATTGATCCCATGCAAGGTGTTCGTGACTCTTACGGGAACATTTTTTATTTGTTTTACATTTTCGCCCTTCGATGGCATATTTTTATGGTTAAGTCTAATTTTTTGCAAATTTACGTCGTACACTCAAACCGGGATCCCCATGACTACACGGTCGGTTCCTACGAGTCACATTGATGTCATGCGAGCTATTCGTGACTCTTACCGGACCGTTTTGTAGTTGTTTTACATTCTCACCATTCGATGGCATGATTTTTATGCTTAAGTCTAATTTTTACAAATTTACGTCATGCACCCGTGCGACGCGTTCGTGACTCTTACCGAACCGTTTTGTGGCTATTTTACGTTTTCACCCTTTGATGGCATGTTTTTATGCTTAAATCTATTTTTTTTGTAAATTTACGTTGTACACTCAAATCGGTAGCCCCATGACTACGCAATCAGATTCTACGATTCACATTGGTCCCGTGTGAGGCGTTTGTGCCTCTTACGGGACCATTTTGTGGTTGTTTTGCGTTTTCAGCCTTCTATGTCATCTTTTAATACTTAAGTCTATTTTTTTCTAAATTTACGTTGTGCGTGACTCTTACGGGACCATTATGTGTTTATTTTACAATTTCACCCTTCGATGGCATGTTTTTATGCTTAAGTCTAACTTTTTTAAATTTATGTCGTACACTCAAATTGGGACCCCCGTGACTACACGATTGGTTCCTACGAGTTACATTGGTCCCGATCGAGGCGTTCGTGCCTCTAACGGGACCATTTTGTGGTTGTTTTACGTTTTCACCCTTCGATGGCATGCTTTTATGCTTAAGTCTATTTTTTTGCAAATTTACGTCGTACTCTCAAACAAGGAGCCCCGTGACTACGTGGTCGGTTCCTACGAGTGACATTGGTCCCGTACGAGGTGTTCATGACTCTTATCGGAATGTGTTGTGTTTGTTTTACGTTTTCACCCTTGGATGGCATGTTTTTATGCTTAAGTCTAATTTTGTGCAAATTTACATCTTACACTTCAACCACAAACCCCGTGACTATGTGGTCGGTTCCTATGAGTCACATTGGTGCCGTGTGAGGTGTTCGTGACTCTTACAGGAACGTTTTGTGGTTGTTATACGTTTTCACCCTTCGATGGCATGTTTTTATGCTCAAGTTTCTCTTTTTACAAATTTACGTCGTACACTTAAACCGGGAGCCCCCGTGACTACGCGGTCGGTTCCTGCGAGTCATATTGGTCCCGAGCGAGGTGTTCGTGACTCTTACGGGACCATTTTGTGTTTGCTTTACAATTTCACCCTTTGATGGCATGTTTTATTCTTAAGTCTATCTTTTTTAAATTTACGCCATACACTCAAACCGGAGCTCCGTGACTACGCGGTTGGTTCCTACGAGTTACATTGATCCCATGCCAGGTGTTCGTGACTCTTACCTGACCCTTTTGTGTTTATATTATGTTTTCACCTTACGATGGCATGCTTTTATGTTTAAATCTAATTTTTTTAAAATTTACGTCGTACACTCAAACCGGGAGCTCCGTGACTACGCGGTCGGTTCCTATGAGTCACATTGGTCCCGTGCGAGGCGTTCGTGACTCTTATGGGACCGTTTAGTGGTTGTTTCATGTTCTCACCATTCGATGTAATGATTTTACGCTTAACTCTATTTTTTTGCAAATTTACGTAGTACACTCAAACCGGGAGCGCCGTGCGAGGTGTTCGTCACTCCTACGGGACCGTTTTGTGTTTGTTTTACTTTTTCACCCTTCGACGGCATGTTTTTATGCTTAAGTCTATCTTTTTGTAAATTTAGGTTCTACACTCAAATCAGGAGCGCAGTTATTACGCGGTCGGTTCCTACGAATTACCTTCGTCTCGTGTGAGGTGTTCATGACTCTTACGGGACCGTTTTGTGGTTGTTTTACGTTTTCACCCTTCGATGGAATTTTTTATTCTTAAGTTTAATTTTTTGTAAATTTACGTCGTACACTCAAATCGGGAGACCCGTGACTACCCGACTGGTTCCTTCGAGTCACATTGGTCCCGTGCGAGGTGTTCATGACCTTTACGGGACCGTTTTATGGTTGTTTTACATTTTCACCCTTTCATGGCATTTTTTCTATGCTCCAATCTATTTTTTTGTAAATTTACCTCGTACTCTCAAACCTGAAGCCCCGTGAGTACACGGTTGGTTCCAATTAGTCACATTAGAGCCATGCGAGATGTTTGTGACTCTTACTGGACCGTTTTGTTGTTGTTTTACGTTCTCACCATTCGATGGCTTGATTTTTATGCTTAAGTCTAATTTTTGTAAATTTATGTCGTACAGTCAAACTGGGATCCCCGTGACTACGCGATAGGTTCCCACGAGTCATATTGGTCCCATGCAAGGGGTTCGTGTCTCTTACCGGACCGTTTTGTGGCTATTTTTCGTTTTCACCCTTCGATGGCATGTTTTTATGCTTAAATCTATTTTTTTACAAATTTATGTTGTACACTCAAACCGGGAGCCCCGTGACTATGCGGTCGAATCTTACGAATCACATTGGTCTCATGTGAGGCGTTCGAGCCTCTTACGGGACCATTTTGTGGTTTTTTTTTGTTTTCACCCTTCGATGGCATCTTTCAATGCTTAAGTCTAATTATTTTCCAAATTTACATCGTGCACTCAAATCGGGAGCCCCGTGACTATGCAGTCGGTTTCTACGAGTCACATTGGTCTCGTGCGAGGCGTTCGTGACTCTAACGGGACCGTTTTGATATTGTTTTACGTTCTCTACATTCGACATGATTTTACGCTTAAGTGTATTTTTTTTTATAAATTTATGTCGTACACTCAAACCGGGAGCCCCGTGACTATGCGGTCGGTTCCTACGAGTCACATTGATCCCGTGCGAGGTGGTCGTGACTCTTACGAAACTGTTTTATGGTTGTTTTGCGTTTTCACCCTTCGATGGCATGTTTTTATGCTTAAGTCTAATTTTTTGAAAATTTATGTCGTACACTCAAGCCGGGAGCCCCGTGACTACGCGATCGGTTCCTACAAATGACATTGGTCACGTGCGAGTTGTTCGTGACTCTTACCGGAGTGTTGTTTGTTTGTTTTATATTTTCACCCTCGGATGGCATGTTTTTATGCTTAAGTCTAATTTTTTGTAAATTTACGTCGTACACTCAAATCATAAGTCCAGTGGCTACGCAGTTGGTTCCTACGAGTCACATTGATCCCGTGCGAGGTGTTCATGACTCTTACAGGACCGTTTTGTGGTTGTTTTACATTTTCACCCTTCGATGGCATGTTTTTATGCTTAAGTCTATTGTTTTGCCAATTTACGCCGTACACTCAAACAGGAAGCCCCGTGACTATGCGATCGGTTCATGCGAGTCACATTGGTCCCGTGCGAGGCATTTGTGACTTTTACGGGACTGCTTTCGGTTTATTTTACATTTTCACCGTTAGATGGCATGTTTTTATGCTTAACTCTCACGTTTTGTAAATTTACGTCGTACATTTAAACTAGGAGCCCCGGGACTATGCGGTCGGTTCCTACAAGTCACATTGGTCCCATGCATTGTGTTCTTGACTCTTACGGGAACATTTTGTGTGTGTTTTATGTTTTCACCCTTCAATGGCATGTTTGTTGGTTAAGTCTAATTTTTTGCAAATTTACGTCGTACACTCAAACCGAGATCTCCGTGACTATGCGGTCGGTTCCTGCGAGTAACAATGATGCTGTATGAGGTGTTTGTGACTCTTATCGGACCGTTTTGTGGTTGGTTTACATTCTCACCATTTGATGGCATAATTTTTATGCTTAAGTCTACTTTTTGCAAATTTAAGTCATACACTAAAACAGGTAGCCCCGTGTGTGCGCGGTCGGTCCCTACGAGTCACATTGGTCCCGTACGAGGCGTTCGTGACTCTTACTGGACCGTTTTGTGGCTATTTTACATTTTCACCCTTTGATGACATGTTTTTATGCTTAAATCTAATTTTTTGCAAATTTACATTGTACACTCAAATGGGGAGCCCCGTGACTACGCGGTCGGATTCTAAGAGTCACATTTGTCCCATGCGAGGCGTCCATGCCTCTTACCGGACCATTTTGTGGTTGCTTTGAATTTTCAACCTTCGATGGCATCTTTTAATGCTTAAGTCTATTTTTTTTCCAAATTTACGTCGTGCACTCAAACCTGGAGCCCCGTGACTATGCGATCGATTCCTACGAGTCACATTTGTCCCGTGCGAGTTGAGCGTGTCTCTTACGGGACCGTTTTATGATTGTTTTATATTTTCACCCTTCGATGGCATTTTTTTATGCTCAAGTCTAACTTTTTGTAAATAATTGTCGTACAATCAAACCAGGATCCCCGTGATTACACGGTTGGTTCCTATGAGTCACATTGGTCCCGTAGGAGGCGTCCGTGCCTCTTACGGGACCATTTTGTGGTTGTCTTATGTTTTCATCCTTCGATGGCATGGTTTTATGCTTAAGTCTCATTTTTTGCAAATTTACGTCGTACACTCAAACCGGGAAGCCCTGTGATTAGGCAGTTGATTCCTATGAGTGACATTGGTCCCGTGTGAGCTGTTCGTGACTCTTACCGGAATGTGTTGTGTTTGTTTTACCTTTTCACCCTTGGATGACATGTTTTTATGCTTAAGTTTAATTTTTTGCAAATTTACGTCGTACACTTAAATCGGAAGTCCCGTGACTATTGGTCCCATGCATGGTGTTCGTGAAGCTTACGGGACCGTTTTGTGCCAGTTTTACGTTTTCACCCTTCGATGGCATGTTTTTATGCTCAATTCTAATTTTTTACAAATTTACATCGTACACTTAAATCAGGAGCCCCGTGACTACGCGGTCGGTTCCTGCGAGTCCCATTTGTCCTGATCAAGGTGTTCGTGAATCTTTCGGGACCGTTTTGTGTTTATTTTTGTTTTCACACTTCGATGTCATGTTTTTATGCTTCAGTCTAACTTTTTTTAAATTTACGTCATACACTTAAACCGGGATCCCCGTGACTACGCGGTTGGTTCCTACGAGTTACATTGATCCTGTACGAGGTGTTCGTGACTCTTACCGGACCGTTTTATGTTTGTTTTATGTTATCACCCATCGATAGCATGTTTTTATGTTCATCTAATTTTTTTCAAATTTTTGCGGACACTCAAATCGGGAACCCCGTGACTACGCGGTCAGATCCTACGAATCACATTGGTCCTGTGTGAGGCGGTCATGCCTCTTACGAGAGCATTTTGTGGTTGTTTTTTGTTTTCACCCTTCGATGGCATCTTTTAATGCTTAAGTATAATTTTTCCAAATTTACGCCGTGCACTCAAACCGGGAATCCCGTGACTATACGGTCGGTTCCTACGAGTCACATTGGTCCCGTGCGAGGCATTCGTGACTATAACGGGTTCGTTTAGAGGTTATTTTAGGTTCTCACCATTCAATGGCATGATTTTAAGCTTAAGTCTATTTTTTTTTATAAATTTACGTCATATACTCAAACCAGGATCCCCGTGACTATGCGGTCAGTTCCTACAAGTCACATTGGTCCCGTGCGAGGTGGTCGTGACTCTTACGGGACCGTTTTGTGGTTGTTTTGCATTTTTCACTTTGATGGCATGTTTTTATGTTTAAGTCTAATTTTTTAAAAATTTACGTCGTACACTCAAATCAGGAGCCCCGTGACTACGCGATCGGTTCCTACGAGTGTCATTGGTCACGTGCGAGGTGGTCGTTACTCTTACCGGAATGTTGTGTGTTTGTTTACCGTTTTCACCCTTGGATGACATGTTTTCATGCTTAAGTCTAATTTTTTACAAATTTATGTCGTACACTTAAACCGTAAGTCCCGTGACTACGCTGTCGGTTCCTACGAGTCACATTGGTCCCGTGCGAGGTGTTCATGACTCTTATAGGACCGTTTTGTGGCTATTTTACGTTTTCACCCTTTGATGGCATGTTTTTATGCTTAAGTCTAATGTTTTGCCAATTTACATCGTACACTCAAACAGGGTTCCCCGTGACTATACGATCGGTTCATGCGAGTCAAATTGGTCCCGTGCGAGGCGTTTGTGACTTTTACGAGACCGTTTTGTGTTTGTTTTACATTTTCACCCTTCGATGGTATGTTTTTATTCTTAACTCTAACGTTTTGGAAATTTACGTCGTACTTTTAAACTGGGATCCCCGGGACTATGCCGCCGGTTCCTACGAGCCACATTGGTCCCATGCAAGGTGTTCTTGACTCTTACATGAACATTTTGTTTGTGTTTTACATTTCACCCTTCAATGGCATGTTTTTATGGTTAAGTCTAATTTTTTGCAAATTTACGTCGTACACTCAAATCGAGATCCCCGTGACTATGCGGTCGGTTCCTACGAGTCACATTGAGGCCGTGCGAGGTGTTTGTGACTCTTACCGGACCGTTTTGTGGTTGTTTTAAATTCTCACCATTTGATGGCATAATTTTTATGCTTAAGTCTAATTTTTGCAATTTTACGTCGTACACTAAAACCGGTAGCCCCGTGTCTGCGCGGTAGGTTCCTACGAGTCACATTGGTCCCGTGCGAGGCGTTCGTGACTCTTACTGGACCGTTTTGTGACTATTTTATGTTGTCACCCTTTGATGGCATGTTTTTATGCTTAAATCTATTTTTTTTATAAATTTACATTGTACACTCAAATGGGGAGCCCCGTGACTACGCGGTCGGATTCTAAGATTCACATTTGTCCCATGCGAGGCGTCCGTGCCTCTTACGGGACCATTTTGTGGTTGCTTTGCATTTTCACCCTTCGATGGCATCTTTTAATGCTTAAGTCTATCTTTTTCCAAATTTACGTCATGCACTCAAATCGGGAGCCCCGTGACTACGCGATCGGTTCCTACGAGTCACATTTGTCCCGTGCGAGTTGAGCGTGTCTCTTACGGGACCGTTTTGTGTTTGTTTCACATTTTCACCCTTCGATGGTATTTTTTTATGCCTAAGTCTAAATTTTTCTAAATTTATGTCGTACACTCAAATCGGGATCCCCGTGACTACACCATTGGTTCCTACGAGTCACATTGGTCCCGTAGGAGGCGTTCGTGCCTCTGACGGGACCATTTTGTGGTTGTTTGAGGTTTTCACCCTTCGATGGCATGCTTTTATGCTTAAGTCTCATTTTTTGCAAATTTACGTCGTATACTCAAACCGAGAAGCCCTGTGACTACGCAGTCGATTCCTATGAGTGACATTGGTCCCGTGCGAGCAATTTGTGACTCTTACCGGAATGTGTTGTGTTTGTTTTACGTTTTCACCCTTGGATGACATGTTCTTATGCTTAAGTCTAATTTTTTGCAAATTTACGTGGTACACTGAAACCGAGATCCCCGTGACTATGGGGTCGGTTCCTACGAGTCACGTTGATGCTTTGCGAGTTGCTTGTGACTTTTACCGGACCGTTTTGTGGTTGTTTTACATTCTCACCATTTGATGGCATAATTTTTATTCTTAAGTCTAATTTTTGCAAATTTACGTCGTACACTAAAACCGGTAGCCCCGTGTTTGCGTGGTCGGTTCCTACGAGTCCCTTTGGTCCCCTGCGAGGCGTTCGTGACTCTTATTGGACCGTTTTGTGGATATTTTACGTTTTCACCCTTTGATGACATATTTTTATGCTTAAATCTATTTTTTTTGTAAATTTACATTATACACTCAAATGGCGATCCCCGTGACTACGCGATCGGATTCTAAGAGTCACATTTGTCCCATGCGAGGCGTCCGTGCCTCTTACGGGACTATTTTGTGGTTGCTTTGCATTTTCACCCTTCGATGGCATCTTTTAATGATTAAGTCTATTTTTTTCCCAAATTTACGTCGTGCACTCAAACCGGGAGCCCCGTGACTACGCGATCGGTTCCTACGAGTCACATTTGTCCCTTGCGAGTTGAGCGTGTCTCTTACGGGACCGTTTTATGTTTGTTTTACATTTTCACCCTTCGATGGCATTTTTTTATGCTTAAGTCTAAATTTTTGTCGTACACTCAAACCGGGATCCCCGTGACTACACGGTTGGTTCCTACGAGTCACATTAGTCCCGTACGAGGCGTTCGTGCCTCATACGGGACCATTTTGTGGTTGTTTTATGTTTTCACCCTTCGATGGCATGCTTTCATGCTTAAGTCTCATTTTCTGCAAATTTTAGTCGTACACTCAAACTGGGAAGCCCTGTGACTACGCAGTCGATTCCTATGAGTGACATTGGTCCCGTGTGAGCTGTTCGTGACTTTTACCGGAATGTGTTGTGTTTGTTTAACATTTTCACCCTTGGATGACATGTTTTATGCTTAAGTCTAATTTTTTGCAAATGTACGTCGTACACTTAAACCGGAAGCCCCGTGACTATACGATCGATTCCTATGAGTCGCATTGGTCCCGTGCATAGTGTTCGTGATGCTTACGGACCGTTTTGTGTCTGTTTTACGTTTTCACCCGTCGATGGCATGTTTTTATGCTCAAGTCTAATTTTTTGCAAATTTACATCGTACACTCAAATTAGGAGCCCCGTGACTACGCAGTCGGTTCCTGCGAGTCACATTTTTCCCGATCGAGGTGTTCATGAATCTTTCGGGACTGTTTTGTGTTTATTTTATGTTTTCACACTTCGATGTCATGTTTTTATGCTTCAGTCTAACTTTTTTTAAATTTACGTCATACACTCAAACCGGGATCCCCGTGACTACGCAGTTGGTTCCTACGAGTTACATTGATCCTGTGCGAGGTGTTCGTGGCTCTTACCGGACCGTTTTATGTTTGTTTTATGTTATCGCCCATCGATAGCATGTTTTTATGTTTAAGTCTAATTTTTTTCAAGTTTTTGCGTACACTCAAACTGGGAACCCCGTGACTATGCGGTCAGATCCTACGAATCTCATTGGCCCTGTGTGAGGCTGTCTTGCCTCTTATGAGACCATTTTGTGGTTGTTTTTTGTTTTCACCCTTCGATGGCATCTTTTAATGCTTAAGTCTAATTTTTCCAAATTTACGTCGTGCACTCAAACCGGAAATCCCGTGACTACGCGGTCGGTTCCTACGAGTCACATTGGTCCCGTGCGAGGCATTCGTGACTATAACGGGTTCGTTTAGAGGTTATTTTAGGTTCTCACCATTCAATGGCATGATTTTAAGCTTAAGTCTATTTTTTTTTTATAAATTTACGTCATATACTCAAACCAGGAGCCCTGTGACTATGCAGTCAGTTCCTACGAGTCACATTGGTCCCGTGCGAGGTGGTCGTGACTCTTACAGGAACGTTTTGTGGCGGTTTTTCATTTTTAACCTTTGATGGCATGTTTTTATGTTTAAGTCTAATTTTTTAAAAATTTACGTCGTACACTCAAATCGGGAGCCCCGTGACTACGCAATCGGTTCCTACGAGTGTCGTTGGTCACGTACGAGGTGTTCGTTACTCTTACCGGAATATTGTGTGTTTGTTTACCATTTTCACCCTTGGATGACATGTTTTTATGCTTAAGTCTAATTTTTTACAAAATTACGTCGTACACTTAAACCGTAAGTCATGTGACTACGTTGTCGGTTACTATGAGTCACATTGGTCCCGTGCGAGGTGTTCATGACTCTTACAAGACTGTTTTGTGGCTGTTTTACATTTTCACCCTTCGATGGCATGTTTTTATGCTTAATTTTAATGTTTTGCCAATTTAAGCAGTACAATCAAACAGGGAGCCCCGTGACTATACGATCGGTTCATGCGAGTCAAATTGGTCCCGTGCGAGGCGTTCGTGACTTTTACGAGACCGTTTTGTGTTTGTTTCGCATTTTCATCCTTCGATGGTATGTTTTTATGCTTAACTCTAACGTTTTGTAAATTTATGTCGTATATATAAATTGGGAACCCCGGGACTATGCGGTCGGTTCCTACGATTCACATTGGTCCCTTGCAAGGTGTTCATGACTCTTACGGGAACATTTTATGTGTGTTTTACGATTTCACCCTTCGATGGCATGTTTTTATGGTTAAGTCTAATTTTTTGCAAATTTACGTCGTACACTCAAACCGAGATCCCCGTGACTATGCGATCAGTTCCTACGAGTCACATTGATGCCGTGCGAGGTGTTTGTGACTCTTACCGGACCATTTTGTGGTTGTTTTACATTCTCACCATTTGATGGCATTATTTTTATGCTTAAGTCTAATTTTTGCAAATTTTCGTCGTACACTAAAATTGGTAGCCCCGTGTCTCCGCGGTCGGTTCCTACGAGTCACATTGGTCCCGTGCGAGGCGTTCGTGACTCTTACTGGACCGTTTTATAGCTATTTTATGTTTTCACCCTTTGATGGCATGTTTTTATGCTTAAATCTAATTTTTTGTAAATTTACATTGTACACTCAAATGGGGAGCCCCGTGACTACTCGGTCGGATTCTAAGAGTCACATTTTTCCCATGCGAGGCGTTCGTGCCTCTTACGGGACCATTTTGTGGCTTTGCGTTTTCACTCTTCGATGGCATCTTTTAATGCTTAAGTCTATTTTTTTCCAAATTTACGTCGTACCGGGAGCCCCGTGACTACGCGATCGGTTCCTACGAATCACATTTGTCCCGTGCGAGTTGAGCGTGTCTCTTACGGGACCATTTTGTGTTTGTTTTACATTTTCACCCTTCGATGGCATTTTTATGCTTAAGTCTAACTTTTTGTAAATTTATGTCGTACACTCAAACCGGGATCCCCGTGACTACACAGTTGGTTCCTACGAGTCACATTGGTCCCTTAGGAGGTGTTCATGCCTCTTAGGGGACCATTTTGTAGTTGTTTTATGTTTTCACCCTTCGATGGCATGCTTTTATGCTTAAGTCTCATTTTTTGCAAATTTACATCGTACACTAAAACCGGGAAGCCCTGTGACTACGCAGTTGATTCCTATGTGTGACATTGGTCCCGTGCGAGCTATTTGTGACTCTTACCGGAATGTGTTGTGTTTGTTTTACGTTTTCACCCTTGGATGACATGTTTTTATGCGTAAGTCTATTTTTTTTGCAAATTTAAGTCGTACACTTCAACCGGAAGCCCCGTGACTATGCGGTCGATTCCTATGAGTCGCATTGGTCCCATGCATGGTGTTCGTGACGCTTACGGGACCGTTTTGTGCCTGTTTTACGTTTTCACCCTTCGATGGCATGTTTTTAAGCTCAAGTATATTTTTTTGCAAATTTACATCGTACACTTAAATCAGGAGCCCCGTGACTACCCGGTCAGTTCCTGCGAGTCACATTTGTCCCGATCGAGGTGTTCGTGAATCTTACGGGATCATTTTGTGTTTATTTTATGTTTTCACACTTCGATGTCATGTTTTTATGCTTCAGTCTAACCTCTTTTAAATTTACGTCGTACACTCAAACCGGGATCCGCGTGACTACGCGGTTGGTTCCTACGAGTTACATTGATCCTGTGCGATGTGTTCGTGACTCTTACCGGACCGTTTTATGTTTATTTTATGTTATCACACATCGATAGCATGTTTTTATATTTAAGTCTAATTTTTTTCAAATTTTCGCGTACGCTCAAACCGGGAACCCTGTGACTACGCGGTCGGATCCTACGAATCACATTGGTCCTGTGCGAGGCGTTCGTTCCTCTTACGGGACTATTTTGTGATTTTTTTATTTTCAGCCTTCGATGGTATCTTTTAATGCTTAAGTCTATTTTTTTTCAAATGTACGTCGTGCACTCAAACCGGAAGCCCCGTGACTACACGGTCGGTTCCTACGAGTCACATTGGTCCCGTGCGGGGCATTAGTGACTATAACGGGTTCGTTTTAAGGTTGTTTTACGTTCTCACCATTCGATGGCTTGATTTTATGCTTAAGTCTAAATTTTTTTTATAAATTTACGTCGGATACTCAAACCGGGAGCCCCGTGACTATGCGATCAGTTCCTACGAGTCACATTGGTCCCGTGTGAGGTGGTCGTGACTCTTACGGGACCATTTTGTGGTTGTTTTGCATTTTTACCCTTTGATGGCATGTTTTTATGTTTAAGTCTAATTTTTAAAAAATTTACCTTGTACACTCAAATCGGGAGCCCCGTGACTACGCGATCGGTTCCTACGAGTGTCATTGGTCACATGCGAGGTGTTCGTGACTCTTATCAGAATGTTGTGTGTTTGTTTACCGTTTTCACCCTTGGATGACATGTTTTTATGCTTAAGTCTAATTTTTTACAAATTTACGTCGTACACTTAAACCGTAAGTCCCGTGACTACGCTGTCGGTTCCTACGAGTCACATTGTCCCGTGCGAGGTGTTCGTGACTCTTACAGGACGGTTTTGTGGTTGTTTTACGTTTTCACCATTCGATGGCATGTTTTTATGCTTAAGTCTGATTTTTTGAGAATTTACGTCGTACACTCAAACTGGGACCCCGTGACTACACGATTGGTTCCTACGAGTGACATAGGTCCCGTACGAGGCGTTCGTGACTTTTATGGGACAATTTTGTGTTTGTTTTACATTTTCACCCTTAGATGACATGTTTATATGCTTAAGTCTAACGTTTTGTAAATTTACGTCGTACACTCAGACTGGGAGCCCCGGGACTACGCGGTCGATTCCTACGAGTCAAATTGGTCCCATGTAAGGTGTTCATGACTCTTACGGGAATATTTTGTGTTTGTTTTACGTTTTCACCCTTCGATGGCATGTTTTTATGGTTAAGTCTAATTTTTTGCAAATTTACGTTGTACACTCAAGCCGGGATCCCCGTGACTACGCGGTCGGTTCCTACGAGTCACATTGATGCCGTGCGAGGTGTTTGTGACTCTTACCAGACCATTTTGTGGTTGCTTTACATTCGATGGCATGATTTTTATGCTTAAGTCTAATTTTTGCAAATTTACGTCGTACACTAAAACCAGGAGCCCCGTGTCTACGCGGTCGGTTCCTACGAGTCACATTGGTCCCGTGCGAGGCGTTCGTGACTCTTACTGGAACGTTTTGTGGCTATCTTACATTTTCACCCTTCGATGGCATGTTTTTATTCTTAAATCTATTTTTGTAAATTTACGTTGTACACTCAAATCGGGAGCCCCGTGACAACGCGGTCAGATTCTACGAGTCACATTTGTCCCATGCGAGGCGTCCGTGCGTCTTATGGGACCATTCTGTGGTTGTTTTGCATTTTCACCATTTGATGGCATCTTTTAATGCTTAAGCCTATTTTTTTTTTCAATTTACGTCGTGCACTCTAACCGGGAGCCCCGTCACTAAGCGGTCGGTTCCTACGAGTCACATTGGTCCCGTGCGAGTTGTGCATGACTCTTACGGGACTGTTTTGTGTTTGTTTTACATTTTCACCCTTCGATGGCATGTTTTTATGCTTAAGTCTAACTTTTTTAAATTTATGTCGTACACTCAAATCGAGATCCCCATGACTACACGGTTGGATCTTACGAGTTACATTGGTCCCGTACGAGGCATTCGTGCCTCTTACGAGACCATTTTGTGGCTATTTTACGTTTTCACCCTTCGATGGCATGCTTTTATGCTTAAGTCTAATTTTTTCCAAATTTACGTCGTACACTCAAACCGGGAGGCCTTGTGACTACACGGTCGGTTCCTACGAGTGACATTGGTCCCATGCGAGGTGTTCGTGACTCTTACCCGAATATGTTGTGTTTGCTTTACGTTTTCACCCTTGGATGGAATGTTTTTATGCTTAAGTTTAAGTTTTTTCAAATTTACGTCGTGCACTCAAACCGGGATCCCCGTGACTACACGATCAGTTATTACGAGTCACATTGGTCCCGTGTGAGGCGTTCGTGACTCTTACGGGACCATTTTGTGGTTATTCTACGTTCTCACCATTCGATGGCATGATTTTACTCTTAACTCTAATTTTTAGCAAATCTACGACGTACACTCAAACCGGGAGCCCCATGACTACGCGATCGGTTCCAGCGAGTCACATTTGTACCGAGCGAGGTGTTCGTGACTCTTATGAAACCGTTTTGTGTTTGTTTTATGTTTTCACCCTTCGATGCCATGTGTTTCTGCTTCAGTCTAACTTTTTATAAATTTAAGTCGTACACTCAAATCGGGATCCCCGTGACTACGCGGTTGGTTCCTCCGAGTTACATTGATCCCGTGCGAGGTGTTTGTGACTCTTATCGGACCGTTTTATGCTTTTTTTTCACCCTTCGATGGCATGTTTTTCTGTTTAAGTCTACTTTTTTTCAAATTTTCGTCGTACACTAAAACCGGGAGCCCCGTGACTACGCGGTCGATTCCTGCGAGTCTCATTGGTTCCGTGCAAGGCGTTTGTGAATTTTACAGGACCATTCTGTGTTTGTTTTACGTTTTCACCCTTCGATGGCATATTTTTATGCTTAAGTCTAACTTTTTATAAATTTACGTCGTACACTCAAACTGGGAGCCCCGGGACTACGCGGTTGGTTCCTACGCGTCACATAGGTCCCATGCAAGGTGTACATGACTCTTACGGGAACATTTTGTCTTTGTTTTTCATTTTAACCCTTCAATGGCATGTTTTTATGGTTAAGTCTAAGTTTTTGCAAATTTACGTCGTACGCTCAAATCGGGACCCCCATGACTACGCGGTGAGTTCCTACGAGTCACATTGACGCCGTGCGAAGTGTTCGTGACTCTTACCAGACCGTTTTGTGGTTGTTTTACATTCTCACCATTCGATGGCATGATTTTTATTCTTAAGTCTAATTTTTACAAATTTATGCCGTACACTACAAACGGGAGCCCTGTGTTTACGCGGTTGGTTCCTACGAGTCACATTGGTCCCGTGCGAGGCGTTCATGACTCTTAGTAGACCATTTTGTGGCTATTTTACGTTTTCACCCTTCGATGGCATGTTTTGATGCTTAAATTGATTTTTTTGTAAATTTACATTGTACACTGAAATCGGGAGCCCCGTGATTACGCGATCGGATTCTACGAGTCACATTTGTCCCATGCGAGGCGGTTGTGCCTCTTACGGGACCATTTCGTGGTTATTTTGTGTTTACACCCTTCGATGGCCACTTCTAATGCTTAAGTCCATTTTTTTCCAAATTTATGTCGTGCACTCAAACCGGGATCCTTGTGATTACGTGATCGGTTCCTACGAGTCATATTGGTCCCGTACGAGTTGTGCGTGACTCTTACGGGACCGTTTTGTGTTTGTTTTACATTTTCACCCTTCTAAGGCATGTTTTTATGCTTAGGTCTAACTTTTTGTAAATTTATGTCGTGCACTGAAACCGGGATCCCCATGACTACGCGGTCGGTTCCTACGAGTGACATTAGTCCCGTGCGAGGTGTTCGTGACTCTTACCGGAATGTTGTGTGTTTGTTTTACGTTTTCACCCTTGGATGGCATGTTTTTACGATTAAGTCTAATTTTTGGCAAATTTATGCCGTACACTCAAACCGTAAGTCCCGTGAATACGCGATCGGTTCCTACGAGTGACATTGGTCCCGTGCGAGGTGTTCGTGACTCTTACAGGAATGTTGTGTGTTTGTTTTACGTTTTCATGCATGGATGGCATGTTTTCATGCTTAAGTCTAATTTTTGGCAAATTTACGTCGTTCACTCAGACCGTAAGTCGCATGACTATGCGGTCGGTTCCTACGAGTCATATTGGACCCGTGCGAGGTGTTCGTGACTCTTACAGTACCGTTTTGTGACTATTTTATGTTTTCACCCTTCGATGGCGTGTTTTTATGCTTAAGTCTATTTTTTGCAAATTTACGTCATACACTCAAACCGGGAGCCCCGTGACTATGCGGTCGGTTCCTTCAAGTCACATTGGTCCCGTGTGAGGTGTTCGTGACTTTTATCGGACCGTTTTGTGTTTGTTTTACGTTTTCACAATTCGATGGCATTTTTTTATGCTTAAGTCTAACTTTTTGTAAATTTACGTTGTACACTCAAACTGGGGGCCCCGGGACTACGCGGTCGGTTCCCACGAGTCACATTGGTCCCATTCAAGGTGTTCATGACTTTTACGATAACATTTCGTGTCTGTTTTACGTTTTCACCCTTTGATGGCATGTTTTTATGGTTAAGTCTAATTTTTTGCAAATTAACGTCGTACACTCAATCCGGGATCCCCGTGAATACGCAGTCGATTCCTATGAGTCACATTGATGTCGTGCGAGGTGTTCGTGACTCTTACCAGACCGTTTATGGTTGTTTTACATTCTCACCATTCGATGGCATGATTTTTATGTTTAAGTCTAATTTTTGCAAATTTATGTGATACACTAAAATCGGGAGCCATATGTCTACGCGATCGGTTCCTATGAGTCACATTGGTCGCATGCGAGGCGTTCGTGACTCTTAGGGGACCTTTTGTGGCTGTTTTGCATTTTTCACCCTTCGATGGCATCTTTTAATGCCTAAGCCTATTTTTTTTTCAAATTTACGTCGTGCACTCAAATCGGGAGTCCCGTGACTACATGGTCGATTCCTATGAGTCATATTGGTCCCGTGCCAGTTGTGCGTGACTCTTACGGGACCATTTTATGTTTGTTTTACATTTTCACCCTGTGATGGCATGTTTTTATGCTTAAATTTAACTTTTTGTAAATTTATGTTGTACACTTAAATCGGGATCCCCGTGACTACACGGTTGGTTTTTACGAGTTACATTGGTCCCGTACGAGGTGTTCGTGCCTCTTACGGGACCATTTTGTGGTTGTTTTATGTTTTCACCCATCGATGGCATGCTTTTATGCTTAAGTATAATTTTTTTCAAATTTACGTCGTACACTCAAACCGGGAAGCACTATGACTACGCGGTCGGTTCCTACGAGTGACATTGGTCCCGTGCGAGGTGTTCGTGACTCTTAACGGAATGTGTTGTGTTCGTTTTACGTTTTCACCCTTGGATGGCATATTTTTATGCTTAAGTCTAAGTTTTTGCAAAATTTACGTCGTACACTTAAACTGGAAGCCCCGTGACTATGCGTCCGGTTCCTATGAGTCAGATTGGTCCCATGCGAGATGTTCGTGGATCTTATGGGACCATTTTGTGGTTGTTTTATGTTTTCACCCTTCGTTGGCATGTTTTTATGCTCAAGTCTAATTTTTTGCAAATTTACGTCGTACACTCAAATCGGGAGCCCCGTGACTACGCGGTCGGTTCCTGCAAGTTGCATTGGTCCCGTACGAGGCATTCATGCCTCTTATAGGACCATTTTGTGGATATTTTACGTTTTCACCCTTCGATGGCATGTTTTTATGCTTAAGTATAATTTTTTGCAAATTTATGTCGTACACTCAAACTGGGAGGCCCTGTGACTACGTGGTCGATTCCTAAGAGTGACATTGGTCCCATGCGAGGTGTTCGTGACTCTTACCAGAATGTGTTGTGTTTGTTTTACGTTTTCATCCTTAGATGGCATGTTTTTATGCTTAAGTCTAATTTTTTTCAAATTTACATGGTGCACTCAAACCGTGATCCCCGTGATTACGCGATCAGTTCCTACGAGTCACATTGGTCCCGTGTGAGGCATTCGTGACTCTTTAGGGATCATTTTTTGGTTACTCTACGTTCTCACCATTCGATGGCATGATTTTATGCTTAACTCTAATTTTTTGCAAATCTACATCGTACACTCAAATCGGGAGCCCCGTGACTACGTGGTCGGTTCCTACGAGTCACAATGGTCCCGTGCGAGGTATTTGAGACTCATATGGGAATGTTTTGTGTTTTTTTACTTTTTCATCCTTCGATGGCATGTTTTTATGTTAAAATATAATTTTTTGCAAATTTACGTCGTTCACTCAAATCGGGATCCCCGTGACAAAAGGATCGGTTCCTACGAGTCACATTGATCCCGTGGGAGGTGTCGTGACTCTTATCGAACTATTTTGTGTTTGTTTTACGTTTTCACCCTTATATGGCATGTTTATATGGTTAAGTTTAATTTTTTTCAAATTTACGTCGTGCACTCAAACCGGGATCCCCGTGATTAAGCGATCAGTTCCTATGACCCACATTCGTCCCGTGTGAGGCGTTCGTGACTCTTACGGGATCGTTTTGTGGTTACTCTACGTTCTCACCATTCGATGACATGATTTTACGCATAAGTCTATTTTTTTTGCAAATCTACGTCGTACACTCAAACCGAGAGCCCCGTGGGTACACGATTTGTTCATATGAGTCACATTGGTCCCGTGCGAGGTGTTGGAGACTCATACAGGAATGTTTTATATTTTTTTACGTTTACATCATTCGATGGCATGTTTTTATGATTAAATATAATTTTTTACAAATTTATGTCGTTCACTCAAACCGGGATCCCCGTGACAAAAGGATCGGTTCCTACGAGACACATTGATCCCGTGGGAGGTGTCGTGACTCTTATCGGACCATTTTGTGTTTGTTTTGCGTTTTCATCCTTAGATGTCTTATTTTTATGCTTAAGTCTAATTTTTTGCAAATTTACGTCATACACTCAAACTAAAAGCCCTGTGACTACGTGATCGGTTCCTACGAGTCACATTGGTCCCGTGCGAGGTGTTCGTGACTCTTACGGGACTGTTTGTGGCTATTTTACATTTTCACCATTTGATGGCATGTTGTTTTGCTCAACTCTATTTTTTTGTAAATTTACGTCATACACTCAAACCGGGAGCCCAATGACTACACGGTCTGTTCCTCGAGTCACATTGGTCCCATGCGAGGTGTTCGTGACTCTTACAGGACCATTTTGAGTTTGTTTTAAGTTTTAAACCTTCGATACGATGTTTTTATGCTTAAGTCAAAATTTTTGTAAATTTACGTCGTACACTCAAATCGGGAGCCCCATGACTACGCGCTCGGTTCCTACGAGTTACATTGGTTCTGTGCGAGGTGTTCGTAACTCTTACCAAAATGTTTTGTGTTTGTTTTACGTTTTCACTCTTGGATGGCATGTTTTTACGCTAAAGTCTAAGTTTTTGCAAATTTATGTCGTACACTCAAACCGAAAGTCCCGTGACTATGCGGTCAAGTCCTACGAGTCACAGTGGTCCCGTACGAGGTGTTCGTGACTCTTACGGGACCGTTTTATGGCTATTTTACATTTTCATCCTTCGATGGCATGTTTTTATGCTTAAGTCTAATTTTTTATAAATTTACGTTGTACACACAAACCGGGAGCCCCATGACTACGTGGTCGGTTCCTCGAGTCAAATTGGTCCCTTGCGAGGTGTTCGTGACTCTTACGAGACCGTTTTGTGTTTGTTTAATGTTTTAACCCTTCGATGCCATGATTTTATGCTTAAGTCAAAATTTCTATAAATTTACGTCGTATACTCAAACCGAGAGCCCCATGACTACGCAGTCGGTTCCTAAGAGTTACATTGGTTCCGTGTGAGGTGTTCGTAACTCTTACGAGAATGTTTTGTGTTTGTTTTCCATTTTCACCCTTGGATGGCTTGTTTTTATGCTCAAGTCTATTTTTTTGCAAATTTTCGTCATACACTCAAACCAACAATCCCGTGACTATGCGGGCAAGTCCTACGAGTCACATTGATCTCGTGCGAGGTTTTCGTGACTCTTACGGGACCATTTTGTGTTTGTTTTACGTTTTCACCCTTCGATGGCATGTTTTTATGCTCAAGTCTAACTCTTTGTAAATTTACATCGTACACTCAAACCGGGAGCACCGTGACTACGCGGTTGGTTCCTACGAGTTACTTTGATCCGTTACGAGGTGTTCGTTACTCTTACCGGACCGTTTTGTGTTTATTTTATGTTTTGACCCTTTGATGGCATGTTTTTATGTTTAAGTCTAATTTTTGGCAAATTTAGGTCGTACACTCAAACCGTAAGTCCCGTGACTACGCGCTCGGTTCCTACGTGTCATATTGGTCCCGTGCGAGGTGTTCGTGACTCTTACAGGACCGTTTTGTGGTTGTTTTACGTTTTCACCCTTGGATGGCATGTTTTTATGCCTAAGTTTATTTCTTTGCAAATTTATGTCGTACACTGAAATCGGGAGCCCCGGGACTAGGCGGTCGGTTCCTGCAAGTCACATTGGTCCCGTGCGAGGTGTTCATGACTTTTACGAGACCGTTTTGTGTCTGTTTTTCATTTTCACCCTTCTATGGCATGTTTTTACGCTTAAGTCTATTTTTTTGTAAATTTACGTCGTACACTCAAGCTGGGAGCCCCGGGACTACGCGATCGGTTCCTACGAGTCACATTGGTCCCATGCAAGGTGGTCATGACTCTTACGGCAACATTTTGTGTTTATTTTATATTTTCACCCTTCGATGAAATGTTTTTATGGTTAAGTCTATTTTTTTGCAAATTAACGTCGTACACTCAAACCGGGATCCCCGTGACTACGCGGTAGGTTTCTACAAGTCACGTTGATGTTGTGCGAGGTGTTCGTGACTCTTATCGGGCCGTTTGTGGTTGTTTTACATTCTCACCATTCGATGGCATGATTTTTATGATTAAGTCTAATTTTTGCAAATTTATGTCATACACTAAAACCGGGAGCCCTATGTCTACGCGATCGGTTCCTACGAGTCACATTGGTCCCATGCGAGGCGTTCGTAACTCTTACTGGACCGTTTTGTGGCTATTTTACTTTTTCACCCTTCGATGGCATGTTTTTATGCTTAAATCCATTTTTTGTAAATTTACATTGTACACTCAAATCGAGAGCCTCGTGACTATGCGGTCAGTTCCAGCGAGTCACATTTGTCCCGAGCGAGGTGTTCGTGACTCTTATGGAATTGTTTTGTGTTTGTTTCATGTTTTCACACTTCGATGTCATGTGTTTCTGCTTCAGTCTAACTTTTTATAAATTTAAGTCGTACACTCAAATCGGGAGCCCCGTAACTACGCGGTTGGTTCCTCCGAGTTACATTGATCCCGTTCGAGGTGTTTGTGACTCTTACCGGACCATTTTATATTTTTTTTGTAAATTTACGTTGTACACTCAAATCGAGAGACAAGGGACTACACGGTCGGATTCTATGAGTCATATTTGTCCCGTGCGAGGCGTCTGTGCCTCTTACGGGACCTTTTGTGTCTGTTTTGCATTTTAACCCTTCGACGGCATCTTTTTATGCTTAAGTCTATTTCTTTCCAACTTTACATCGTGCACTCAAACCGGGAGTCCCGTGACGACGCGATCGATTCCTATGAGTCACATTGGTCCCATGCGAGGTGTTCGTGGATCTTATGGGTCCGGTTTGTGGTTAATTTATGTTTTCAACCTTCAATGGCATGTTTTTATGCTCAAGTCTAATTTTTTGCAAATTTACGTCATACACTCAAATAGAGAGTCCCGTGACTACATGGTCGGTTCCTGCGAGTTGCATTGGTCCCGTACGAGGTGTTCGTGCCTCTTACGGGACCGTTTTGTGGCTGTTTTATATTTTCACCCTTCGATGGCATGCTTTTATGCTTAAGTCTATTTTTTTGCAAATTTATGTCGTACACTCAAACCGGGAGGCCCTATGACTACATGGTCGGTTCCTACGAGTGACATTGGATCTATGCGAGGTGTTCGTGACTATTACCAGAATGTGTTGTGTTTGTTTTACGTTTTCACCCTTGGATGGCATATTTTTATGGTTAAGTCTAATTTTTTTGAAATTTATGTCGTGCACTCAAATCGGGATCCCCGTGACTATGCGGCCAGTTCCTACGAGTCACATTGGTCCCGTGTGAGGCGTTCGTGACTCTTACAGGACCGTTTTGTGATTATTATACGGTCTCACCATTAGATGGCATGATTTTACGCTTAACTCTAATTTTTTGTAAATCTACGTCGTACACTCAAACCGGGAGCCCCGTGACTATGCAGTCGGTTTCTACGAGTCACATTGGTCCCGTGCGAGGTGTTCGAGACACATACATGAACGTTTTGTGTTTGTTTTACATTTTCATCCTTCGATGGTATGTTTTTATGCTTAAATACATTTTTTGCAAATTTACGTCGTTCACTCAAATCGGGATCCCCGTGACAAAACGATCGGTTCCTACGAGTCACATTGGTCTCGTGGGAGGTGTTCGTGACTCTTATCGGACCGTTTTGTGTTTGTTCTACATTTTCACCCTTAGATGGCATGTTTTTATGCTGAAGTATAATTTTTTGCAAATGTATGTCATACACTCAAACTGAAACCCACTTGAGTACGCGATCGGTTCCTACGAGTCACATTGGTCCCGTGCGAGGTGTTCGTGACTCTTACGGGACCATTTTGTGGCTGTTTTACATTTTCAACCTTCGATGGCATGTTTTTATTCTCAAGTCTAATTTTTTGTAAATTTACGTCGTACACTCAAATCGGGAGCCCCATGACTACACGGTTGGTTCCTCGAGTCACATTGGTCCCATGCGAGGTGTTCGTGACTCTTATAGGACCGCTTTGAGTTTGATTTATGTTTTAACCCTTCGATACAATGTTTTTATGCTTAAGTCTAAATTTTTGTAAATTTACGTCGTACAGTCAAATCGGGAGCCCCATGACTACGTGGTTGGTTCCTACGAGTTACATTGGTTCCATGTGACGTGTTCATAACTCTTACCAGAATGTTTTGTGTTCATTTTACGTTTTCACCCTTGGATGGAATGTTTTTATGCTTAAGTCTAAGTTTTTTCAAATTTACGTTGTACACCCAAACCGGAAGTACCGTGACTATGCGGTCAAGTCCTATGAGTCACAGTGGTCCCGTGTGAGGTGTTCATGACTCTTACGGGACCGTTTTGTGGTTGTTTTACATTTTCATCCTTTGATGGCATATTTTTATGCTCAAGTCTAATTTTTTGCAAATTTACGTCGTATACTCAAACTGAGAGCACCATGACTACACGGTCGGTTCCTCGAGTCACATTGGTCCCATGCGAGGTGTTCGTGACTCTTACAGGACCGTTTTGAGTTTGTTTTATGTTTTAACCCTTCGATTCCATGTTTTTATTCTTAAGTCTAAATTTTGGTAAATTTACGTCGTACACTCAAACCGGGAGCCCCATGACTACGCGGTCGGTTCCTAAGAGTTATATTGGTTCCATGTGAGGTGTTCGTAACTCTTACCAGAATATTTTGTGTTTGTTTTACGTTTTCACCCTTGGATGGCATGTTTTTATGCTTAAGTCTAATTTTTTACAAATTTACGTCGTACACTCAAACCGGAAGTCCTGTGACTATGCGGGCAAGTCCTACGTGTTACATTGGTCTCGTACGAGGTGTTCGTGACCCTTTCGGGATCGTTTCGTGTTTGTTTTACGTTTTCACCCTTCGATGGCATGTTTTTATGCTCAAGTCTAACTTTTTGTAAATTTGCATCGTACACTCAAACCGGGAGCACCGTGACTACGCGGTTGGTTCCTACGAGTTACATTGATCCATTACGAGGTGTTCGTGACTCAAACCGTAAGTCCCGTGACTACGCGGTCGGTTCCTAGAGTCATATTGGTCCCGTGCGAGGTATTCGTGACTCTTACAGGACCGTTTTGTGCCTGTTTTATGTTTTCACCCTTCGATGGCATGTTTTTACGCTTAAGTCTATTTTTTTTCAAATTCACGCCGTACACTCAAACCGAGAGCCCCGTGATTACGCGGTCGGTTGCTGCAAGTCATATTGGTCCCGTGCGAGGTGTTCGTGACTTTTATGGAACCGTTTTGTGTCTGTTTTTCGTTTTCACCTTTCGATGGTATGTTTTTATGCTTAAGTCTATTTTTTTATAAATTTACGTCGTATACTGAAACTAGGAGCCTCGGGACTACGCGGTCGGTTCCTACGAGTCATATTGGTCCCATGCAAAGTGGTCATGACTCTTACGACAACATTTTGTGTTTTTTTTATGTTTTCACCCTTCGATGGCATGTTTTTATGGTTAGGTCTAATTTTTTGCAAATTAACATCGTACACTCAAACGGGGATCCCCGTGACTACGCGGTCGGTTCCTACGAGTCACATTGATGTCGTGTAAGGTGTTCGTGACTCTTACCGAACCATGTGTGGTTGTTTTACATTCTCACCATTCGATGGCATGATTTTTATGCTTAAGTCTAATTTTTACAAATTTATGTCATATACTAAAACCGGGAGCCCTACGTCTACGCGATCGGTTCCTACGGCTCACATTGGTCCCATGCGAGGCGTTCGTGACACCTACTGGACTGTTTTGTGGCTATTTTACGTTTTCATCCTTCGATGGCATGTTTTTATGCTTAAATACATTTTTTGTAAATTTACGTTGTACACTCAAATCGAGAGCCCCATGACTACGCGGTCGGATTCTACGACTCACATTTATCCCGTGCAAGGCGTTCATGCCTCTTACGGGACCTTTTGTGGTTGTTTTGCATTTTCACCCTTCGATGGCATCTTTTAATGATTAAGTCTATTTTTCCAAATTTATGCCGTGCACTCAAACCGGGAGTCCCGTGACTACGGGGTGGATTCCTACGAGCCACATTGGTCCAGTGCGAGCTGTGCATGACTCTTACGGGACCGTTTTGTGTTTGTTTTACATTTTCACCCTGCAATGGCATGTTTTTATGCTTAAGTAACTTTTTGTAAATTTATGTCGTACACTCAAACCGGGATCCCCGTGACTACACGGTTGGTTCTTACGAGTAACATTGTTCTTGTACGAGGCGTTCGTGCCTCTTATGGGAACATTTTGTGGTTGTTTTATGTTTTCACCCATCCTTAGCATGCTTTTATGCTTAAGTCTAATTTTTTGCAAATTTACGTCGTACACTCAAACAGGGAAGCCCTGTGACTACGCGGTCGATTCCTACAAGTGACGTTAGTCTCGTGCGAGGTGTTCGTGACTCTTATCGGAATGTGTTGTGTTTGTTTTACTTTTTCACCCTTGGATGGCCATTTATCATGCTTAAGTCTAATTTTTTGCAAATTTACGTCGTACACTTAAACCGGAAGCCCCGTGACTATGAGGTCGGTTCCTATGAGTCAGATTGGTCTCATGTGAGGTGTTCGTGTCTCTTATGGGACGGTTTTATGGCTGTTTTATGTTTTCACTCTTCGATGGCATGTTTTTATGCTTAAGTCTAATTTCTTGCAAATATACGTCGTACACTCAAATCGGGAGCCCCGTGACTACGCGATCGGTTCCTGTGAGTTGCATTGGTCCCGTACGAGGCGTTCGTGCGGCTTACGGAACCCTTTTATGGTTGTTTTATATTTTCATCCATCGATGGCATGCTTTTATGTTTCAGTCTAATTTTTTACAAATTTATGTCGTACACTCAAACCGGGAGGCCCTGTGACTACGCGGTCGGTTCCTACGAGTGACATTGGTCCCATGCGAGGTGTTCGTCACTCTTACCAGAATGTGTTATGTTTGTTTTATGTTTTCACCCTTGGATGGCATGTTTTTATGCTTAAGTGTAATTTTTTTTAAATTTACGTCGTGCACTCAAACCGGGATCCCCGAGACTACGCGATCAGTTCCTATGAGTCACATTGTCCCGTGTGAGGCGCTCGTGACTCTTACGGTACCGTTTAGTGGTTAGTCTACGTTCTCGCCATTCGATGGCATGATTTTTCGCTTAACTCAAATTTTTTTGCAAATCTACGCCGTACACTCAAACCGGGAGCCCCGTGACTACGCGGTCAGTTCCTACGAGTCACATTGGTCCCGTGCGAGGTGTTCGAGACTCATACAAGAATGTTTTGTGTTTGTTTTACGTTTTCACCCTTCAATGGCATGTTTTTATGCTTAAAAATATTTTTTTGCAAATTTACATCGTTCACTCAAACCGGGATCCCTGTGACAAAACGATCGGTTCCTACGAGTCACATTGGTCCCGTGGGAGGTGTTCGTGACTCTTATCGGACCATTTTGTGTTTGTTTTACGTTTTCATGGAATATTTTTATTCTTAACTCTAATTTTTTGCAAATTTACGTCGTACACTCAAACTGAAAGCCCCGTGACTACGCGATCGGTTCCTACAAGTCACATTGGTCCCGTGCAAGGTGTTCGTGACTCTTACGGGACCGTTTTGTGGCTGTTTTACATTTTTACCCTTCGATGGCATGTTTTTATGGTCATGTCTATTTTTTGTAAATTTACATCTTACACTCAAACCGGGAGCCCCATGACTACACGGTTGGTTCCTCGAGTCACATTGGTCCTGTGCGAGGTGTTCGTGACTCTTACAGGACCGTTTTGAGTTTATTTTATGTTTTAACCCTTCGATGCAATGTTTTTATGCTTAAGTCTAAATTTTTGTAAATTTATGTCGTACACTCGAATCGGGAGCCCCATGACTATGCGGCCGATTCCTACGAGTTACATTGGGTCCGTGCGAGGTGTTCGTAACTCTTACCAGAATGTTTTGTGTTTTTTTTACGTTTTAACCCTTGGATGGCATGTTTTTATGCTTAAGTTTAAGTTTTTGCAAATTTACGTCATACATTCAAACTGGAAATCCCATGACTATGCGGTCAAGTCCTACGAGTCAAAGTGGTCCCGTGCGAGGTGTTCGTGACTCTTACGGGACCGTTTTGTGGCTGTTTTACATTTTCATCCATCGATGGCAAGTTTTTATGCTCAAGTCTATTTTTTTGCAAATTTACGTTGTACACTTAAACCAAAAAGCCCTGTGACTACGTGGTCGGTTCCTCGAGTCACATTGGTCCCGTGTGAGGTGTTCGTGACTCTTACGGGATTGTTTTCTGTTTGTTTTATGTTTTAACCCTTTGATGCCATGTTTTTATGCTTAAGTCTAATTTTTTGTAAATTTACGTTGTACACTCAAACCGGGAGCCCCATGACTACGCGATCGGTTCCTAAGAGTTACATTGGTTCCGTGTGAGGTGTTTGTAACTCTTACTAGAATGTTTTGTGTTTGTTTTACGTTTTTTCCCTAGGATGGCATTTTTTTATGCTTATGTCTAAGTTTTTGCAAATTTACATTGTACACTCAAATCGAAAGTCTAGTGACTATGCGGTCAAGTCCCACGAGTCACAGTGTTCCCGTGCGAGGTGTTCGTGACTCTTACGAGACTGTTTTGTGGCTGTTTTACGTTTTTACCCTCCGATGGCATGCTTTTATGCTTAAATCAATTTTTTTACAAATTTACGTCGCACACTCAAACTGAGAGGCCCTGTGACTACGCGATCGGTTCCTACGAGTGACATTGGTCCCATGCGAGGTGTTCGTGACTCTTACCCGAATGTGTTGTGTTTGTTTTACGTTTTCACCCTTGGATGGCATGTTTTTATGCTTAAGTCTAATTTTTTTCAAATTTACGTCGTGCACTCAAACCGGGATCCCCGTGACTATGCGGTCAGTTCCAACAACTCACATTGGTCCCGTGTGAGGCGTTCGTGACTCTTACGGGACAGTTTTGTGGTCATTCTACGTTCTCACCATTCGATGGCATGATTTTATGCTTAACTCTAATTTTTTGCAAATCTACGACGTACACTCAAACCAGGAGCCCCGTGAGTAAGCGGTCGGTTACTACGAGTCACATTGGTCCCGTGCAAGGTGTTCGAGACTTATACAGGAACGTTTTGTGTTTTTTTTTTACGTTTTCACCCTTCGATTGCATGTTTTTATGCTTAAATACAATTTTTTTTCAATTTTACGTCGTTCACTCAAACGAGGATCCCCGTGACAAAACGATCGGTTCCTACGAGTCACATTGGTCCCGTGGGAGGTGTTCATGACTCTTATCGGACCATTTTGTGTTTCTTTTACGTTTTCACCTTTAGATGGCATGTTTTTATTCCTAAGTCTAATTTTTTGCAAATTTACGTCATATGCTCAAACTAAAAGCCCCGTGACCACGCGATCAATTCCTACGACTCAAATTGGTCCCGTGCGAGGTGTTCGTGACTCTTACAGGACCGTTTTGTGGATGTTTTACATTTTCACCCTTCGATGGCATGTTTTTATGTTGAAGTCTAATTGTTTGTAAATTTACGTCGTACCTCAAATCGGGAGCCCCATGACTACGCGGTCAGTTTCTCGAGTCACATTGGTCCCGTGCGAGCTGTTCGTGACTCTTACGGGACCGTTTTGTATTTGCTTTATGTTTTAACCCTTCGATGCCATGTTTTTATGCTTAAGTCTAAATATTTATAAATTTACGCCGTACACTCAAACCGGGAGCCCTGGGACTACGCGGTCAGTTCCTAAGAGTTACATTGGTTCTGTGTGAGGCGTTCGTAACTCTTACAAGAATGTTTTGCCTTTGTTTTAAGTTTTCACCCTTGGATGGCATGTTTTTATGCTTAAGTCTAATTTTTTGGAAATTTATGTCGTACACTCAAACCGGAAGTCCCGTGACTATGCGGGCAAGTCCTACGAGTCACATTGGTCTCGTACAAGGTGTTCGTGACTCTTACGGGACCGTTTCGTGTTTGTTTTAGGTTTTCACCCTTCGATGGCATGTTTTTATGCTCAAGTCTAACTTTTTGTAAATTTACGTCGTACACTCAAACCGTGAGCCCCGTGACTACGCGATCGGTTCCTACGAGTCACATTGGTCCCGTGCGAGGCGTTCGTGGCTAATACGGGACCGTTTTGTGTATTTTTACGTTCTCACCTTTCGATGGAATGTTTTAATGTTTAAGTCTATTTTTTTTCAAATTTATGTCTTACACTCAAAACGGGAGCCCCGTGACTACGCGGTCGGTTCAAACGAGTCACATTGGTCCCGTGCGAGGCGTTCGTACCTTTTACGGGACCATTTTGGAATTGTTTTATGTTCTCACCATTCGATGGCATGACTTTATGCTTAAGTCTAATTTTTGCAAATTTACGTCGTACAGTCAAACCGGGAGCCCCGTGACTACGCGGTCAGTTTCTACGAGTCACATTGGTCCCGTGCGAGGTGTTCGTGACTCTTACGAGTCTGCTTTGTGCTTATTTTACGTTTTCATCCTTCGACGGCATGTTTTTATGCTGAAGTCTAACTTTTTGCAGATTAACATTGTACACTCAAACCGGGAGCCCCATGACTATGCGGTCGGGTCCTGCGAGTCGCATTAGTCTCTTGCGAGGTGATCTTGACTCTTACGGGGTCATTTTTTTGTTATTTTTCGTTCTCACCCTTCAATGGCATGTTTTTATGCTTGAGTCTATTTTTTTTTCAAATTTACCTCGTACACTCAAACCTGGAGCCCCGTGACTATGCGGCCGGTTCCTGCGAGTCACATTGTTACCGTACGACGTGTTCATGACTCTTACCGGACCGTTTTATTATTATTTTACGTTCTTACCATTCGATGGCATGATTTTTATACTTAAGTCTATTTTTTGCAAATTTATGTCATAAACTCAAACCGAGATCCCCATGACTAGGCGATCGGTTCCTACGAGTCACATTGGTCCCGTGGGAGGTGTTCGTGACTCTTATCGGACCATTTTGTGTTTATTTTGAATTTTCACCCTTCGATGGCATTCTTTTATGCTTAAGTGTAATTTTTTGCAAATTTACGCCGTACACTCAAACCAGGAGCCCCATGCTACGCGATCGGATCCTGCGAGTCAAAATTATCCCGTGCGACGTGTTCTTGACTCTTACGGGATCGTTTTGTGGTTGTTTTACGTTCTCACCCTTCGATGGTATGTTTTTATGCTTAAGTCTAATTTTTTTCAAATTTACGTTGTACACTCAAACCTGGAGCCTCGTGACTACGCGATCGGTTCCTATGAGTCACATTGGTGCCGTGTGTGGTTTCGTGAGTTTTACCGGACCGTTTCGTGGTTGTTTTATGTTCTCACCATTCGATGGCTTGATTTTTATGCTTAAGTCTATTTTTTGCAAATTTACGTCGTACACTCAAATTGGGAGCCCCGTGACTACGCGGTCGGTTCTTACGAGTCACATTGGTCCCGTGCGGGGCGTTTGTGACTCTTACCAGACCGCTTTGTGGATATTTTACGTTTTCACCCTTCGATGGCATGTTTTGATGCTTAAATCTATTTTTTTGCAAATTTATGTTGTACACTCAAATCGGGAGCCCCGTGACTACGCGATCGGATCCTATGAGTCACATTGGTCCCGTGCGAGGCGTTCGTGCCTCTTACGGGACCATTTTGTGGTTATTTTGCGTTTTCACCCTTCGCTGGCATCTTTTAATGCTAAAGTCTAAGTTTTTCCATATTTACGTCGTGCACTCAAATCGAGAGCCCCGCGACTACGTCGTCGGTTCCTACGAGTCATATTGGTCCCGTACGAGTTGTGCGTGACTCTTACGAGACCGTTTTGTGTTTATTTTACATTTTCACCCTTCGATGGCTTGTTTTTATACTTAAGTCTTACTTTTTTGTAAATTTATGTCGTAGACTCAAATTGGGAGCCCGTGACTACGCGGTTGGTTCCTACAAGTTACATTGGTCCCGTATGATGCTTTTACATTTTCAGCTTTCGATGGAATGTTATTATGCTTATGTCTAATTTTTTGTAAATTTACATCGTACACTCGAATCGGGAGCCCGTGACTACGCAGTCGGTTCGTACGAGTCACATTGGTCCCATGCGAGGCGTTTGTGACTCTTACGGGATCATTTTGAGGTTGTTTTTACGTTCTCACAATTCGATGGGATGATTTTATGATTAAGTCTGATTTTTTAAAAATTTACGTCGTACACTCAAACTGGAAGTCCCGTTTGACGTGGTCGTGACTCTTACAGGACCGTTTTGTGTTTTTTTTTACGTTTTCACCCTTCGACGACATATTTTTATGCTTAAGTCTAACCTTTTACAAATTTACATCGTACACTCAAACCGAGAGCGCAGTGACTACTCGATCGGTTCCTACGACTTACCTTCATCTCGTGCGAGGTGTTTGTGACTCTCATGGGACCGTTTGTGGCTATTTTACGTTTTCACCCTTTGATGGCATTTTTTATGCTTAAGTCTATTTTTTGTAAATTTACGTCGTACACTCAAATCGGGAGACCCGTCGCTACGCGATCGGTTCGTTCGGGTCACATTGGTCCCGTGTGAGGTGTTCGTGACCCTTACGGGACCGTTTTATGGCTGTTTTATATTTTCACCCTTCGATGGCATCTTTTTCATGCTCCAGTCTAATTTTTTGCAAATTTATGTCGTACACTCAAACCGGGACCCCGGTGACTACGCTGTCGGTTCCTACGAACCACATTGGTCCCGTGTGAGGCGTTCATGACTCTTACGGGACCGTTTTGTGTTTGTTTTACTTTTTCACACTTCGATGACATGTTTTTATGCTTAAGCCTATTTTTTGCAAATTTACGTCCGACACTTAAATTGGGAGGCCCGGGACTACGCGGTCGGTTCCTACGAGTCACATTGGTCCCATGCTAGGTGTTCGTGAATCTTACGGGAACAATTTGTGTTTATTTTATGTTTTCACCCTTCGATGGCATGTTTTTATGGTTAAGTCTAATTTTTTGCGAATTTACATCGTACACACAAACCAGGATCCCCGTGAATACGCGATCGGTTCCTACGAGTCACATTGATGTCGTGCGAGCGGTTCGTGACTCTTACCGAACCGTTTTGCAGTTGTTTTACATTCTCACCATTCGATGGCATGATTTTTATGCTTAATTCTAATTATTACAAATTTACGTTGTACACTAAGACTGGGAGCCCCGTGAATACGCGACCAGTTCCTACGAGTCACATTAGTCCCGTGCAAGGCGTTCGTGACTCTTACCGGACTGTTTTGTGGCTATTTTATGTTTTCACCCTTCGAGGGAATTGTTTTTTGCTTAAATCTATTTTTTTAAAATTTACGTTGTACACTCAAATCGGGAGCCCCGTGACTATGCGATCGGATTGTACGAGTCACATTGGTCCAATGCGAGGCGTCTGTGCCTCTTACGGGACCATTTTGTGGTTGTTTTGAATTTTCACCCTTCGATGGCATCTTTTAATGTTTAAGTCTATTTTTTTCCAAATTTACGTCGTGCACTCAAACCGAAAGCCCCGTGAGTACGTGGTCAGTTCCTACTAGTCACATTGGTTCCGTGCGAGTTATGCGTGACTCTTACGAAACCGTTATGTGTTTGTTTTACGTTTTCACCCATTCGATGGAATGTTTTTATGCTTAAGTCTAACTTTTTTTAATTTATGTCGTACACTCAAATCGAGAACCCCGTGACTACACGCTTGGTCCCTATGAATTACATTGGTCCCGTTCGAGGCGTTCGTGCCTCTTACGGGACCATTTTGTGGTTGTTTTACGTTTTCATCCTTCGATGGCATGCTTTTATGCTTATGTCTAATTTTTTAAAAATTTACGTCAGACACTCAAATAGGGAGCCCCATGACTACGTGGTCGGTTCCTACGAGTGACATTGGTCCCGTAAGAGGTGTTCGTGACTCTTAACGAAATGTGTTGTGTTTGTTTTACATTTTCCCCCTTGGATGGCATGTTTTTATGCTTAAGTCTAATTTTTTGCAAATATACATCGTATACTTAAACCGGAGGCCCCGTGACTATGAGGTCTGTTCCTATGACTCACATTGGTCCCGTACGAGGTGTTCGTGACTCTTACGGGACCGTTTTGTGATTGTTTTACGTTTTCACCCTTCAATGACATGTTTTTATGCTCAAGTCTAATTTTTTGTAAATTTATGTCGTACACTCAAACCGAGATCCCCGTGACTACGCGGTCGGTTCCTGCGAGTCACATTGGTCCCGAGCGAGGTGTTCGTGACTCTTACGGGACCTTTTTGTGTTTGTTTTATGTTTTCACCATTCGTTGGAATGTTTTTACGCTGAATTCTAACTTTTTGTAAATTTATGCCGTACACTCAAACCGGGAGCCCCGTGACTACGCGGTTGGTTCCTACGAGTTACATTGATCCCGTGCGAGGTGTTCATATCTCTTACCAGACCGTTTTGTGTTTGTTTTATGTTTTCCGTCTTTGATGGCACGCTTTTATGTTTAAGTCTATTTTTTTCAAATTTACGTCGTACACTCAAACCAGGAGCCCCGTGACTACGTGGTCGATTCCTACGAGTCACATTGGTCCTGTGCGAGGCATTCGTGACTCTTAGGGAACCGTTTTGTGGTTGTTTTAAGTTCTCACCATTCGATGGCATGATTTTACGCTTAACTCTATTTTTTTTCAAATTTATGTCGTACACTCAAATCGGGAGCCCCGTGACTATGCGGTCGGTTCCTACGAGTCACATTGGTCCTCTGTAAGGTGTTCGTGACTCTTACCGGAATATTGTGTGTTTGTTTCATGTTTTCACCCTTGGATGGCATGTTTTCATTCTTAAGTCTAACTTTTTTACAAATTTACGTTGTACACTTAAATTGGGAGCTCAGTGACTACGCGGTCGATTTCTACGACTTACCTTCGTCTCTGCGAGGTGTTCGTGACTCTTACGAGACCATTTTGTGTTTTTTTTACATTTTCACCCTTCGATGGCATTTTTATGCTTAAGTATGTTTTTTTGTAAATTTACGTCGTGTAGTTAATTCGGGAGACCCGACTACCCTCAGGTTCTTTCGAGTCACATTAGTCCCGTGCAAGGTGTTCTTGACCTTTACAGGACTGTTTTGTGGCTGCTTTACATTTTCATCCTTCGATGAGGTCTTTTCTATGATCCAATCCAATTTTTTGGCAATTTACATCATACTCTCAAACCTAGAGCCTCGTGACTACACGATCAGTTCCTATGAGTCACATTGGTGCAATGCGAGGTCTTCGTGACTCTTACCGGACCGTTTGTGGTTGTTTTATGTTCTTACCATTCGATGGCTTGATTTTTATGCTTGAGTCATTTTTTTATAAATTTGCGTCATACACTAAAATCGGGAGCCCCCTGACTACGCGGTTGGTTCCTACGAGTCACATTGGTCCCATGCGAGGTGTTCGTGTCTCTTACCAGACCGTTTTGTGGCTATTTTACGTTTTCACCCTTCGATGGCATGTTTTTATGCTTAAATCTAATTTTTTACAAATTTACGTTGTACACTCAATCTGGGAGCCCAGTGACTACGCAGTCAGATCCTACTAATCACATTGGTCCAGTGGGAGGCGTTCGTGCCTCTTACGGGACCATTTAGTAGTTGTTTTTTGTTTTCACCCTTTGATGTCATCTTTTAATTCTTAAGTCATTTTTTTCCAAATTTACGTCATACACTCAAATCGGGAGCCCCGTGACAACGCGGTCGGTTCCTACGAGTCACATTGGTCCCGTGCGAGGCGTTCGTGACTCTAATGGGATTGTTTTGAGGTTGTTTTATGTTCTCACCATTCGATGGCATGATTTTACACTTAAGTCTAATTATTTATAAATTTATATCGTACACTCAAACCGGGAGTCCCGTGACTACGCGGTCGGTTCCTACGAGTTACATTGCTCCCGTGCGAGGCATTCATGACTCTTACGGGATCGTTTTGAGGTTGTTTTAGGTTCTCACCATTCGATGACATGATTTTACGCTTAAGTCTAATGTTTTACAAATTTATGTCGTACACTCAAACCCGGAACCCCGTGACTACGCGGTCGGTTCCTACAAGTCACATTGGTCCCGTACGAGGTGGTCGTGACTCTTACGGGATCATTATGTGTTTGTTTTACATTTTCACCATTCGACGGCATGTTTTTATGCTTAAGTCTAACTTTTTACAAATATTCATCGTACACTCAAATCGAGAGAGTAGTGACTACGCGGTCGGTTCCTACGACTTACCTTCATCTCGTGCGATGTGTTCGTGACTCTTACGGGACCGTTTGTGGTTGTTTTAGGTTTTCACCCTTCGATCGCATTTTTTATGCTTAAGTTTATTTTTTTGCAAATTTACGACTTACACTCAAACCGGGGGCCCCATGACTACGCGGTCGGTTCCTGCGAGTCACATTGGTCCCGTGCGACGTGTTCTTGACTCTTACGGGACCGTTTTGTGTTTGTTTTATGTTTTCACCCTTTAATGGCATGTTTTTATGTGTAAGTCTAACTTTTTGTAAATTTACGTCGTACATTCAAACTGGGGTCCCGTGACTACGCGGTTCGTTCTTACGCGTTACATTGATCCCATGCGAGGTGTTTATGACTCTTACCGGACCGTTTTGTATTTGTTTAATATTTTCACCCATCGATGGCATGCTTTTACGTTTAGGTTTAATTTTTTTAAAATTTATGTCGTACACTAAAATTGGGATCCCTGTGACTATGCGATCGATTTCTACGAGTCACATTGGTCCCGTGCGATGCATTCGTGACTCTTGGGGGACCATTTTGTGGATTTTTACATTCTCACCATTCAATGGCATGTTTTTATGCTTAAGTCTAATTTTTTTCAAATTTATGTCTTACACTCAAACAGAGAGCACCATGACTAGGTGGTCGGGTCCTGCGAGTCACATTGGTCCCGTGCGAGGTGTTCTTGACTCTTACGGGATCGTTTTGTGGTTGTTTTATGTTCTCACCTTTTGATGGCTTGTTTTTAAGATTAAGAGTAATTTTTTTCAAATTTACGTCGTACACTCAAACCGGGAGCCCCGTGACTACACGGTCAGTTCCTACGAGTCATATTGGTCCCGTGTGAGTTGTGCGTGAATCTTATGGGACTGTTGTGCGTTTATTTTACATTTTCACCCTTCTATGTCATGCTTTTAAGCTTAAGTCTAACTTTTTGTAAATTTATTTCGTACAATCAAACCGGGAGCCCCATGACTACATGCCTGGTTCCTACGAGTTACATTGGTCCTGTATGACGCGTCTGTGCTTCTTTCAGGACCATTTTGTGGTTGTTTTAAGTTTTCACCCATCGATGGCATGTTTTTATGCTTAAGTCTAATTTTTTGCAAATTTATGTCGTACACTCAAATCGGGAGCCCCGTTATTAAGCGATCGATTCCTACGAGTGATATTGGTCCTGTGTAAGGTGTTCGTGACTCTTACCGGAATGTGTTGTGTTTGTTTTTTATTTTCACCCTTGGATGGCATGTTTTTATGCTTAGGTCAATTTTTTTGCAAATTTACGTTGTACATTGAAATCGGAAGTCCCGTGACTACGCGGTCGGTTCCTATGAGGCACATTGGTCCCGTGCGAGGTGTTCATGACTCTTACGGGACCATTTTATGGTTGTTTTACATTTTCACCCTTCGATAATATGTTTTTATGCTCAAGTCTAATTTTTTGCAAATTTATGACGTACACTCAAACTGGGAGCCCCGTGACTATGCGGTCGGTTCCTACTAGTCACATTGTCCCGTGCGAGGTGTTCGTAACTCTTACGGGACCGTTTTGTGTTTTTTTTATGTTTTCACCCTTCGATGGCATGTTTTTATGCTTAAGTCTAACTTTTTGTAAATTTATGTCGTACACTCAAACCGGGAGCCCTGTGACTACGCGGTTGGTTCCTACGAGTTACATTGATCCCGTGCGAGGTGTTCATGATTCTTACCTGGCTATTTTGTGTTTTTTGTATGTTTTCATCCTTCGATGGCATGTTTTTATTCTTAAGTCTAACTTTTTTGTAAATTTACGTCGTACACTCAAACTAGGAGCCCCGTGACTACACAGTCGGTTCCTACGAGTCACATTGGTCCTTTGCGAGGCATTCGTGACTTTTACGGGATCGTTTTGAGGTTTTTTTACGTTCTCACAATTCGATGGCATGATTAAAAGCTTAAGTCTAATATTTTACAAATTTACGTCGTACAATCAAATCGAGAGCCCCGTGACTACGCGGTCGGTTCCTACATGTCACAATGGTCCAGTACGAGGTGGTCGTGACACTTATGGGACCGTTTTGTGTTTATTTTACATTTTTACCCTTTGACGGCATGTTTTTATGCTTAAGTCTAACTTCTTGCAAATTTACATCGTACACTCAAACTGAGAGCACAGTGACTACGCGGTCGGTTCCTACGACTTACCTTCATCTCGTGCGAGGTGTTCGTGACTCTTACGGGACCGTTTGTGGTTGTTTTATATTTTCAACCTTCGATGGCATTTTTTGTGCTTAAGTATAATTTTTTGCCAATTTTCATCGTACACTCAAACCGGGAGCTCCGTGACTATGCGGTCGGTTCCTTCGAGTAACATTGGTCCCGTGCGAGGTGTTCATGACTCTTATGGGACCATTTTGTGTTTGTTTTACGTTTTCACCCTTCGATGGCATGTTTTTGTGCTTAAGTCTATTTTTTGCAAATTTACGTCGTACACTCAAACTGGGAGCCCCGGGACTACGCGGTCGGTTACTACGTGTCACATTGGTCCCATGAAAGGTGTTCGAGACTCTTACGGGAATATTTTGAGTTTGTTTTATATTTTCGCCCTTCGATTACTTGTTTTTATGGTTAAGTCTAATTTTTTGTAAATTTACGCCGTACACTCAAATCGGGATCCCTGTGACTACGCGGTCGGTTTCTACGAGTCACATTGATTCCGTGCGAGGTGTTCGTGACACTTACCGGACCGTTTTTGGTTATTTTACATTCTCACCATTCGATGGCATGATTTTATGCTTAAGTCTAATTTTTGCAAATTTACGTCGTACAATAAAACCGAGAGCCCCGTGTCTACGCGATCGGTTCCTACGAGTCACATTGGTCCTGTGCGAGGCGTTCATGACTCTTACAGGATCGTTTTGTTGCTATTTTACATTTTCACCCTTCGATGGCATGTTTTTATGCTTAAATCTACTTTTTTTGTAAATTTACATTGTACACTCAAATCGGGAGCCCCGTGACTATGAGGTCGGATTCTAATAGTCACATTGGTCCCATGTGAGGCGTCCGCGCCTCTTACGGGACCATTTTGTGGTTGTTTTTCATTTTCACCCTTCGATGTCATCTTTTAATGCTTAAGGTTTTTTTTTGTTTCCAAATTTACGTGGTGCACTCAAACCGGAAGACCCGCGACTACGCGGTCGGTTCCTACGAGTGACATTGGCCCCGTGCGAGGTGTTCGTGACTCTTACCAGAATGTGTTGTGTTCATTTTACATTTTCACCGTTGGATGGCATGTTTTTATGCTTAAGACTAATTTTTTGCAAATTTACGTCGTACACTTAAACCGGAAGCCCCGTGACTATGCAGTCGATTCCTATGAGTCACATTCATCCCGTGCGAGGTTTTGTGACTCTTACGGGACCGTATTATGGTTGTTTTACATTTTCACCCTTCGATGGCATATTTTTATGCTCAAGTCGATTTTTTTGCAAATTTACATCATACACTCAAATTGGGGGCCCCGTGACTACGCGATCGGTTCATGCGAGTCACATTTGTCCCTAGCGAGGTGTTCGTGACTTTTACATGATCGTTTTGTGGTTGTTTTATGTTCTCACCCTTCGATGACATGTTTTTATGATTAACTCTAATTTTATTCAAATTTATGTCGTACACTCAAACCTGGAGCCCCGTGACTACATGGTCGGATCCTACGAGTCACATTGGAGCCGTGCGAGGTGTTCGTGACTCTTACCGGACCGTTTTGTGGTTGTTTTACGTTCTCACCATTCTTTGGCAAGATTTTTATGCTTAAGTATAATTTTTGCAAATTTACGTCGTACACTCAAACGGGGAGCCCCGTGACTACGCGACCAGTTCCTACGAGTCACATTGGTCCCGTGCGAGGCGTTCGTGACTCTTACCGGACCGTTTTGTGGCTATTTTACATTTTCACCCTTCGATTCCATGTTTTTATGCTTAAATCTAATTTTTCGCAAATTTATGTTGTACACTCAAATCGGGAGCCCCGTGACTACGCGGTCGGATCCTACGATTCATATTGGTCCTCTGCGAGGCGTTCGTGCCTCTTACGGGACCGTTTTGTAGCTGTTTTGCATTTTCACCCCTTCGATGACATATTTTAATGCTAAAGTCTAAGTTTTTCCAAATTTATGTCGGGCACTCAAATCGAGAGGCCCGTGACTACGTGGTCAGTTCCTACGAATCACATTAGTCCCGTGCGAGTTGTGCGTGACTCTTAAGGGACCGTTTTGTGTTTATTTTACATTTTCACCCTTCGATGACATGTTTTTAAGCTTAAGTGTAACTTTTTGTAAATTTATGTCATACACTCAAACCGAGAGCCCCGTGACTACGCGGTTGGGTCCCACGAGTTACATTGGTCCGGCGTGAGGTGTTCGTGACTGTTACGGGAATGTTGTGTGTTTGTTTTACATTTTCACCCTTGGATCGCATGTTTTTATGCTTAGGTCTAATTTTTTGCAAATTTACGTCGTACACTCAAATCTGAAGTCCCGTGACTACGCGATCATTTCCGACAAGTCACATTGGTCCCGTGCGAGGTGTTCGTGACTCTTACGGAACCGTTTTGTGGCTGTTTTACATTTTCACCTTTCGATGGCATGTTTTTATGCTCAAGTCTATTTTTTTACAAATTTACATCGTACACTCAAACCGGGAGCCCCGTGACTACGTGATCGGTTCTTATCAGTCGCATTGGTCCCGTGTGAGGTGTTCGTAACTCTTACAAGACCGTTTTGTGTTTTTTTTACGTTTTCACCCTTCGATGGCATGTTTTTATGGTTAAGTCTAAATTTTTGTAAATTTAGGTCGCACACTCAAACCGGGAGACCCGTGACTACGCGATCGGTTCCTACGAGTCACATTGATCCCGTGTGAGTTGTTCGTGACTCTTACCGGACCGTTTTGTGCTTGTTTTATGTTTTCACCCTTCGATGGCATTCTTTTATATTTAAGTCTATTTTTTAAAAATATACGTCGTACACTCGAACCGGGATCCCCGTGACTACGTTGTCGGTTCCTACGAGTCACATTGGTACCGTGCGAGGCGTTCGTGACTCTTACGGGATCGTTTTGAGGTTATTTTATGTTCTCACCATTCGATGGCATGATTTTACGCTTAAGTCTAATTTTTCATAAATTTACGTCGTACACTCAAACCGGGAGCCTCGTGACTACGCGGTCAGTTTCTACGAGTCACATTGGTCCCGTGCAAGGTGGTCGTGTCTCTTACAGGAACATTTTGTGTTTGTTTTACATTTTCACCCTTTGACAGCATGTTTTTATGCCTAAGTCTAACTTTTGACAAATTTTCATCGTACACTCAAACTGAGAGCGCAGTGACTACGCAGTCGATTCCTACGACTTACCTTAGTCTCGTGCGAGGTGTTCGTGACTCTTACGGGCCCGTTTGTGGCTGTTTTACATTTTCACCCTTCGATCACATTTTTTATGCTTAAGTCTATTTTTTGTAAATTTACATCGTGTCCTCAAACCGGGAGACCCGTGACCAGGCAAACGGTTCCTTCGGGTCACATTGGTCCCGTGCGAGTTGTTCGTGACCCTTTTGAGATCGTTTTGAGGCTATTTTACATTTTTATCCTTCGATGGAATATTTTTTATGCTCTAGTCTAATTTTGGTAAATTTAAGTCTTACACTAAAATCGGCAGCCCCGTGTCTACGCGGTCGGTTCCAACGAGTCACATTGGTCCTGTACGAGGCGTTCGTGACTCTTATCGAACCGTTTTGTGGCTATTTTACGTTTTCACCCTTCGATAGCATGTTTTTGTGCTTAAATATATTTTTGGTGAATTTATGATGTACACTCAAATCGGGAGCCCCATGACTATGCGGTTGGATTCTACGAGTCACATTGGTCCCGTGCGAGGCGTCCATGCCTCTTACCAGACCATTTTGTGGATGTTTTGTGTTTTCACCCTTCGAAGGCTTCTTTTAATTCCCAAGTCTATTTTTTCCCAAATTTATCTCGTGCACTCAAATCGGGAGACCCATGACTACGCGATCGATTCCTACGAGTCACAATTGTCCCGTGCGAGTTGTACGTGACTCTTACAGGAACGTTTTGTGTTTGTTTTACATTTTCACCCTTCGATGGCATGTTTTTATGCTTAAGCCTAACTTTTTGTAAATTTATATCGTACACTCCAATCGGGATCCCCGTAACTACACAGTTGGTTCCTACGAGTTACATTGGTCCCAAACGAGGCGTTCGTGCCTCTTACGGGACCATTTTGTGGTTGTTTTACATTTTCACCCTTTAATGGCATACCTTTACGCTTAAGTTTATTTTTTTCAAATTTACGTCGTACACTCACACCGGGAAGCCCCGTGACTACGCGGTCGGTTCCTACGAGTGACATTGGTCCCGTACGAGGTGTTCGTGACTCTTACCGGAATATGTGGTGTTTGTTTTACGTTTTCACCTTGGATGGCATGTTTTTATGCTTAAGTCTATTTTTTTGCAAATTTATGTCGTACACTTAAACCGGAAGCCCCGTGACTATGCGATCGGTTTCTATGAGTCACATTGGTCCCGTGCGAGGTGCTCATGACTCTTACGAGACCATTTCGTGGTTGTTTTACGTTTTCATCCTTCGATGGCATTTTTTATGCTCAAGTCTAGTTTTTTGCAAATTTACGTCGTACACTCAAATCGGGAGCCCTGTGCCTATACGGTCGATTCCAGCGAGTCACATTTGCCCCGAGCGACGTTTTCGTGACTCCTACGGGACCGTTTTGTGTTTGCTTTACATTTTCACCCTTCGATGTCATGTTTTATGCTCAGGTCTTACTTTTTGTAAATTTACGTCGTACACTGAAATCGGGAACTCCGTGACTACGCGATTGGTTCCTACATGTTACATTGATCCCGTGCGAGGTGTTCGTGACTCTTACCGGACCGTTTTGTGTTTGTTTGATGTTTTCAACCTTCGATGGCATGTTTTTATGTTTAAGTCTAATTTTTTTTAAAATTTATGTCGCACACTCAAACCGGGAGCCCCGTTACTATGCGATCAGTTCCTACGAGTCACATTGGTCCCGTGTGAGGCGTTCGGGACTCTTACGGGATTGTTTTGTTGTTGTTTTACATTCTCACCATTCGATGGAATGATTTTTCGAATAACTCTAAATTTATGCAAATTTACGTCGTACACTCAAATCGGGAGCCCCGTGACTACGCAGTCGGTTCCTACGAGTCACATTGGTCCCGTGCGAGGTGTTCGAGATTCATTCGGGAATGTTTGGTGTTTGTTTTACGTTTTCACCCTTCGATGGCATTTTTTTATGCTTAAGTCTAATTTTTTACAAATTTACATCGTACACTCAAACCGAGATCCCCGTGACAATGCGATCGTTTCCTACGAGTCACAATGGTCCCGTAGGAGGTGTTCGTGACTCTCATCGGACTGTTTTGTGTTTGTTTTATGTTTTCACCCTTAGATGGCATGTTTTTATGCTTAAGTCTATTTTTTGCAAATTTACCTCGTACTCTCAAACCGGAAGCCCCGTGACTACGCGATCGATTCCTACGAGTCACATTGGTCCCGTATGAGGTGTTCGTGACTCATACGGGACCATTTTGTGGATGTTTTACATTTTCACCCTTCCATGGCATGCTTTTATGCTCAAGTCTATTTTTTTGTAAATTTACATCGTACACTCAAAGCGGGAGCCCCGTGACCACGCGGTCGGTTCCTGCGAGTCACATTGGTCCCCTGCGAGGCGTCCGTACCTCTTACGGGACAATTTTGTGGGTGTTTGGCGTTTTCACCCTTCGATGGCATCTTTTAATGCTTAAGTATATTTTTTTCCAAATTTACGTCGTGCACTCAAACCGGGAGACCCATGACTACGCGGTCGGTTCCTACAAGTCACATTGGTCCCGTGCGAGTTGTGCATGACTCTTATGGGACCGTTTTGTGTTTGTTTTACATTTTCACCCTTCGATGGCTTATTTTTATGCTTAAGTCTAACTTTTTGTAAATTTATGTCATACACTCAAACTAGGATCCCTGTGACTACACAGTTCGTTCCTACAACTTACATTGGTCCCGTACGAGGCGTTCGTGCCTCTTACGGGACCATTTTGTGGTTGTTTTACATTTTCACCCTTCGATGGCAAGCTTTAATGCTTAAGTCTAATTTTTTTCAAATTTATGTCGTACACTCAAACCGGGAAGCCCCGTGACTACGCAGTCGGTTCCTACGGGTGACATTTGTCCCATACGAGGTGTTCGTAACTCTTACGTGACCGTTTTGTGTTTGTTTTATGTTTTCACCCTTCGATGGCATGTTTTTATGCTTAAGTCTATTTTTTTTAAAATTTATGTGGTACACTCAAACCGGGAGCCCCGTGACTACGCGGTTGGTTCCTACGAGTTACATTGATCCCGTGCGAGGTGTTCGTGACTCTTTCCTGACTATTTTGTGTTTGTTTTATGTTTTCACCCTTCGATGGCATGTTTCTACGCTTAAGTCTAACTTTTTTTAAATTTACGCCGTACACTCAAATCGGGAGCCCCGTGACAACATGGTCGGTTCCTATGAGTCACATTGGTCCTGTGCGAGGCGTTCATGACTCTTACGGGACCGTTTTGTGTTTATTTTACATTTTCACCCTTCCATGGCATGTTTTTATGCTTAAGTCTATTTTTTTGCAAATTTACGTCGTACACTCAAACTGGGTGCCCCGGGACTACGCGGTCGGTTACTTCGAGTCACATTGGTCCCATGCAAGGTGTTCATGACTCTTACGGGAATATTTTATGTTTGTATTCCATTTTCACCCATCGATGGCTTGTTTTTATGGTTAAGTCTAATTTTTTATAAATTTACGTTGTACACTCAAATCGGGATCCCCGTGACTACGCAATCGGTTCCTATGAGTCACATTGATGCCGTGCGAGGTGTTCGTGACTCTTACCGGACCGTTTTGTTGTTATTTTACATTCTCACCATTCGATGGCATGATTTTATGCTTAAGTCTAATTTTTGCAAATTTACGTCGTACAATAAAACCGACAGCCTCATATCTACGCGATCGGTTCCTACGAGTCACATTGGTCCTGTGCGAGGCGTTCATGACTCTTATCGGACCTTTTTGTTGCTATTTTACGTTTTCACCCTTCGATGGCATGTTTTTAAGCTTAAATCTATTTTTTTGTAAATTTACGTTGTACACTCAAATCGGGAGCCCTGTGACTATGCGGTCAGATTCTACTAGTCACATTGGTCCCACGTAAGGCGTCCGCGCCTCTTGCGGGACCATTTTGTGACTATTTTGAATTTTCACCCTTCTATGTCATCTTTTAATGCTTAAGTTTTTTTTTGTTTCCAAATTTACGTCGTGCACTCAAACCGGGAGACCCGCGACTACGCGATCAATTCCTACGAGTGACATTGGCCCCGTGCGAGTTATTCGTGACTCTTAGCGGAATGTGTGGTGTTTATTTTACATTTTCACCGTTGGATTTCATGTTTTGATGCTTAAGTCTAATTTTTTGCAAATTTACATTATACACTTAAATCGGAAGCCCCGTGACTATGCGGTCGATTCCTATGAGTCACATTCGTCCCGTGTGAGGTTTCGTGACTCTTACGGGACCCTTTTGTGGTTGTTTTACGTTTTCACCCTTCGATGGCATGTTTTTAGGCTCAAGTCTATTTTTTGCAAATTTACATCGTACACTCAAACCGGGAGCCCCGTGACTACGCGGTCGGTTCATGCCAGTCACATTTGTCCCTAGCGAGGTGTTCGTGACTCTTATGTGATCGTTTTTTGGTGGTTTTATATTCTGACCCTTTGATGGCATGTTTTTATGCTTAAGTCTAATTTTATTAAAATTTATGTCGTACACTCAAACCTGGATCCCCGTGACTACACGGTCGGATCCTACGAGTCACATTGGTGCCCTGCGAGGTGTTCGTGACTCTTACGGGACCGTTTTGTGGTTGTTTTACGTTCTCACCATTGGATGACAAGATTTTTATGCTTAAGTCTAATTTTTGCAAATTTACGTTGTACACTCAAATCGGGTGCCCCATGACTACGCGACCAGTTCCTACGAGGCAATTGGTCCCGTGCGAGGCGTTCGTGACTCTTACCGGACCGTTTTGTCGCTATTTTACGTTTTCACCCTTCGATCCCACGTTTTTATGCTTACATCTATTTTTTTGCAAATTTTTGTTGTACACTCAACCTGGGAGCCCCGTGACTACGCGGTCGGATCCTACGAGTCATATTGGTCCTGTTCGAGGCGTCCGTGCCTCTCACGGGACCATTTAGTAGCTGTTTTGTATTTTCACCCTTCGATGGCATCTTTTAATGCTAAAGTCAGTTTTTCCAAATTTATGTCGTGCACTCAAACCGAGAGCCCCGTGACTACGTGGTCGGTTCCTACGAGTCACATTGGTCCCGTGCGAGTTGTGCGTGACTCTTACGGGACCGTTTTGTGTTTATTTTATATTTTCACCCTTCGATGATATATTTTTAAGCTTAAGTCTAACTTTTTGTAAATTTATGTCATACAGTCAAACCGGGAGCCCCATGACTACGCGGTTGGTTCCTACGAGTTACATTGGTCCGGTGCGAGGTGTTCGTGACTCTTACGGGAATGTGTTGTGTTTTTTTTACGTTTTCACACTTGGATGGCATGTTTTATGCTTAGGTGTAATTTTTTGCAAATTTATGTCGTACACTCAAACCGGAAGTCCCGTGACTACGCGATCGGTTCCTACGAGTCACATTCGTCCCGTGCGAGGTGTTCGTGACTCTTACGGGACCGTTTTGTGGCTGTTTTACATTTTCACCTTTCGATGGCATGTTTTTATGCTCAAAACTATTTTTTGCAAATTTACGTCGTACACTTAAAAGGGGGAGCCTCGTGACTACGCGATCGGTTCCTACCAGTCACATTGGTCCCTTGTGAGGTGTTCGTAACTCTTACAAGACCGTTTTTGTTAGTTTTACGTTTTCACCCTTCGATGGCATGTTTTTATGCTTAAGTCTAACTTTTTTATAAATTTATGTTGTACACTCGAACCGGGATCCCCGTGACTACACGGTCGGTTCCTACGAGTCACATTGGTACCGTGCGAGGCGTTCGTGACTCTTGCGGGATCGTTTTTGAGGTTGTTTTACGTTCTCACCATTCGACGGCATGATTTTACGCTTAAGTCTAATTTTTCACATATTTACGTCGTACACTCAAATCGGGAGCCTCGTGACTACGCGGTCGATTTCTACGAGTCACATTGGTCCCGTGTGTGGTGGGCGTGACTCTTATGGGACCATTCTGTGTCTATTTTACATTTTCACCCTTCGACAGCATGTTTTTATTCTTAAGTCTGACTTTTTACAAATTTTCATCGTACACTCAAACCGAGAGCGCAGTGACTACGCGGTCGATTCCTAAGACTTACCTTAGTCTCGTGCGAGGTGTTCGTGACTCTTACGGGGCCGTTTATGACTATTTTACGTTTTCACCCTTCGATCGCATTTATTATGCTTAAGTCTATTTTTTTTTGTAAATTTATGTCGTGTCCTCAAACTGAGAGACCCGTGACTACGCGGACGGTTCCTTTGGGTCACATTGGTCCCATGCGAGGTGTTCGTGACCCTTTCAAGAACGTTTTGTGGCTGTTTTACGTTTTTATCCTTCGATGGCTTCTTTTTTTGCTCCAGTCTAATTTTTTGTAAATTTACATCGTACGCTTAAACCGGGCGCCCCGTGACTACGCGGTCAGTTCCTACGAGTCACATTTGTCTCGTGAGAGGCATTCGTGACTCTTACGAGACCGTTTTGTGTTTGTTTTACGTTTTCACCCTTCGATGGCATTTTTTATAGTTAAGTCTAATTTTTTGCAAATTTACGTCGTACACTCAAACCGGGATCCCCGTGACTACACGGTCGGTTCCTACGAGTCACATTGATGCCAAGCGAGGTGTTCATGACTCTTACCGGACCGTTTTGTGGTTGTTTTACATTCTCACCGTTGGATGGCATGATTTTTATGCTTGTCTAATTTTGGCAAATTTACGTCGTACACTAAAATCGGCATCCCCGTGTCTACGCGGTCGGTTCCTAAGTGTCACATTAGTCCTGTGCGAGGCGTTCGTGACTCTTACTGGACCATTTTGTGGGTATTTTACTTTTTCACCCTTCGATGGCATGTTTTTGTGCTTAAATCTATTTTTTGTGAATTTATGTTCTGCACTCAAATCGGGAGTCCCGTGACTATGCGGTCGGATTCTACGAGTCACATTGGTCCCGTGCGAGGCGTCCCTGCCTCTTACGGGACCATTTTGTGGATGTTTTGTGTTTTCACCCTTTGATGGAATCTTTTAATGCCCAAGTCTATTTTTTTCCCAAATTTATCTCGTGCACTCAAATCGGGAGACCCATGACTACGCGATCGATTCCTACGAGTCACATTCGCCCCGTGCGGGTTGTGCGTGACTCTTGCGGGAACGTTTTGTGTTTGTTTTACATTTTCACCCTTCGATGGCATGTTTTTATGCTTAATTCTATCTTTTTGTAAATTTTTGTCGTACACTCAAATCGGAATCCCCGTGACTTCACAGTTGGTTCCTACGAGTTACATTGGTCCCGGACGAGGCATTCGTGCCTCTTAGGGGACCGTTTTGTGGTTGTTTTACATTTTCACCCTTTAATGGCATACTTTTATGCTTAAGTTTATTTTTTTTCAAATTTACATCGTACACTCAAACCGGGAAGCCTCGTGACTACGCGGTCAGTTTCTACGAGTGACATTGGTCCCGTGCGAGGTGTTCATGACTCTTACCGGAATGTGTTATGTTTGTTTTACGTTTTCACCCTGTAACAACCCGCGTAATTTTGGGCTATTTTAATTAATTTTTGGAAAATGGAGGAAAATAAAGTTTTTGGATAAATTATTTTTATTGCTCAAATATGTTGGTTATTAATTTTAAAGGTGAGAATTTCAAACGGTTTCGAAATTTGAATTAAAACGGATTTTTAAAATGATTTTTAAATATTTTTAACTCTTGGAGTTGTTTTGACTTCCAACTCTTCATTTATTTGCCTTATTTAAAGGAGTCTTTTGGATTCGAACTCTTCATTTCTTTGCATTATAAAAGCAAGTCATGGTCCACCCTTTTAACATACTTTTGGCACAAATTTTGGCAGCAAATATATTTTATATTCCTCTTCTTTTTATATACACATTGGCCCTTAAGATTTGTGAGTTCCAACCTTAGATTAGAGATGTTCTTGGGGCTATTTTGTTGGAGGTTATTGGAGGAGCTTTTGTAGATCTTTTGAGTTGATCTTGAGGATGTGATCGTTGGTTTCTCATCATGGTTTGAGGTATGGGGTTTTACACAATATGCTACTTAAATCTCACGAGTGTCATTCTCATTGAATTCATGTTTAATTGACCTCAAATTTGAATTGGTAAATTCATTGAAATCTGGAAAATAATAGTTGGAATTATTTTGATTCATGTTGTATTATTCATATTGTTGTTGAGCACGTTGTCATGAGATTTTAATATGGCACGGATGTTGAGTACCCGCCAAAATACCTATTCCCGGGCTATGGCTTGATAAAGCATATGCGAATGGGGTGAGGCCTGGTGACCCATTGATGTGTTGTTGAGAAATTATATTGACAAATGATTTGATATTTGCATTTTGATTTGATTATTCGTACTCATATTGTTACGTTTTATTCATCGCTAACATATATTTGTTGAGCATCTTTCTTGTCGTATTGTGTACTTCCCCATATTTTCGTTTAGTGGAAGGTTAGCATGGATTTTAGGTGCTATGGAGATTGATTTTAGCGAGGATTGTTTGGGAAACATTTGTATTATTTTGATGTATAGAGCTTTGGAGATTTGTATTTTTATCCCAGTTAGATTGTTGTAATTTTAATTCGAGAGACTTGTTGTATTTGAAGAATTGAGATTAGTGGATTTATATTATTGTGGGTTTATTTAGATGCTCTATACCTTGTCACTTGTGGATTTGTATTTATTTTATCGCATTAGCGCTCCGTTCGCTCTCCCCGGGCGGGCGGGGTGTTACACACCCTTGGATGTCATGTTTTTATGTTTAAGTCTACTTTTATACAAATTTACGTCGTACACTTAAACCGAAAGCCCTGTGACTATACGATCGGTTCCTATGAGTCACATTGGTCCCGTGCGAGGTGTTCGTGACTCCTACGGGACCGTTTTATGTTTGTTTTACATTTTCACCCTTCGATGTCATGTTTTATGCTCAAGTCTAACTTTTTGTAAATTTACGTCGTACACTGAAATCGGGAACTTTGTGACTACGCAATTGGTTCCTACATGTTACATTGATCCCCGTGCGAGGTATTCGTGACTCTTACCGGACCGTTTTGTGTTTGTTTTATGTTTTCAACCTTCCATGGCATGTTTTTATGTTTAAGTCTAATTTTTTACAAATTTATGTCGTACACTCAAACCGAGAGCCCCGTGACTACGCAGTTAGTTCCTACGAGTCATATTTGTCCCGTGTGAGGCATTCGTGACTCTTACGGGATTATTTTGTGGTTGTTTTACATTCTCACCATTCGATGGCATGATTTTACGAATAACTCTAATTTTATGCAAATTTACGTCATACACTCAAACTGGGAGCCCCGTGAATACGCAGTCGGTTCCTACGAGTCACCTTGGTCCCGTGCGAGGTGTTCGAGATTCATACGGCAACGTTTGGTGTTTGTTTTATGTTTTCACCCTTCGATGGCATGTTTTTATGCTTAGGTCTAATTTTTTACAAATTTACATTGTACACTCAAGCAGGGATTCCCGTGACTATGCGATCAATTCCTACGTGTCACATTGGTCCCGTAGGAAGTGTTCGTGACTCTTATCGGACCATTTTGTGTTTGTTTTATGTTTTCACCCTTAGATGGCATGTTTTTATGCTTAAGTCTATTTTTTGCAAATTTACCTCGTACTCTCAAATCGGAAGCCCCGTGACTACGCGATTGATTCCTACGAGTCACATTGGTCCCGTGCGAGGTGTTTGTGACTCTTACGGAGCCGTTTTGTGGATGTTTTACATTTTCACCCTTCCATGGCATGTTTTTACGTTCAAGTCTAATTTTTTGTAAATTTAAGTTGTACACTAAAACTGGGAGCCCCATGACTACGCGGTCGGTTCCTCGAGTAACATTGGTCCCTTGTGAGGTGTTCGTGACACCTACAGGAATGTTTTGTGTTTGTTTTATGTGTTAACCCTTCGATGTCATGTTTTTATGCTTAAGTCTAACTTTTTGTAAATTTACATCGTACACTGAAACCGAGAGCCTCATGACTGCGTGGTCGGTTCCTACGAGTTACTTTGGTTCCGTGCGAGGTGTTCGTAACTCATACTGGAATGTGTTGTGTTTGTTTTATGCTTTCACCCGTGGATGGCATGTTTTTATGCTTACGTCTAATTTTTTGCAAATTTATGTCGTACACTAAAACCGAAAGTCCCGTGACTACGCGATGGGTTCCTATAAGTCACATTGGTCCCGTGCGAAGTGTTCGTGACTCTTACGGGACTATTTAGTGGTTGTTTTACATTTTCAACCTTGCATGGCCTGTTTTTATTCTAAAGTCTATTTTTTTGCAAATTTACATCGTAGACTCAAACCGGGAGCCCCGTGACTACGCGGTCGGTTCCTACGAGTCACATTGGTCCCGTGCGAGGTGTTAATGACTCTTATGGGACCGTTTTGTGTTTGTTTTACGTTTTCACCCTTCGATGGAATGTTTTTATGCTTAAGTCTAACTTTTTGTAGAGTTACGTCGTACACTCAAGCCGGGAGCCTGTGACTACGCGGTTGGTTCCTTCGAGTTACATTGATCCCATGCGAGGTGTTCATGACTCTTACTGGATATTTTTGTGTTTGTTTTACATTTTCACCCTTCGAAGGGATGTTTTATGTTTAAGTCTAATTTTTTTTAAAATTTACGTCGTACACTCAAATCGGGAGCCCCGTGACTACGCGGTCGGTTCCTACGAGTCACATTAGTCCCGTGCAAGGTGGTCGTGGCTCTTACGAGACCTTTTTATTTTTGTTTTACGTTTTCACCCTTCGACGACATGTTTTTATGCTTAAGTCTAACTTTTTACAAATTTACATCGTACACTCAAATTGGGAGCCCTTTGTCTACGCGATCGGTTCCTACGACATACTTTCATCTCGTGCGAGGTGTTCATGACTCTCACGGGACCGTTTGTGGCTGTTTTACATTTTCACCCTTCGAAGGCATGTTTTTATGCACAAGTCTAATTTTTTGCAAATTTACATCATACACTCAAATCGGGAGCACCGTGACTACGCGTTCAGTTCCTGCGAGTCACATTGGTCCCCTGCGAGGCGTTCGTGCCTCTTACAGGACAATTTTGTGGGTGTTTTGTGTTTTTCACCCTTCGATGGCATCTTTTAATGCTTTAGTCTATTTTTTTTTCTGATTTACGTCGTGCACTCAAACCGGGAGACCCATGACTACGCGGTCGGTTCCGACAAGTCACATTGGTCCCGTGCAAGTTGTGCATGACTCTTACGGGACCGTTTTGTGTTTGTTTTACATTTTCACCCTTCGATGGCATATTTTTACGCTTAAGTCTAACTTTTTGTAAATTTATATCGTACACTCAAACCAGGATCCCCGTGACTACACAGTTGGTTCCTACGAGTTACATTGGTCCCGTACGAGGCGTTCATGCCTCTTACGGGACCATTTTGGGGTTGTTTTACATTCTCACCCTTCTATGGCAAGCTTTTATGCTTAAGTCTATTTTTTTCAAATTTACGCCGTACACTCAAATCGGGAAGCCCCGTGACTAAGCGGTCGGTTCCTACGAGTGACATTGGTCCCATGCGAGGTGTTCGTGACTCTTACCGGAATGTGTTGTGTTTATTTTATGTTGTCACCCTTGGATGGCATGTTTTTATGCTTCAGTCTATTTTTTTGTAAATTTACGTTGTACACTTAAATCGGAAGCCCCATGATTATGCGGTTGGTTCCTATGAGTCACATTGGTCCCATGCGAGGTGTTCATGACTCTTACGAGACCGTTTTGTGGCTGTTTTATGTTTTCACCCTTCGATGGCATGTTTTTATGCTTAAGTCTAATTTTTTATAAATTTACATCGTACAATTAAACCGAAAGCCCCGTGACAATGTGGTCGGTTCTTATGAGTCACATTGGTCCCGTGCGAGGTGTTCGTGACTCTTACTGGACAGTTTTGTGGATGTTTTACGTTTTCACCCTTGGATGGAATGTTTTTATGCTCAAGTATAATTTTTTGCAAATTTACGTCGTACACTCAAACCGGGAGCCCCATGACTACGCGGTCGGTCCCTGCGAGTCACATTGGTCCCGAGCGAGGTGTTTGTGACTCTTACAAGACCGTTTTGTATTTGTTTTACATTTTCACCCTTCGATGGCAAGTTTCTATGCTTAAGTCTAACTTCTTTTAAATTTACACCGTACACTCAAACCAAGAGCCCCATGACTACGCGACTGGTTCCTACGAGTTACATTGATCCCGTGCGAGGTGTTCGTTACTCTTTTCGGACCATTTTCTATTTTTTTATGTTTTCACACTTCGATTGCATGCTTTTATGTTTAAATCAATTTTTTTTTCAAATTTACGTCGTACACTCAAATCGGAAGCCTCGTGACTTTGCGATCGGTTCTTACGAGTTACATTGGTCCCGTGCGAGGCGTTCGTGACTCTTCCCGGGACCGTTTTGTGGGTTTTTTACATTCTCACCATTCGATGGCATGATTTTATGCTTAACTCTAATTTTTTGCAAATTTACGTCGGACACTCAAACTGGGAGCCCCGTGACTACACAGTCGGTTACTACGAGTCACATTGGTCCCGTGCGAGGTGTTCTTGACTCTTACGAGACCGTTTTGTGTTTGTTTTACGTTTTCACCCTTCGATGACATGCTTTTATGCTTAAGTTTGACTTTTTGAAAATTTACGTTGTACACTCAAATCGGGAGAGCAGTGACTACGCGATCGGTTCCTGCGACTTACCTTCATCTCGTTCGAGGTGTTCGTGACTCTTACGGGACCGTTTTGTGGATATTTTACATTTTTACACTTCGATGGGTCTTTTTATTCTTAAGTCTAATATTTTTTAAATTTATATCGTATACTCAAATCGGGAGACCCATGACTACCCGACCGGTTCCTTCGAGTCACAATGGTTCCGTGCGAGGTGTTCGTGACCCTTACGAGACCGTTTTGTGGATGTTTTACATTTTCACCCTTCAATGGAAACTTTTTTATGCTCCAGTCTATTTTTTTTGTAAATTTATGTCATACACTCAAACCGGGTGCCCCGTGACTACGCGGTCAGTTTCTACGAGTCACATTGGTCCCGTATGAGGCATTCGTGACTCTAACGGGACTGTTTTGTGTTTGTTTTATGTTTTGACACATTGATATCATGTTTTTATGATTAACTCTATTTTTTTGCAAATTGGTGTCGTACACTCAAACCGAGAGCCCCGTGACTATGCGATCGTTTCCTACGAGTCACATTGGTCCTGTGCGAGGCGTTCGTGACTCTTACGGGTCCGTTTTGTGTTTATTTTATGTTTTCACCCTTCGATGGTATGTTTTTATGCTTAAGTCTAATTTTTTGCAAATATACACCGTATACTCGAATTGGGAGCCCCGGGACTACGCGGTCGGTTCCTACGAGTCACATTGGTCCCATGAAAGGTGTTTGTGACTCTTACGGGAATGTTTTGTATTTTTTTGACATTTTTACCCTTCGATGGCATCTTTTTATGGTTAAGTCTAATTTTTTACAAATTTACGTCGTACCCTCAAATCGGGATCCCCGTGACTATGCGATCGACTATTATGAGTCACATTAATGTCGTGCGAGCTGTTCGTGAATCTTACCGGACCGTTTTGTAGTTGTTTTACATTCTCACCATTCGATGGCACAATTTTTTATGCTTAAGTCTAATTTTTACAAATTTACGTCGTACACTAAAATCGGGAGCCCCGTGACTATGCGGTCGGTTCCTATAAGTCACATTGGTCCCGTACGAGGCGTTCGTGATTCTTACTGGACCGTTTTGTGGCTATTTTATGTTTTCACCATTTGATGGCATGTTTTTATGCTTAAATCAATTTTTTTATAAATTTATGTTGTACACTCAAACCGAGAGCCCCGTGACTACGCGCTCGGATTCTACGAGTCACATTGGTCCCGTGCGAGTTATGCGTGACTCTTACGGGACCGTTATGTGTTTGTTTTACGTTTTCACCCTTCGATGGAATGTTTTTATGCTTAAATTTAACTTTTCTTAAATTTATGTTGTACATTCAAATCGGGAGCACCGGGACTACACGGTGGGTTCTTACGAGTTATATTAGTCCCGTTCGAGGCGTTTGTGCCTCTTACGGAATCATTTTCTGGCTGTTTTATATTTTCACCCTTCGTTGGCATGGTTTTATGCTTAAGTCTAATTTTTTGCCAATTTACATCGTACACTCAAATTGAGAGCCTAATGACTACGTGGTCGGTTACTAAGAGTGACATTGGTTCCGTGCGAGGTGTTCGTGACTCTTACCGGAATGTGTTGTGTTTGTTTTACATTTTCGCCCTTGGATGGTACGTTTTTATGCTTAAGTATAATATTTTGCGAATTTACGTCGTACACTCAAATCGTAAGTCCCGTGACTATGGTCGGTTCCTACGAGTCACATTGGTCCCGTGGGAGGTGTTCGTGACTCTTACAGGACAGTTTTGTGGTTGTTTTACGTTTTCACCCTTGGATGGAATGTTTTTATGCTTAAGTCTAATTTTTTACAAATTTACATTGTACAGTTAATTCGAAAACCCCGTGACTATGTGGTCGGTTCCCATGAGTCACATTGGTCCCGTGCGAGTTGTTTGTGACTCATACGGGACCGTTTTATCGTTGTTTTACCTTTTCACCCTTTGATGGCATGTTTTTATGCTCAAGTCTAATTTTTTGCAATTTTACGTCGTACACTCTAACCGGGTTCCCCGTGATTATGCGGTAGGTTCCTGCGTGTCACATTGATCCCGAGCGAGGTGTCCGTGACTCTTACAGGACCATTTTGTGTTTGTTTTATGTTTTCACCCTTCATTGTCATGTTTTTATGCGTAAGTCTAACTTTTTGTAAATTTACGCCATACACTCAAACTGGGAGCCCCGTGACTACGCGGTTCGTTCTTACGAGTTACATTGATCCTGTGCGAGGTGTTCATGACTCTTACCGGACCGTTTTGTGTTTGTTTTATGTTTTCACCATTCGATGGAATGCTTTTTTGTTGAACTCTATTTTTTTCAAATTTACGTCGTACACTCAAACCGGGAGCCTCATGACTACGCGGTCGGTTTCTGCGAGTCACATTGGTCCCGTACGAGATGTTCGTGACTTTTACGGGACCATTTCATGTTTATTTTATGTTTTCACCCTTCGACGGAATGATTTTACACCTAACTCTAATTTTTTGCAAATTTTTGTCATTCACTCAAACCGGGAGCCCAGTGACTACGCGATCGGTTCCTACGAGTGACATTTGTACCGTGCGAGGTGTTCGTGACTCTTACGGGACAGTTTTGTGTTCGTTTAACATTTTCACCCTTTGACGGCATGTCTTTATGCTTAAGTCTAACTTTTTGCAAATTTACGTTGTACACTCAAATCGGGAGCGCAGTGACTACGCGGTCGGTTTCAACGGCTTACCTTCATCTCGTGGGAGGTGGTCGTAACTCTTACGGTACCATTTTGTGGTTATTTTACGTCTTCACCATTCGATGGAATTTTTATGCTTAAGTATAATTTTTTGTAAATTTATGCCGTATATTCAAACCGGGAGATCCGTGATTACTCGATCGGTTCCTTCGAATCACATTGGTCCCGTGCGAGGTGTTCGTGACCCGTACGGGACCATTTTCTGGCTGTTTTACGTTTTCCCCCTTCGATGGCGTCTTTTTTATGCTCCAGTCTAGTTTTTTGCAAATTTACGTCGTACACTCAAACCGGGAACTCCGTGACTACGTGATTGGTTCCTACTTGTTATATTGATCCCGTACGAGGTGTTCGTAACTAATACCAGACCGTTTTGTGTTTGTTTTATGTTTTCAACCTTCGATGGCATGTTTTTATGTGTAAGCCTATTTTTTTCAAATTTATGTCGTACACTCAAACCGGGAGCCCCATAACTATGCGGTCGATTCCTACGAGTCACATTGGTCCCGTGTGAGGCGTTCGTGAATCTTACGGGTCCGTTTTGTGGTTGATTTATATTTTTACACTTCGATGGCATGTTTTTTATGATTAACTCCATTTTTTGGCAAATTAACGTCGTACACTCAAACCGGGAGCGCCGTGACTACGCGCTCGGATTCTACGAGTCACATTGGTCCCGTACGAAGCGTTTGTGCCACTTACGGGACCATTTTGTGGATGTTTTGTGTTTCACCCTTTAATGACATCTTTTAATGCTTAAGTCTATTTTTTCCCCAAATTTACGTCGTGCATTCAAATCGGGACCCCCGTGACTACGCGGTCGGTTCCTACGAGTCACATTGGTCCCGTATGAGTTGTGAGTGACTCTTACGGGACCGTTACGTATTTGTTTTACGTTTTCACCCTTCGATGGCAAGTTTTTATTCTTAAGTCTAACTTTTTGTAAATTTATATCGTACACTCAAATCGGGAGCCTCATGGCAACACGATTGGTTCCTACGAGTTACATTGGTCCCGTTCGAGGCGTTCGTGCCTCTTACGGGACCATTTTGTGGATGCTTTACGTTTTCACCCTTCAATGGAATGCTTTTATGCCTAAGTCTATTTTTTTCCAAATTTATGTCGTACACTCAAACCGAGAGCCCCGTGTCTATGTAGTCGGTTCCTACGAGTGACATTGATCCCGTGCGAGGTGTTCGTGACTCTTACCGGAATGTGTTGTGTTTTTTTTATGTTTTCACCCTTGGATGGCATGTCTTTATGCTTAAGTATAATTTTTTCCAAATTTACGTCGTACACTCAAACCGTAAGTCCCGTAACTGCACGATCGGTTCCTACGAGTCATATTGATCCCGTGGGAGGTGTTCGTGACTCTTAGAGGACCGTTTTGTGGCTGTTTTATGTTTTCACCCGTCGATGGTATGTTTGTATGCTTAAGTCTATTTTATTTAAAATTTACGCCGTACACTCAAACTAGGAGCCCCGTGACTACGCGGTCGGTTCCTGCGAGTCACATTAGTCACGTACGAGATGTTCGTGACTTTTACGGGACCATTTCGTGTTTATTTTACGTTTTCACCCTTCGATGGCATGTTTTTAGGCTTAAGTCTAACTTTTTGTAAATTTACGTCGTACACTCAAATCGGGAGCCCCGTGACTACGCCGTCGGTTCCGACGAGTCATATTGGTACCGTGCAAGGTGTTCGTGACTCTTACGAGACTGTTTTGTGTTTGTTTTACGTTTTCACCCTTCGATGGCATGTTTTTACACTTAAGTCTAAATTTTTGCAAATTTACGTCGTACACTCAAATTGGGAGCACAATGACTACGCGGTAGGTTCCAACGACTTACCTTCGTCTCATGTGAGGTGTTCGTGACTCTTACGGGACCATTTTGTGGTTGTTTTAGATTTTCACCCTTAGGTGCCTTTTTTGTGCTTAAGTCTAATTTTTTGTAAATTTAGATCATATACTCAAATCGGGAGACCCCGTGACTTTCCGGCCGGTTCCTTTGAGTCATGTTGGTCCCGTGCGAGGCGTTCGTAACCCTTACGGGACCGTTTTGTGGTTAATTTACGTTTTCACCCTACAATGGCATCTTTTTTTTCCTCCGATCTATTTTTTTGCAATTTTACGTCATACACTAAAATTGGGAGCCCCAAGACTATGCGGTCGATTCCTACGAGTCACATTGGTCCCGTGTTAGGCGTTCGTGACTCTTACGGGATCGTTTTGTGTTTGTTTTATATTTTCACACTTCGATGGCATGTTTTTATGATTAACTCTAATGTTTTGCAAATTGATTTCATACACTCAAACCGGGAGCCTCGTGCCTACGCGGTCGTTTCCTACGAATCACATTGGTCCCGTGCGAGGCGTTCATAACTCTCATGGGTCCGTTTTGTGTTTATTTTACATTTTCACCCTTCGATGGCATGTTTTTAAGCTTAAGTCTAATTTTTTGAAAATTTACATCGTGCACTCAAATTGGGAGCCCCGGGACTACGCGGTCAGTTCCTACGAGTCACATTGGTCCCATGCAAGGTGTTCGTGACTCTTACAGGAACATTTTGTGTTTTTTTTATGTTTTCACCCTTCGATGGCATTTTTATGGCTAAGTCTAATTTTTTGCAAATTTACGTTGTACACTAAAACCGGGATCCCTGTGACTACGCGGTCTGTTCCTACGAGTCACATTGATGTCGTGCGAGCTGTTCGTGACTCTTACCGGACCATTTGTAGTTGTTTTACATTCTCACCATTCGGTGGCTCAAATTTTTATGCTTAAGTCTAATTTTTACAAATTTACGTTGTACACTAATACCGGGAGCCCCGTGACTATCCGGTCGGTTCCAACATGTCACATTGTCCCCGTGCGAGACGTTCGTGGCTCTTACCGGACCGTTTTGTGGCTATTTTACATTTTCACCCTTCGATGGCATGTTTTTATGATTAAATCTAATTTTTTCTAAATTTATGTTGTACACTCAAACCGGGAGCCCCGTGACTATGCGCTCGGATTCTACGAGTCACATTGGTCCCGTACGAGGCGTCTGTACCTATTAGCTGTTGTGTGTTTTCACCCTTTGATGTCATCTTTTAATGCCTAAGTCTATTTTTTTTCCAAATTTACGTCGTGCACTCAAATCGGGAGCCCCGTGACTACGCGGTCAGTTCCTAGAGTAACATTGGTCCCGCGCGAGTTGTGCGTGACTCTTACGGGACCGTTATGTGTTTGTTTTATGTTTTCACCCTACGATAGCATGTTTTCATGTTTAAGTCCAACTTTTTGTAAATTTATATCGTACACTCAAACCGGGAGCCCCGTGAACCGTTTTGTGTTTATTTTTCGTTTTCACCCTTCGATGGCATGTTTTTATGCTTAAGCATAATTTTATTCAAATTTACATCGTACACTCAAACTGGGAGCCCCGTGACTACACGGTTGGTTCCTATGAGTTACATTGGTCCCGTTCGAGGCGTCCGTGTCTCTTACGGGACCATTTTGTGGTTGTTTTACGTTTTCACCCTTCGATGGCATGCTTTTATGCTTAGGTCTAATTTTTTGCAAATCTACGTCGTACACTCAAACCGGGAGCCCCGTGACTTCCTGGTCGATTCCTATGAGTGATATTGGTCCCGTGCGAGGTGTTCGTGACTCTCACCGGAATGTGTTTGTTTTACGTTTTCACCCTTGGATGGCATGTTTTTATACTTTAGTCTAATTTTTTACAAATTTACGCCGTACACTCAAACCAGGAGCCCCCTGACTATGCGTTAAGTTCCTGCGAATCACATTGGTCCCGTACGAGGAGTTCGTGACTTTTACGGGACCGTTTTATGTTTGTTTTACGTTTTCACCCTTCGATGGCATTTTTTAGGCTTAAGTCTAACTTTTTATTAATTTACGTCGTACACTCAAATCGGCAGCCCCGTGACTATGCGATCGGATTCTTCGAGTCACATTGGTCCCGTGCGAGGCATTCGAGACTCTTATGGGACTGTTTTGTGGTTTTTTTACATTCTCCCCATTCGATGGCATGATTTTACGCTTAACTCTAATTTTTTACAAATTTACATCGTACACTCAAACAAGGAGCCCCGTGAATGGTTTTGTGTTTGTTTTTCATTTTCACCCTTCGATGGCATGTTTTTATGCTTAAGTCTAATTTTATTCAAATTTACGTCGTACACTCAAATCGAGAGCCCCGTGACTACCCAGTCGGTCCCAACGAGTCACGTTGGTCCCGTGCGAGGTGTTCGTGACTTTTATCGGATCGTTTTGGGTTTGTTTTACGCTTTCACCCTTTGATGGCTTGTTTTTATGCTTAAATCTATTTTTTGCCAATTTATGTCATACACTCAAACTGGGAGCCCCGGGACTACGCGATCGGTTCCTACGAGTCACATTGGTCCCGTACAAGGTGCTCGAGACTTGTACAGGAATGTTTTGTGTTTATTTTACATTTTCACCCTTCTATGGCATGTTTTTATGCTTAAATCTATTTTTTTTCAAATTTACGGTGTACACTCAAACAGAGATCCCCATGACTAGGCGATCAGTTCCTACGAGTCACATTGGTCCCGTGGGAGGTGTTCATGACTCTTATCGGACCATTTTGTGTTTGTTTTGCGTTTTCAACCTTCGATGGCATTCTTTTATGCTTAATTCTATTTTTTTACAAATTTACGTCATACACTCAAACTGGGAGCCCCATGCTACGCGGTCGGGTCCTATGAGTCAAAATTATCCCGTTCGACGTGTTCTTGACTCTTACGGGATCGTTTTGTGGCTGTTTTACATTCTCACCCTTCGATGGCATGTTTTTATGCTTAAGTCTAATTTTTTTCAAATTTACGTCTTACACTCAAACCTGGAGCCTCGTGACTACGCGATCGGTTCCTATGAGTCACATTAGTGCCGTGCGAGGTTTCGTGAATCTTACCGAACCGTTTCGTGGTTGTTTTACGTTCTCACCATTCGATGGCATGATTTTTATGCTTAAGTCTATTTTTTGCAAATTTACGTCGTACACTCAAATCGAGAGCCCCGTGACTACGCGGTCGGTTCTTACGAGTCACATTGGTCCCGCGCAAGGCGTTTGTAAAACTTACCGGACCTTTTTGTGGATATTTTACGTTTTCACCCTTCGATGGCAAGTTTTTATGCTTAAATCTATTTTTTTGCAAATTTACGTTGTAAACTCAAACCAAGAGCTACGTGACTACGCGGTCGTATCCTACGAGTCACATTGGTCCCGTGTGAGGCATTCGTGCCTCTTACAGGACCATTTTGTGGTTTTTTTCATTTTCACCCTTCGATAGCATCTTTTAATGCTAAAGTCTAAGTTTTTCAAAATTTACGTCATGCACTCAAATCAAGAGCCCCATAACTACGTGGTCGGTTCCTACAAGTCACATTGGTCCCGTGCGAGTTGTGCGTGACTCTTACAAGACCGTTTTGTGTTTGTTCGATGTTTTCATGGTTCGATGGCATGTTTTTATGCTTAAGTCTAACTTTTTATAAATTTATGTCGTATACTCAAACCGGGATCCCCATGATTACGTGGTTGGTTCCTACGAGTTACATTGCTCCCGTTCGACGCGTTCATGCCTCTTTCGGGACCATTTCGTGGCTATTTTATGTTTTCACCCTTTGATGGCATGTTTTTATGCTTAAGTCTAATTTTTTGCAAATTTATGTCATACACTCAAACCGTCATGACTATGCGGTCGGGTCCTACGAGTGACGTTGGTCCCGTGCGAGGTGTTCGTGACTCTTACCAGAATGTGTTGCATTTGTTTTACATTTTCAGCCTTGGATGGTATGTTTTTATGCTTAGGTCTAATTTATTGCAAATTTACGTCGTACGCTCAAACCGAAAGTCCTGTGACTACGCGGTCAGTTCCTACGAATCACATTGGTCCCGTGCGAGGTGTTCGTGACTCTTACGGGACAATTTTATGGATGTTTTAGATTTTCACCCTTCGATGGCATGTTTTTATGCTCAAGTCTAATTTTTTACAAATTTACGTCGTACACTCAAACCGGGACCCCCGTGACTAAGCGGTCTGTTCTTGCGAGTCACATTGGTTCCGTGGGACGTGTTTGTAACTTATACGGGAGTGTTTTGTGTTTGTTTTACATTTTCACCCTTCGATGGCATGTTTTTATGCTTAAGTCTAACGTTTTATAAACTTACGTTGTACACTCAAACCGGGAGCCCCGTGACTACGCGGTTGGTTCCTACGAGTTACATTGATACCGTGCGAGGTTTTCGTGACTCTTACCAGACTGCCTTGTGTTTGTTTTACGTTTTCACCTTTCGATGGTATGTTTTTAAGTTTAAATCTATTTTTTTTAAATTTACGTCGTACACTCAAACCGAGAGCCCCCGTGACTGCGCGGTCGATTCCTACGAGTCACATTGGTCCCGTTCGAGGCGTTCGTGACTCTAATGGGTTCATTTTGAGGTTGTTTTATGTTCTCACCATTCGATGGCATGATTATTATCTTATGGCTATTTTTTACAAATTTACGTCTTACGCTCAAACCGGGAGCCCCGTGACTACGTGGTCGGTTCCTACGAGTCACATTGGTCCCGTGCGAGGTGGTAGTGACTCTTACGGGACCGTTTTGTGTTTGTTTTAGGTTTTCATCCTTCGACGGCATGTTTTCATGCTTAAGTATAACTTTTTGCAAATTTACATCGTACACTCAAACCGGGAGCGCAGTGACTACGCGGTTGGTTCCTACAACTTACCTTCGTCTCGTGTGAGGTGTTCATGACTCTTACGGGACCGTTTGTGGCTGTTTTACATTTTCACTCTTCGATGGCATTTTTTCTGCTATAGTCTAATTTTTTATAAATTTACGTCGTACACTCACACCGGGGGACCCGTGACTACGCGGTCGGTTCATTCGGGTCACATTAATCCCGTGCGAGGTGTTCGTGACCCTTACGGGACCATTTTGTGGTTGTTTTATGTTTTCACCCTTCGATGGCATCTTTTTATGCTCCAGTCTAATTTTTTTCAAATTTACATCGTACACTCAAACTGGGAGCCCCGTGACTCTGCGGTCAGTTCCTATGAGTCACATTGGTTCCGTATAAGGCGTTCGTGAATCTTACGGGACCGTTTTATGTTTGTTTTACGTTTTCACACTTTGATGGCATGTTTTTATGCTGAACTCTATTTTTTTGCAAATTGACGTCGTACACTCAAATCGAGAGACCCGTGACTATTCAATCAGTTCTTACGAGTTACATTGATCCCGTGCGAGGCGTTCGTGACTCTTACGGGACCGTTTTGTATTTATTTTACATTTTCACCCTTAGATGGCATGTTTTTATGCTTAGGTCTATTTTTTAAAAAAATTTACGTCGTACACTCAAACTGGGAGGCGGGACTACGCGGTCGGTTCCTATGATTCACATTGGTCCCATGCAACGTGTTCGTAACTCTTGCGGGAATATTTTGTGTTTGTTTTATGTTTTAACCCTTTGATGACATGTTTTTATGGTTAAGTCTTGATGATGCTGGAAATAGCACCCCCCTTCAAGGTGTTTGTAAGCTCAATTCAACGTTAACAATGGCAGCATAGGAGTATATACACGCGTAGTAGAAGGAGGTGAGGAGAAGGGGATTCACACCGGAATATAAGTGGTTCAGCCAATCTGGCATACGTCCACTGTGCAAGTGTATGATGTGTTTCACTGTATGAGGGCTCTAATGGCCATAGATAGAATCTCTCAAGCTTTCTCTCTCTACTTGTGTTTGAACAGAGTTTCAGCTAGGGTTGCTAATTTGGGATCTTTTACAAGGTAGAGGATGACCTCTATATATAGTGACTGGGGGGGTGTAATGTACCCCCTATGCATGCAATGAGCATGTGTGTGTTGAGCTAGCCAATCTGATAAAGACATCTGTCACTGTCACAGGTAGAGAATGATGATAAAATATTCCCCCCATGTGAGGGGAATGATTTTTTATAACTGAATTGTGTCGACGTGTCCTTATCCACACACATGCTAATAAGAGCTCGGCCTCGATGCTTAATCCTGACCTTGGCATGGAAGAGGCCGAGGCTGTTAAGGTCCAACTATCCATATAATCCGAGATGAGTCACTAAGGTCTCGGTTTAAGTGAAGTTGAGGTAACAATGTTAGGGTCGGCCTGGGGCGAGGTTAAGCTGGCTCGTGCGTGGAACATCGGCTGATTTACTGATGAGGTCGACCTTTTGTGAAATTATGGATCCTCGCGATCTCGGCCTACCCCTGGCTGAGGTTGTCATTCCTAGGTGAACTGAAGAGCTGCTGACCCTTATGATTCACGTAGTGTCACCTTGATGACTTTGGTGGTAGTGTAAGCTAGGGCCGATCTTGCTATGGACGAGGTCTGTTCTCACGAAACCAAGGCATTCCCAACCTCGGCCATGTCTTGGCTGAGGCTGTAATTTCTGTGCCAAGGTGACACTTGGGGCATATCAATCACCCCCAACCCTTAGTTACATGTGAGAGCAGGTTACTGGGGGATCTCTACGCCACCGAGGTATTTCTCCTATGTGCCAATGTTCATTTGACACTTGTCCATTGCTGAAGTGTGGCTTACCTGGCAAGCATGTGTTGTCAGCCGTCCTTTGGGGCTCCCAAGGCAATGATGGGCCTTGGGAATTGTGCCCCCATATTTAAGGGTTTAAATCCCCATTTTCTCTCTTTCTTCTCCACTTCTCTCATTTCTGGCGCGATTCATTTTTTCAGCTCTCTCTCTCTAAAAAATCTTTGGTTCGAGGTATTTTGGTTGGTGATTCCTAGCAGTCTCTTCATTTCCTCCTACTATTTCTTCTCCAGGTATCCTCTACCATCCTTTTCTCTTCATTTTCCCTGTTTTCCCCTTACTTTCGTGTTTTCTGGTGACTTTGAGAGTTTTTCGACGAGGTCTCCATATTTTCAGGCGAACTGTTCCTGGTGTTCTTTATAGTAGGCCTTTAAATTTTTGTAATTTGATCCTTAGGTGAATCATTCCATTAGCCAGTCTTGTTTGTAGTTTAGGAGAGTTGCAAGTGTAGGGTCGGCCTCTGATGCTCAGACCCCTTTACTAAATTTTAAAGGAGTTCCCTTCTCTAAGGGAGAAGACTCTAGAGAAAATTAGGTAAATAGAAAGAGCATAGGAGGAAGCTCGTAGGTCAAAAGGAATTCCCCCTCATGCCTATATTTCCACCTCCTCTGAAGGTAGTATACCCTGAACTATTGGAACCAGTTATCCCAGCAGAGGTCCCTGCTGAGCCCATACCGATGTCTGAGTCTGATTCTGAGTCTTCCACATCAGACCCTATGTCTTTGGATTCCTTCCAAGAGGCCAACTCAATAAGATCAAGTCCCTGATCAAGACGAGGTCTCTAGTCGGGCCTCATCCCATAAAAATTCAAATACATCGTCCTCTTCCTCAGAGGTTGAGATTATTGCACCGAGTGTGGCTATTCCACCAATACTTGACGCCATTCCTCTGTCAGCCATCACCGGGACTGAGTTCGCTCAGAGGTTCCCAAGTAATCCCCCGACGTCTGCCCAGGCCGACGTTAAGTTAGGCAATGATGATGATGATGACGTCGAGAGTGATTTCGTCGTCTCTGAGGCGGTCGAGATTGAGAGTTCAGTTACTAAGGTAGAATTTCTTTTCTTCAGATATCTATACTCCATCAGCCCTTCCATAAAGCTCAGGAGACCTCTGAGGGAATAGAGGGCTTATCACGACCAAGATGGTGAGATCTTCTTGTATGAGTAGATGTTCAAATTAGGGTTTCGTTTGCCCATCCATCCCATGATTAGGTCTATCCTAGCTTACATCAATTTGGCCCCTTCCCAATTATCACCTAATTCTTGAAGGGTCATAATTGGGGCCATAGTCCTATGGAGGGTTGTTCACCACTCAGACCTTCCAGTCCAGGTCTTTGTAGGATGTTACGTCCCTTCATCTACCAAAAAAAAATCCGAGTTACTATCATTTTGTAGCTCGAAAGCCTGAGAAGAAGATGCTCCAGATAACTCAGACTTCCAACCATAACTAGAAGCCTCGATATTTCTTTGCTTCAAGGCAATGGAAATTTGGTCCATGTGCTCCCTCTTCCCTTCTAGAGCCGAGGATGCCCCTAAGATGGGGTAAGGTAACGATGTCTGCTAAGGTCGGCCCTAGTCTGAGTCTCCAAAACCTTCAGAAGGTCAAGGGCCTTCAGGACTAGGGGTGCATGGTCTGCTCGTTAAGTTTGAACATATGATGACCACCCATTACCTTTCTGAGACTGGCTTGGGGGGTAGTCCCCTTACAGAGCTTGGTAAGTGTTTTTATTCAAGTTATACCTCTGAGTTTATGCATGTTTGACTCACTAACTCAGACCTTTCAATTTTGTAGAGCGTCCAAAGCAAATATCAGACGAACTCTGGGAAATGGCAGCACCGAGTTTGACTAAGATTGCTAAGAAGGTAAGTCTGAATGATCCTCCTCATCCTCCTTCAACCTCAAAGCCTCAGTCCACAAAAAAGAGAGGTGCTAGCGACCCTGTCCCTAAAGATCAGAGGTAGAAGAAGAAAGGCAGGGATTCTGCCATCCCCTTATCCTCTGCAGACGCGTCGATGGCTCGTATAGAGCAACTGAAGATCAATGATAACATTATAGGACACAGTCTGCAGGCTCTAGATGCTATCGGCTCTGCCATGATCGAGGCTGACAAGCATTTTTGCAGGTCCATGGACACACCTCTACTAATTGAGTTCGGCCTCCACAGGTCAATTCAGGTATGACTTCGGGTTTCTGTATAGCTTCAAAGTGTAACCTCTGATTTGAATTTCAACTCATATACACGACCACATTATTTGCAGGGCCTGGCTTCCATACACCATCTCACCAATTGGACTCTGAGGAAGTTACCCCTCATCCAGAAGGGTCACGAGGCCGAGAAGGTGCAGAACTCTCTGAATGTAGAGGTCGACCACCTGAAGTTTGCATTTGATGGGTCTAATAAGAAGGTGAAGGAGCTGGAGAAAGAGATCTCCAAGATTAAAAAGGACCATGATGTGGATCTGAAGGCCAAGGATAATATGCTCCAGCAAAAGGTTGACTCTGCGGTGAAGGCAGCCCTTGAAAATCCTATGAGGAGATTTTGGCAGACTACAAAGTCTCGGACGAGTTCATGAGCTTTGGCTTCTAATACCTTGAAAGCGGTATCAAGGCTACTGTCAAATGGGCGGCTGCCAAAGAGAAGGAGGCATGGAGTCTGAAGGCCTCTGACTTCGTAGGTCTGGGTTTTGCTGACCCTCAGTTTACCCGAGCACTTCAGGAGGTTGAAGAGGAGGTCACTGCCCCTACAGATACTGTGCCCCTGGACGGTACAGAGACAGGCAGAGATAATCACGGAGATGATGAGGCCGAGGTGACAAATATTGGCCAAGAAAATCAGGCCGAGGATGCCAGCACTCTTCCTTCTAATCCTTAGGCTTAAATTGAGAAGCTTTGTTTTGTAACCCCTGACTGTTTATAATCTTTGAGGAACATCATTAACTCATATTTTTTGGAATCTTACAATTGTATGGCAACCTCTGAGGAGGATTTTAACTTCACTTGTTTTGTTGAATGCTTCTTTGTTATTTGATGTTTTAGCTCTGAAGTCTTGTTGCAATGATGTATGTTTAAACTTAATCAATAGTCTTACTTTAGACCTTGTCACCACTTGATGTTGTAAGTGTCTGAGGTCATCACGTATGATGTTACCCTCATAATAAATCTCACCAAATTAATGATGTTAAGGGTCTGAGGTCATCCAAATATGGCGTCTGACTTCAGACCTTGTCACCACTTAATGATGTTGTAAGGGTCTGAGGTCATCAAATAAGATGTTACCCTCATAATTAATCTCACCAAATTAATGATGTTAAGGGTCTGAGGTTATCCAATTATGGTGTCTGACTTCAGACCTTATCACCACTTAATGATGTTGTAAGGGTCTGAGGTCATCACCTATGATGTTAATCTCATAATTAATATCACCAAATTAATGATGTTAAGGTTCTGAGGTCATCCTATTATGGTGTCTGACTTCAGACCTTGTCACCACTTAATGATGTTGCAAGGGTCTGAGGTCATCACCTAGGATGTTACCCTGATAATTAATCTCACCAAATTAATGATGTTAAGGGTCTGAGGTCATCCAATTATGGTGTCTGACTTCTGACCTTGTCACCACTTAATGATATTGTAAGGGTCTGAGGTCATCACCTAATATGTTACCCTCGTAATTAATCTCACCAAATTAATAATGTTAAGGGTCTGAGGTCATCCAATTATGGTGTCTGACTTCAGACCTTGTCACCACTTAATGATGTTGTAAGGGTTTGAGGTCATCACCTAGGATGTTACCCTCATAATTAATCTCACCAAATTAATGATGTTAAGGGTCTGAGGTCATCCAATTATGGTGTCTGACTTCAGACCTTGTCACCACTTAATAATGTTGTAAGGGTCTGAGGTCATCACCTAAGATGTTACCCTAATAATTAATCTCACTAAATTAATGAGGTTAAGGGTCTGTGGTCATCCAATTATGTGTCTAACTTCAGACCTTGTCACCACTTAATGATGTTGTAAGGATCTGAGGTCATCGCCTAAGATGTTACCCTCATAATTAATCTCACCGGATTAATGATGTTAAGGGTCTGAGGTCATCAAATTATGGTGTCTGACTTCAGACCTTGTCACCACTTAATAATGTTGTAAGGGTCCGAGGTCATCACTTAAGATGTTACCCTCATAATTAATTTCACCAAATTAATGATGTTAAGGGTCTTAGGTCATCCAATTATGGTGCCTGACTTCAGACCTTGTCACCACTTAATGATGTTGTAAGGGTCTGAGGTCATCACCTAGGATGTTACCCACATAATTAATCTCACCAAATTAATGATGTTAAGGGTTTGAGGTCATCCAATTATGGTGTTTGACTTCAGACCTTTTCACCACTTAATGATGTTGTAAGGGTCGGAGGTCATCACCTAAGATGTTACCCTCATAATTAATCTCACCAAATTAATGATGTTAAGGGTCTGAGGTCATCCAATTATGGTGCCTGACTTCAGACCTTGTCACCACTTAATGATGTTGTAAGGGTCCGAGGTCATAACCTAGGATGTTACCCTCATAATTAATCTCACCAAATTAATGATCTTAAGGGTCTGAGGTCATCCAATTATGGTGTCTGACTTCAGACCTTGTCACAACTTAATGATGTTATAAGGGTCTGAGGTCATCACCTAAGATGTTACCCTCATAATTCCTACCATTAGAGCACAATGAAGCAAGAACCGTCATGGAAATTGATCTTTTATTAATAATCTCTTCATAAGATGGTGCATTTACATAACTTTTTGCAACATCATATGTAATACTTCTTCAGATGATCAGCATTCTAGGGATTGGCAAAAGGTTCTCCTTCTAGATTTTCTAGCCTGTCGGTCCCGGGTACAACCTCTTCTGTTACTTTGTAGGGGCCATGCCAGTTTGGGTGGAGTTTGTTTATTTTCTGTAAGGTCTTCTTTAGTACCAAGTCTCCCATAGCAATAGGTCTTGACTTCACCCTCTGATTGTAGAATTTTGCTGCTCTCTGCTGGTAAGCTGCTTGCCTGATTTATGCGTCTTCTCTTCTCTCTTCAATCAGATCTAGGTCTAGTCTCCTCTCTTCCCCATTTTTATCAGGGTTATAATTTTGAAACCTGTGAGTAGGGAGCCCCACTTCTGTTGGTATGATGGCCTCTGAGCCATGTGCAAGTATGAACGGGGTTTCTCCTGTTGTGTCCTTACCATGGTCCCGTAGGCCCGTATCACAGCGTAAACCTCTTCAGTCCATCTTCCCTTCACTTATTCTAACCTCTATTGGATTCCATCGAGGATTGTTCTGTTTGTGACCTCGGTCTGACCGTTTGCCTGAGGTCATCCAGGAGATGAGAAGAACTTCTTTATCTCAACTCTTACGCAATACTTCTCTAAAGAGGAGTTCTTGAACTGAGTCCCATTGTCTGAGATGAGAGTGTTTGGGAGGCCGTATCTGCATATAATGTTCATCCAAATAAATTGGAAGGTCTTCAGTTATGTGATTGTTATCATCGGCTCTGCCTCCACCCATTTTGAGAAGTAGTCAATGGAAACTATCAGGAACCGATAATTATTGGCAGCTCTCGGTAGGGGTCCTACTAAGTCAATCCCCTATACTACAAATGGTCATGGAGAGGTGATGGACGTCATAGGTTGATGAGGTTGATGAGGAATAGTGGAAAATCTCTGACATTTATCACACCTCTTCATGTAAGCTGCAGCATCTTTGGCCAAGGTTGGCCACCAGTATCCCTGTGTAATGATTCTCTTGGACAAGGGTCTTCCTCCTGTGTGACTGGAGCAAGAACCCTCATGAACTTCCTGTAAGACTCGGGGAACTTCGGTGGGATGCACATATCTAAGGAGAGGCAACAGAAATCCCTTCTTGTACAGGATGTCTCCTACTATCGAGAACTTGGCCGCCCTATATCTCAACTTTCTCCTTTCTAGCTTGGATTCGGGTAGCTCTCCCTCTTTGATATATCTGACGAGGGGGTCCATCCATGAGTATCCTAGGTTCAAATTGAGACAAGGGTTACATACCTATTCTTCCTGAATGGTCGTTGTTCTTAAGACTTCGACCGGAACTATCCTTTTGATGTCTATCTTCGTCGTCGAGGCCAACCTTGCTAACGTGTCTGCGTGGCTATTACTTTGTCAAGGTACTCTCTTCAGTTTTTTCTATTCGAAATATTCTAACATCGTTCTCACCCTCTTGAGATACTTGGCCATCCTTTCATCTTTGGCCTCATAGACTCCCAACACTTGATTGACAACCAACCTTGAGTCGCTATGGAGTAGGAGTCGTCTTACACCCATAGTCTTTGCCAATGAGAGACCTGCTATCATAGCTTCATATTCTGACTTGTTGTTAGATGCCTTGAAGTTGAACCTCAAAGCGTATTCAATGTTGGCACCATCTGGAGCTGAAAGTATCAGCCCTATGCCGCTTCCACTGTCACAGGAGGAACCATCAACAGAGAGATTCCAAATATTTGTATCTGATGAGAAGGCCCCTTCCGACATGATTCCTTACCTGAAGAGGTACCGATCCTCTTCATTCTCCGCCATTCTGCCCTTGATCTTTTTGGATATCACCTCTTCATGGTCCTGGAAGACGTTTGGTGCCATCTCTTCCTGCTCTCAGAAGACACTGTCGTTTCACCCTTCAGCACCAATTAGGTCATTCTCTGCCTCGGCCTCTTCCTATGTGAACTCAATAACAAATTCTACAAGGGCCTTCCCTTTGATGTTTGTCCTAGGTTGGTAGGTAAGGTCATACTCCCCCAACTCAATGGCCCAAGTCATCAACCTTCTAGATTTCTCAGGTTTATGCAGGACTTGTCTTAGTGGGGATCCAGTGAGGACTACCATGGAATGGGCTTGTAAGTAGGGCTTCATCTTCCTTGAATCATGTATCAGGGCATAGGATAACTTTTCCATACAAGGATAATTTTGTTAGGATCCTTGAAGGGATTTACTGTTGAAATACACAGGCCTTTGGATTCCAACATCTTCTCGTACTATGGTTGCACTGATAGCCGATTCAGAGACTGCCAGATACACATATAATTTCTCTCCAACTATGGGCCGAGATAACAACAAGGGAGACCCAATGTATGACTTGAGTTGGTTAAATTCTTCTTCGCACTCTTCGTCCCACTGGAAGGCCTTTCTAAGCACTTTAAAGAACGGAAGACACTTATCTGTTGCTCTGGAAACAAACCTGTTGAGTGCGTCCACTCTCCCCATGAGTCTTTGGACGTCCTTGATACTCCTCGATGTCTTCATATCAAGCAAAGCCTTGATTTTCTCAGGGTTTTCTTCGATTCCTCTTTGATTGATAATAAATCCAAGAAACTTCCCAGCTCGTACCCCGAAGACAAACTTCGCGGGGTTGAGTTTTATTCTATACAATTTCATAGTATCAAAGGTCTTTTCAAGGTCATCCATATGAGTGCAGGTCTTTAATCTCTTTGTCATCATATCGTCTACATACACTTCCATGGTTTTGCCTATTTGGTCTTCGAACATCTTATTCACGAGACGTTGGTACGTCGCCCCTGTATTTTTTAGACCGAAGGGCATCACCTTGTAGCAGTACGTCGCTTTATCGGTAATGAAGGCAGTCTTCTCTGATTCTTCTGTATCCATGAAGATCTGATTGTAGCCTGAATATGCGTCCATGAAGCTCATGAGCTTGTGCCCTGCAGTAACATCTACCATCTGATCTATTTGAGGTAAGGATATCTGTCTTTTGGGCAAGACCTGTTCAGGTCAGTGAAATCAATGCACATTCTCCACTTCCCATTATCTTTGGGCACGATGACTGCATTTGACAACCACTCCGGGTATATGACTTCTCTTATAAACTCAGCCTCTTCTAATTTTTTGACCTCTTCCCGGATGACGTCGTACTTCTCCCTGGAGTAAACTCTTCATCTTTGTTTGATAGGCTTGTCCTCTTTAGTCATGTTGAGCTTGTGACTCATAACTTCAGGGTTGATACCGGGCATGTCTACGTGACTCCAAGCAAAGACACTCGGTCTTTTCCTGTGGAAGTTTATCAGCTCTTCCTTGATTTCTGTCTTTAGGGCTTTGCCGGCCTGAATGGTTTTTTCGGTTCTTCCTCGTTGAGGGCGATGGATTCTACCTCTTACGTGGCCTCTCCCTTCTTCAACTTTGTTTCATCTCTCGGGTCCAATGTATCAATGCTATAAGTGGTGGTTGCCCTCTTATGGGCCTCCCTCTCTTCGGCCGAGTTGAAGTAACATTCTCGTGCTATGGTATGGTCAACTTGCACTTCCCCTACCCCATACGAGGTCGGAAATTTTAGCATCTGGTGGACCGTCGATGGCACAGCTTCACACTCCTTAAGGTCCACTCTTCCTATGATGAGGTTATAGGCCGAGAAGACGTTTTCGTCCATTATGAAAAAATTAATCTTTCGGGTCAACCTCTTAGGCCACTCGTCGCCCATCCGTACGTCCATCTCATACATTCCCAATGGGTGGACCTTTTCACCACTGAAGCCCATTAAAGGATGATGATAGGGTACCAGCCTAGCTCTGCTAAGACCTAGGCTCTTGAAGCAAGGACAAAACATTACGTCTGCTGAACTCCCTCCATCCATAAGGATCCTCTGCACCTCACACCCATGCCCTCTTGTTGTTATTACCAAAGGGTCATCATGCGGGGCTAAGATACCCTTGAAGTCGAGTCGGGAGAACCCAACTATAAGGGTGTCCATGTCCACCTTCTTTCTCTTCTGCGCTATATCGGAAGACGTTAGATTTACAACCTCAAGTTTGGCCACTGACTTGGCCTCTGCCACATGAGCTTTCCTATCAGCCACTTCAGAACCACCTCACATAAGTCCCCCGCATATGGCGTCAACACCAAAGGAGATCATGCCAACCCTCTTCACCGAGGCGTTGTCATCTTTTGTCGAAAAGTTTGAATCATCTTCATCATCATATTTCGAGTCATTGCCTCTTCTAGCTGGGGCATCATCACGGCATCTATCATTTCTCTTTTTCTTATGGTCATCTCTTCCCCCCTTGGGAGCTTTGCCATCAACATACTTCCTCACCTTTCTGTATTTTAACATCTTCTCAATCTCATCCTTCAAGGCGAAGCATCTGTCTGTAATATGGCCATGGTCCTGGTGGAACTCACACCATAAGTTTTTGTTCCTCTTATGCAGAGGGGCCTTCAGTTTCTCTGGCCATCTTAGAGTCCTGTCATTCTTGATCTCGTTGAGGATATTCTCATAGCTCACGATTAGAGGAGTATAGTGAGCGAACTTGTCATCGGGTCACCTCTTCTTTCCATCTTTCTTTCTTTGGAATTTATCGTTACTACCACGGTTCTCATCCTCATACTTGGCGGCTATTGCCTCTTCGGCATTCATGACTTTTCCCGCAGTTTCCAGTAGCTCTGCCATGGACCTGGGAAGGTCTTCCGCGAGTTTCCACAACAACTTTCCTTTCTGAAGACCTCCTATAAGGGCGGTCATGGCTATATTCTCTTCATAATCTTCAACCTCAAGTTTCTCTTTGTTGAACCTGGCTATGTAGTCCCTTAGGCTATCATCCTTGCCTTGCTTGACATACAGCAGATGAGTGGTCTTCTTTTGAGGTCTTACCCCAAAGCAGAAGTTGTGAATGAATCGTTCGGCCAAGCCCTTGAAGTTCACAATTGAATTTTTTGGAAGAGAGGTGAACCAGCTGTGCACTGCTCCTGTCAAGGTCCCAGAGAAGGCCCTACACTTCATCTCATCCGGAATCGAGTAGATGTTCGCCGCCGACTGATACATCTCAATGTGATGTACAGGGTTGGTGCTACCATCATACTTGGGAGACACCACTGGTGGTTTGAACTTAGCAGGGGTCGGGAAGCTCACTATCTTAGCTACGAATGGAGAGCCCTCTGAGTATCCCCTTCAAAGTGGATCCCTACTTTTGATGAGGTCTCCTATCTTCTCCTCAAGACGTTGGATAGAGTCATTCCACGGTCTCCTACCATCGGCTTGGCCGAGGTTGTCCCCAGCCACCTCCAAGGGATGGATTGAGGGTTCCCCTGCCGCAGCACGACGTCGGCTACTGACCTCTTCCTGGTCTTTGCCCCTTCCTTCACCGGGTCGACCTTGATCAGGTCGACCCTGTCTGTATCCTCTTTACGAGCCAGCTGCGCTTCTCGACCTTGATAACCTATGTCTTAGGTCATTCACTGGGCCCAACCTCTCAAAGGCTGACCCTCTGCGCAATCGATCAAAAGCTGATCCTCTTTGTTGTGCCTCTTCACCTCTTCGGTCGATACAGCCTCGGCTCTGCTAAAGAGGACGTATCGTATTATTCGAAACCTCATACGGCTCCCATTAAGCCTTCGGGACCTCTTCCTCCTCTAGATTGTCATACCTGTCCTCCGGGCAAGGGTTTCCTTGCCTTCCCAGGCATAAGCGCCTAGGGTTGGTAACGTCTCTCCTCCGCTGGGGTGCAGGCTGGTCCTTTATTGGTGCCTGGGGTGGTCCCCTGGCATCAGGATGAGGCTGGATAGCCGCCGGAGTGAGCATCTTCGGTGAGACTCCAGGTGGCCTCATCATAGTTTGGCTGAGCTGTGCAAACTGCTCTTGGATAGCTTGGTGCGTTGCAGCCAAAGACCTCAAGGCGGCATCTACCTCTGCCATTTCTGACTGAGGCGGTGCCTGGATGGAACTAGGCCCTCCCCCACCAAGCGGCGGAAGAGGCGGTGGTAATTCTAGTGCCATGTGTTAGAAAATAAGAGCTTGAGTAGCAGGTGAGCTTAATACCTTAAAGGACCTCTTTCAATGGTGGAACAACTCCACACAAGGGGTGGTGCCTGGTTTACCACCAGAGTCTCCGGTGAGGCTAAGCTGAAGAAGAGGAAGAGACAACTTCTCGTTTCCCATAGACGGCGCCAAAATGATGATGCTGGAAATAACACCACCCTTCAATGTGTTTATAAGCTCAATTCAACGTTAACAATGGCAGCATAAGAGTACATACACACGTAGTAGAAGGAGGTGAGGAGAAGGGGATTCACACCGAAATATAAGTGATTCAGCCAATCTGGCCTACGTCCACTGTGCAAGTGTATGATGTGTATCACTGTATGAGGGCTCTAGGGGCCATAGATACAATCTCGCAAGCTTTCTCTCTCTACTGTGTGTTTGAACAGAGTTTCATCTAGGGTTGCTAATTTTGGATCCTTTGCAAGGTAGAGGATGACTTCTATATATAGTGCCTGGGGGGTGTAATGTACCCCCTATGCATGCAATGAGCATGTGTGTGTTGATCTAGCCAATCTGATGAAGACATCTGTCATTGTCATAGGTAGAGAATGATGATAAAATATTCCCCCCACGTGAGGGGAATGATTTGTTATAACTGAATTGTGTCCACGTGTCCTTATCCACACACGCCAATAAGAGCTCGGCCTCGATGCTTAATCCCGACCTCGGCCTGGAAGAGGCCGAGGCTGGTAAGGTCCAACTATCTATATAATCCAAGATGAGTCACTAAGGTCTCGGCTTAAGTGAAGCCGAGGTAAGGAGTTAGGGTCGGCCTGGGGCGAGGTTAAGCTGGCACACATGAGTGGAACATCGGCTGATTTACTGATGAGGTCGACCTTTTGTGGAAGTATGGCTCCTCGCGATCTCGGCCTACCCCTGGCCGAGGTTGTCATTCCCAGATGAACTGAAGAGCTGCTGACCCTTATGATTCACATAGTGTCACCTTGATGAGTTTGGTGGTAGTGTCAGCTAGGGCCGACCTTGCTATGGTCGAGGTCTGTTCTCACAGAACCAAGGCATTCCCAACCTCGGCCATGTCTTGGCGGAGGCTGTAGTTTCTGTGCAGAGGTGACATTTGGGGCATATCAAGTCTAATTTACATCCTTCGATGGCATGTTTTTATGGTTGAGTATAATTTTTTGCAAATTAACGTTGTACACTCAAACTGGGATCCCCGTGACTACGCGGTCGGTTCCTACGAGTCACATTGATGTCGTGCAAGGTGTTCGTGACTCTTACCGGACCATTTGTGGTTGTTTTACATTCTCACCATTCGATGGCATGATTTTAATGCTTAAGTCTAATTTTTACAAATTTATGTCATATACTAAAATCGGGAGCCCTATGTCTACGCGATCGGTTCCTACGACTCACATTAGTCCCACGCGAGGCGTTCGTGACACTTACTGGACTGTTTTGTGGCTATTTTACGTTTTCACTCTTCGATGGCATGTTTTTATGCTTAAATACATTTTTTGTAAATTTTCGTTGTACACTCAAATCGAGAGCCCTGTGACTACGCGGTCGGATTCTACGACTCACATTTATCCCGTGAGAGGCGTTCGTGCCTCTTATGGGACCTTTTGTGGTTGTTTTGCATTTTCACCCTTCGATGGCATCTTTTAATGATTAAGTCTATTTTTTGCAAATTTACATCGTGCACTCAAACCGGGAGTCCCGTGACTACGGGGTGGATTCCTACGAGTCACATTGGTCCAGTGCGAGCTGTGTGTGACTCTTACGGGACTGTTTTGTGTTTGTTTTACATTTTTACCCTACGATGGCATGTTTTTATGCTTAAGTAACTTTTTGTAAATTTATGTCGTACACTCAAACTGGGATCTCCGTGGCTACACGATTGGTACCTACGAGTAACATTGTTCTTGTACGAGGCGTTCGTGCCTCTTATGGGAACATTTTGTGGTTGTTTTATGTTTTCACCCATCGTTAGCATGCTTTTATGCTTAAGTCTAATTTTTTGCAAATTTACGTCGTACACTCAAACAAGGAAGCCCTGTGACTACGCGGTCGGTTCCTACAAGTGACATTGGTATCGTGCAAGGTGTTCGTGACTCTTACCGGAATGTATTGTGTTTGTTTTACGTTTTCACCCTTGGATGTCCATTTATCATGCTTAAGTCTAATTTTTTGCAAATTTACGTCGTACACTTAAACCGAAAGCCTCGTGACTATGAGGTCGGTTCCTATGAGTCAGATTGGTCCCATGTGAGGTGTTCGTGTCTCTTATGGGACCGTTTTATGGATGTTTTATGTTTTCACCCTTCGATGACATGTTTTTATTCTTAAGTCTAATTTTTTGCAAATTTACGTCATACACTCAAATCGGGAGCCCCGTGACTACGCGATCGGTTCTTGCGAGTTGCATTGGTCCCGTACGAGGCGTTCGTGCCTCTTATGGGACCCTTTTGTGGATGTTTTATATTTTCATCCATCGATGGCATGCTTTTATGCTTAAGTCTAATTTTTTGCAAATTTACGTCGTACACTCAAACAAGGAAGCCCTGTGACTACGCGGTCGGTTCCTACAAGTGACATTGGTATCGTGCGAGGTGTTCGTCACTCTTACCGGAATGTGTTATGTTTGTTTTACGTTTTCACCCTTGGGTGGCATGTTTTTATGCTTAAGTGTAATTTTTTTAAAATTTACGTCGTGCACTCAAACTGGGGTCCCCGTGACTACGCGGTCAGTTCCTACGAGTCACATTGTCCCCTGTGAGGCGCTCGTGACTCTTACGGGACCTTTTTGTGGTTATTCTACGTTCTCGCCATTCGATGGCATGATTTTACGCTTAACTCTAATTTTTTGCAAATCTACACCGTACACTCAAACCGGGAGCCCCGTGACTACGCGGTCGGTTCCTACGAGTCACATTGGTCCCGTGCGAGGTGTTCGAGACTCATACAGGAATGTTTTGTGTTTGTTTTACGTTTTCACCCTTCAATGGCATGTTTTTATGCTTAAAAATATTTTTTTTGCAAATTTACGTCGTTCACTCAAATCGGGATCCCTGTGACAAAACGATCTTTTTCTACGAGTCGCATTCGTCCCGTGGGAGGTGTTCGTGACACTAATCGGACCATTTTGTGTTTTTTTTACGTTTTCATGGAATATTTTTTATTCTTAATTCTAATTTTGTGCAAATTTACGTCGTACACTCAAAATGAAAGCCTCGTGACTACGCGATCGGTTCGTACAAGTCACATTGGTCCCGTGCGAGGTGTTCGTGACTCTTACGGGACCGTTTTGTGGCGGTTTTACATTTTTACCCTTCGATGGCATGTTTTTATCCTCATGGCTAATTTTTTGTAAATTTACATCTTACACTCAAACCGGGAGCCCCATGACTACACGGTCGGTTCCTCGAGTCACATTTGTCCTGTGCGAGGTGTTCGTGACTCTTACAAGACCGTTTTGAGTTTATTTTATGTTTCAACCCTTCGATGCAATGTTTTTATGCTTAAGTCTAAATTTTTGTAAATTTATGTCGTACACTCGAATCGGGAGCCCCATGACTACGCAGCCGGTTCTTACGAGTTACATTGGTTCCGTGCGAGGTGTTCGTAACTCTTACCAGAATGTTTTGTGTTTGTTTTACGTTTTAACCCTTGGATGACATGTTTTTATGCTTAAGTCTAAGCTTTTGCAAATTTACGGCGTACACTGAAATCGGAAATCCCATGACTATGCGGTCAAGTCCTACGAGTCAAAGTGGTCCCGTGCGAGGTGTTCATGACTCTTATAGGACCGTTTTGTGGTTGTTTTACATTTTCATCCATCGATGGCAAGTTTTTATGCGCAAGTCTAATTTTTTGCAAATTTACGATGTACACTCAAACCAGAAAGCCCTGTGACTACGTGGTCAGTTCCTCGAGTCACATTGGTCCCGTGCGAGGTGTTCGTGACTCTTACAGGACCGTTTTCTATTTGTTTTATGTTTTAACCCTTCGATGCCATGTTTTTATGCTTAAGTCTAAATTTTTGTAAATTTACGTCGTATACTCAAACCGGGAGCCCCGGGACTACGCGGTCGGTTCCTAAGAGTTACATTGGTTCTGTGTGAGGCGTTCATAACTCTTACAAGAATGTTTTGCCTTTGTTTTAAGTTTTCACCCTTGGATGGCATGTTTTTATGCTTAAGTCAAATTTTTTGCAAATTTATGTCGTACACTCAAACCGGAAGTCCCGTGACTATGCGGGCAAGTCCTACTAGTCACAGTGTTCCCGTGCGAGGTGTTCGTGACTCTTACGGGACCGTTTCGTGTTTGTTTTACGTTTTCACCCTTCAATGGGATATTTTTATGCTCAAGTCTAACTTTTTGTAAATTTACGTCGTACACTCAAACCGTGAGCCCCGTGACTACGCGATCGGTTCCTACGAGTCACATTGGTCCCGTGCGAGGCATTCGTGGCTAATGCGGGACCATTTTGTGTATTTTTACATTCTCACCCTTCGATGGCATGTTTTAATGTTTAATTCTATTTTTTTTCAAATTTATGTCTTACACTCAAAACGGGAGCCCCGTGACTACGCGGTCGGTTCCAACGAGTCACATTGGTCCTGTGCGAGGCGTTCGTGCCTTTTACGGGACCATTTTGGAATTGTTTTATGTTCTCACCATTCGATGGCATGACTTTATGCTTAAGTATAATTTTTTGCAAATTTACGTCATACACTCAAACCGGGAGCCCCGTGACTACGCGGTCGGTTTCTACGAGTCACATTGGACCCGTGCGAGGTGTTCGTGACTCTTACGAGTCTGGTTTGTGCTTGTTTTATGTTTTCCTCCTTCGACGGCATGTTTTTATGCTGAAGTCTAACTTTTTGCAGATTAACGTCGTACACTCAAACCGGGAGCCCCATGACTATGCGGTCGGGTCCTGCGAGTCACATTAGTCTCGTGCGAGGTGATCTTGACTCTTACAGGATCATTTTTTTGTTGTTTTTAATTCTCACCCTTCGATGGCATGTTTTTATGCTTAAGTCTATTTTTTTTTCAAATTTACCTCGTACACTCAAATCTGGAGCCCCGTGACTACGCGGTCGGTTCCTACGAGTCACATTGTTGCCGTACGACGTGTTCATGACTCTTACTGGACCGTTTTATTGTTATTTTACGTTCTCACCATTCGATGGCATGATTTTTATACTTAAGTCTAATTTTTGCAAATTTATGTCGTAAACTCAAACCGAGATCCCCATGACTAGGCGATCGGTTCTTACGAGTCACATTGGTCCCGTGGGAGGTGTTCGTGACTCTTATCGGACCATTTTGTGTTTATTTTGCATTTTCACCCTTCGATGGCATTCTTTTATGCTTAAGTCTAATTTTTTGCAAATTTACGTCGTACACTCAAACCAGGAGCCCCATGCTACGCGGTTGGATCCTGCGGTCAAAATTATCCCGTGCGACGTGTTCTTGACTCTTACGGGATTGTTTTGTGGTTGTTTTACGTTCTCACCCTTCGATGGCATGTTTTTATGCTTAAGTCTAATTTTTTCAAATTTACGTCGTACACTCAAACCTGGAGCCTCGTGACTACGCGATCGGTTCCTATGAGTCACATTGGTGCCGTGCGAGGTTTCATGAATTTTATCGGACCATTTCGTGGTTGTTTTACTTTCTCACCATTTGATGGCATGATTTTTATGCTTAAGTCTATTTTTTGCAAATTTATGTCGTACACTCAAATCGGGAGCCCCGTGACTACGCGGTCGGTTCTTACGAGTCACATTGGTCCCGTGCGGGGCGTTTGTGACTCTTACCGGACCGCTTTGTGGATATTTTACGTTTTCACCCTTCGATGGCATGTTATTATGCTTAAATCTATTTTTTTACAAATTTATGTTGTACACTCGAACCGGGAGCCCCGTGACTACGCGGTCGGATCCTATGAGTCACATTGGACCCTTGCGAGGCGTTCGTGCCTCTTACGGGACCATTTTGTGGTTATTTTGCGTTTTCACCCTTCGATGGCATCTTTTAATGCTAAACTCTAAGTTTTCCATATTTACGTCGTGCACTCAAATCGAGAGCCCCGTGACTACGTGGTCGGTTCCTACGAGTCATATTGGTCCCGTGCGAGTTGTGCGTGACTCTTACGAGACCGTTTTGTGTTTATTTTACATTTTCACCCTTCGATGGCTTGTTTTTATTCTTAAGTCTAACTTTTTTGTAAATTTATGTCGTAGACTCAAATTGGGAGCCCGTGACTAGGCGGTTGGTTCCTACAAGTTACATTGGTCACGTATGATGCTTTTACGTTTTCACCTTTCGATGGCATGTTATTATGCTTACGTCTAATTTTTTGCAAATTTACATCGTACACTCGAACCGGGAGCCCCGTGACTACGCAGTCGGTTCGTACGAGTCACATTGATCCCATGCGAGGCGTTCGTGACTCTTACGGGATCATTTTGAGGTTGTTTTTACGTTCTCACAATTCGATGGAATGATTTTATGCTTAAGTCTAATTTTTTAAAAATTTACGCCGTACACTCAAACTGGAAGTCCCGTTTGACATGGTCGTGACTCTTATAGGACCGTTTTGTGTTTTTTTTACGTTTTCACCCTTCGACGGCATATTTTTATGCTTAAGTCTAACCTTTTACAAATTTACATCGTGAACTCAAACCGGGAGCGCAGTGACTACTCGATCTGTTCCTACGACTTACCTTCATCTTGTGTGAGGTGTTTGTGACTCTCATGGGACCGTTTGTGGCTGTTTTACGTTTTCACCCTTTGATGGCATTTTTTATGCTTAAGTTTAATTTTTTGTAAATTTACGTCGTACACTCAAATCGGGAGACCCGTTGCTACGCGGTTGGTTCGTTCGGGTCACATTGGTCCCGTGTGAGGTGTTTGCGACCCTTACGGGACCATTTTATGGCTGTTTTATATTTTCACCCTTCGATGGCATCTTTTTCATGCTCCAGTCTAATTTTTTGCAAATTTATGTCGTACACTCAAACCGGGACCCCCGTGACTACGCTGTCGGTTCCTACGAACCACATTGGTCCCGTCTGAGGCGTTCGTGACTCTTACGGGACCGTTTTGTGTTTGTTTTATGTTTTCACACTTCGATAGCATGTTTTTATGATTAAGCCTATTTTTTGCAAATTTACGTCCGACACTTAAATTGGGAGCCCCGGGACTACGTGGCCGGTTCCTACGAGTCACATTTGTCCCATGCTAGGTGTTCGTGAATCTTACAGGAACAATTTGTGTTTATTTTATGTTTTCACCCTTCGATGGTAGGTTTTTATGGTTAAGTCTATTTTTTTGCGTATTTACGTCGTACACACAAACCAGGATCCCCGTGACTACGCGATCGGTTCCTACGAGTCACATTGATGTCGTGCGAGCGGTTCGTGACGCTTACCGAACCGTTTTGCAGTTGTTTTACATTCTCACCATTCGATGACATGATTTTTATGCTTAATTCTAATTATTACAAATTTACGTCATACACTAAGACTGGGAGCCCCGTGAATACGCGACCAGTTCCTACGAGTCACATTGGTCCCGTGCAAGGCGTTCGTGACATTTACCGAACTGTTTTGTGGCTATTTTATGTTTTCACCCTTCAAGGGAATTTTGTTATGCTTAAATCTATTTTTTGTAAATTTACGTTGAACACTCAAATCGGGAGCCCCGTGACTACGCGGTCGGATTGTACGAGTCACATTGGTCCAATGCGAGGGGTCTGTGCCTCTTACGGGACCATTTTGTAGTTGTTTTGCATTTTCACCCTTCGATGGCATCTTTTAATACTTAAGTCTATTTTTTTCCAAATTTACATCGTGCACTCAAACCGAAAGCCCCGTGAGTACGTGGTCAGTTCCTACTAGTCACATTGGTTCCGTGCGAGTTATGCGTGACTCTTACGGGACAGTTATGTGTTTGATTTACGTTTTCACCCATTCGATGGAATGTTTTTATTCTTAAGTCTAACTTTTTTTAATTTATGTCGTACACTCAAATCGAGAGCCCCGTGACTACACTGTTGGTCCCTATGAATTACATTGGTCCCGTTCGAGGCGTTCGTGCCTCTTACGGGACCATTTTGTGGTTGTTTTACGTTTTCACCTTTATTTGGCATGCTTTTATGCTTATGTCTAATTTTTTACAAATTTACGTCGGACACTCAAATCGGGAGCCCCATGACTACGTGGTCGGTTCCTACGAGTGACATTGGTCTCGTATGAGGTGTTCGTGACTCTTACCGGAATGTGTTGTGTTTGTTTTACATTTTCCCCCTTGGATGGCATGTTTTTATGCTTAAGTCTAATTTTTTGCAAATATACATCGTACACTTAAACCGGAGACCCCGTGACTATGAGGTCGGTTCCTATGACTCACATTGGTCCCGTGCGAGGTGTTCGTGACTCTTACGGGACCGTTTTGTTATTGTTTTACGTTTTCACCCTTCAATGGCATGTTTTTATGCTCAAATCTAATTTTTTGTAAATTTATGTCGTACACTCAAATCGAGATCCCCGTGACTACGCGGTCGGTTCCTGCGAGTCACATTGGTCCCGAGCGACGTGTTCGTGACTCTTACGGGACCGTTTTGTGTTTGTTTTACGTTTTCACCATTCGATGGCATGTTTTTATGCTTAAGTCTAACTTTTTGTAAATTTATGCCGTACACTCAAACCGGGAGCCCCGTGACTACGCGGTTGATTCCTACGAGTTACATTGATCCCGTGCGAGGTGTTCATATCTCTTACCAGACCATTTTGTGTTTGTTTTATGTTTTTAGTCTTTGATGGCATGCTTTTATGTTTAAGTCTATTTTTTTCAAATTTACGTCGTACACTGAAACCAGGAGCCCCGTGACTACGTGGTCGGTTCCTACGAGTCATATTAGTCCCGTACGAGGCATTTGTGACTCTTAGGGAACCATTTTGTGGTTGTTTTAAGTTCTCACCATTCGATGGCATGATTTTACGCTTAACTCTATTTTTTTTCAAATTTATGTTGTACACTCAAATCGGGAGCCCCGTGACTATGCGGTCGGTTCCTACCAGTCACATTGGTCCCCTGTAAGGTGTTCGTGACTCTTACCGTAATGTTGTGTGTTTGTTTCATGTTTTCACCCTTGGATGGCATGTTTTCATTCTTAAGTCTACCTTTTTGCAAATTTACGTTGTACACTTAAATCGGGAGCTCAGTGACTACGCGGTCGATTTCTATGACTTACCTTCATCCCTGCGAGGTGTTCGTGACTCTTACGAGACCATTTTGTGGTTGTTTTACATTTTCACCCTTCGATGGCATTTTATGCTTAAGTCTACTTTTTTGTAAATTTACGTCGTGTAGTCAATTCGGGAGACCCGACTACCCTCATGTTCTTTCGAGTCACATTAGTCCCGTGCAAGGTGTTCTTGACCTTTACAGGACTGTTTTGTGGCTGCTTTACATTTTCATCCTTCGATGAGATCTTTTCTATGATCCAATCAATTTTTTGGCAATTTACATCATACTCTCAAACCTAGAGCCTCGTGACTACATGATCAGTTCCTATGAGTCACATTGGTGCCATGCGAGGTCTTCGTGACTCTTACCGGACCGTTTTGTGGTTGTTTTATGTTCTTACCATTCGATGGCTTGATTTTTATGCTTGAGTCATTTTTTTATAAATTTACGTCATACACTAAAATCGGGAGCCCCGTGACTACGCGGTTAGTTCCTACGAGTCACATTGTTCCCATGCGAGGTGTTCGTGTCTCTTACCAGACCGTTTGTGGCTATTTTATGTTTTCACCCTTCGATGGCATTTTTTTATGCTTAAATCTAATTTTTTGCAAATTTACGTTGCACACTCAAATTGGGAGCCCCGTGACTACACAGTCGGATCCTACAAATCACATTGGTCCCGTGGGAGGCGTTCGTGCTTCTTACGGGACCATTTTGTGGTTGTTTTTTGTTTTCACCCTTTGATGTCATCTTTTAATTCTTAAGTCAATTTGTTTTCCAAATTTACGTCGTACACTCAAATCGGGAGCCCCGTGACAACGCGGTCGGTTCCTACGAGTCACATTGGTCCCGTGCGAGGCGTTCGTGACTCTAATGGGATTGTTTTGAGGTTGTTTTATGTTCTCACCATTCGATGGCATGATTTTACACTTAAGTCTATTTTTTTATAAATTTATATCGTACAGTCAAACCGGGAGCCTCGTGACTACGCGGTCGGTTCCTACGAGTTACATTTCTCCCGTGCGAAGCATTCGTGACTCTTACGGGATCGTTTTGAGGTTGTTTTACGTTCTCACCATTCGATGACATGATTTTACGCTTAAGTCTAATGTTTTACAAATTTACGTCATACACTCAAACCCGGAACCCCGTGACTACGCGGTCGGTTCCTATAAGTCACATTGGTACCGTACGAGGTGATCGTGACTCTTACGGGACCATTACGTGTTTTTTTTACATTTTCACCATTCGACAACATGTTTTTATGATTAAGTCTAACTTTTTACAATTTTTTATCGTACACTCAAACCGAGAGAGTAGTGACTACGCGGTCGGTTCCTACGACTTACCTTCGTCTCGTGCGACGTGTTCGTGACTCTGACGGGACCGTTCGTTGTTGTTTTAGGTTTTCACCCTTTGATCGCATTTTTTATGCTTAAGTTTATTTTTTGGCAAATTTATGACTTACACTCAAACCGGGGGCCCCATGACTACGCAATCGGTTCTTGCGAGTCACATTGGTCCCGTGCGACGTGTTCTTGACTCTTACGGGACCGTTTTATGTTTGTTTTATGTTTTCACCCTTCAATGGCATGTTTTTATGCATAAGTCTAGCTTTTTGTAAATTTACGTTGTACACTCAAATTGGGAGCCCCGTGACTACGCGGTTCGTTCTTACGCGTTAAATTGATCCCGTGCGAGGTGTTCATGACTCTTACCGGACCGTTTTGTGTTTGTTTAATAATTTCACCCATCGATGGCATGCTTTTATGCTTAGGTTTAATTTTTTTTAAATTTATTTCGTACACTATAATCGGGATCCCTGTGACTATGCGATCGATTTCTACGAGTCACATTGGTCCCGTGCAAGGCGTTCGTGCCTCTTGGGGGACCTTTTGTGGATTTTTACATTCTCACCATTCAATGGTATGTTTTTATGCTTAAGTCTAATTTTTTTCAAATTTATGTCTTACACTCAAACAGAGAGCACCATGACTACGCAGTCGGGTCCTGCGAGTCACATTGGTCCCATGCGAGGTGTCCTTGGCTTGTTTTTAAGCTTAAGAGTAATTTTTTTCAAATTTGCGTCGTACACTCAAACCGGGAGCCCCGTGACTACGCGGTCAGTTCCTACGAGTCACATTGGTCCCGTGTGAGTTGTGCGTGACTCTTATGGGACCGTTTTGTGTTTATTTTATATTTTCACCCTTCGATGTCATGTTTTTAAGCTTAAGTCTAACTTTTTGTAAATTTATGTCGTACAATCAAACCGGGAGCCCCGTGACTACACGCCTGGTTCCTACGAGTTACATTGGTCCTGTATGACGCGTCTGTGCCTCTTTCAGGACCATTTTGTGGTTGTTTTATGTTTTACCCTTTGATGGCATATTTTTATGCTTAAAATCTAATTTTTTGCAAATTTATGTCGTACACTCAAATCGGGAGCCCCGTGATTAAGCGATCGGTTCCTACGAGTGATATTGGTCCTGTGTAAGGTGTTCGTGACTCTTACCAGAATGTGTTGTGTTTGTTTTTCGTTTTCACCCTTAGATGGCATGTTTTTATGCTTAGGTCGATTTTTTTGCAAATTTACATCGTACACTCAAATCGGAAGTCCCGTGACTACACGGTCGGTTCTTATGAGGCACATTGGTCCCGTGCGAGGTGTTCGTGATTCTTACGGGACCATTTTATGGCTGTTTTACAGTTTCACCCTTCGATTACATGTTTTTATGCTCAAGTCTAATTTTTTGCAAATTTACGACGTACACTCAAACTGGGAGCCCCGTGACTATGCGGTCGGTTCCTACTAGTCACATTGTCCCGTGCGAGGTGTTCGTAACTCTTACGGGACCGTTTTGTATTTTTTTTATGTTTTCACCCTACGATGGCATGTTTTTATGCTTAAGTCTAACTTTTTGTAAATTTATGTCGTACACTCAAACCGGAAGCCCTGTGACTACGCGGTTGGTTCCTACGAGTTACATTGATCCCGTGCGAGGTGTTCGTGACTCTTACCTCGCTATTTTGTGTTTATTTTATGTTTTCATCCTTCGATGGCATGTTTTTATGCTTAAGTCTAACTTTTTGTAAATTTACGTCGTACACTCAAACTAGGAGCCCCGTGACTACACGGTCGGTTCCTACGAGTCACATTGGTCCTTTGCGAGGCATTCGTGACTTTTACGGGATCGTTTTGAGGTTTTTTTACGTTCTCACAATTCGATGGCATGATTAAAAGATTAAGTCTAATATTTTACAAATTTACGTCGTACAATCAAATCGGGAGCCCCGTGACTACGCGGTCGGTTCCTACAAGTCACAATGGTCAAGTACGAGGTGGTCGTGATTCTTATGGGACCGTTTTGTGTTTGTTTTACATTTTTCCCCTTCGACGACATGTTTTTATGCTTAAGTCTAACTTTTTTGCAAATTTACATCGTACACTCAAACCGAGAGCGTAGTGACTATGCGGTCGGTTCCTACGACTTACCTACGTCTCGTGCGAGGTGTTCGTGACTCTTACGGGACCGTTTGTGGTTGTTTTACATTTTCAACCTTCGATGGCATTTTTTGTGCTTAAGTACATTTTTTTACAAATTTTCATCGTACACTCAAACCGGGAGCTCCGTGACTATGCGATCGGTTCCTTCGAGTCACATCGGTCCCGTGCGAGGCATTCGTGACTCTTATGGGACCATTTTGTGTTTGTTTTACGTTTTCACCCTACGATGGCATGTTTTTATGCTTAAGTCTATTTTTTGCAAATTTACGTCGTACACTCAAACTGGGAGCCCCGGGACTACGCGATCAGTTACTACGAGTCACATTGGTCCCATGGAAGGTGTTCGTGACTCTTACGGGAATATTTTGTGTTTGTTTTATATTTTCACCCTTCGATGGCTTTTTTTAATGGTTAAGTCTATTTTTTTGTAAATTTACGTTGTACACTCAAATCGGGATCCCCGTGACTATGCGGTCGGTTCCTACCAGTCACGTTGATGCCGTGCAAGGTGTTCGTGACTCTTACCGGACCGTTTTTGGTTATTTTATATTCTCGCCATTCGATGAGATAATTTAATGCTTAAGTCTAATTTTTGCAAATTTACGTCGTACAATAAAACCGAGAGCCCTATGTCTACGCGATCGGTTCCTACGAGTCACATTGGTCCGTGCGAGGCGTTCATGACTCTTACCGGATCTTTTTGTTTCTATTTTACATTTTCACCCTTCGATGGCATGTTTTTATGCTTAAATCTACGTTTCTGTAAATTTACGTTGTACACTCAAATCGGGAGCCCCGTAACTATGAGGTCGGATTCTACTAGTCACATTGGTCCCATGTGAGGCGTCCGTGCCTCTTACGGGAACATTTTGTGCTTGTTTTGCATTTTCACCCTTCGATGTCATCTTTTAATGCTTAAGTTTTTTTTTTGTTTCCAAATTTACGTTGTGTACTCAAACCGGGAGACCCGCGACTACGCGGTCGGTTCCTACGAGTGACATTTGCCCCGTGCGAGGTGTTCGTGACTCTTACCTGAATGTGTTGTGTTTATTTTACATTTTCACCGTTGAATGGAATGTTTTTATGCTTAAGACTAATTTTTAGCAAATTTACGTCGTAAACTTAAACCGGAAGCCCCGTGACTATGCGGTCGATTCCTATGAGTCACATTCTTCCCGTGCGAGATTTTGTGACTCTTACGGGACCGTATTATTGTTGTTTTACATTTTCTCCCTTCGATGGCATGTTTTTATGCTCAAGTCAATTTTTTTACGAATTTACATCATACACTCAAACTGGGAGCCCCGTGACTACGCGATCGGTTCATGCGAGTCACATTTGTCCCTAGCGAGGTGTTTGTGACTCTTACATGATCGTTTTGTTGTTGTTTTACATTCTCACCCTTCGATGACATGTTTTTCTGATTAAGTCTAATTTTATTCAAATTTATGTCGTACAATCAAACCTGGAGCCCCGTGACTACATGGTCGGATCCTACGAGTCACATTGGAGCCGTGCGAGGTGTTCGTGACTCTTATCGGACCGTTTTGTGGTTGTTTTACGTTCTCACCATTCGTTGGCAAGATTTTTATGCTTAAGTCTAATTTTTGCAAATTTACGTCGTACACTCAAACGGGGAGCCCCGTGACTACGCGACCAGTTCCTACGAGTCACATTGGTCCCGTGCGAGGCGTTCGAGACTCTAACGGGACCGTTTTGTGGCTATTTTACATTTTCACCCTTCGATGCCATGTTTTTATGCTTAAATCTAATTTTTTGCAAATTTATGTTGTACACTCAAACCGGGAGCCCCGTGACTATGCGGTCGGATCCTACGAGTCATATTGGTCCTGTGCGAGGCGTTCGTGCCTCTTACGGGACCATTTTGTAGTTGTTTTGCATTTTCACCCCTTCGATGGCATCTTTTAATGCTAAAGTCTAAGTTTTTCCAAATTTATGTCGTGTACTCAAATCGAGAGGCCCGTGACTACGTGGTCGGTTCCTACGAGTCACATTAGTCCCGTGCGAGTTGTGCGTGACTCTTACGGGACCGTTTTGTGTTATTTTACATTTTCACCCTTCGATGACATATTTTTAAGCTTAAGTCTAACATTTTGTAAATTTATGTCATACACTCAAACCGAGATCCACGTGACTACGCGGTTGGTTCCCACGAGTTACATTGGTCTGGTGCGAGGTGTTCGTGACTGTTACGAGAATGTGTTGTGTTTATTTTACATTTTCACCCTTGGATGGCATGTTTTTATGCTTAGGTCTAATTTTTTGCAAATTTATGTCGTACACTCAAATCGGAAGTCCCGTGACTACGCGATCATTTCCTACAAGTCACATTGGTACCGTGCGAGGTGTTCGTGACTCTTACGGGACCGTTTTGTGGCTGTTTTACATTTTCACCTTTCGATGGCATGTTTTTATGCTCAACTCTAATTTTTTACAAATTTACATCGTACACTCAAACCGGGAGCCTCGTGACTACGTGATCGGTTCCTACCAGTCACATTGGTCCCGTGTGAGGGGCTCGTAACTCTTACAATACCGTTTTGTGTTTGTTTTACGTTTTCACCCTTCGATGGCATGTTTTTATGCTTAAGTCTAAATTTTTGTAAATTTAGGTCGCACACTCAAACCGCGAGACCCGTGACTACTTGATCGGTTCCTACGAGTCACATTGATCCCGTGTGAGTTGTTCGTGACTCTTACCGGATCGTTTTATGCTTGTTTTATGTTGTCACCCTTCGATGGCATTCTTTTATATTTAAGTCTATTTTTTAAAAATTTACGTCGTACACTCGAACCGGGATCCCCGTGACTACGTGGTCGGTTCCTACGAGTCACATTGGTACCGTGCGAGGCGTTCGTGACTCTTACGGGATCGTTTTGAGGTTATTTTATGTTCTGACCATTCGATGGCATGATTTTACGCTTAAGTCTAATTTTTCACAAATTTACGTCGTACACTCAAACCGGGAGCCTCGTGACTATGCGGTTGGTTTCTACGAGTCACATTGGTCCCGTGCAAGGTGGTCGTGTCTCTTACGTGAACATTCTGTGTTTGTTTTACATTTTCACCCTTTGACAGCATGTTTTTATGCCTAAGTCTGAGTTTTGACAAATTTTCATCGTACACTCAAACTGAGAGCGCAGTGACTACGCAGTCGATTCCTACGACTTACCTTAGTCTCGTGCGAGGTGTTCATGACTCTTACAGGCCCGTTTGTGGTTGTTTTACGTTTTCATGCTTCGATCACATTTTTTATGCTTAAGTCTATTTTTTTGTAAATTTACGTCGTGTCCTCAAACCGGGAGACCCGTGACCAGGCGAACGGTTCCTTCGGGTCACATTGGTCCCGTGCGAGTTGTTCGTGACCCTTTCGGGATCGTTTTGAGGCTGTTTTACATTTTTATCCTTCGATGGAATATTTTTTATGCTTCAGTCTAATTTTTTGTAAATTTACATCATACACTTAAACCTGGAGCCCCGTGACAACGCGGTCAGTTCCTACGAGTCACATTGGTCTCATCCGAGGCATTCGTGACTCTTACGAGACGGTTTTGTGTTTGTTTTACGTTTTCACCATTCGATGGAATTTTTTATAGTTAAGTCTAATTTTTTGCAAATTTATGTTGTACACTCAAGTCGGGATACCCATGACTACACGGTCGGTTCCTACGAGTCACATTGATGTCGTGCGAGGTGTTCGTGACTCTTACCCGACCGTGTTGTGGTTGTTTTACATTCTCACCATTGGATGGCATGATTTTTATGCTTGTCTAATTTTGGGAAATTTACGTCTTACACTAAAATCGGCAGCCCCGTGTCTACGCGGTCGGTTCCAACGAGTCACATTGGTCCTCTACGAGGCGTTCGTGACTCTTATCGAACCGTTTTGTGGCTATTTTACATTTTCACCCTTCGATAGCATGTTGTTGTGCTTAAATATATTTTTTGTGAATTTACGCTATACACTCAAATCGGGAGCCCCATGACTATGCGGTTGGATTCTACGAGTCACATTGGTCCCGTGCGAGGCGTCCATGCCTCTTACCGGACCATTTTGTGGATATTTTGTGTTTTCACCCTTCGATGGCTTCTTTTAATTCCCAAGTTTATTTTTTCACAAATTTATCTCGTGCACTCAAATCGGGAGACCCATGACTACGCGGTCGGTTCCTACGAGTCACATTGGTCCCTTGCGAGTTGTACGTGACTCTTACGGGAACGTTTTGTGTTTGTTTTACATTTTCACCCTTCGATGGCATATTTTTATGCTTAAGTCTAACTTTTTGTAAATTTATATCGTACACTCAAATCGGGATCCCCGTAACTACACAGTTGGTTCCTACGAGTTACATTGGTCCGAGACGAGGCATTCGTGCCTCTTACGAGACCATTTTGTGGTTGTTTTACATTTTCACCCTTTAATGGCATACTTTTATGCTTAAGTTTATTTTTTTCAAATTTACGTCGTACACTCACATCGGAAAGCTCCGTGACTACGCGGTCGGTTCCTACCAATGACATTGGTCCCGTGCGAGGTGTTCGTGACTCTTACCAGAATGTGTGGTGTTTGTTTTACGTTTTCACCTTGGATGGCATGTTTTTATGCTTAAGTCTATTTTTTTGCAAATTTACGTCGTATACTTAAACCAGAAGCCCCGTGACTATGCGATCGGTTCCTATGAGACACATTGGTCCCGTGCGAGGTGCTCATGACTCTTACGAGACCATTTTGTGGATGTTTTATGTTTTCATCCTTTGATGGCATTTTTTTATGCTCAAGTCTAATTTTTTGCAAATTTATTTCGTACACTCAAACCAGGAACCCTGTGACTATACGGTCAATTCCAGCGAGTCACATTTTCCCCGAGTGAGGTGTTCATGACTCCTACGGGACCGTTTTGTGTTTTCTTTACATTTTCACCCTTCGATGTCATGTTTTATGCTCAAGTCTTACTTTTTGTAAATTCACGTCGTACACTGAAATCGGGAACTTCGTGACTACGCGATTGGTTCCTACATGTTACATTGATCCCATGTGAGGTGTTCGTGACTCTTACCGGACCGTTTTGTGTTTGATTGATGTTTTCAACCTTCGATGGCATGTTTTTATGTTTAAGTCTAATTTTTTTCAAATTTATGTCGCACACTCAAACCGGGAGCCCCGTGACTATGCGATCAGTTCCTACGAGTCACATTGGTCCCGTGTGAGGTGTTCGGGACTCTTACGGGATTGTTTTGTGGTTGTTTTACATTCTCACCATTCGATGGCATGATTTTAAGAATAACTCTAAATTTATGAAAATTTACGTCGTACACTCAAACCTGGAGCCCCGTGAATACGCAGTCGGTTCCTACGAGTCACATTGGTCCCGTACGAGGTGTTCGAGATTCATTCGGGAATGTTTGGTGTTTGTTTTACGTTTTCACCCTTCGATGGCATGTTTTTATACTTAAGTCTAATTTTTTACAAATTTACATCGTACACTCAAACCGAGATCCCCGTGACAATGCGATCGTTTCCTACGAGTCACATTGGTCCCGTAGGAGGTGTTCGTGACTCTTATCGGACCTTTTTGTGTTTATTTTATGCTTTCACCCTTAGATGGCATGTTTTTATGCTTAAGTCTATTTTTTACAAATTTACCTCGTACTCTCAAACCGGAAGCCCCGTGACTACGCGATCGATTCCTACGAGTCACATTGGTCCCGTACGAGGTGTTCGTGACTCTTACGGGACCGTTTTGTGGATGTTTTACATTTTCACCCTTCCATGGCATGCTTTTATTCTCAAGTCTATTTTTTTATAAATTTACGTCGTACACTCAAACCGGGAGCCCCGTGACTACGCGGTCGATTCCTGCGAGTCACATTGGTCCTCTGCGAGACGTCCGTGCCTCTTACGGGACAATTTTGTGGGTGTTTTGCATTTTCACCCTTCCATGGCGTCTTTTAATGCTTAAGTATATTTTTTTCCAAATTTACGTCGTGCACTCAAATTGGGAGACCCATGACTACGCGATCAGTTCCTACAAGTCACATTGGTCCCGTGCGAGTTGTGCATGACCCTTATGGGACTGTTTTGTGTTTGTTTTACATTTTCACCCTTCGATGGCTTATTTTTATGCTTAAGTCTAACTTTTTGTAAATTTATGTCATACACTCAAACCAGGATCCTCGTGACTACACAGTTCGTTCTTACGACTTACATTGGTCCCGTACGAGGCGTTCGTGCCTCTTAAGGAACCATTTTGTGATTGTTTTACATTTTCACCCTTCGATGGCAAGCTTTTATGCTTAAGTCTATTTTTTTTCAAATTTATGCCGTACACTCAAACAGGGAAGACCCGTGACTACGCGGTCGGTTCCTACGAGTGACATTGGTCCTATACGAGGTGTTCGTAACTCTTACGTGACCGTTTTGGGTTTGTTTTATGTTTTCACCCTTCGATGGCATGTTTTTATGCTTAAGTCTAATTTTTTTTAAATTTATGTCGTACACTCAAACCGGCAGCCCCGTGACTACGCGGTTGGTTCCTACGAGCTACATTGATCCCGTGCGAGGTGTTCGTGACTCTTACCTGACTATTTTGTGTTTGTTTTATGTTTTCACTCTTCGATGGCATGTTTCTATTCCTAAGTCTAACTTTTTGTAAATTTATGTCGTACACTCAAACCGGGAGCCCCGTGACTACACGGTCGGTTCCTATGAGTCACATTGGACCCGTGCGAGGCGTTCGTGACTCTTGCGGGACCGTTTTGTGTTTATTTTACATTTTCAACCTTCCATGGCATGTTTTTATGCTTAAGTCTATTTTTTGCAAATTTACGTCGTACACTCAAACTGGGAGCACCAGGACTACGCGGTCGGTTACTTCGAGTCACATTGGTCCCATGCAAGGTGGTCATGACTCTTACGGGAATATTTTGTGTTTATTTTACATTTTCACCCTTCGATGGCTTGTTTTTATTGTAAAGTCTAATTTTTTTATAAATTTACGTCGTACACTCAAATCGGGATTCCCGTGACTACGCAGTCGGTTCCTACGAGTCACATTGATACCGTGCGAGGTGTTTGTGACTCTTACCGGACCGTTTTGTTGTTATTTTACATTCTCACCATTCGATGGCATGATTTTATGCTTAAGTCTATTTTTTACAAATTTACGTCGCACAATAAAACCGACAGCCCCATGTCTACGCGATCGGTTCCTACGAGTCACATTGGTCGTGTGCGAGGCGTTCATGACTCTTACTTGACCTTTATGTTTCTATTTTACGTTTTCACCCTTCGATGGCATGTTTTTAAGCTTAAATCTATTTTTTGTAAATTTACGTTGTACACTCAAATCAGGAGCCCCGTGACTATGCGGTCAGATTCTACTACTAACATTGGTCCCACGTAAGGCGTCTGCGGCTCTTATTGGACCATTTTGGGACTATTTTGAATTTTCACCCTTCGATGTCATCTTTTAATGCTTAATTTTTTTTTTGTTTCCAAAATTACATCGTGCACTCAAACCGGGAGACCCGCGACTACGCGGTCAATTCCTACGAGTGACATTGGCCCCGTGCGAGTTGTTCGTGACTCTTAGCGGAATGTGTGGTGTGTATTTTACATTTTCACCGTTGGATGGCATGTTTTGATGCTTAAGTCTAATTTTTTGCAAATTTACGTTGTACACTTAAATCGTAAGCCCCGTGACTATGCGGTCGATTCCTATGAGTCACATTCGTCCCGTGTGAGGTTTCGTGACTCTTACGGGACCCTTTTGTGATTGTTTTACGTTTTCACCCTTCGATGGCATGTTTTTAGGCTCAAGTCTATTTTTTTGCAAATTTACATCGTACACTCAAACCGGGAGCCCCGTGACTACGCGGTCGGTTCATGCCAGTCACATTTGTCCCTAGCGAGGTGTTCGTGACTCTTATGTGATCGTTTTGTGGTTGTTTTACATTCTGACCCTTCGATGACATGTTTTTATGCTTAAGTCTAATTTTATTAAAATTTATGTCGTACACTCAAACTTGGATCCCCGTGACTACACGGTCAGATCCTACGAGTCACATTGGTGCCCTGCGAGGTGTTCGTGACTCTTACCGGGCCGTTTTGGGGTTGTTTTACGTTTATTCTTACCGGTACGAGTCACATTTATTCTTAAGCCTAATTTTTGCAAATTTACTTCGTACATTCAAATCGGGTGCCCCGTGACTACGCGACCAGTTCCTACGAGGCACATTGGTCCCGTGCGAAGCGTTCGTGACTCTTAATTGACCGTTTTGTGGCTATTTTACGTTTTCACCCTTCGATGCCATGTTTTTATGCTTAAATCTATTTTTTGCAAATTTATGTTGTACACTCAACCCGGGAGCCCCGTGACTACGCGGTCGGATCCTACGAGTCATATTGGTCCTGTGCGAGGCGCCCGTGCCTCTCACGGGACCATTTAGTAGTTGTTTTGTATTTTCACCCTTCGATGGCATCTTTTAATGCTAAAGTCAAAGTTTTTCCAAATTTACGTCGTGCACTCAAACCGAGAGCCCCGTGACTACGTGGTCGGTTCCTACGAGTCACATTGGTCCCGTGTGAGTTGTACGTGACTCTTACGGGACCATTTTGTGTTTATTTTACATTTTCACCCTTCGATGACATATTTTTAAGCTTAAGTCTAACTTTTTGTAAATTTATGTCATACAGTCAAACCAGGAGCCCCGTGACTACGCGGCTGGTTCCTACGAGTTACATTAGTCCGGTGCGAGGTGTTCGTGACTCTTACGGGAATGTGTTGTGTTTGTTTTACGTTTTCACACTCGGATGGCATGTTTTATGCTTAGGTCTAATTTTTTGCAAATTTACGTCGTACACTTAAACCGAAAGTCCCGTGACAACGCGATCGGTTCCTACGAGTCACATTGGTCCCGTGCGAGGTGTTCGTGACTCTTACGGGACCGTTTTGTGGCTGTTTTACATTTTCACCTTTCGATGGCATATTTTTATGCTCAAGCCTATTTTTTGCAAATTTACGTCGTACACTCAAACGGGGAGCCTCGTGACTACGCGATCGGTTCCTACCAGTCACATTGGTCCCCTGTGGGGTGTTCGTAACTCTTACAAGACCGTTTTTGTTAGTTTTACGTTTTCACCCTTCGATGGAATGTTTTTATGCTTAAGTCTAACTTTTTATAAATTTAGGTCGTACACTCAAACCGGGAGACCCGTGACTACGTGGTCGGTTCCTACGAGTCACATTGATCCCATGCGAGGTGTTCGTGACTCTTACCAGACCGTTTTGTGATTGTTTTATGTTTTCACGCTTCGATGGCATGCTTTTATGTTTAAGTCTATTTTTTAAAAATTTATGTCGTACACTCGAACCGGGATCCCCGTGACTACACGATCGGTTCCTACGAGTCACATTGGTACCGTGCGAGGCGTTCGTGACTCTTGCGGGATCGTTTTGAGGTTATTTTACGTTCTCACCATTCGATGGCATGATTTTACACTTAAGTCTAATTTTTCACAAATTTACGTCGTACACTCAAACCGGGAGCCTCGTGACTATGCGGTCAGTTTCTAACAGTCACATTGGTCCCGTGTGTGGTGGTCGTGACTCTTACGGGACCATTTTGTGTCTGCTTTACATTTTCACCCTTCGACAGCATGTTTTTATGCTTAAGTATGACTTTTTACAAATTTTCATCGTACACTCAAACCGAGAGCGCAGTGACTACGCGGTCGATTCCTATGACTTACCTTAGTCTCGTGCGAGGTGTTCGTGACTCTTACGGGCCCGTTTATGACTGTTTTACGTTTTCACCCTTCGATCGCATTTTTTATGCTTAAGTCTATTTTTTTTGTAAATTTACGTCGTGTCATCAAATCAAGAGACCCGTGACTACGCGGACGGTTCCTTCGGGTCACATTGGTCCCGTGCGAGGTGATCGTGACCCTTTCGGGACCATTTTGTGGTTGTTTTATGTTTTTATCCATCGATGGATTCTTTTTTTGGTCCAGTCTATTTTTTTGTAAATCTACATCGTACGCTTAAATCGGGCGCCCCGTGACTACGTGGTCAGTTCCTACGTGTCACATTGGTCTTGTGCGAGGCATTCATGACTCTTACGAGACCGTTTTGTGTTTTTTTTATGTTTTCACCCTTCGATGGCATTTTTTATTGTTAAGTCTATTTTTTTGCAAATTTACGTCGTACACTCAAACCGGGATCCCCGTGACTACACGATTGGTTCCTTCAAGTCACATTGATATCAAGCGAGGTGTTCGTGACTCTTACCGGACCGTTTTGTGGTTGTTTTACATTCTCACCATTGGATGGCATGATTTTTATGCTTGTCTAATTTTGGCAAATTTACGTCGTACACTAAAATCGGCATCCCTGTGTCTACGCGGTCGGTTCCTAAGTGTCACATTAGTCCTGTGCGAGGCGTTCGTGACTCTTACTGGACCGTTTTGTGGGTATTTTACTTTTTCACCCTTCGATGGCGTGTTTTTGTGCTTAAATCTATTTTTTGTGAATTTATGTTGTGCACTCAAATCGGGAGCCCCGCGACTATGCGGTCGGATTCTACGATTCACATTGTCCCGTGCGAGGCGTCCGTGCCTCTTACAGGACCATTTTGTGGATGTTTTGTGTTTTCACCCTTCGATGGCATCTTTTAATGCCCAAGTCTATTTTTTTCCCAAATTTATCTCGTGCACTCAAATCGGGAGACCCATGACTACGCGATCGATTCCTACGAGTCACATTCCCCCCATGCGGGTTGTGCGTGACTCTTACGGGAACGTTTTGTGTTTGTTTTACATTTTCACCCTTCGATGGCATGTTTTTATGCTTAATTCTAACTTTTTGTAAATTTATGTCGTACACTCAAACTGGGATCCCCTTGACTACACAGTTGGTTCCTACGAGTTACATTGGTCCCGGACGAGGCATTCGTGCATCTTACGGGACCATTTTGTGGTTGTTTTACATTTTCACCCTTTAATGGCATACTTTTATGCTTAAGTTTATTTTTTTTCAAATTTACGTCGTACACTCAAACCGGGAAGCCCCGTGACTACGCGATCAGTTCCTACGAGTGACATTGGTCCCGTGCGAGGTGTTCATGACTCTTACCGGAATGTGTTATGTTTGTTTTACGTTTTCACCATGTAACAACCCGCGTAATTTTGGGCTATTTTAATTAATTTTTGAAAAATGGAGGAAATAAAGTTTTTGATAAAATTATTTTTATTGCTCAAATATGTTGGTTATTATTTTTAAAGGTGAGAATTTCAAACGATTTCGAAATTTGAATTAAAATGGATTTTTAAATATTTTTAACTCTTATAGTTGTTTTGACTTCCAACTCTTCATTTATTTGCCTTATTTAAAGGAGTCTTTTGGATTCCAACTCTTTATTTCTTTGCATTATAAAAGGAAGTCGTGGGCCACCCTTTTAACATACTTTTGGCACAAATTTTGGCAGCAAATATATTTTATATTCCTCTTCTTTTTATATACACATTGGCCCTTAAGATTTGTGAGTTCCAACCTTAGATTATAGATGTTCTTGGGGCTATTTTGTTGGAGGTTATTGGAGGAGATTTTGTAGATCTTTTGAGTTGATCTTGAGGATGTGATCGTTGGTTTCTCATCATGGTTTGAGGTATGGGGTTTACATAATATGCTACTTAAATCTCACGAGTGTCATTCTCTTTGAATTCATGTTTAATTGAACTCAAATTTGAATTGATAAATTCATTGAAATCTGGAAAATAATAGTTGGAATTATTTTGATTCATGTTGTATTATTCATATTGTTGTTGAGCACGTTGTCATGAGATTTTAATATGGCACGGATGTTGAGTACCCGCCAAAATACCTATTCCCGGGCTATGGCTTGATAAAGCATATGCGAATGGGGTGAGGCCTGGTGACTCATTGATGTGTTGTTGAGAAATTATATTGACAAATGCTTTGATATTTGCATTTTCATTTGATTATTCATACTCGTGTTGTTACGTTTTATTCATCGCTAACATATATTTGTTGAGCATCTTTCTTGTCGTATTGTGTACTTTCCCATATTTTCTTTTAGTGGCAGGTTAGCGCGGATTTTGGGGTGCTATGGAGATTGATTTTAGCGAGGATTATTTGGAAAAGATTTGTATTATTTTGATGTATAGAGCTTTGGAGATTTGTATTTTTATCCGAGTTAGATCGTTGTAATTTAATTCGAGAGACTTGTTGTATTTGAAGAATTCAGATTAGTGGATTTATATTATTGTGGGTTTATTTAGATGCTCTATACCTTGTCACTTGTGGATTTAGATTTATTTTATCGCATTAGCGCTCCGTTCGCTCTCCCCGGGCGGGCGGGGTGTTACACACCCTTGGATGGCATATTTTTATGTTTAAGTCTAATTTTATACAAATTTACGTCGTACACTTAAACCGGAAGCCCCGTGACTATGCGATCGGTTCCTATGAGTCACATTGGTCCCGTGCGAGGTGTTCGTGACTCTTACGAGACCGTTTTGTTGATGTTTTACATTTTCACCCTTCAATGGCATGTTTTTATGCTCAAGTCTAATTTTTTTGTAAATTTACGTCGTACACTCAAATCGGGAGCCCCGTGACTATGCGGTCGATTCCAGTGAGTCACATTTGTCCCGAGCGAGGTGTTCGTGACTCCTACGGGACCGTTTTGTGTTTGTTTTACGTTTTCACCCTTTGATGTCATGTTTTATGCTCAAGTCTAACTTTTTATAAATTTACGTCGTACACTGAAATCGAGAACTTTGTGACTACGCGATTGGTTCCTACATGTTACGATGATCCCGTGCGAGGTGTTCGTGACTCTTACTGAACCGTTTTGTGTTTGTTTTATATTTTCAACCTTCGATGGCATGTTTTTATGTTTAAGTCTAATTTTTTTCAAATTTATGTCGTACACTCAAACCGAGAGCCCCGTGACTACGCGGTTAGTTCCTACGAGTCATATTGGTCCCGTGTGAGACATTCGTGACTCTTACGGGATTATTTTGTGGTTGTTTTACATTCTCACCATTTGATGGCATGATTTTACGAATAACTCTAATTTTATGCAAATTTACGTCGTACATTAAAACTGGGAGCCCCGTGATTACGCAGTCGGTTCCTACGAGTCACATTGGTCCCGTGCGAGGTGTTCGAGATTCATACGGTAACGTTTTGTGTTTTTTTTTATGTTTTCACCCTTCGATGGCATGTTTTTATGCTTAGGTCTAATTTTTTACAAATTTACATTGTACAGTCAAACCGGGATTCCCGTGACTATGCGATCGATTCCTACGTGTCACATTGGTCCCGTAGGAGGTGTTCGTGACTCTTATCGGACCATTTGGTGTTTGTTTTATGTTTTCACCCTTAGATGGTATGTTTTTATGCTTAAGTCTATTTTTTGCAAATTTACCTCGTACTCTCAAACCGAAAGCCCCGTGACTACGCGATCGATTCCTATGAGTATCCGACCGGTTCCTTCGAGTCACATTGGTCCCGTGAGAGGTGTTCGTGACTCTTACGGAACCGTTTTGTGGATGTTTTACATTTTCAACCATCCATGGCATGTTTTTAGGCTCAAGTCTAATTTTTTGTAAATTTACGTCGTACACTAAAACTGGGAGCCCCATGACTACGCGGTCGGTTCCTCGAGTCACATTGGTCCCTAGTGAGGTGTTCGTGACTCCTACGGGAACGTTTTCTGTTTGGTTTATGTGTTAACCCTTCGATGCCATGTTTTTATGCTTAAGTCTAACTTTTTGTAAATTTACATCGTACACTGAAACCGAGAGCCTCATGACTGCATGGTCAGTTTCTACGAGTTACTTTGGTTCTGTGCGAAGTGTTCGTAACTCTTACTGTAATGTGTTATGTTTGTTTTATTCTTTCACCCATGGATGGCATGTTTTTATGCTTACGTCTATTTTTTTGTAAATTTATGTCGTACACTAAAACCGAAAGTCCCGTGACTACGCGATGGGTTCCTACGAGTCACATTGGTCACGTGTGAAGTGTTCGTGACTCTTACGTGACTATTTTGTGTTTGTTTTACATTTTCAACCTTGCATGGCATGTTTTTATTCTAAAGTCTGTGTTTTTGCAAATTTACATCGTAGACTCAAACCGGGAGCCCCGTGACTACGCGGTCGGTTCCTATGAGTCACATTGGTCCCGTGCGAGGTGTTAATGACTCTTATGGGACCGTTTTGTGTTTGTTTTACGTTTTCACCTTTCGATGGCATGTTTTTATGCTTAAGTCTAACTTTTTGTAGGGTTACGTCGTACACTCAAACCGGGAGCCTGTGACTACGCGGTTGATTCCTTCGAGTTACATTGATCCCATGCGAGGTGTTCATGACTCTTACTGGATATTTTTGTGTTTGTCTTACATTTTCACCCTTCGAAGGGATGTTTTATGTTTAAGCCTGATTTTTTTCAAATTTACGTCGTACACTCAAACCGGGAGCCCCGTGACTACGCGGTCGGTTCCTACAAGTCACATTAGTCCCGTGCGAGGTGGTCGTGGCTCTTACCAGACCGTTTTATTTTTGTTTTACGTTTTCACCCTTCGACGACATGTTTTTATGCTTAAGTCTAACTTTTTACAAATTTACATCGTACACTCAAACTGGGAGCCCTTTGTCTACGCGATCGGTTCCTACGACTGACTTTCATCTCGTGCGAGGTGTTCATGGCTCTCACGGGACCGTTTGTGGCTGTTTTACATTTTCATCCTTAGAAGTCATGTTTTTATGCACAAGTCTATTTTTTTGCAAATTTACGTCATACACTCAAATCGGGAGCCCCGTGACTACGCGGTCCGTTCCTGCGAGTCACATTGGTCCCCTGCGAGGCGTCCGTGCCTCTTACAGGAAAATTTTGTGGGTGTTTTGCGTTTTCACCCTTCGATGGCATCTTTTAATGCTTAAGTCTATTTTTTTTCAAATTTACGTCGTGCACTCAAACCGGGAGACCCATGATTACGCGGTCAGTTCCAATAAGTCACATTGGTCCCGTTCAAGTTGTGCATGACTCTTACGGGACCGTTTTGTGTTTGTTTTACATTTTTACCCTTCGATGGCATATTTTTATGCTTAAGTCTAACTTTTTGTAAATTTATATCGTACACTCAAACCAGGATCCCCGTAACTACGCAGTTGGTTCCTACGAGTTACATTGGTCCCGTACGAGGCGTTCGTGCCTCTTACGGAACCATTTTGTGGTTGTTTTACATTTTCACCCTTCGATGGCAAGCTTTTATGCTTAAGTCTAATTTTTTTCAAATATACGCCGTACACTCAAATCGGGAAGCCCCGTGACTAAGCGGTCGGTTCCTACGAGTGACATTGGTCCCATGCGAGGTGTTCGTGACTCTTACTGGAATGTGTTGTGTTTATTTTATGTTGTCACCCTTGGATGGCATGTTTTTATGCTTAAGTCTAATTTTTTTCAAATTTACGTTGTACACTTAAACCAGAAGCCCCATGACTACGCGGTTGGTTCCTATGAGTCACATTGGTCCCATACGAGGTCTCCGTGACTCTTACGAGACCGTTTTGTGGTTGTTTTATGTTTTCACCCTTCGATGGCATGTGTTTATGCTTAAGTCTATTTTTTTATAAATTTACATCATACAATTAAATCGAAAGCCCCGTGACTATGTGGTTGGTTCTTATGAGTCACATTGGTCCCGTGCGAGGTGTTCGTGACTCTTACTGGACCGTTTTGTGGATGTTTTACGTTTTCACCCTTCAATGTCATGTTTTTATGCTCAAGTCTAATTTTTTGTAAATTTATGTCGTACACTCAAATCGGGAGCCCCGTGACTATGCGGTCGATTCGAGCGAGTCACATTTGTTCCGAGCGAGGTGTTCGTGACTCCTACGGGACCATTTTGTGTTTGCTTTACGTTTTCACCCTTCGATGTCATGTTTTATGCTCAAGTATAACTTTTTATAAATTTACGTCGTACACTGAAATCGGGAAGTTTGTGACTTCGCGATTGGTTCCTACGTGTTACATTGATCCCGTGCGAGGTGTTCGTGAATCTTACCGGACCGTTTTGTTTTTGTTTTATGTTTTCAACCTTCGATGGCATGTTTTTATGTTTAAGTCTAATTTTTTTCAAATTTATGTCGTACACTCAAACCGAGAGCCCCGTAACTACGCGGTTAGTTCCTACGAGTCATATTTGTCTCGTGTGAGGCATTCGTGACTCTTACGGGATTATTTTGTGGTTGTTTTACATTCTCACCATTTGATGGCATGATTTTACGAATAACTCTAATTTTATGCAAATTTACGTCGTACATTAAAACTGGGAGCCCCGTGATTACGCAGTCGGTTCCTACGAGTCACATTGGTCCCGTGCGAGGTGTTCGAGATTCATACGGTAACGTTTTCTGTTTGTTTTATGTTTTCACCCTTCGATGGCATGTTTTTATGCTTAGGTCTAATTTTTTACAAATTTACATTGTACAGTCAAACCGGGATTCCCGTGACTATGCGATCGATTCCTACGTGTCACATTGGTCCCGTAGGAGGTGTTCGTGACTCTTATCGGACCATTTTGTGTTTGTTTTATGTTTTCACCCTTAGATGGCATGTTTTTCTGTTGAACTCTATTTTTTTTAAATTTACGCCGTACACTCAAACCGGGAGCCCCATGACTACGCGGTCGGTTTCTACGAGTCACATTGGTTCCGTGCGAGGTGTTCGTGACTCTTACGGAACCGTTTTGTGGATGTTTTACATTTTTACCCTTCCATGGCATGTTTTTATGCTCAAGTCTAATTTTTTCTAAATTTACGTCGTACACTAAAACTGGGAGCCCCATGACTACGCGGTCGGTTCCTCGAGTCACGTTGGTCCCTTGTGAGGTGTTCGTGACTCCTATGGGAACGTTTTGTGTTTGTTTTATGTGTTAACCCTTCGATGCCATGTTTTTATGCTTAAGTCTAACTTTTTGTAAATTTACATCGTACACTGAAGCCGAGAGCCTCATGACTGCGTGATCGGTTCCTACGAGTTACTTTGGTTTCGTGCGAGGTGTTTGTAACTCTTATTGGAATGTGTTGTGTTTGTTTTAGGCTTTCACCCGTGGATGGAATGTTTTTATGCTATGTCTAATTTTGTAAATTTATGTCGTACACTAATACCGAAAGTCCCGTGACTACGCGATCGGTTCCTACGAGTCACATTGGTCCCGTGCGAAGTGTTCGTGACTCTTACGGGACTATTTTGTGGTTGTTTTACATTTTCAACCTTCCATGGCATGTTTTTATTCTAAAGTCTATTTTTTTGCAAATTTACCTCGTACACTCAAACCGGGAGCCCCGTGACTACGCGGTCGGTTCCTACGAGTCACATTGGTCCCGTGCGAGGTGTTAATGACCCTTATGGGACCGTTTTGTGTTTATTTTACGTTTTCACCCTTCGATGGCATGTTTTTATGCTTAAGTCTAACTTTTTGTAGAGTTACGTCGTACACTCAAACCGGGAGCCTCTGACTACGCGGTTGGTTCCTTCGAGTTACATTGATCCCATGCGAGGTGTTCATGACTCTTACTGGATATTTTTGTGTTTGTTTTACATTTTCACCCTTCGAAGGGATGTTTTATGTTTAAGTCTAATTTTTTTCAAATTTACATCGGACACTCAAACCGGGAGCCCCGTGACTACGCGGTCGGTTCCTACAAGTCACATTAGTCCCGTGCGAGGTGGTCGTGGATCTTACCAGACCGTTTTATTTTTGTTTTACGTTTTCACCCTTCGACGACATGTTTTTATGCTTAAGTCTAACTTTTTACAAATTTACATCGTACGCTCAAACTGGGAGCCCTTTGGCTACGCGATCGGTTCCTACGACTTACTTTCATCTCATGCGAGGTGTTCATGACTCTCATGGGACCGTTTGTGGATGTTTTACATTTTCACACTTCGAAGGCATGTTTTTATGCACAAGTCTAATTTTTTGCAAATTTAGGTCGTACACTCAAATCGGGAGCCCCGTGACTACGCGGTCAGTTCTTGCGAGTCACAGTGGTCCCCTGCGAGGCATCCGTGCCTCTTACAGGAGAATTTTGTTGGTGTTTTGCATTTTCACCCTTCGATGGCATCTTTTAATGCTTAAGTCTATTTTTTTTCAAATTTACGTCGTGCACTCAAACTGGGACACCCATGACTACCCGGTCGGTTCCGACAAGTCACATTGGTCCCATGCAAGTTGTCCATGACTCTTACAGGACCGTTTTGTGTTTGTTTTACATTTTCACCCTTCGATGGCATATTTTTATTCTTAAGCCTAACTTTTATAAATTTATATCGTACACTCAAACCAGGATCCCCGTGAATACCCAGTTGGTTCCTACGAGGTACATTGGTCCCGTATGAGGCGTTCGTGCCTCTTACGGGACCATTGTGTGGTTGTTTTACATTTTCACCCTTCGATGGCAAGCTTTTATGCTTAAGTCTAATTTTTTTCAAATTTACGCCGTACACTCAAATCGGGAAGCCCCGTGACTAAGCGGTCGGTTCCTACGAGTGACATTGGTCCCATGCGAGGTGTCCGTGACTCTTACCGGAATGTGTTGTGTTTATTTTCTGTTGTCACCCTTAGATGGCATGTTTTTATGCTTAAGTCTATTTTTTTGCAAATTTACGTTGTACACTTAAACCGGAAGCCCCATGACTATGCGGTTGGTTCCTATGAGTCACATTGGTGCCATGCGAGGTGTTCGTGACTCTTACGAGACCGTTTTATGTCTTTTTTATGTTTTCACCCTTCGATGGCATGTTTTTATGCTTAAGTCTAATTTTTTATAAATTTACATCGGATAATTAAACCAAAAGCCCCGTGACTATGTGGTCGGTTCTTATGAGTCACATTGGTCCCGTGCGAGGTGTTCGTGACTCTTATTGGACCGTTTGGTGGTTGTTTTACGTTTTCACCCTTTGATGGCATGTTTTTATGCTCAAGTATAATCTTTTACAAATTTTCGTCGTACACTCAAACCGGGAACCCCATGACTACGCTGCCGGTCCATGCGAGTCACATTGGTCCCGAGCGAGGTGTTTGTGACTCTTACAAGACCGTTTTGTATTTGTTTTACATTTTCACCCTTCGATGGCAAGTTTCTATGCTTAAGTCTAACTTCTTGTAAATTTACGCCGTACACTCAAACCGAGAGCCCCATGATTACGCGGCTAGTTCCTACGAGTTACATTGATCCCGTGCGAGGTGTTCGTTACTCTTTTCGGACCATTTTCTATTTTTTTATGTTTTCACACTTCGAATGCATGCTTTTATGTTTAAGTCCATTTTGTTTTTCAAATTTACGTCGTACACTCAAATCGGAAGCCTCGTGACTATGCGATCGGTTCCTACGAGTTACATTGGTCCCGTGCGAGGCGTTCGTGACTCTTCCGGGACCGTTTTGTGGTTGTTTTACATTCTCACCATTTGATGGCATGATTTTATGCTTAACTCTAATTTTTTGTAAATTTATGTCGGACACTCAAACTGGGAGCCCCGTGACTACATAGTCGGTTACTACGAGTCACATTGGTCCCGTGCGAGGTGTTCTTGACTCTTACGGGACCGTTTTGTGTTTTTTTTTACGTTTTCACCCTTCGACGACATGTTTTTATGCTTAAGTCTAAATTTTTGCAAATTTACGTTGTACACTCAAATCGGGAGAGCAGTGACTACGCGATCGGTTCCTGAGACTTACCTTCATCTCGTTCGAGGTGTTCGTGACTCTTATGGGACCGTTTTGTGGTTGTTTTACATTTTTACACTTCGAGGAGTCTTTTTATGCTTAAGTCTAATATTTTTTAAATTTATATCGTATACTCAAATCGGGAGACCCATGACTACCCGACCAGTTCCTTCGAGTCACAATGGTTTCGTACGAGGTGTTCGTGACCTTTACGGGACCGTTTTGTGGATGTTTTACATTTTCACCCTTCGATGGCAACTTTTTTATGCTCCAGTCTATTTTTTTATAAATTTACGTCATACACTCAAACCGGGTGCCCCGTGACTACGCGGTCGATTTCTACGAGTCACATTGGTCCCGTGTGAGGCATTCGTGACTATAACGGGACCGTTTTGTGTTTGTTTTACGTTTTCACACATTGATATCATGTTTTTATGATTAACTCTATTTTTTTGCAAATTGATGTCGTACACTCAAACCGAGAGCCCCGTGACTACGCGATCGTTTCCTACGAGTCACATTGGTCCCGTGCGAGGCGTTCGTGACTCTTACGGGTCCGTTTTGTGTTTATTTTATGTTATCACCCTTCGATGGTATGTTTTTATGATTAAGTCTAATTTTTTGCAAATATACATCGTATACTCGAATTGGGAGCCCCGGGACTACGTGGTCGGTTCCTACGAGTCACATTGGTCCCATGCAAGGTGTTTGTGACTCTTACGGGAAAGTTTTGTATTTTTTTTAACGTTTTTACCCTTCGATGTCATCCTTTTATGGTTAATTCTATTTTTTTACAAATTTACATCGTTCCCTCAAATCGGGATCCCCGTGACTACGCGATCGATTATTATGAGTCACATTAATGTCGTGCGAGCTGTTCGTGAATCTTACCGGACCGTTTTGTAGTTGTTTTACATTCTCACCATTCGATGGCATAAATTTTTATGCTTAAGTCTAATTTTTACAAATTTACGTCGTACACTAAAAACGGGAGCCCCGTGACTATGCAGTCGGTTCCTACAAGTCACATTGGTCCCGTACGAGGCGTGCGTGATTCTTACTGGATCGTTTTGTGGCTATTTTATGTTTTCACCCTTTGATGGCATGTTTTTATGCTTAAATGAATTTTTTTATAAATTTACGTTGTACACTCAAACCGAGAGCCCCGTGACTACGCGCTCGGATTCTACGAGTCACATTGGTCCCGTGCGAGTTATGCGTGACTCTTACGGGACCGTTATGTGTTTGTTTTACGTTTTCACCCTTCGATGGCATATTTTTATGCTTAAATTTAACTTTTCGTAAATTTATGTTGTACACTCAAATCGGGAGCACCGGGACTACACGGTGGGTTCCTACGAGTTATATTGGTCCCGTTCGAGGCGTTTGTGCCTCTTACGGAATCATTTTGTGGCTGTTTTACATTTTCACCCTTCGGTTGCATGATTTTATGCTTAAGTCTAATTTTTTGCCAATTTACATCGTACACTCAAATTGAGAGCCCCGTGACTACGTGGTCGGTTCCTATGAGTGACATTGGTCCCGTGCGAGGTGTTCGTGACTCTTACCGGAATGTGTTGTGTTTGTTTTACGTTTTTGCCCTTGGATCGTATGTTTTTATGCTTAAGTATAATATTTTGAGAATTTACGTCGTACACTCAAACCGTAAGTCCCGTGACTACGGTCAGTTCCTACGAGTCACATTGGTCCCGTGGGAGGTGTTCGTGACTCATACAGGACAGTTTTGTGGCTGTTTTACGTTTTCAACCTTGGATGGAATGTTTTTATGCTTAAGTCTAATTTTTTACAAATTTACATCGTACAGTTAATTCGGAAACCCTGTGACTATGTGGTCGGTTCCCATGAGTCACATTGGTCCCATGCGAGTTGTTTGTGACTCATACGGGATCGTTTTATGGTTGTTTTACCTTTTCACCCTTTGATGGCATGTTTTTATGCTCAAGTCTAATTTTTTGCAAATTTACGTCGTACACTCAAACCGGGATCCCCGTGATTATGCGGTAGTTTACTACGTGTCACATTGATCCCGAGCGAGGTGTCCGTGACTCTTACGGGACCATTTTTTGTTTGTTTTATGTTTTCACCCTTCATTGGCATGTTTTTATGTGTAAGTCTAACTTTTCGTAAATTTACGCCGTACACTCAAACTGAGAGCCCCGTGACTACGCGGTTCATTCTTACGAGTTACATTGATCCCGTGCGAGGTGTTCATGACTCTTACCGGACCGTTTTGTGTTTGTTTTATGTTTTCACCCTTCGATGGCATGCTTTTCTGTTGAACTCTATTTTTTTTAAATTTACGTCGTACACTCAAACCGGGAGCCCCATGACTACGCGGTCGGTTTCTACGAGTCACATTGGTCCCGTGCGAGGCATTCGTGAATCTTACGGGACCTTTTGTGTTTGTTTTATGTTCTTACCATTCGACGGAATGATTTTACACCTAACTCTAATTTTTAGCTAATTTTTGTCATTCACTCAAATCGGGATCCCCGTGACTGTGCGATCGGTTCCTACGAGTCACATTTGTACCGTGCGAGGTGTTCGTGACTCTTACGGGATAATTTTGTGTTCGTTTAACATTTTCACCCTTTGACGGCATATTTTTATTCTTAACTGTAACTTTTTGCAAATTTACATTGTACACTCAAATCGGGAGCGCAGTGACTACGCGGTCGGTTTCAACGACTTACCTTCATCTTGTGGGAGGTGTTCGTAACTCTTATGGGACCGTTTTGTGGCTGTTTTAGGTCTTCACCCTTCGATGGCATTTTTATGCTTAAGTATAATTTTTTTTAAATTTATGTCGTATATTCAAACCGGGAGATCCGTGACTACTCGACCGGTTCCTTTGAGTCACATTGGACCCGTGCAAGGTGTTCGTGACCCTTACGGGATCGTTTTCTGGCTGTTTTACATTTTCCCTCTTCGATGGCGTCTTTTTTATGCTCCAGTCTAGTTTTTTACAAATTTACGTCGTACACTCAAACCGGGAACTCCGTGACTACGCGATTGGTTCCAACATGTTACATTGATCCCGTACGAGGTGTTCGTGACTATTACCGGACCGTTTTGTGTTTTTTTTTTATGTTTTCAACCTTCGATGGCATGTTTTTATGTGTAAGCCTAATGTTTTTCAAATTTATGTCGTACACTCAAACCGGGAGCTCCATAACTATGCGGTCGATTCCTACGAGTCACATTGGTCCCGTGTGAGGCGTTCGTGAATCTTACGGGACCGTTTTGTGGTTGATTTATATTTTTACACTTCGATGGCATGTTATTATGATTAACTCTAATTTTTGGCAACTTGACGTCGTACACTCAAACCGGGAGCCCCGTGACTACATGCTCGGATTCTACGAGTCACATTGGTCCCGTACGAGGCGTCCGTGCCACTTACGGGACCATTTTGTGGTTGTTTTGTGTTTCACCCTTTAATGGCATCTTTTAATGCTTAAGTCTATTTTTTTCCCAAATTTACATCGTGCATTCAAATCGGGACCTCCGTGACTATGTGGTCGGTTCCTACGAGTCACATTGATCCCGTATGAGTTGTGCGTGACTCTTATGGGACCGTTATGTGTTTATTTTACGTTTTCACCCTTCGATGGCAAGTTTTTATGATTAAGTCTAACGTTTTGTAAATTTATATCGTACACTCAAATCGGGAGACCCATGGCTACACGGTTGGTTCCTACGAGTTACATTTGTCCCGTTCGAGGCGTTTGTGTCTTTTACGGGACCATTTTGTGGATGCTTTAGGTTTTCACCCTTCAATGGCATGCTTTTATGCTTAAGTCTAATTTTTCCAAATTTACGTCGTACACTCAAACCGAGAGCCCCGTGTCTACGTAGTCGGTTCCTACGAGTGACATTGGTCCCGTGCGAGGTGTTCGTGACTCTTACCGGAATGTGTTGTGTTTGTTTTATGTTTTCACCCTTAGATGGCATGTTTTTATGCTTAAGTCTAATTTTTTGCAAATTTACATCGTACACTCAAACCGTAAGTCCTGTAACTACACGATCGGTTCCTACGAGTCATATTGGTCCCGTGAGAGGTGTTCGTGACTCTTACATGACCATTTTGTGGCTGTTTTATGTTTTCACCCGTCGATGGCATGTTTGTATGCTTAAGTCATTTTTTTTTAAATTTAGGCCGTACACTCAAACTAGGAGCCCCGTGACTACGCGGTCGGTTCCTGTGAGTCACATTGGTCCCGTACGAGATGTTCGTGACTTTTACGGGACCATTTCGTGTTTGTTTTACGTTTTTACCCTTCGATGGCATGTTTTAGGCTTAAGTCTAACGTTTTGTAAATTTACGTCGTACACTCAAATCGGGAGCCCCGTGACTACGCCGTCGGTTCCGATGAGTCACATTGGTACCGTGCAAGGTGTTCGTGACTCTTACGAGACTATTTTGTGTTTGTTTTACGTTTTCACCCTTCGATTGCATGTTTTTATACTTAAGTCTAACTTTTTGCAAATTTACGTCATACACTCAAATTGGGAGCACAGTGACTACGCGGTAGGTTCCAACGACTTACCTTCGTCTCATGTGAGGTGTTCGTGACTCTTATAGGACCGTTTTGTGGCTGTTTTATATTTTCACCCTTGGGTGGCATTTTTTGTGCTTAAGTCTAATTTTTTGTAAATTTAGATCATATACTCAAATTGGGAGACCCCGTGACTTTCCGGTCGGTTCCTTCGAGTCACGTTGGTTCCGTACGAGGCGTTATTGACCCTTATGGGACCGTTATGTGGTTAATTTACGTTTTCACCCTTCGATGGCATCTTTTTTTCCTCCGGTCGAATTTTTTGCAAATTTACGTCATACACTAAAATTGGGAGCCCCAATACTACGCGGTCGATTCCTACAAGTCAGATTGGTCCCGTGTGAGGCATTCGTGACTCTTATGGGATCGTTTTGCGTTTGTTTTACATTTTCAAACTTCGATGGCATATTTTTATGATTAACTCTAATGTTTTGCAAATTGATGTCGTACACTCAAACCGGGAGCCCCGTGCCTATGCGGTCGTTTCCTACGAGTGACATTGGTTCCGTGCGAGGCGTTCATAACTCTCATGGGTCTGTTTTGTGTTTATTTTACATTTTCACCCTTCGATGGCATGTTTTTATGCTTAAGTCTAAGTTTTTGCAAATTTACATCGTGCACTCAAATTGGGAGCCCCGGGACTACGCGGTCAGTTCCTACGAGTCACATTGGTCCAATGCAAGGTGTTCGTGACTCTTACAGGAATGTTTTGTGTTTTTTTACGTTTTCACCCTTCGATGGCATTTTTTATGGCTAAGTCTAATTTTTTGCAAATTTACGTTGTACACTAAAATCGGGATCCCGGTGACTACGCGGTCTGTTCCTACGAGTCAAATTGATGTCGTGCGAGCTGTTCGTGACTCTTACCGGACCATTTGTAGTTATTTTACATTCTCACCATTCGATGGCTCAAAGTTTTATGCTTAAGTCTAATTTTTACATATTTACGTTGTACACTAATACCTGGAGCCCCGTGACTATCCGGTCGGTTCCAACAAGTCACATTGTCCCCGTGCGAGACGTTCGTGGCTCTTACCGGACCGTTTTGTGGCTATTTTACATTTTCACCCTTCGATGGCATGTTTTTATGATTAAATCTAATTTTTTGTAAACTTACGTTGTACACTCAAACCGGGAGCCCCGTGACTACGCGCTCTGATTCTATGAGTCACATTGGTCCCGTGCGAGGCGTCTGTACCTATTTGCTGTTTTGCGTTTTCACCCTTTGATGGCATGTTTTAATGCTTAAGTCTATTTTTTTCCAAATTTACATCGTGCACTCAAATCGGGAGCCCCGTGACTACGCGGTCAGTTCCTAGAGTCACATTGGTCCCGTGCGAGTTGTGCGTGACTCTTACGGGACCGTTATGTGTTTGTTTTATGTTTTCACCCTTCGATTGCATGTTTTTATGTTTAAGTCCAACTTTTTGTAAATTTATATCGTACACTCAAACCGGGAGCCCCGTGAACCGTTTTGTGTTTATTTTTCGTTTTCACCCTTCGATGGCATGTTTTTATGCTTAAGCCTAATTTTATTCAAATTTACATCGTACACTCAAACTGGGAGCCCCGTGACTACACAGTTGGTTCCTACGAGTTACATTGGTCCCGTTCGAGGCGTTCGTGTCTCTTACGGGACCATTTTGTGGTTGTTTTACGTTTTCACCCTTCGATGGCATGCTTTTATGCTTAAGTCTAATTTTTTGCAAATTTACGTCGTACACTCAAACCGGGAGCCCCGTGACTTTGTGGTCGATTCCTATGAGTGATATTGGTCCCGTGTGAGGTGTTTGTGACTCTCACCAAAATGTGTTGTGTTTGTTTTACGTTTTCACCCTTGGATGGCATGTTTTTATACTTTCGTCTAATTTTTTACAAATTTACGTCGTACACTCAAACCTGGAGCCCCCTGACTACGTGGTCAGTTCCTGCGAATCACATTGGTCCCATACGAGGAGTTCGTGACTTTTACGGGACCGTTTTATGTTTGTTTTACGTTTTCACCCTTCGATGGCATGTTTTTAGGCTTAAGTCAAACTTTTTATTAATTTACGTCGTACACTCAAATCGGGATCCCCGTAACTATGCGATCTGATTCTTCGAGTCACATTGGTCCCGTGCGAGGCGTTCGTGACTCTTATGGGACCGGTTTGTGGTTGTTTTACATTCTCACCATTCGATGGCATGATTTTACGCTTAACTCTAATTTTTTACAAATTTGCATCGTACACTCAAACCAGGAGCCCCGTGAATGGTTTTGTGTTTGTTTTTCGTTTTCACCCTTCGATGGTATGTTTTTATTCTTAAGTCTAATTTTATTCAAATTTATGTCGTACAGTCAAATCGAGAGCCCCGTGACTACCCAGTCGATTCCAACGAGTCACGTTGGTCCCGTGCGAGGTGTTCGTGACTTTTACCAAATCGTTTTGGGTTTGTTTTACGCTTTCACCCTTTGATGGCTTGTTTTTATGCTTAAATCTAATTTTTGCCAATTTACGTCATACACTCAAACTAGGAGCCCCGGGACTACGCGATCGGTTCCTACGAGTCACATTGGTCCCGTACGAGGTGTTTGAGACTTATACGGGAATGTTTTGTATTTGTTTTACATTTTCACCCTTCTATGGCATGTTTTTATGCTTAAATCTATTTTTTTTCACATTTACGGTGTACACTCAAACCGAGATGCCCATGACTAGGCGATCGGTTCCTACGAGTCACATGGGTCCCGTGGGAGCTGTTCGTGACTCTTATCGGACCATTTTGTGTTTGTTTTGCGTTTTCACCCTTCGATGGCATTCTTTTATGATTAATTCTAATTTTTTGCAAATTTACGTCATACACTCAAACTGGGAGCCCCATGCTACGCGGTCGAGTCCTGCGATTCAAAATTATCCCGTGCTACGTGTTCTTGACTCTTACGGGATCATTTTGTGGTTGTTTTACGTTCTCACACTTCGATGGCATGTTTTTATGCTTAAGTCTAATTTTTTTCAAATTTACGTCGTACACTCAAACCTGGAGCCTCGTGACTACGCGATTGGTTCCTATGAGTCACATTGGTGCCGTATGAGGTTTCGTGAATCTTACCGGAACGTTTCTTGGTTGTTTTACGTTCTCACCATTCGATGTCATGATTTTTATGCTTAAGTCTATTTTTTGCAAATTTACGTCGTACACTCAAATCGGGAGCCCCGTGACTACGCGGTCGGTTCTTACGAGTCACATTGGTCCCGTGCGAGGCGTTCGTAACTCTTACCGGACCGTTTTGTGGATATTTTACGTTTTCACCCTTCGATGGCAAGTTTTTATGCTTAAATCTATTTTTTTGCAAATTTACGTTGTAAACTAAAACCAACAGCTACGTGCCTACGAGGTCGTATACTACGAGTCACATTGGTCCCGTGTGAGGCATTCGTGCCTCTTACAGGACCATTTTGTGGGTTTTTTTCGCTTTCACCCTTCGATAGTATCTTTTAATGTTAAAGTCTAAGTTTTTCCAAATTTACGTCGTGCACTCAAATCAAGAGCCCCATGACTACGTGGTCGGTTCCTACGAGTCACATTGGTCCCGTGCGAATTGTGCATGACTCTTACGAGACCGTTTTGTGTTTATCCGATGTTTTCACGGTTCGATGGCATGTTTTTATGCTTAAGTCTAACTTTTTGTAAATTTATGTCGTATAATCAAACCGGGAGCCCCATGATTACGTGGTTGGTTTCTACGAGCTACATTGGTCCCGTTCGACGCATTCGTGCCTCTTTCGGGACCATTTTGTGGCTATTTTACGTTTTCACCCTTTGATGGCATGTTTTTTTGCTTAAGTCTAATTTTTTTCAAATTTACGTCATACACTCAAACCGCCGTGACTATGCGGTCGGGTCCTACGAGTGACATTGGTCCCGTGCGAGGTGTTCGTGACTCTTACTGGAATGTGTTGTGTTTGTTTAACATTTTCAGCCTTGGATGGCATGTTTTTATGCTTAGGTCTAATTTATTGCAAATTTACGTCCTACGCTCAAACCGGAGTCCCGTGACTACGCGGTCGGTTCTTACGAATCACATTGGTCCCGTGCGAGGTGTTCGTGACTCTTACGGGACCGTTTTATGGATGTTTTTCATTTTCACCCTTCGATGGCATGTTTTTATGCTCAAGTCTAATTTTTTACAAATTTACGTCGTACACTCAAACCGGGACCCCCGTGACTAAGCGGTCGGTTCTTGCGAGTCACATTGGTTCCGTGGGAGGTGTTTGTAACTTGTACGGGACTGTTTTGTGTTTGTTTTACGTTTCCACCCTTTGATGGCATGTTTTTATGCTTAAGTCTAACGTTTTATAAATTACGTCGTACACTCAAACGGGAGCCCCGTGACTACGCGGTTGGTTCCTACGAGTTACATTGATACCATGCGAGGTGTTCGTGACTCTTACCAGACTGCCTTGTGTTTGTTTTACGTTTTCACCTTTCGATGGTATGTTTTTATGTTTAAGTCTATTTTTTTTTAAATTTAAGTCGTACACTCAAACCGGGAGCCCCTTGACTGCGCGGTCGGTTCCTACGAGTCACATTGGTCCCGTTCGAGGCGTTCGTGACTCTAATGGGATCATTTTGAGGTTGTTTTACGTTCTCACCTTTCGATGGCATGATTTTTATCTTATGGATAATTTTTTACAAATTTACGTCGTACACTCAAATCGGGAGCCGCGTGACTACGTGGTCGGTTCCTACGAGTCACATTGGTCCCGTGCGAGGTGGTCGTGACTCTTAGGGACCGTTTTGTGTTTGTTTTAGGTTTTCACCCTTCGACGGCATGTTTTCATGCTTAAGTCTAACTTTTTGCAAATTTACATCGTACACTCAAATCGGGAGCGCAGTGACTACGCGGTTGGTTCCTACGACTTACCTTCGTCTCGTGTGAGGTTTTCATGACTCTTACGGGACCGTTTGTGGTTGTTTTACGTTTTCACTCTTCGATGGCATTTTTATGCTACAGTCTAATTTTTTATAAATTTACGCCGTACACTCACACCGGGGGACCCGTGACTACGCGGTCGGTTCCTTCGGGTCACATTGATCCCGTGCGAGGTGTTCGTGACCCTTACGGGACCGTTTTGTGGTTGTTTTATGTTTTCACCCTTCGATGGCATCTTTTTTATGCTCCAGTCTAATTTTTTGCAAATTTACATCGTACACTCAAACTAGGAGCCCCGTGACTATGCGGTCAGTTCCTATGAGTCACATTGGTTCCGTATAAGGCGTTCGTGACTCTTACAGGACCGTTTTATGTTTGTTTTACGTTTTCACACTTTGATGGCATGTTTTTATGCTTAACTCTATTTTTTTGCAAATTGACGTCGTACACTCAAATCGAGAGCCCCGTGACTATGCAGTCAGTTCTTACGAGTTACATTGATCCCGTGCGAGGCGTTCGTGACTCTTATGGGACCGTTTTGTATTTATTTTACATTTTCACCCTTAGATGGCATGTTTTTATGCTTAGATCTATTTTTTGTAAATTTACATCGTACACTCAAACTGGGAGGCGGGACTACGCGGTCGGTTCCTATGAGTCACATTGGTCCCATGCAACGTGTTCGTTACTCTTGCGGGAACATTTTGTATTTGTTTTACATTTTCCTTTCATGACATGTTTTTATGGTTAAGTCTTGATGATGCTGGAAATAGCACCACCCTTCAAGGTGTTTGTAAGCTCAATTCAACGTTAATAATGGCAGCATAGGAGTATATAGACGCGTAGTAGAAGGAGGTGAGGAGAAGGGGATTCACACCGGAATATAAGTGGTTCAGCCAATCTGGCATACGTCCACTGTGCAAGTGTATGATGTGTATCACTGTATGAGGGCTCTAATGGCCATAGATACAATCTCTCAAGCTTTCTCTCTCTACTGTGTGTTTGAACAGAGTTTCAGCTAGGGTTGCTAATTTTGGATCTTTTGCAAGGTAGAGGATGACCTCTATATATAGTGACTGGGGGCTGTAATGTACCCCCTATGCATGCAATGAGCATGTGTGTGTTGAGATAGCCAATCTGATAAAGATATCTGTCAATGATGATAAAATATTCCCCCCACGTGAGGGGAATGATTTGTTATAACTTAATTGTGTCCACGTGTCCTTATCCACACACATGCTAATAAGAGCTCGGCCTCGATGCTTAATCCTGACCTCGGCTTGGAAGAGGCCGAGGATGGTAAGGTCCAACTATCCATATAATCCGAGATGAGTCACTAAGGTCTCGGCTTAAGTGAAGTCGAGGTAAGGAGTTAGGGTCGTCCTGGGCCGATGTTAAGCTGGCACGTGCGTGGAACATCGGCTGATTTACTGATAAGGTCGACCTTTTGTGGAAGTATAGATCCTCGCGATCTTGGCCTACCCCTGGCTGAGGTTGTCATTCCTAGGTGAACTGAAGAGCTGCTGATCCTTATGATTCACGTAGTGCCACCTTGATGACTTTGGTGGTAGTGTCATCTAGGGCCGACCTTGCTATGGCCAAGATCTGTTCTCACGGAACCAAGGCATTCCCACCCTCGGCCATGTCTTGGCCGAGGCTGTAGTTTCTGTGCCGAGATGACACTTGGGGCATATCAATCACCCCCAACCCTTAGTTACATGTGAGAGCAGGTTATTGGGGATCTCTACGCCACCGAGGTCTTTCTCCTATGTGACAATGTTTATTTGACACTTGTCCATTGCTGAAGTGTGGCTTGCCTGGAAAGCATGTGTTGTCAGCCATACTTTGGGGCTCCCAAGGCAATGATGGGCCTTGGGAATTATGCCCCCGTATTTAAGGGTTTAAATCCCCATTTTCTCTCTTTCTTCTCCACTTCTCTCATTTCTGGCGCGATTCATTTTTGCAGCTCTCTCTCTCTAAAAAAGCTTTGGTTCGAGGTATTTTGGTTGGTGATTCCTCGCAGTCTCTTCATTTCCTCCTACTATTTCTTCTCCAGGTATCCTCTACCATCCTTTTCTCTTCATTTTCCCTATTTTCCCCTTACTTTCGTGTTTTCTGGTGACTTTGAGAGTTTTTCGGCGAGGTCTCCATATTTTCAGGCGAACTGTTCTTGGTGTTCTTCATAGTAGGCCTTTAATTTTTTGTAATTTGATCCTTAGGTGAATCATTCCATTAGCCAGTCTTGTTTGTAGTTTAGGAGAGTTGCAAGTGTAGGGTCGGCCTCTGATGCTCAGACCCCTTTACTAAATTTTAGAGGAGTTCCCTTCTCTGAGGGAGAAGACTCTAGAGAAAATTAGGTAAATATAAAGAGCATAGGAGGAAGCTCGTAGGTCACAGGAATTCCCCCTCAGACCTATCTTTACACCTCCTCTGAAGGTAGTATACCCTGAACTATTGGAACCAGTTATCCCAGCAGAGGTCCCTGCTGATCCCATACCGATGTCTGAGTCTGATTCTGAGTCTTCCACATCATACCCTATGTCTTTGGATTACTTCCAAGAGGACATGGACTTCACAACTCAATAAGATCAAGCCCCTGATCAAGCCGAGGTCTCTAGTCGGGCCTTATCCCATAAAAATTCAAGTACATCGTCCTCTTCCTCAGAGGTTGATATTGTTGCACCGAGTGTGGCTATTCCACCAATACTTGACGCCTTTCTTCTGTCAGCCATCATCGGGGATGAGTTCGCTCAGAGGCTCCCAAGTAATCCCCCGATGTCTTCCCAGGACGACGTTGAGTTAGGCAATGATAATGATGATGACGTCGATAGTGATTTCGTCGTCTCTGAGGCGGCCGAGATTAAGAGTTCAGTTACTGAGGTAGAATTTCTTTGCTTCAGATATCTATACTCCATCAACCCTTCCATAAAGCTTAGGAGACCTCTGAGGAAATAGAGGGATTATCATGGCCAAGATCATGAGATCTGCTTGTATGAGCAGATGTTCAAATTAGGGTTTCGTTTGCCCATCCATCCCATCATTAGGTCTATCCTAGCTTACATTAATTTGGCCCCTTCCCAATTGTCACCTAATGCTTGGAGGGTCATAATTGGGGCCATATTCCTATGGAGGGTTGTTCACCACTCAGACCTTCCAGTCCAGGTCTTTGTAGGATGTTACATCCCTTAATCTACCAAAAACAATCCGAGTTACTAGTATTTTGTAAATTGAAAGCCTGAGAAGAAGATGATCCAGATAACTCAGACTTCCAACCATAACTGGAAGCCTCGATATTTCTTTGCTTCAAGGCAATGGAAATTTGGTCCATGTGCTCCCTCTTCCCTGCTAGAGTCGAGGATGCCCCTAAGATGGGGTAAGGTAACAATGTCTACCAAGGCCGGCCCTGGTCTGAGTCTGCAAAACCATCATAAGGTCAAGGGCCTTCAGGACCAGGGGTGCATGGTCTTCTCGTTAAGTTTTAACATCTGATGACCCCCCATTACCTCTCTGAGACTATCTTGGGGGATAGTCCCCTTACAGAGCTTGGTAAGTGTTTTTATTCAAGTTATACCTCTGAGTTTATGCATGTCTGACTCACTAACTCAGACCTTTCAATTTTGTAGAGCGTCCAAAGGGCATATCAGACGAACTCTGGGAAATGGCGGCACCGAGTCTGACTAAGATTGCTAAGAAGGTAGGTTTGAATGATCCTCCTCCTCCTCCTTCAACCTCAAAGGCTCAGGCCACAAAAAATAGAGGTGCTAACGACCCTGTCCCTGAAGACCAGAGGTAGAAGAAGAAAGGCGGGGATTCTTCCATCCCCATATCCTCTGCAGATGCGTCGGTGGCTCGTATAGAGCAACTGAAGATCAATGATAGCATTATAGGCCACAATCTGTAGGCTCTGGATGTTATCGGCTCTTCCATGATCGAGGATGACAAGCATTTTTGCAGATCCCTGGACACACCTCTGCTAATTGAGTTCGGTTTCCACAGGTCAATTCAAGTATGACTTTAGGTTTCTGTATAGCTTCAAACTCTAACCTATGATTTGAATTTAAACTCATATACATGACCACATTATTTGCAGGGCCTGGCTGCCATGCACCATCTCGCCAATTAGACTCTGAGGAAGTTATCCCTCATCCAGAAGGGTCAAGAGGTCGAGAAGGTGCAGAACTCTCTGAATGCAGAGATCGACCACCTGAAGTTTGCATTTGATGGGTCTGATAAGAAGGTGAAGGAGCTGGAGAAAGAGATCTCCAAGCTTAAAAAGGACCATGATGTGGCTCTGAAGGCCAAGGATAATGTGCTCCAGCAAAAGGTTGACTCTGCGGTGAAGGCAACCCTTGAAAATGCCTCTGAGGAGATTTTGGCAGACTACAAAGTCTCGAACGAGTTCATGAGCTTTGGCTTCTAATACCTTGAAAGAGGTAGCAAGGCTACTGTCAAATGGGCGGCTGCCAAAGAGAAGGAGGCATGGAGTCTGAAGGCCTCTGACTTCGTTGGTCTGGGTTTTCTTGATCCTCAGTTTACTCGAGCACTTCAGTAGATTGAATAGGAGGTCGCTACCCCTGCAGATACTGTGCCCCTGGACGGTACACAGACGGGCAGAGATAATCATGGAGATGACGAGGTCGAGGTGACAAACATTGGCCAAGAAAATCAGGCCGAGGATTCCAGCACTCTTCCTTCTAATCCTTAGGCTTAAATTGCGAAGCTTTATTTTGTAACCCCTGACTGTTTGTAATCTTTGAGGAACATCATTAACTCATATTTTTTGGAATCTTACAATTTATGGTAACCTCTGAGGAGGATTTTCACTTCACTTGTTTTGTTGAATGCTTCTTTGTTATGTGATGTTTTAGCTCTGAAGTCATGTTGCAATGATGTCTGTTTAAACTTAATCAATAGTCTTACTTCAGACCTTGTCACCACTTGATGTTGTAAGGGTCTGAGGTCATCACCTATGATTTTACCCTCATAATTAATCTCACCAAATTAATGATGTTAAGGGTCTGAGGTCATCCAATTATGGTGTCTGACTTCAGACCTTGTCACCACTTAACGATGTTGTAAGGGTCTGAGGTCATCACCTAGGATTTTACCCTTATAAATAATCTCACCAAATTAATGATGTTAAGGGTCTGAGGTCATCCAATTATGGTGTCTGACATCAGACCTTGTCACCACTTAATGATGTTGTAAGGGTTTGAGGTCATCACCTAGGATGTTACCCTCATAATTAATCTCACCAAATTAATGATTCTAAGGGTCTGAGGTCATCAAATTATGGTGTCTGACTTCAGACCTTGTCACCACTTAATAATGTTGTAAGGGTCTGAGGTCATCGCCTAAGATGTTAGCCTCATAATTAATCTCACCAAATTAATGATGTTAAGGGTATGAGGTCATCCAATTATGGTGTCTGACTTCAGACCTTGTCACCACTTAATGATGTTTTAAGGGTCTGAGGTCGTCACCTAAGATGTTACCCTCATAATTAATCTCACCAAATTAATGATGTTAAGGGTCTGAGGTCATCCAATTATGGTGTCTGACTTCAGACCTTGTAACCACTTAATGATGTTGTAAGGGTCTGAGGTCATCACCTATGATGTTACCCTCATAATTAATATCACCAAATTAATGATGTTAAGGGTCTGAGGTCATCCAATTATGGTGTCTGACTTCAGACCTTGTCACCACTTAATGATGTTGTAAAGGTATGAGGTCATCACCTAGGATGTTACCCTCATAATTAATCTCACCAAATTAATGATGTTAAGGGTCTAAGGTCATCCAATTATGGTGTCTGACTTTAGACCTTGTCACCACTTAATGATGTTGTAAGGGTCTGAGGTCATCACCTAAAATGTTACCCTCATAATTAATCTCACCAAATTAATGATGTTAAGGGTCTGAGGTCATCCAATTATGGTGTCTGACTTCAGACCTTGTCACCACTTAATGATGTTGTAAGGGTTTGAGGTCACCACCTAAGATGTTACCCTAATAATTAATCTAACCAAATTAATGATGTTAAGGGTCTGAGGTCATCCAATTATGGTGTCTGACTTCAGACCTTGTCACCACTTAATGATGTTGTAAGGGTCTGAGGTCATCACCTAAGATGTTACCCTCATAATTAATCTCACCGGATTAATGATGTTAAGGGTCTGAGGTCATCCAATTATGGTGTCTGACTTCAGACCTTGTCACCACTTAATGATGTTGTAAGGGTCCAAGGTCATCACCTAAGATGTTACCCTGATAATTAATCTGACTAAATTAATGATGTTAAGGGTCTTAGGTCATCCAATTATGGTGCCTGACTTCAGACCTTGTCACCACTTAATGATGTTGTAAGGGTCTGAGGTCATCACCTAGGATGTTACGCTCATAATTAATCTCACTAAATTAATGATGTTAAGGGTCTGAGGTCATCCAATTATGGTGTTTGACTTCAAACCTTGTCACCACTTAATGATGTTGTAAGGGTCTGAGGTCATCACCTAAGATGTTACCCTCATAATTAATCTCACCAAATTAATGATGTTAAGGGTCTGAGGTCATCCAATTATGGTGCCTGACTTCAGACCTTGTCACCACTTAATGATGTTGTAAGGGTCTGAGGTCATCACCTAGGATGTTACCCTCATAATTAATCTCACCAAATTAATGATGTTAAGGGTCTTAGGTCATCCAATTATGGTGTCTGACTTCAGACCTTGTCACCACTTAATGATGTTATAAGGGTCTGAGGTCATCACCTAAGATGTTACCCTCATAATTCCTACCATTAGAGCACAATGAAGCAAGAACCGTCATGGAAACTGATCTTTTATTAATAATCTCTTCATAAGATGGTACATTTACATCGCTTTTTGCAACATCATATTTAATACTTCTATAGATGATCAGCATTCCAGGGATTGGCAAAAGGTTCTCCTTCTAGATTTTCTGGCCTGTAGGTCCCGGGTACAACCTCTTATGTTACTTTGTAGGGACTATGCTAGTTTGGGTGGAGTTGGTTTATTTTCTGTAAGGTATTCTTTAGTACCAAGTCTCCCACAACAATGGGTCTTGACTTCACCCTCTGATTGTAGAATTTTGCTACTCTCTCCTGGTAAGCTTTTTGTCTGATTTTTGCGTCTTCTCTTCTCTCTTCAATTAGATCTAGGTCTAGTCTCCTCTCTTCCCCATTTTTATCAGGGTTATAAGTATGAACCCTATGAGTAGGGAGACCCACTTCTGTTGGTATGACGACCTCTGAGCCATGTGCAAGTATGAACGGGGTTTCTCCTATTGGTGTCCATGTCGTGGTCCTGTAGGCCCATAGCACAGCATAAACCTCTTCAGTCCATCTTCCCTTCACTTCTTCTAACCTCTTCTTAATTCCATCGATGATTGTTCTGTTTGTGACCTCGGTCTGACCGTTTGCTTGAGGTCATCCAAGAGATGAGAAGAACTTCTTTATCCCAACTCTTACGCAATACTTCTCTAAAGAGGAGTTCTTGAACTGAGTCCCATTGTCTGAGATGAGAGTGTTTGGGAGGCCGTATCTCCATATGATGTTCCTCCAAATAAATTATAAGGTCTTATGTTCTGTGATCGTTATCATCGGCTCTTCCTCCACCCATTTTGAGAAGTAGTCAATGGAAACTATCAGGAACCGATAACTGTTGGCAGCTCTCGGTAGGGGTCCTACTAAGTCAACCCCCCATACTACAAATGGCCATGGAGAGGTGATGAACGTCATAGGTTGATGAGGTTGATGAGGAATAGTAGCAAATCTCTGACATTTATCACACCTCTTCATGTAAACTGCAACATCTTTGGCCAAGGTTGGCCACCAGTATCCCTGTGTAATGATTCTCTTGGCCAAGGGTCTTCCTCCTATGTGACTGGAGCAAGAACCCTCATGAACTTCCAGTAAGACTCGGGGAACTTCGATGGGATACAAATATCTAAGGAGAGGCAACAGAAATCCCTTCTTGTACAGGATGTCTCCTACTATCGAGAACTTGGCCTCCCTATATCTCAACTTTCTCCTTTCTAGATTGGATTCTGGTAGCTCTCCCTCTTTGATATATCTGACGAGGGTTTACATACATGAGTCTCCTAGGTTCAAATTGAGACAAGGTTTACATACCTATTCTTCCTCAATGGTCGTTGTTCTTAAGACTTCGACCGGAACTATCCTTCTGACTTCTATCTTCGTCGCCGAGGCCAACCTTGCTAATGTGTCTGCGTGGCTATTACTTTGTCAAGGTACTCTCTTCGGTTTTGTCTCTTCGAAATATTATAACATCGTTCTCACCCTCTTCAGATACTTGGTTATCCTTTCATCTATGGCCTCATAGACTCCCAACACTTGATTGACAACCAACCTTGAGTCTCTATGAAGTAGGAGTTGACTTACACCCATTGTCTTTGCCAATGAGAGACCTGCTATCATAGCTTCATATTCTGACTTGTTGTTAGATGCCTTGAAGCTGAAGCTCAAAGCGTATTCAATGATGGAACCATCTGGAGCTGAAATTATCAGCCTTGCGCCGCTTCCACTGTCACAGGAGGAACCATCAACAAAGAGATTCCAAATATTTGTATTTGATGAGAAGGCCCCTTCCGACATAATTCCTTGCCTGAAGAGGTACCGATCCTCTTCGTTCTCCGCCATTCTACCCTTGATATTTTTGGATACGACCTCTTCCTGGAAGACGTTTGGTTCCATCTCTTCCTGCTCTCGGAAGACACTGTCGTTTCACCCTTCAGCACCAATCAGGTCATTCTCTGCCTCGGCCTCTTCCCATGTGAACTCAACAACAAATTCTGCGAGGGCCTACCCTTTGATGGTTGTCCTAGGTTGGTAGGTAAGGTCATACTCCCCCAACTCAATGGCCCAAGTCATCAACCTTCCAGATTTCTCAGGTTTATGCAGGACTTGTCTTAATGGGGAGTCGGTGACGATTACCATGGAATGGTCTTGGAAGTAGGGCTTCATCTTCCTTGAAGCATGTATCAGGGCGTAGGCTAACTTTTCCGTACAAGGATAATTTTGTTCAGATCCTTGAAGGTCTTTACTGTTGAAATACACATGCCTTTGGATTCCAACGTCTTCTCGTACTATGGTTGCACTGATAGCCGATTTAGAGACTGCCAGATACACATATAATTTCTCTCTAACTATGGGCCGAGATAACAACAAGGGAGACCCAATGTATGACTTGAGTTCGTTAAATGCTTCTTCGCACTCTTATTCCCACTGGAAGGCCTTTCTAAGCCCTTTAAAGAACGGAAGAAACTTATCTGTTGCTCTGGAAACAAACCTGTTGAGTGCGGCCACTCTCCCCATGAGTCTTTGGACGTCCTCGATACTCCTCGATGCCTTCATATCAAGCAAAGCCTTGATTTTCTCAGGGTTTGCTTAAATTCTTCTTTGATTGACAATAAATCCAAGAAACTTCCCAGCTCCTACCCCGAAGACACACTTCGCGGGGTTGAGTTTCATTCTATACAATTCCATAGTATCAAAGGTCTTTTCATGGTCTGCCACATGAGTGCAGGCCTTTAATCTCTTTGTCGTCATATCGTCTACATACACTTCCATGGTTTTGCCTATTTGGTCTTCGAACATCTTATTCACGAGACGTTGGTACGTCGCCCCTGTATTTTTTAGATCGAATGGCATCACCTTGTAGCAGTACGTCCCTTTGTCGGTAATGAAGGCTATTTTCTCTGAGTCTTCTGTATCCATGAAGATTTGATTGTAGCCTGAATATGCGTCCATGAAGCTTATGAGCTCGTGCCCTGCAGTAGCATCTACCATCTGATCTATTTGAGGTAAGGGATATTTGTCTTTTGGGCAAGACCTGTTCAGGTAAGTGAAATCAACGCACATTTTCCACTTCCCATTAGCTTTGGGAACGATGACTGCATTTGACAACCACTCCGGGTAAATGACTTCTCTTATAAACTCATCCTTTTCCAATTTTTTGACCTCTTCCCGGATGAAGTCGTACTTCTCCCTGGAGTAAACTCTTCATCTTTGTTTGATAGGCTTGGCCTCTTTGGTCACGTTGAGCTTGTGACTCATAACTTCAAGGTTGATATCGGGCATGTCTACGTGACTCCAAGAGAAGACACTCGGTCTCTTCCTGTGGAAGTTTATCAGCTCTTCCTTGATTTCTGTCTTTAGGGCTTTGCCGGCCTGAATGGTTTTTTTCGATTCGTCCTCATTGAGGACGATGGATTCTACCTCTTACGCGGCCTCTCCCTTCTTCAACTTTGTTTCGTCTCTCGGGTCCAATGTATCAATGCTATAAGTGGTGGTTGCCCTCTTATGGGCCTCCCTCTCTTCGGCCGAGTTGAAGTAACATTCTCGTGCTATGGTCTGGTTAACTTGCACTTCCCCTACCCCATAGGAGGTCGGAAATTTTAGCATCTGGTGGACCGTCGATGGCACAGCTTCACACTCCTTAAGGTCCACTCTTCCTATGATGAGGTTATAGGCCGAGAAGACGTTTTCGTCCGTTACGAAAAAATTTATCTTCCGAGTCAACCTCTTAGGCCACTTGTTGCCCATCCGTACTTCCATCTCATACATGCCCAATGGGTGGATCTTTTCACCGCTGAAGCCCATTAAAGTATGATGATAGGGTACCAGCCTAGCTCTGCTAAGACCTAGGCTCTTGAATCAAGGACAAAACATTACGTCTGTTGAACTCCCTCCATCCATGAGGATCCTCTGCACCTCGCACCCATGTCCTCTTGTTGTTATTACCAAAGCGTCATCATGCGGGGATAAGATACCGTTGAAGTCGAGTCGGGAGAACCCAACTATGAGGGTGTCCATGTCCACCTTCTTTCTCTTCTGCGCTGTATCGGAAGACGTTAGATTTACAACCTCAAGTTTGGCCACTGACTTGGCCTCTGCTACATGAGCTTTCCTATCAGCCACTTCAGAACAACCTCTCGCAAGTCCCCCGTATATGGTGTCAACACCAAAGGATATTATGCCAACCCTCTTCACCGGGGTGTTGTCATCTTTTGGCGGAAGGTTCGGATCATCTTCATCATCATCTTTCGAGTCATTGCCTCTTCTAGCTGGGGCATCATCACGGCATCTGTCATTTCTCTTTTTCTTAGGGTCATCTCTTCCCCCCTTAGGAGCTTTGCCATCAACATACTTCCTCAGCTTTCCAGATTTTAACATCTTCTCAATCTCATCCTTCAAGGCGAAGCATCTGTCTGTAACATGGCCATGGTCCTGGTGGAACTCTCACCACAAGTTTTTATTCCTCTTATGCAGAGGGGCTTTCAGTTTCTCTGGCCATCTTAGAGTCCTGTCATTCTTGATCTCGTTTAGGATATGCTCAGAGCTCACGATTAGAGGAGTATAGTGAGTGAACTTGTCATCGGGTGACCTCTTCTTTCCATCTTTCTTTCTTTGGAATTTCTCATTACTACTGCGGTTCTCATCCTCATACTTGGCGGCTATTGCCTCTTCGGCATTCATGACTTTTCCCGCAGTTGCCAGTAGCTCTGCCATGGACTTGGGAGGGTCTTCCGCGAGTTTCCACAATAAATTCCCTTTCTGAAGACCTCCTATAAGGGCGGTCATGGCTATATTCTCTTCGTAAACTTCAACCTCAAGTTTCTCTTTGTTGAACCTGGCGATGTAGTCCCTTAGGATCTCGTCATTGCCTTGCTTGACATACAGTAGATGACTGGTCTTCTTTTGAGGTCTTACCCCAAAGCAGAAGTTGTGAATGAATCGTTCGGCCAAGCCCTTGAAGTTCTCAATTGAATTCTTTGGAAGAGAGGTGAACCACCTGTGCGCTGCTCCTGTCAAGGTCCCAGAGAAGTCCCTACACTTCATCTCATCCAGTATCGAGTAGATGTTCACCGTCGATTGATACATCTAAATGTGATGTACAGGGTTGGTGCTACCATCATACTTGGGAGACACCACTGGTGGTCTGAACTTAGCAGGGGTCGGAAAGCTCACTATCTTAGCTACGAATGGAGAGCCCTCTGAGTAGGCCCTTTGTAGTGGATCCCTACTTTTGATGAGGTCTCCTATCTTCTCCTCAAGACTTTGGATAGAGCCATTCCATGGTGTCCTACCATCGGCCTGGCCGAGATTGTCCCCATCCACCTCCAAGGGATGGATTGAGGGTTCCCCTGCCGCAGCACGACATCGGCTATTGACCTCTTCCTGGTCTTTGCCCCTTCCTTCACCGGGTCGGCCTTGATCAGGTCGACCCTATCTGTCTCCTCTTTACGAGCCAGCTGCACTTCTCGACCTTGATAACCTATGTCTTAGGTCATTCACTGGGCCCAACCTCTCAAAGGCTGACCCTCTGCTCAATCGATCAAAAGCTGATCCTCTTTATTGGGCCTCTTCACCTCTTCGGCCGATACAGCCTCGGCTCTGCTAAAGAGGACGTACCGTATTATTCGAAACCTCATACGGCTCCCAACAATCCTTCGGGACCTCTTCCTCCTCTAGATCGTCATACCTGTCCTCCGAGAAAGGGTTTCCTTGCCTTCCCAGGCATAAGCTCCTAGGGTTGGCAACGTCCCTCCTCCGCTGGGGTGCAGGCTGGTCCTTTATTGGTGCCTGGAGTGGTCCCCTGGCGTCAGGATGAGGCTGGATAGCCGCCGGAGTGAGCATCTCCGGTGAGACTCCAGGTGGCCTCATCATAGTTTGGTTGAGATGTGCAAACTGCTGATGCGTAGCTTGTTGCATTGCAGCCAAAGACCTCAAGGGGGAAGCTACCTCCGCCATTTCTGACTGAGGCGGTGCCTGGATGGAACTAGGCCCTCCCCCACCAAGTGGCGGAAGAGGCGGTGGTAATTCTAGTGCCATGTGTTAGAAAATAAGAGCTTGAGTAGCAGGTGAGCTTAATACCGTAAAGGACCTCTTTCAGTGGTGGAACAGCTCCACACAAGGGGTGGTGCCTGGTTCACCACCAGAGTCTCCGGTGAGGCTAAGCTGAAGAAGAGGAAGAGACAACTTCTCATTTCCCACAGACGGTGCCAAAATGATGATGCTGGAAATAGCACCACCCTTCAAGGTGTTTATAAGCTCAATTCAACGTTAACAATGGCAGCATAAGAGTACATACACAAGTAGTATAAGGAGGTGAGAAGAAGGGGATTCACACCGGAATATAAGTGGTTCAGTCAATCTGGCCTACATCCACTGTGCAAGTGTATGATGTGTATCACTGTATGAGGGCTCTAATGGCCATAGATACAATCTCTCAAGCTTTCTCTCTCTACTGTGTGTTTGAACAGAGTTTCAGCTAGGGTTGCTAATTTTGGATCCTTTGCAAGGTAGAGGATAACTTCTATATATAGTGCCTGGGGGGTGTAATGTACCCCCTATGCATGGAATGAGCATGTGTGTGTTGATCTAGCCAATCTGATGAAGACATCTGTCATTGTCATAGGTAGAGAATGATGATAAAATATTCCCCCCACATGAGGGGAATGATTTGTTATAACTGAATTGTGTCCACGTGTCCTTATCCACACACATGCCAATAAGAGCTCGGCCTCGATGCTTAATCCTGACCTCGTCCTGGAAGAGGCCGAGGGTGGTAAGGTCCAACTATCCATATAATTCAAGATGAGTCACTAAGGTCTCGGCTTAAATGAAGCCGAGGTAAGGAGTTAGGGTCGCCTTGGGCCGAGGTTAAGCTGGCACATGTGCGTGGAACATCGGCTGATTTACTGATGAGGTCGACCTTTTATGGAAGTATGGCTCCTCGCGATCTCGGCCTACCCCTGGACGAGGTTGTCATTCCTAGGTGAACTGAAGAGCTGCTAACCCTTATGATTCACATAGTGTCACCTTGATGAGTTTTGTGGTAGTGTCAGCTAGGGCCGACCTTGCTATGGCCGAGGTCTATTCTCACAGAACCAAGGCCTTCCCAACCTCGGCCATGTCTTGGCCGAGGCTGTAGTTTCTGTGCCGAGGTGACACTTGGGACATATCAAGTCTAATTTACATCGTACACTCAAACCGAGATTCTCGTGATAACACAGTTGGTTCCTACAAGTCACATTGATGCCGTGCGAGGTGTTCGTCACTCTTATTGGACCGTTTTGTGGTTGTTTTACATTCTCATCATTCGATGGCACGATTTTTTTGCTTAAGTCTAATTCTTGCAAATTTACGCCGTACACTAAAACCGGGAGCCCCGTGTCTATGCTGTCAGTTCCTACGAGTCACATTGGTCCTATGCGAGGCGTTCGTGACTCTTACCGAACTGTTTTGTGGCTATTTTACATTTTCACGCTTCGATGGCATGTTTTTATGGATAAATCTAATTTTTTTGTAAATTTACATCGTACATTCAAATTTTGACCCCCATGACTACGCGGTCGGATTCTACGAGTCACATTGGTCCCGTGCGACGGGTCCGTGCCTCTTACAGGACCATTTTGTGGTTGTTTTGCATTTTCACCCTTCGATGGCATCTTTTAATGCTTAAGTCTATTTTTTTCCAAATTTACATTGTGCACTCAAACCGGGAGCCCCGTGACTATGCGGTCGGTTTCTATGAGTCACATTGGTCTGTGCGAGTTATGCGTGACTCTTACGGGACCGTTTTGTGTTTGTTTTACATTTTCACCCTTCGATGGCATGTTTTTATGCTTAAGTCTAACTTTTTATAAATTTATATCATACACTCAAACCGGGATCCTCGTGACTACACGGTTGGGTCCTACGAGTTACATTGATCCCATACGAGGTGTTCGTGCCTCTTACTGGACCATTTTGTGGCTATTTTACATTTTTATCCTTCGATGTCTTGCTTTTATGCTTAAGTCTAATTTTTTGCAAATTTACGTCGTACACTCATACCAGGAGCCCCGTGACTACGCGGTCAATTTCTACGAATGACATTGGTGTCGTGCGAGGTGTTCGTGACTCTTACTGGAATGTTTTGTGTTTGTTATACGTTTTCGCCCTTGGATGGCCTGTTTTTATGCTTAAGTCTAATTTTTTACAAATTTACGTCGTACACTTAAACCGAAAGCCCAGTGACTATGCGGTCGGTTCCTATGAGTTAAATTAGTCCTGTGTGAGGTGTTCATGACTCTTATGGGACCGTTCTGTGGTTGTTTTATGTTTTCATCCTTCAATTGCATGTTTTTATGCTCAAGTCTAATTTTTTGCCAATTTACGTCGTACACTCAAATCAGGAGCTCCGTGACTACGCGGTCGGTTCCTGCGAGTCACATTGGTCCCGACCGAGGTGTTCGTGACTCTTACGGGACCGTTTTGTGTTTGTTTTATGTTTTCCCCCTTCGATATCATGTTTTTGTACTTAAGTCTAACTTTTTTGTAAATTTACGCTGTACACTCAAACCGGGAGCCCCATGACTACGCGGTCAGTTCCTACGAGTAACATTGATCCCGTGCGAAGTGTTCGTGACTCTTACCAGACCGGTTTGAGTTTGTTTTATGTTTTCACCCTTTGATGGCATGTTTTTATGTTTATGTCTAATTTTTTTCAAATTTACGTCGTACACTCAAATCGGGAGCCCCGTGACTACGCGGTCAGTTTTTACAAGTCACATTGGTCTTGTGTGAGGCGTTCGTGACTCTGACGAGACTGTTTTGTTATTGTTTTACATTCTCACCATTCGATGGCAAGTTTTTATGCTTAACTCTATATTTTTTTGCAAATTTACGTTGTACACTCAAACCGAGAATCCCCGTGACTACGCGGGCGGTTCCTACGAGTCAGATTGGTCCCATGCAAGGTGTTCGAGACTCATACGGGAAAGTTTTGTGTTTGTTTTATGTTTTCACCCTTAGATGGCATGTTTTTATGCTTAAGTTTAATTTTTTGCAAATTTACGTCGTACACTCAAATCGGTAGCCCCGTGACAAAATGATCGATTCCTACGAGTCACATTCGTCCCGTGGGAGTTGTTCGTGACTCTTATCGAACCATTTTGTGTTTGTTTTATGTTTTCACCCTTAGATGGAACGTTTTTATGCTTAAGTCTAATTTTTTGCAAATTTACGTCCTACACTCAAACTGAAAGCCCCGTGACTACGCGATTGGTTTCTACGAGTGACATTGGTTCCGTGCGAGGTATTCGTGACTCTTATGGGACCGTTTTGTGGTTGTTTTATATTTTCACCCTTCGATGGCATGTTTTTATGCTCAAGTCTATTTTTTTGCAAATTTACACCGTACACTCAAACTGAAAGCCTCGTGACTAAGCGATCGGTTCCTACAAGTCACATTGGTCCCGTGCGAGGTGTTTGTGACTCTTACGGGACCATTTTGTGCATGTTTTATGTTGTCACCCTTCGATGGCATGTTTTTATGCGCAAGTATAATTTTTTATAAATTTACGTCGATCACTCAAATCGGGAGCCCCATGATTACGCGGTCAGTTTCTCGAGTCACATTGGTCCCGTGCGAGCTGTTCGTGACTCTTACGGGACCATTTTGTGTTTGTTTTATGTTTTAACCATTCGATGCCATATTTTTATGCTTAAGTCTAACTTTTTGTAAATTTACATCGTACACTCAAAACTGGAGCCCCATGACTACTCGGTCAATTCCTACGAGTTACATTGATCCCATGCGAGGTGTTCGTAACTCTTACCGGACAATTTTATCATACACTCAAATCGAAAGCCCCATGACTATACGGTCGGTTCCTACGAGTCACATTGGTCCCGTACGAGGCGTTCGTGACTCTTATGGGACCATTTTGTGATTGTTTTACGTTCTCACCCTTCGATGGCATGTTTTTATGCTTAAGTCTAATTTTTTCAAATATACGTCGTACACTCAAACCGAGAGCCCCGTGACTACGTGGTCGGTTCCTACGAGTCACATTGGACCCGTGTGATATGTTCGTGACTCTTACGGGACCGTTTTGTGGTTGTTTTATGTTTTCACCCTTCGATTGCATGTTTTTATGCTCAAGTCAATTTTTTTAAAATTTACGTCGTACACTCAAATCAGGGTCCCCATCACTACAAGGTCGGTTCCTGCAAGTCACATTGGTCCCGTGCGAGGTGTTCGAGACTCTCACGGGACCCTTTTGTGTTTGTTTAACATTTACACCCTTCGATGCTATGTTTTTATGCTTAAGTCTAACTTTGAGTAAATTTACGTCATACACTCAAACTGTGAGCCCCATGATTACGTGATCAATTCCTACGAGTTACATTGGTCCCGCGCAAGTGTTCGTTTCTCTTACCGGACCGTTTTGTGTTTGTTTCACGTTTTCACCCTTTGATGGAATGTTTTTATGTTTAAGTCTAATTTTTTCAAATTTACGTCATACACTCAAACTGGGAGCCCCATGACTACGCGGTCGGTTCCTACGAGTCACATTGGTCCCATACGAGGCGCTCGTGACTCTTACGGAACCATTTTGTGGCTTTTTACATTCTCACCCTTCGATGGAATGTTTTTATGCTTAAGTCTATTTTTTTAAATTTATGTCGTACACTGAAGCATGTAACCACGTGACTACGCGGTGATTTCCTCCGAGTCACATTGGTGTCGTGCGAGGTGTTCGTGACTCTTACGAAACCATTTTGTGTTTATTTTACGTTTTCACCCTTCGATGGCATTTTTTATGCTTAAGTCTAACTTTTTGCAAAATTACGTCGTGCACTCAAACTGGGAGCCCCGTTACTATGCGGTCGGTTCTTACCAGTCACATTGGTCCCGTGTGAGGGATGCATGCCTCTTATGGGACCATGTTGTGTTTTTTTTCGTTTTCACACTTGGATGGCATGTTTTTATGCTTAAGTCTAATTTTTTGCAAATTTACGTCGTACGCTTAAATCGAGATCCCCGTGACTACGCGGCCGGATCTTACGAGTCACATTGGTCCCGTTCGAGGCATTCGTGCCTCTTATGGGACCATTTTGTGGTTGTTTTACATTTTCACCCTCTGATGCCATGTTTTTATACTTAAGTCTAATTTTTTGATAATTTACTTCGTACACTCAATCGAGGAACCCCGTGACTACGCGGTCGATTCCTACAAGTCATATTGATCCCTTGCGAGATGTTCGTAACTCTTACGGGAAAGTTTTGTGTTCCTTTTACGTTTTTAACCTTTGATGGCATGTTTTTATGCTTAAGTCTAATATTTTGCAAAATTACGTCGTACACTCAAACCGGTAGCCCCGTGACAAAATGATCGGTTCCTACGAGTCACATTGGTCCCGTGGGAGCTGTTCGTGACTCTTATCAGACCATTTTGTGTTTGTTTTATGTTTTCACCCTTAGATGGTATGTTTTATGCTTAAGTCTAATTTTTTGAAAATTTATGTCGTACACTCAAATTGAAAGCCCCGTGACTAAGCGATCGGTTCTTACGAGTCACATTAGTCCCGTGCGAGGTGTTCGTGACTCTTACGGGATCGTTTTGTGCCAGTTTTACATTTTCACCCTTCGATGGCATGTTTTTATGCGCAAGTCTATTTTTTTACAAATTTACGTCGTACACTCTAACCGGGAGCCCCATGACTACGCGGTCGGTTTCTCGAGTCACATTGGTCCCGTGCGAGGTGTTCGTGACTCTTACGGAACCGTTTTATGTTTGTTTTATGTTTTAACGCTTCGATGCCATATTTTTATCCTTAAGTCTAACTTTTTGTAAATTTACATTGTTCACTCAAAACGGGAGCACCATGACTACTCGGTCAGTTCTTACGAGTTATATTGGTCTGCGCGAGGTGTTCGTAACTCTTACAGGACAATTTTATCGTACACTCAAATCTAAAGCCCCATGACTACGCGGTCGGCTCCTACGAGTCACATTGGTTCCGTACGAGGCGTTCGTGACTCTTACGAGACCGTTTTGTGTTTGTTTTACGTTCTCACCCTTCGATGGCATGTTTTTATGCTTAAGTCTAATTTTTTCAAATATACGTCGTACACTCAAATCGGGAGCCCCGTGACTACGTGGTTGGTTCCTACGAGTCACATTGGACCCGTGTGAGGTTTTCGTGACTCTTACGGGACCATTTTGTGGCTGTTTTATGTTTTCACCCTTCGATCGCATGTTTTTATGCTCAAGTCGATTTTTTTTAAATTTACGTCGTACACTCAAATCGGGGTCCCCATCACTACAAGGTCGGTTCCTGCGAGTCACATTGGTCACGTGCGAGGTGTTCGAGACTCTCACGGGACCCTTTTGTGTTTGTTTAACATTTCCATCCTTCGATGCTATGTTTTTATCCTTAAGTCTAACTTTTAGTAAATTTACGTCATACACTCAAACCGGGAGCACCATGATTACTCGATAAGTTCCTACGAGTTACATTGGTCCCGCGCAAGGTGTTCGTCACTCTTACCAGACCGTTTTGTGTTTGTTTCACGTTTTCACCCTTTGATGGAATGTTTTTATGTTTAAGTCTAATTTTTTTCAAATTTACGTCATACACTGAAACTGGGAGCCCCATGACTACACGGTCGGTTCCTATGAGTCACATTGGTCTCGTACGAGGCGTTCGTGACTCTTACGGGACCGTTTTGTGGGTTTTTACGTTCTCACCCTTCGATGGCATGGTTTTATAATTAATTCTATTTTTTTCAAATTTATATCATACACTCAAACATGTAACTCCGTGACTACGCGATCGTTTCCTCCGAGTCACATTGGTGCCGTGCAAGGTGTTCGTGACTCTTACGAGACCATTTTGTGTTTGTTTTATGTTTTCACCCTTCGATGGCATGTTTTTATGCTTAAGTCTAACTTTTTGCAAATTTACGTTATGTACTCAAACCGGGAGCCCCATTACTATGCGGTCGATTGTTACAAGTCACATTGGTCCCGTGCGAGGCGTTTATGCCTCTTACGGGACCATTTTGTGTTTTTTTTTACGTTTTCACTCTTGGATGGCATGTTTTTATGCTTAATTCTATTTTTTTGCAAATTTACGTCGTACACTCAAACCGAGAGTCCCGTGACGACGCGGTCGGATCTTACGAGTCACATTGGTGCCGTGCGAGGCATTCATGCCTCTTACGGGACCATTTTGTGGTTGTTTTACATTTTCACCCTTCGATGCCATGTTTTTATACTTAAGTCGAATTTTTGGATAATTTACTTCGTACACTCAATCCGGGAGCCCCGTGACTATGCGGTCGGTTCCTACAAGTCACATTGGTCCCTTATGAGGTGTTCGTGACTCTTACGGAACAGTTTGAGTTTCTTTTACGTTTTCAACCTTCGATGGCATGTTTTTATGCTTAAGTCTAATATTTTGTAAAATTACGTCGTACACTCAAACCGGGAGCACAGTGAATACGCGGCCCGTTCCTACGACTTACCTTCGTCTCCTACGACATGTTCGTGACTCTTATGGGACCATTTTGTGGCTATTTTACGTTTTCACCCTTCGATGGCATTTTTTATGCTTGAGTCTATTTTTTATAAATTTTTGTCTTACACTCAAACCGGGAGACCCGTGATTACGCGGTCGGTTCTATGAGTCACATTGGTCCAGTTCGAGGTGTTTTTGACTCTTATGGGACCGCTTTGTTGTTGTTTTACATTTTCACCCATCGATGTGATTTTTTTTATGCTCCAGTCAAAATTTTTGCAAATTTACGTCGTACACTCAAACTGTGAGCCCCGTAACTACGCGGTCGGTTCCTACGAATCACATTGGTCCTGTGCAAGGTGTTCGTGACTCTAACTGGACCGTTTTTTGGCTGTTTTACATTTTCACCCTTCGATGGCATGTTTTTACGCTCAACTCTAATTTTTTGTAAATTGACGTCGTACCCTCAAATTGGGAGCCTCGTGAACCGTTTTCTGTTTGTTTTACGTTTTCACCCTTCGATGGCATGTTTTTATGCTTAAGCCTATTTTTTTACAAATTTACGGCGTACACTCAAATCTGGAATCCCATGACTACGCGGTCAATTCCTGCGAGTCACATTGGTCCCGTGCGAGGTGTTTGTAACTCTTACGGGACCATTTTGTGTTTGTTTTACGTTTTCACCCTTCCATGCCATGTTTTTGTGTTTTTGTGCATAAGTCTAACTTTTTAAAAATTTACATCATGCACTCAAACCGAGAATCCCATGACTACGCGGTTAGTTCCCACGAGTTACATTGGTCCAGTGCGAGGTGTTCGTAACTCTTATAGGACCATTTTTCCGTACACTCAAATTGAAATCCCCATGACTACGTGGTCGGTTCCTACGAGTCACATTGATCCCGTACGAGGTGTTCGTGACTTTTACGGGACCGTTTTGTTCCTTTTTACATTCTCACCATTCAATGGCATGATTTTTATGCTCAAGTCTATTTTTTTCTAAATTTACGTCGTACACTCAAACCGAGAGCCTCGTGAATACGCCGTCGGTTCCTAAGAGTCACATTGGTCCCATACGAGACGTTTATGACTCTTACCGAACCGTTTTGTGGCTATTTTATGTTTTCACCATTCGATGGCATGTTTTTATGCTTAAATCTATTTTTTTGCAAATTTACGTCGTACACTCAAATCGGGAGCCCCGTGACGATGCGATCAGTTCCTACGAGTCACATTGGTCCTGTGTGAGGTGTGCGTGACTCTTACGGGACCGTTTTTTGTTTTTTTATTTTTTCACCCTTCGATGCCATGTTTTTATGCTTAAGTCTAATATTTGTGTAAATTTATGTCGTACACTCAAACTGGGTACCCCGTGACTACGCGGTGGCTTCCTACGAGTTACATTGGTCCCGTATGAGGCGTTCGTGCCTCTTACGGGACCATTTTATGGCAGTTTTACGTTTTCACCCTTTGATGGCATGTTTTTATTCTTAAGCATAATTTTTTGCAAATTTACGTCGTACACTAAAACCGGGAACCCCATGACTACGCAGTCGGTTCCTACGAGTGACATTGGTCCCGTGCGAAGTGTTTGTGACTCTTACCGGAATGTGTTGTGTTTGTTTTATGTTTTCACCCTTCGATGGCATGTTTTTATGCTTAAGTCTAATTTTTTGCAAATGTACGTCGTACACTCAAACTTGAAGTCCCATGACTATGCGGTCCGTTCCTACGAGTCACATTGGTCCCGTACGAGGTATTCGTGACTCTTACGAGACCGTTTTGTGGTTGTTTTACGTTTTCAACCTTTGATGGCATGTTTTTATGCTCAAGTCTAATTTTTTACAAATTTACGTCGTACACTCAAACCGGGAGCCCCGTGACTATGCGGTCGGTTCCTGCGAGTCCCATTGGTCCCGTGCGAGGTGTTCTTGACTCTTACGGGACCGTTTTGTGTTTGTTTTATGTTTTCACCCTTCGATGACATGTTTTTATGCTTAAGTCTAACTTTTTAGAAATTTACGTTGTACACTAAAATCGGGAGCCCGGTGACTATACGGTTGGTTCCAACGAGTTACATTGATCCCGTGCGAGGTGTTCGTGACTCTTATCGAACCTTTTTGTGTTTGTTTTAAGTTTTCACCCTTGTATGGGATGTTTTTATTCTTAAGTCTATTTTTTTTTTGCAAATTTACGTCATACACTCAAATCGAAAGCCCCGTGACTACGCGATCGGTTCCTACGAGTCACATTGGTCCCGTGCGAGATGTTCGATTCTCATACGGGAATTTTTTGTGTTTTTTTTAATTTTCACCCTTAGATGGCATGTTTTTATGCTTAAGCCTTATTTTTTGGAAATTTATGTCGTACACTCAAACCGAGATCCCCGTGACAAGGAGGTCGGTTCCTACGAGTCACATTGGTCCCGTGTGAGGTGTTCGTGACTCTTTTCGAATCGTTTTGTGTTTCTTTTACGTTTTCACCCTTGGATGGCATGTTTTTATGCTTAAGTCTATTTTTTTTCAAATTTCCGTCGTACACTCAAACAGAAAGTCCCGTGACTACGCGATCGGTTCCTACGAGTCACATTGCTCCCGTGCGAGGTGGTCGTGACTCTTACGGGACCGTTTTCTGGATGTTTTACGTTTTCACCCTTCAATGGAATGCTTTTATGCTTACGTCTAATATTTTGAAAATTTACATCGTACACTCAAAGCCGGGAGCCCCTTGACTACGCGGTCGGTTCCTGCGAGTCACATTCGTCCTGTGCGAGGTGCTCGTGACTCTTACGGGAAAATTTTTTGTTTGTTTTACGTTTTCACCCTTCGATGCTATATTTTTATTCTTAAGTCTAACTTTTTGTAAATTAACATCATACACTCAAACCGGGAGCCCCATGACTACGCGATCAGTTCGTATGAGTTACTAATTAGGCATAAATTCTTCACATTTATCCCCTTAATTTTGGTATTTGTATGATCTCGTGTGGTGTAAATAGATTATATTTGGATTATATTTATGCTAGTAACCCTTTTTGGAAATTATTTCATATTTTGTGTATCTCTTACGTGTTTTACAGGTATTTCATTCAAGTTAGTGCCAAAGAGAACTCAAAACAGTGAAAGAAAACCAAGAAACGGGGAGTAAAGGGAATTTTTGTAATTTTTCATCCTTATTCCGGAGGTGGGGCCAATTGGAAAGTAAAAGAACTTTCAACTACAAGAACACGGGAAAAAACGGCACCTCAATCGGAGTCCCGATGTGAAAGTTATAAGCAGTCAAAGATAGAATAAAAAGTCAAATAAAGACACGATCGGTCCGCCCAGAAATTAAAAGAACCGGTCCGCACAGGACCGGTCCGCCCAATTTTAAAAGAATCGGCCCGCACTGCCACATTCCAGAGAACCCCAGACCGAAGGCACATCAAAGAAGGAAGAAAATAAAAAGAACAGGTCCGCCCATAAATTAAAAGAACCGGTCCGCATTCAAGGCAAACCGATCCGGAGGAGGACACGATCGGTCCGGATCAAGGAAAACTGGTCCGGAGGAGGAGGGGACCGGTTCGGCTGTCGCAAATTTTATTTTCTTATTTTCCTCTAATGGAGAGTCCTAGTGCTGCTAAAACTCTTGGAGTCTTGTAGGGTATAAAAGCCCGTTTTATTATCATTATTTGAAGGGGGAATTACGGAGAATGTTAGTTAATTTTCCATTATTTTTCAGAAACCCTAGTTTAGCTACAGTTTACAATTTTAATTCCAAAAGTTGAAGATTGTTCAAAGTTTTGTGATTACAAGTGTTCTTAATTGCTCCTGTTACTGCTTTGGTAAAATTAGTGAGTTGTTTCTTCTCGTTTATTCCTCTCCACATCATTCCATAAGTTTTTCTTAGTTTAATTATGATTTTCTGCAATTTAAAAATTATTTTCATTAGTTTCAATATGCTAGGCTATATTTTCTAAGGCCGAGATACATGAATCCAGCCTGATGTGTTAGTTGCATGTGTATAACATTAATCCTCTGAATTTAGTGATTGATTACGATCGTATTGCGTAGAAACGCACCAATTGTAGATATTTAGACCTCGTTTGCTTCTGAGTAACCTGGATGCCTTATAATGCAATTCGAGTGTAACTATCGTGATACCGATTTACTCGTCCTCGGATTAAGTATGATTCGGGCTTGAACCTCATATACATAATGCTTGGGAGTACTGAATTCTGGGTCAAATTAATTAGTTAAATTTACGATTAATATTATAACTGCAATACACTAGGGTTAGGGGATTGTATTCCCGTCCTGTTTTTCTCATCATATAATTCAAGTTTTAGTTTAATCATCTTCAGTCTTTTAAGTAATTTAGAGTTTGCATTTAGTTAATTAGTTATTTCATATCTCAATAATCTTTTTATTTCTTTTTAGAGTCAAGTTAGGGTTAACAGTCTTACCTTTGTCGTCACGTTCACTCGTCCTAGTTCCCTGAGGATTCGATACCCAGACTAGCCACTATATTCCGCAAGAGTGTAGTTATAGATTATGTTTTTGTATTGTGGTTGGAAGCCGATAACAACGACTAGCGTATTACACGGATGTTCGGTTTTCACCTCAATCAAATTGGCATCGTTGCCGGGGAATTAGGTAGACTTAGGATTAGATCGAGTCAATCTAAAACTTTGACCAAAAATTTCCAAAAATCCAAAAACATAAAAAAATTAAAAAATCACAAAAAAATCCATCATCTCTCATAAGTTGTTAATGAAAAATTTATGAACTCACTTCCACACCCCATAATACTCCAACCCGTATTCACAAAAATCCAATGGTTGAGTACAACCCCGATAGCCCCCACACGCCTAACGCCCCACAGTTGTGGATTCCACCTCCCACACCATCACACTCAATCTAAAATAACTCTCTGTTTTCTTTCTTAGGACACACTTCAGAGAACGCTTCGAGCACAACTAGTGAGGATATCGAGTCATTAAGAGAAAGAGAGATGTCGCAACACAATAGTGCAGCCGCCGATGAGGAAGAGGCCCCATACCGCCGGATGAGAGAAATCTTATATCCAGAGCGTACTATCACTCTGGGATGCATTATACTCCCATATAATGCCGGGAAATTTCATTTTAAAAATGGGATGATCCAGATTTTACACCATTACCATTGTATGGATTCTGAAAATCCATATCTTCACATTAGGGAATTTGAGGATGTGTGTGGAACTCTCAATGATCAAACTTGCACACAAGAGGTGATTCGCCTGAAACTCTTCCCCTTCTCGCTAAAAGATAAAGATAAGACCTGGCTATGGCCTTTCCCTCCAAGCTTGATCCCATCTTGGAACGAGTTACAATCCAGGTTTCCCAAGAAATTCTTCCCACCACATCAAACGATCTCCATAAAGGCTCAAATTCAAGCATTCAGGCAATCTGAAAATAAGCCATTTCATCAATGTTACGAGCGTTTCAATGAGTTAGTTACTTCATGCCCCCATCATGGATTTGATGCAACGCAAATCATTTCTTTTCTCTATAATGGGTTGAATCTGAATTCCAAACAACTCGTTGAAACCATGGGTAGTGGTCCTTTTATCGACTTAGATGCCCACGATGCTGAGCTTCACCTGATGTATGTCGTCGAGACTACCCAATCCTGGGATACATCTGACCCTAATGCTCAAAATCAAAATCGTCAAGTGAACACCACTCCATCGGCGTCCGACTTATTTCATGTAGAAAAGAGTTCTATAGCAGACCGCCAAATCGATATACTTGCGAAAGAAGTGCGAGACCTACGTGGGATATGTGGAAGAGGACCAACTGGATCCATACCAAACCCCGTCGATAAGCTATGTGCAATTTGTGAGGCAGGTCATTCAACTGAGGAATGCCCGACTATACCCGCCTACAAACTGATGCTTCAAGAACAAGTAAGCAGTATAGGAGGATTTAAGGGTAATTTCGGTGCCCCGCGCGGGAATTCTTACAACCCTTTATGGGAAAACCACCCTGGTTTTAGCTATGGACAACAACATTCTATAATGAATCCTAATTCACATGTGGCCCCTCTACCACCACCACATTTTCAACAAGCTCCACACATGCAAGGACATGTGCAAGCACCATCACCTCAAGGAGCATACATCCCTCCACCGCGGAGAAGTCTCGAGGATACTATCAACCACTTTATCAATACCCAGACTGCAACTAATGCTAGGCATGAGCGCATGATGAATGACATGAATGCGAACATTTCATAGTTGCAATCATCGTGGAGTATCCAAGAGAAGGGCAAGTTTCCTGCCCATGGCCAAAGACCTCTCCAAGGTCAAACTAGTGTTAGCTCGACACCCCATGACCATCTTGAGCAATGTAGAGCAATTACCACTCTACATAGTGGGAGATTAGTTGACTTATCACCTCCCGAACAAGACGTACCTAAAGACAAGGAGATTTCGCCCGGCACGAAAGAAGCCGAAGATGTCCCCTTGAATGAGAGTGATAAAGACGACACTAGTGAGCCCGAGGTAGTAGTGAAACCACCCACCGTGGCACCATTTCCTCAAAGACTGATTCCTTCCCATAAAGGGAACCCACGTGATGATGTGCTAGACATGCTAAAGCAAGTAAAGATGAACTTACCTTTCCTCGATGCCATTAAGCAAATTCCAGCTTATGCAAAAGTCATCAAAGACTTGTTGACAGTAAAGAGAAAGATGAAGGTAAAGAAAAATGTCTTTCTAGCACAGAATATGAGCTCCATTCTACTTAACGATCTCCCACCTAAATTCAAAGATCCTGGTGCACCCACCATTTCCTGCATCATTGGAGAAAATAAAATCGAAAAATCTTACTTGATTTGGGAGCAAGTGTCAATATCCTCCCTTATTACATTTATAGGAAACTTGATTTGGGCGATCTCAAGCCCACAAGGATCACACTCCAATTAGCGGATCGAACTGTGAAGATCCCACGAGGTGTAGTTGAGGACGTGATCGTCCAAGTTGACACTTTCTACTTCCCGGTAGACTTTGTCATTTGGGACACGGAGCCTTCCTTCGCCTCGAGCAATCATGTTCCCATCATTCTCAGGCGCCCATTTTTAGCTACGACTAACGCTATTATCAACACTAGGAATTGGAAGATGCAACAAACCTTTGGGAACATGACCTTAGAGACTAACATCTTCCATATAGCCCAATATACGGAGGAAGAAGATTATCTTCACGCGGTGAGCCTAATTGATGAGATCGTAGAAGAGCACATTGAGGAAAATTTATATGGAGACGCCTTAGAATATTGCTTAGTGTCTAGTCATGAGAGCGAGGGAACTTATACCTCAATTTAAAGAGAGAGAGAGGGGTTAGAAGAGAGAAAAATGGTGGAGTTAGAGATCGAGCAAGTAAGAGAGGACGTAGGCACTACTCGAGAGAGAGAGAGAGAGAGAGCTAGGGGACATGAGCATGGAAGAATTTGAAAAAGAATTCGGACCGGTGGATGAGAGCCTTAACGACGAAGTCCAGACTCTATTGGATTCATGTAGTCACCTAGAATAAAGAGAATGGAAAGATAAAATCGATGAATTCCTTCTTTGTGACCATCCACTCATACCACTAGAGGTCACGAAGACGAGTGAGGAGAAAAGTAGTGGTTCATCTGACTTAGATCTCGACCCATGCATCTTAAAAATTGAAAGAAACCTAGGTGTTCCCTTTGAGTCAGTGCACGCAGACCACGCTTTGAGTCAGCATCACGAGGATCCATTTCCAATTAGTTACGATAAGTCTCCCGCTCTATCCTTTATCTATGGGCGAGGTACCAACTTGTTCCGATTGTTGGATTATAATCCTAGGACGGGAGATACGAGGAGAGCATCAAACCCCGTGAGTGGGGTTGGGTGAATTTGTGGAGAGATGAGAGGTCGTCGCACCCCCAACGCGTATGGGGTGATTTTTGGTGTATTATTGAGTCATGTGCAAGGGTCATTTAGTGTCTTTATGCATTTTAAATATTTGTTTATTTTATTTTTCCTCACTTTGCATTCGCTTTGAGTTAGATTTTAGTCCTTTTTTCTTGAGGACAATGCAAAAGTCTAAGTTAAGGGGGTAACAAGTGCGTATTTCTAAAACTTCACAAATTTCCCAAAATGCCCAGAAATTTCCAAAAAAATCATAAAATTTTGAAAAACCCAAAAATATTTTTGTTCAAAATAAATAAAAATTGGAATTCAAAATTTTCAAAAATATAGTTAAAAGTCGAATTGAAGTCTCAAGTTGTAAAATTCAACATACACAAAGCCAAAATTGACCAAATATGGAAATTGAGCGAAAATTGACGACTTAACGAATAAGTGTGGAGATTAACAAATCCGGTGAGATTTGAGCCTATCACTTTTTGCGAGTTTTTAAATCAATCTGAGTTAATTGTTAACTCAAAGTTCTTTTCAGCGCCTAAAAAGTCATCGAGGATCTCAATCCTTTCATTTTGATCGGTTATGAAAGACGTGTGTGATATTGCTTTGAAAAACGTGCTAAAATTGATCGCTAAAGTTAAATTCATCTCGAAACGCATATGGTAATGCAATTGGTATTTTGGACAATGAAGTAGGCCCTCGTTTGTCACCCAAAAATATTGGCCAGAAAAATTAGCGAAAAATTACCCCTTTTGTAACCCAATTTGAGCCAAACAAATTGTCCCTTTCGTTTGATAACCCAAAAAACTCAAATAGTCCGGAATTGCGAAAAATGGAAAAAATTCAGAATTTAAGTCCAAAAAGTGCATATACAGAGGCAAGAGAAAAAAAATATGCTCAATAAAAATAGTGAGAAAAGAAAAGAAGTGAAAAACAGAAAACATAGAGAAAAAGAAGAAAAAAATGAGCAATAGCCCGGAAAAAGTACAAATGGACATCATAAATGACTTTTCCAATTGCAACCTTCCTTACCATTTTCTGTTTACCCCATATACCTTAAAACCCAAAAAAGTCCTAACCGAGTCTAAATTGCAAAATTGATTACCGCGTGGAGAGATAATACACCAAAAGACAATATAAGAGATTGAATGCGTGAAAAAGAGGCAATGTTCCCGTTTTTAAAACCCTATTCCGTTGATGTGATGCTATCACTCTAAAATCCCCGTCTTTATACTTGTGTCCGTCACTTTGCGTCCATTATATTTACTCTTTATATCACACATACCCAGAGAATAGCCACATTTCGAGTGATTCGTTTGAGAGAGCATTCCGTGAGAATTTGAAATCAAAACGAATTTTCAGATAAGTAATGTAATGGTCAATCGGTGGAAATTCGCGGTTAAATTTTTGGTTTTGCACACACGCACTATGATTTGAGACTTGTAAATATGACTTGATGATGAATATTTTCTGGGAAAGTTTGAATTGTACAATTTTTAAGTATTTTGATTTTTTTCTTTAGTCGAATTTTGTGGGTATATTCTCTACAAACCCTCACGAGACACAACTCGTCCTACTAGGGTGACCTAGGTGTTTAAAGGCTTGTTGCATACGCTAAAGGCGATCGCTTACCCGCGAAAAAGGTATTCTATCACAATAAAGTGTGATTTTCAAGAGCTAAGCCTTGCTAGGATTCTTTTACATTGCTCGGGACACGCAAAGTTCTAAGTTGGGGGGATTTGAATAGGCATAAATCCTTCACATTTATCCTCTTAATTTCGGTATTTCTATGATCTCGTGCGGTGTAAATAGATTATATTTGACTTATATTTATGCTACTAACCCATTTTGTCAATTATTGTGTATTTTGTGTATCTCTTATGTGTTTTACAGGTATTTCATGCAAGTTAGTGCCAAAGAGAACTCAAAACAGTGAAAGAAAACCAAGAAACGAGGAGTAAAGGGCATTTTCATAATTTTTCATCCTTATTCCAGAGGTGGGGCCAGTTAGAAAGTTGAATATCTTTCAACTACAAGAACACTGGAAAAAACAACACCTCAATCGGAGTCCTTGTGTGAAAGTTATGAGCAGTCAAAGATAGAAGAAAAAGTCAAATAAAGACAGGACCGGTCCGCCCAGAAATGAAAAGAACTGGTCCGTACAGGACCGATCAGCCCAGAAATGAAAAGAACCGGTCCACACAGAATTGATCCGCCCAGAAATTAAAAGAACCGGTCCGCACAGGACCGATCCGCCCAATATTAAAAGAATCGGTCCGCACTGCCACATTCAAGAGAACCCCGGACCGAAGGCAAACCAAAGAAGGAAGAAAATAAAAAGAATCGGTCCACCCAAAAATTAAAAGAACCGGTCCGCATTCAAGGCAAACCGGTCCGAAGCAGGGCGGGATCGGTCCGGATCAAGGAAAACCGGTTCGGAGGAGGAGGGTACCGGTCCGGCTGTCGCAATTTTTATTTTCTTATTTTCCTCTAATGGAGAGTCCTAGTGCTGCTAAAATTCTTGGAGTCTTATAGGGTATAAAAACCCGTTTTATTATCATTATTTGAACGGGAGATTAAAAATAATTTTAGTTAATTTTCAATTCTTTTTCAGAAACCCTAGTTTAGCTACAGTTTACAATTTTAATTCCAAAAGTTGAACATTGTTCAAAGTTTTATGATTACAAGTGTTCTTAATTGCTGTTGTTATTGATTTGGTAAAATTAGTGAGTTTTTTCTTCTCGTTAATTCCTTTCCACATCATTCCACAAGTTTTTCTTAGTTTAATTATGGTTTTCTGCAATTCAAAAATTGTTTTCATTAGTTTCAACATGTTAGGCTAGATTTTCTAAGGCCGGGATACATGAATCCAGCCTGATGTGTTAGTTGCATGTGTATAACATTAATCCTCTGAATTTAGTGATTGATTATGACCGTATTGCGTAGAAACACAACAATTGTATATCTTTAGATCTCGTTTGCTTCTGAGTAACTAGGATGCTTTAGAATGAAATTCGAGTGTAACTATCGTGATACCGATTTACTCGTCCTCGGATTAAGTATGATGCAGGCTTGAACCTCATATACGTAATGCTTAGGAGTACTAAATTCTGGGTCAAATTAATCAGTTACATTTATGATTAATATTATAACTTCAATACACTAGGGTTGGGGGATTGTATTCCCATCATGTTTTTCTCATCATATAATTTAAGCTCTAGTTTAATCATCTTCAGTCTTTTAAGTAATTTAGAGTTTACATTTAGTTAATTAGTTATTTGTCATCTCAATCATCTTTTTATTTCTTTTTAGAGTCAAGTTAAGGTTAACAGTCTTACCTTTTTCTTCACGTTCACTCGTCCTAGTTCCCTGAGGATTCGATACCCAGACAAGCCACTATATTCCGCAAGAGTGTAGTTATAGTTTAGTTTTTTATCTCGTGGTTGGAAGCCGATAACAACGACTAGCGTATTATACGGACGCTCGGTTTTCACCTCGATCAGTTACATTGGTCCCGAGCGAGGTGTTCGTAACTCTTACCGGACCATTTAATGATACACTCAAATCGAAAGCCCCATGACTACGCGATCGGTTCCTACGAGTCACATTGGTCCCGTACGAGGCGTTCGTGACTCTTACGGGACCGTTTTGTGACTTTTTGCGTTCTCACCCTTCGATGGCATGTTTTTATGCTTAAGTCGAATTATTTTCAAATTAATGTCGTACAGTCAAATCGAGAGCCCCATGACTACGCGATCGGTTCCTACGAATCACATAGGTCCCGAACGAGGTGTTCATGACTCTTACGGGATTGTTTTGTGGTCGTTTTACACTCTCACCCTTCGATGGCATGTTTTTATGCTTAAGACTAATTTTTTTCAAATTTACGTCGTACACTCAAACCTGGAGCCTCGTGACTACGCGATCGATTACTACGAGTCACATTGGTGCCGAGTGAGGTGTTTGTGACTTTTACCAGACCGTTTTGTGGTTGTTTTATGTTCTCACCATTCTATGGCATGATTTATATGCTTAACTCTAATTTTTTGCAAATTTATGTCACACACTCAAACAGAGAGCCCCGTGACTACGCGGTCGGTTTCTAAGAGTCACATTGGTCCCGTGCAAGGCGTTCGTGACTCTTACTGGACCGTTTTGTGGCTATTTTATGTTTTCACCCTTTGATGGCATGTTTTTATGCTTAAATCTAATTTTTTGGATATTTATGTGGTACACTCAAACCGGGTGCTCCGTGATTATGCGGTCGGATCCTACGAGTCACATTGGTCCCATACGAAGCGTTCGTGCCTCTTACGGGACTGTTTTGTGGATGTTTTCCATTTTCACCCTTCAATGGCATGTTTTTATGCTTAAGTCTATTTTTTTGCCAATTTACGTCGTGCACTCAAACCGGGAGCCCCGTGACTACGCGATCGGTTCCAATGAGTCACATTGGTCCCGTGCGAGGTGTGCGTGACTCTTACGGAGTCCTTTTTGTTTGTTTTAAATTTTCCCCCTTCGATGGCATGTTTTATGATTAAGTCTAACTTTTTGTAAATTTAAATCGTACACTCAAACCGGGAACCCCGTGACTACTCGGTTGGTTCCTATGAGTTACATTGGTCCCGTATGAGGCGTTCGTGCCTCTTACGGGACCATTTTGTGGCTGTTTTATGTTTTCACCCTTCGATGGCATGTTTTTATGCTTAAGTCTAATTTTTTACCAATTTATATCGTACACTCAAACTGGGAGCCCATGACTACGCAGTTGGTTCCTACGAGTGACATTGGTCCAGTGCCATGTGTTTTTTACTCTTACCGGAAAGTGTTGTGTTTGCTTTATGTTTCAACCACGGATGGTATGTTTTTAAGCTCAAGTTTAATTTTTTGCAAATTTACATCGTACACTCAAATTGGAAGTCCCGTGATTACGCGGTTGGTTCCTACGAGTCACAATTGTCCCACGCGAGGTGTTCGTGACTCTTACGGGACCGTTTTGTGGCTGTTTTACATTTTCCCCCTTCGATGGCATGTTTTTATGCTCAAGTCCAATTTTTTACAAATTTACGTCGTACACTCAAACCAGGAGCCCCGTGACTATGTGGCCAGTTTCAGCGAGTCACATTGGTCCCGTGCGAGGTGTTCTTGACTCTCACGAGACCGTTTTGTGTTTGTTTTAAGTTTTCACCCTTCGATGGCATGTTTTTATGCTCAAGTCTAAATTTTTGTAAATTTACATCGTTCACTATAATCAGGAGCCCCGTCACTACGCGTTACATTGATCTCGTGCGAGGTGTTCGTGACTCCTACGGGACCGTTTTGTGTTTGTTTTATGTTTTCACCCTTCGATGGCATGTTTTTACGTTTAAGTCTATTTTTTTTCAAATTTACGTCGTACACTCAAACCGGGATCCCCGTGACTACGCGTCGGTTCCTACGAGTCACATTGGTCTCGTGCGAGGCATTTGTACCTCTTCCGGGATCGTTTTGGGACTTTTTACGTTCTCACCCTTCGATGGCATATTTTTATGTTTAAGTCTATTTTTTTTTCAAATTTACGTCGTACACTCAAACGTGGAGCCCCATGACTACGCGGTCGGTTCCTACGAGTCACAATGGTCCCGTACGAGGGTTCGTGACTCTTACGGGACCATTTTGTTGTTGTTTTACTTTCTCACCATTCGATGGCATGATTATTATGCTTAAGTCTATTTTTTTCTAAATTTACGTCGTACACTCAAACCGAGAGCCCCGTGACTACGCGGTTGGCTCGTAAGAGTCACATTGGTCCTGTACGAGGCGTTCGTGACTCTTTTTGGACCGTTTTGTGTCTATTTTACATTTTCACCATTCGATGACATGTTTTTATGCTTAAATCTAATTTTTTGCAAATTTACATCGTACACTCAAATCGGGAGCCCCGTGACTACGCGATCAGTTCCTACGAGTCACATTGGTCCCGTGCGAGGTGTGCGTGACTCTTACGGGACCGTTTTTTTGTTTTTTTATGTTTTCGCCCTTCAATGGCATGTTTTTATGCTTAAGTCTAACATTTTTGTAAATTTATGTCGTACACTCAAACTGGGTGCCCGTTGACTACGCGATTGGTTCCTACGAGTTACATTGGTCCCGTACGAGTCGTTCGTGCCTCTTACGGTATCATTTTGTGGTTGTTATACATTTTCACCCTTTGATGTCATGTTTTTAAGCTTAAGTCTAATTTTTTGCAAATTTACGTCGTACACTGACACCGGAAGCCCCATGACTACGCGGTCGGTTCCTACGAGTGACATTGGTCCCGTGCGAGGTGTTCGTGACTCTTACTGAAATGTGTTGTGTTTGTTTTATGCTTTCACCCTTCGATGGCATGTTTTTATGCATAAGTCATATTTTTGTAAATTTACGTCGTACACTCAAACTTGAAGTCCCGTGACTACGCGGTCGGTTCCTATGAGTCACATTGGTCCCGTGCGAGGTGTTCGTGACTCTTACGGGACCATTTTGTTGTTGTTTTACATTTTTAGCCTTTGATGGCATATTTTTATGCTCAAATCTATTTTTTTACAAATTTACGTCATTCACTCAAATCGGGAGCCCCGTGACTATGCGGTCGGTTCCTGCAAGTCCCATTGGTCCCATGCGAGGTGTTCTTGCCTCTTACAGGTCCGTTTTGTGTTTGTTTTATGTTTTCACCCTTCGATGACATATTTTTTTCTTAATTTTAACTTTTTACAAATTTATGTCGTACACTAAAACCGGAACTCGGTGACTATGCGGTTGGATCCTGCGAGTTACTTTGATCTCGTGCGAGGTGTTCGTCACTCTTATCGAACCTTTTTATTTTTCTTTAAAGTTTTCAACCTTGGATGGGATGTTTTTATGCTTAAGTCTAATTTTTTACAAATTTACGTCGTACACTCAAATCGAAAGCCCAGTGACTATGCGGTCGGTTCTTATGAGTCACATTGGTCCTGTGCGAGGTGTTCAAGACTCATATGGTAATGTTTTGTGTTTGTTTTTTATGTTCACCCTTCGATGGCATGTTTTTATTCTTAAGCCTTATTTTTTGCAAATTTATGTCGTACACTCAAACGGGGATCCCCGTGACAACGCGATCGGTTCCTACGAGTCACGTTGGTCCCATGTGAGGTGTTTGTGACTCTTTTCGGACCGTTTTGTATTTGTTTTACGTTTTCACCCTTGGATGGCATGTTTTTATGCTTAAGTCTATTGTTTTGTAAATTTACATCATACACTCAAACCAAAAGTCCCGTGACTACGCGATCGGTTCCTACGAGTCACATTGGTCCCGTGCGAGGTGTTCGTGACTCTTACGGGACCATTTTGTGGCTGTTTTGAATTTTCACCCTTTGATGGCATGTTTTTATGCTTAAGTCTAATTTTTTACAAATTTACATCGTACACTCAAAATCGGGAGCCCCTTGACTACGCGGTCGGTTCCTGTGAGTCACATTCGTCCCCTGCGAGGTGCTCGTGATCCTTACGGGACAATTTTTATTTGTTTTACGTTTTCACCCTTCGATGCCACATTTTTATTCTTAAGTCTAACTTTTTGTAAATTAACGTCATACACTCAAACCAGGAGCCCCATGACTACGTGGTCAGTTCGTATGAGTTACATTGGTCTCGAACGAGGTGTTCGTAACTCTTACTAGACCATTAAATCATACACTCAAATGGAAAACTCCATGACTATGCGATCGGTTCCTACGAGTCATATTGGTCCCGTACGAGGCGTTCGTGACTCTTACGGGACCGTTTTGTGCCTTTTTGCATTCTCACCCTTCGATGGCATGTTTTTATGCTTAAGTTCAATTTTTTTCAAATAAACGTCGTACATTCAAATCGGGAGCCCCGTGACTACGCAGTCGGTTCCTACCAGTCACATTAGTCCAGTACGAGGTGTTCCTGACTCTCACGGGATCATTTTGTGGTTGTTTTACGCTCTCACCCTTAGATGGCATGTTTTTATGCATAAGTCTAATTATTTTCAAATTTACATCGTACACTCAAACTTGGAGCATCGTGACTACGCGGTCGGTTCCTACGAGTCACATTGGTGCCGTGTGAGGTGTTCGTGACTCTTTTCGTACCGTTTTGTGATTGTTTTACGTTCTCACCATTCGATGGCATGATATCTATGTTTAACTCTATTTTTTTGCAAATTTATGTCACACACTCAAACCGAGAGTCCCGAGACTACGCGGTCGGTTCCTAAGAGTCACATTGGTCCCGTGCAAGGTGTTCGTGACTTTTACGGGACCGTTTTGTGGCTATTTTATGTTTTCACCCATCGATGGCATGTTTTTATGCTTAAATCTAATTTTTTGGAAATTTACGTGGTACACTCAAATCGGGTGACCCGTGAATATGCGGTTGGATCCTTCGAGTCACATTGGTCCCATACGAGGCGTTCATGCCTCTTACGGGACCGTTTTGTGGCTATTTTCCATTTTCACCCTTCGATGACACGTTTTTATGCTTAAGTCTAATTTTTTGCAAATTTACATCGTACACTCAAACCGGGATCCCCGTGACTACGCGGTCGGTTCCTATGAGTCACATTCGTCCCGTGCGAGGTGTACGTGACTCTTACGGGACCGTTTTTGTTTGTTTTGCATTTTCACCCTTCGATGGCATGTTTTTATGCTTCAGTCTAAATTTTTGTAAATTTAAATCGTACACTCAAATCGGGAGCCCCGTGATTACGCGGTTGGTTCCTACGAGTTACATTGGTCCCGTATGAGGCGTTCGTGCCTCTTACGGGACCATTTTGTGGCTATTTTACGTTTTCACCCTTCGATGGCATGTTTTTATGCTTAAGTCTATTTTTTTACAAATTTATGTCGTACACTCAAACTGGGAGCCCCGTGACTACGCGGTTGGTTCCTACGAGTGACATTGGTCCCGTGCGAGGTGTTTTTGACTCTTACCGGAAAGTGTTGTGTTTTCTTTATGTTTCAACCACAGATGACATGTTTTTAAGCTTAAGTTTAATTTTTTGCAAATTAACGTCATACACTCAAACTGCAAGTCCCGTGATTACGCGGTCGGTTCCTACGAGTCACATTGGTTTCGTGCAAGGCGTTCGTACCTCTTGTGGGACCGTTTTGGAGATTTTTACGTTCTCACCCTTTGATGGCATGTTTTTATGCTTAAGTCTATTTTTTTTCAAATATATGTCATACACTCAAACCGGGAGCCCCATGACTACGCGATCGGTTCCTACGAGTCACAATGGTCCCGTACGAGGGTTCGTGACTCTTACGGAACCATTTTGTTGCTGTATTACATTCTCACCATTCGATGGCATGATTTTTATGCTTAAGTCTATTTTTTTCTAAGTTTACGTCGTACACTCAAATCGAGATCCCCGTGACTACGCAGTCGGTTCCTAGGAGTCACATTGGTCCCGTGAGAGGCGTTCGTGACTCTTATCGGACCGTTTTGTGGCTATTTTACGTTTTCACCCTTCTATGCCATGTTTTCATGATTAAGTCTAACTTTTTTGTAAATTTACGTAGTACACTCAAATCGGGAGCCCCGTGACTACGCGATCAGTTCCTACAAGTCACATTGGTCCTCTGCGAGGTGTGCGTGACTCTTACGGGATTGTTTTTTATTTTTTACATTTTCACCCTTCGATGCCATATTTTTATGCTTAAGTCTAACATTTTTATAAATTTAGGTCGTACACTCAAACTGGGTGCCCCGTGACTACGCAGTTGGTTCCTACGAGTTACATTGGTCCCGTACGAGGCGTTCGTGCCTCTTACGGGACCATTTTATGGTTGTTTTATGTTTTTACTCTTTGATGGCATGTTTTTATGCTTAAGTCTAATTTTTTACAAATTTACATCGTACAGTCAAACCGGGAGCCCCATAACTACGCGGTCGGTTCCTACGAGTGACATTGGTCCCGTGCGAGGTGTTTGTGACTCTTACCGGAATGTGTTGTGTTTGTTTTACGTTTTCACCCTTTGATGGCATGTTTTTATGCTTAAGTTTAATTTTTTGCAAATTTACGTCGTGCACTCAAACTTGAAGTCCCGTGACTACGCGGTCGGTTCCTACGAGTCACATTGGTCCCGTACGAGGTGTCCGTGACTCTTACGGGACCGTTTTGTGGCTATTTTACATTTACAACCTTTGATGGTATGTTTTTATGCTCAAGTTTAATTTTTTACAAATTTACGTCTACACTCAAACCGGGAGCCCCGTGACTATGCGGTCAGTTCCTCTGAGTCCCATTGGTCCCGTGCGAGGTGTTCTTGACTCTAACGGGACCGTTTTGTGTTTGTTTTATGTTTTCACCCTTCGATGGCATATTTTTATGCTTAAGTGTAACTTTTTACAAATTTACGTCGTACACTAAAATCGGGAGCCCAGTGACTATGCGGTTGGTTCCTACGAGTTACATTGATCCCGTATGAGGTGTTCATGACTCTTATCTAACATTTTTGTGTTTGTTTTAAGTTTTCACCCTTGGATGGGATGTTTTATGCTTAAGTCTATTTTTTTGTAAAATTACGTCGTACACTCAAATCGAAAGCCTCATGACTACGCGGTCGGTTCTTACGAGTCACATTGGTCCCGTGCGAGGTGTTCGAGACTCATACGGGAATGTTTTGTGTTTGTTTTTCATTTTCACCCTTCGATGGCATCTTTTTATGCTTAAGACTTATTTTTTGCAAATTTATGTCGTACACTCAAACCGGGATCCCCATGACAACGCGGTGGGTTCCTACGAGTCACATTGGTCCCATGTGAGGTGTTCGTGACTCTTTTCGGACCGTTTTGTGTTTGTTTTACGTTTTCACCCTTGGATGGCATGCTTTCATGCCTAAGTCTATTTTTTTGCAAATTTACATCGTACACTCAAACTGAAAGTCCCATGACTACGCGGTCGAATCCTGCAAGTCACATTGGTCCGGTACTAGGTGTTCGTACCTCTTACGGGACCGTTTTGTGGTTGTTTTGCATTTTCACCCTTTGATGGCATCTTTTTATGCTTAAGTCTATTTTTTTGCAAATTTACGTCGTACACTCAAACCGGGAGCTCCGTGACTACGCGATCGGTTCCTACGAGTCACAATGGTCCCGGGCGAGGTGTGAGTGACTCTTACGGGACCGTTTTTTGTTTGTTTTATGTTTTCACCCTTCGATGCCATGTTCTTATTCTCAAGCGTAATTTTTTTGTAAATTTATGTTGTACACTCAAACCAGGTTCCCCGTGACTACGCGATTGGTTCCTACGAGTTACATTGGTCCCGTACGAGGCGTCCATGCCTCTTACGGGACCATTTTGTGGTTGTTTTACGTTTTCACCCTTCGATGGCATGTTTTTATGATCAATTTTAATTTTTTATAAATTTACATCGTACACTTAAATCGGGAGCCCTGTGTCTACGCGGTCAGTTCCTGCGAGTCTCATTGGTTCCATGCGAGGTGTTCTTGACTCTTACGGGACCGTTTTGTGTTTGTTTTGCGTTTTCACCCTTCGACGACATGTTTTTATGCTTAAGTTTAACTTTTTGTAAATTTACGTCGTACACTAAAATCGAGAGCCCGGTGACTATGCGGTTGGTTCCTACGAGTTACATTGATCCCGTGGGAGGTGATCATGACTCTTATCACAACGTTTTGTGTTTGTTTTACGTTTTCACCCTTAGATGGCATGTTTTTATGCTTAAGTCTAATTTTTTGCAAAATTACGTCGTATACTCAAACCGAAAGCCCTGTGACTACGCGGTCGGTTCCTACGAGTCACATTGGTCTCGTACGAGGTGTTCGAGACTCATACGGGAACGTTTTGAGTTTGTTTTACATTCACCCTTCAATGGCATATTTTTATGCTTAAGTCTTATTTTTTACAAATTTATGTCGTACACTCAAACCGGGATCCCCGTGACAATGCGATCATTCCTACGAGTCACATTGGTCCCGTGTAAAGTGTTCGTGACTCTTATCGGACCTTTTTGTGTTTGTTTTACGTTTTCACCCTTGGATGGCATGTTTTTATGCTTAAGTCTATTTTTTGTAAATTTATGTTGTACACTCAAACCGGAAGCTCCGCGACTACGCGGTCGGTTCCTACAGGTCACATTGGTCCCGTGCGAGGTGTTCGTGACTCTTACGGTACCGTTTTGTGGCTATTTTATATTTTCACCCTTCGATGGGATCTTTTTATGCTCAGGTCTAATTTTTTACAAATTTATGTCGTACACTCAATCCGGGAGCCCCTTGACTACGTGTTTGGTTCCTGCGAGTCGCATTCATCACATGCGAGGTGCTCGTGACTCTTACGGGACCATTTTTTATTTGTTTTGCGTTTTGACCCTTCGATGCCACATTTTTATGCTTAAGTGTGACTTTTTGTAAATTAGCGTCATACACTCAAACCGGGAGCCCAATGACTACGCGATCAGTTCCTACGAGTTACTTTGGTCACGTGCGAGGTGTTCGTAACTCTTACTAGACCATTTAGTCGTACACTTAAATCGAAAGCCCCATGACTACGCGATCAGTTCCTACAAGTCACATTGGTCCCGTACAAGGCGTTCGTGACTCTTACGGGACCGTTTTGTGCCTTTTTACGTTCTCTCCCTTCAATGGCAAGTTTTTATGCTTAAGTCCATTTTTTTTCAAATCAACGTCGTACACTCAGATCGAGAGCCCCATGACTATGCGATCGGTTCCTATGAGTCACATTGGTCCCGTACGAGGTGTTCGTGACTATTACAGGATCGTTTTGTGGTTGTTTTACGTTCTCAACCTTCGATGGCATGTTTTTATGCTTAAGTCTATTTTTTTCATATTTACGTCGTACACTCAAACCTGAAACCCCGTGACTACGCGTTCGGTTATTACGAGTCACATTGGTGTCATGTGAGGTGTTCGTGACTCTTACCGATCCGTTTTGTGGTTGTTTTATGTTCTCACCATTCTATGGCATGATTTTTATGCTTAAGTCTAATTTTTTGCAAATTTGCATCATACACTCAAATCGAGAGCTCGGTGACTACGCGGTCCATTCCTAAGAGTCACATTGGTCCCGTGCAAGGCGTTCGTGACTCTTACCAGACCGTTTTGTGGCTATTTTACGTTTTCACCCTTCGATGGCATGTTTTTATGCTTAAATCATTTTTTTGGAAATTTACATTGTACACTCAAACCAGGAGCCCCGTGACTATGCGGTCGGATCCTACGAGTTATATTGGTCCCGTACGAGGCGTTCGTGACTCTTAAGGGATCATTTTGTCGTGGTTTTGCATTTTCACCCTTCGATGGAATATTTTTTTGCTTAAGTCTAATTTTTTGAAAATTTACGTCGTACACTCAAATAGGGAGACCCGTAACTTTGCGGTCGGTTCCTACGAGTCAGATTGGTCCCGCACGAGGTGTGCGTGACTCTTACAGGACCGGTTTTATTAGTTTTACATTTTCACCCTTCGATGGCATGTTTTTATGCTTAAGTCTAACTTTTTGTAAATTTAAATCATACACTCAAACCGGGAGCCCTGTGACTACGCAGTTGGTTCGTGTAAGTTACATTGGTCCCGTATGAGGCGTTTATGCCTCTTACGGGACCATTTGTGGTTGTTTTACGTTTTCACCCTTCGATGGCATATTTTTATGCTTAAGTGTAATTTTTTACAAATTTACATCGTACACTCAAATCGAGAGCCCCATGACTACGCGGTCAGTTCCTATGAGTGACATTAGTCCTGTGCGAGGTGTTCTTGACTCTTACCGGAATGTGTTGTGTTTGTTTTACGTTATCGCCCTTCGATGGCATGTTTTTATGCTTAAGTTTAATTTTTTGCAAATTTACGTTGTACACTCAAACTGGAAGTCCCGTGACTACGCGATCGGTTCCTACGAGTCATATTGGTCTCGTGTGAGGTGTTCGTGACTCTTACGGGACCCATTCGTGGCTATTTTATGTTTTGACCCTTCGATGGCATGTTTTTATGCTCAAGTCTAATTTTTTGCAAATTTACGTCGTACACTCAAATCGGGAGCCCCGTGACTACGTGGTCAGTTCCACCGAGTCACATTGGTCCCGTCCGAGGTGTTCTTTACTCTTACGGGACCGTTTTGTGTTTGTTGCTTAAGTCTAAATTCTTGTAAATTTACATCGTAAACTATAATCGGACTACGCGGTTGGTTCATAAGAGTTACATTGATCCCGTGCGAGGTGTTCGTGACTCTTATGGGACCGTTTTGTGTTTGTTTTAAGTTTTCACCCTTCGATGGCATGTTGTTATGTTTAAGTCTATTTTGTTTCAAATTTATGTCGTACAGTGAAACCGGGAGCCTCGTGACTACGCGATCGGTTCCAACGAGTCACATTGGTCCCGTGCGAGGCGTTCGTGCGTCGCACAGGACCATTTTGTTGTTATTTTACGTTCTCACCATTCGATGGCATGATTTAACGCTTAAGTCTAAGTTTTTGCAAATTTACGTCGTACACTAAAATCGGGACCCCGTGACTACGCAGTCGGTTCTTACGAGTCACATTGGTCCCGTGCGAGGTGTTCGTGACTCTTACAGGACCGTTTTGTGTTTGTTTTACGTTTTCACCCTTTGACGGCATGTTTTTATGCTTAAGTCTAATTTTGTGCAAATTTACGTCGTACACTCAAACCGGGAGCACAGTGACTATGCGGTGTGACACCCTGCCTAATTAAATACCGGGTGATTAGTCCTATATCCAATTAAAACAGGTTTCTCATCTGGTTCATTCTTAGCATCACTGTCGAAAACTTTTTAAAACATTACTAACCACCTAGTATTCAAAAAGCCGATGTCAAAATTTTAATCTTTTTATTTAACAATCAATAACAAAACATTATTACATAAGTACATCCCATGCAACAGTAATATAAATCCATCCACAATATAAAAGACTAGAATGAAATAATACCGAATAAACCATCGGTTACAAAATCCAATATAAAGTCCAACCTGAATAAAAGTCTGAATACAAGCTCTGACTGTCATAAATGAAATAATTGTGGGCAACATGCCCGAATAAAGTACTGCCCTGCACCCTACACTAGGAGTGAAGTAACTGAATCATCTAAGTCCAAATCCTGCAAGCATCCACAAGTGTTGTAGCTACGCATCCCTGGAATAGATCATCCTGCTTGGCATCCCTGTGGCTGGACACCTAAAAGGTTTTGGAAAGAGGTTTTGCAAGTACGGGTCAGAGCCCAAGTAAAAATCATTTAAAAATATTTAGCAAGTAATTAAATAACTGTTTAAATGAACAGTTATTAGATACACATGTTAGGTTGCGGACACTCCCTTGAGTTCCTCACCTCTCAACCCCACCTAGTCAATTCTAGTCAATCTAAATAGGCAGCCATTATCTAATAAACCCAAATCAATATAGCTCCTCCGTACCGCCCATACAGTATGCTATCGAATACCCTTAATAATTAACATCTCTCTTATATTATTATTACACCCCAGTTACCCTTACTACGTAGGTTATTGTTCAAACTTTACCATTTAAGTTTCTCTACTTAAACTTTATTGTAGATATTCACTAACTATATTCCTACTATTCACACATTAGTAGCTTCATCATTATATAGATATACCCTATCTAAGCTCCCTACTAATTACTCTTTAGTATATTAATCGTTCTTTAGATACATACTATCTCGTCTCTCTACTATCACACATAAGTAGATTATTCGTGTTGTATATATATTTTATACACCATATATAATATAAGTACACACTCTGCTATTATATCCTTGTATCACACATTAAGGGTATTGGTTCGGAATGTTACCTCGACCCAATAGTTATTCCATATGTATTGGTTCGGAATGTTACCTCGACCCTAATATTTAGATTACTTTTAGTTTAGATACACACAACTAACTAGTTTGAAATCATAAGACTGCTACCCATAACTCATAACGTCTACTCGTATTTCCATGCAAATACATTTATTAAATAAATATCCATTTCTCTTTAATATGGGCAAGGCTTTTCAAATTTTAAGTGTTCACATTCTTAAGATAAATAAGATTTCACTATCTTTCTCATCCATTAATTTTACACAGTAGATAACATAACAAGTATATATATATATATAACACGGCACCTCCCAGACCCAGCTGCGGTGCATACTGTAAAACATATCAAAGGTATATATATTTATCATCCATTATATCTATACTAGTACGGCACCCCTAGGCACAGCTGCAGTGCATGCATACTCTGCTATCATGTCCGGGTACATCTCTCGTTGTACAAAGGACTATTGGTTTGTCTTCTCTTACGAACCATATATATCAAATCACACATATTGGAGGCGAACATAGTTCACATATCCATGGGTCACGCACATACCTACGCTCCAACAGTCAGCAGACTTATCGACTCACAAATAAGTCCTTCACAGTCCTATGTTCTTAAGGTACCAAATCTAAAATCCCCCCGAAGGCAACACAGGATAAGATTGTCCTCTTTCGAACGCCAACCTTCTGTGATAGCAAGTATGGTAGGTATATCATACACATAATAAATAATAATATAGGTACACATTCCACTTATATAAATATAACATCAAAGAAGTATTCACACAACCATATAATAACGATAGGTATTCACTCCACCTATATACATCTATAATAACAATAGGGAATACACACATCCCATATCACAAGCCTCATACATAGTATATTTATATCCCGAATATTCTACGTATTCCATAATTTATAACTTCGTATATTATCGTATATTCCCGTTTATTTCTCACCACTCAAAGGGTATCCTTTATTCCACATATAATATCATAAGGTAAAATCTCTACCCCCTACTGGTCTAAGTCCTCGTTCCTATAAAATTCTTTTAACTCAAATTATCCTTCAATTTACATTTTTTTTTCTCTCTATTAATCCAAATTAATTTAGCCCTTAAACTTCCCTCGTAGGCCACACCTAAAATCCAAACTAGGCCTACTGGTGTTTCAATATAATTCCATTATATTAGAAATTAAATCCCACAAATTAATTCCAAACGATTTCCAAAGGTCCCAAACAAAAAGGAAATTATTGGCTAAAACTGGGCAACCGAATCGATTAGAAAATTTTCTGGCAGATTAGACACCCTGTAGTAAAATATCGATTACTCCCTCTACAGAACTCCGATTGACCTGATTCAAAGCTCATTTGAAAGATAAGACATAGATATTTCCAATAATGTATGGATATCACTCTAATTATAAGTACAATTTAAATGGCATACGTTAAATTTAAGTCAAAAATTCTAGTAGTTACTAAACTGGCAGATCAAACACCCTATAGTAAAACATTGATTTCTCCCTCTAAGGAACTCCGATTGACCTGATTCAAAGCTCATTAGAAAGACAAGGCAAATAAATTTCCAAAAATGTATGGATATCACTTTAATTCGAAGTATGATGAAAATGGCATACGTTTAAAGTTACATTAATAATTCTGGCAGATTGACATCTTGTGTTCATCAATTAAACCCTAAGTCATTCAAGATTCATGTTCTTCAATCAAGAACCCATCAAGATTCAATCTTAACCATTAAATATATCCTAATATCAGTTTATCTTCGTATAGAGATAAATTTCCAATGAAAATTTACAAAAAATATTAAAGATTCAACCCAAGAATCAAATTCTCCTTTAATTAACATAAAACCCTAATTTTCTCATGTGCATCAACTTTATAAATCAGGAACTCAGATTTCTCTATTATTAATCAACCCAAACCCACTAATTTCATATTATCATCATTAAGGAACATCTCTACATGCATTCCCACTTGAGTTTATGAATTAAACCCTCCCAAATTCATATAAAACTTCCAAAATCATGAAATGAAACTCTAATCTACATGGGTAGTATAACATGCTTAATATAAATTTCCATTTAAATACTTGCCTCTCAGTAACAGGTCTGAATTTCATTAATATGATGGTTTGGTTGTTCTCCCCTCGCTCCGATCTCGATTCCGTTGCGTTCGGGGTGAAAAACTGTGAAGGAATCTTTGGCTTTCTCTTCCTCTTCCTCTTCAATGGCCTCTCTTCTATTGTAATTGTGTTAATCCTAGCCCCTTATATCTAATGGAAGATATACACTTAATATTTTCGGAGTTCTCTAAACCTCCAACTCCCGAATGATCGAAATACCCTCAAACGATGCTGGGTTGGTCCAAAATCATCCCCGGACCCAAACTGTACACCCGAGTACACTTTTTCGACTATTTTGACCCTTTCGAAACCAACCGTAACCTCAAAATCACCATCCGAGTCACTTTATAAAATCCTCTTATTTTACCTTCAAATATGCCACGTGTGAAATTAAACTTAGAGTGAATTAATTTAATCTGAATCATCGAATTAAATAATTTCTCCTAATTAATTAAATTCTTAGGTCATCAATTTAATTAATTTCTATTTTCTCCAAAAATATGGGGTGTTACATACTTCCCCTCTTACAAAGGAATTTCGTCCTCGAAATTTGGATAAGGCATGTACTCCAAGGTCTCTACATGTCCTTAATTCCATACTCTCAAAATCATCAAAATTATTTCTAGCCCTACCAATTGTGGGTTATATAAACATCTCCACCAACCAATGTGCCCAAACAACCTATAAATATGCATAACTTCGTCGATGCTACCTGGCTCCACTAGCCTCTCATTATCGTATAGTTACTATCCTTTAGATATCACTTTATAAATAAATAATACTCAAGGTACTAAACCCATGTCTTAATGGCTAATCATCTCCCCACTCCCAACATTGTACTAAGCTTCATGCGTGGGACGTCTCGCAAAGCGAAATCCAAACAAGGAACCCTCCCGATACACTACTACCTAGCATTGTTAGTCATTGAGATCTGTTAAGCCCTCAGTCCATATTACGTACCCTCAAATACCCATCTTTTGACATAAAAGTATAATCGTCTACTCGCATGCTACACAAGACAACATATATCACGACGCCTTTACTATCACTAGTTTCTTAGCGCTAAAAAGTCACGAGCTATATCTCTCCGCTCGTCAATAACCCTTTCTACCCTGAATCACATGAGTAACCGTCCCTACACATCGGGATTAATTATGACTAGACAATATACACAGAAAAGTCTACTACACAATATATATAATATATATACACATATATATAGGATCAACCCTCTTTCAGGTGATACCTCACAAAATAAATCATACCCTGGGACAACGAACACGAGATCTCACTATCACAATCTATGATCGCCCAACCCATTACTAACCAGTCAACTCTCGTAAGTAGTCTACCATATTTTCATAACTCTCAAAATAAGTAAACTAATACATAATATAAATGTTCTCTTAGTGCATTCTCTTAGCCCAATTCCTCTATCGAAAATCTCGCTCCTCAGACGGTTGTTGTACCCTACTGACACAATTCCTATATACTTTTCCAGTCCGAGTAGTCTCATTTTCTCACTGTGGACAAGTTCAATATAGGTGGTCCAACTCTTCATACATAGGACACCTTTACATACCATACCCTATATCTAGCGCCACTGACCATGTCGATGTGTCCTTCTCTCGGACCTGGTAATCTTAGCCTTATTTGCTACCCCCGTAGTCCCTTTAGCTCCGCTGGCTCTATAGACTCATTGCTAGCCTTGAAGGGCCTAATGGAATCCATCTTCACTCGGCAGGAATTCAGAAAATCCGAATCATATAAATGGGTCCCCTAATGGGTATACCCTCCTGTGGTGTTTCAATATCACCGTTAAATCCAATCTTACTCTTCGTGTAGATTCTCTCACCTTTTGGCTCCCTTCTCATGGAAGCGTTAATGCAAACTCGTAAACATATACGACTTTTGAAGACCTCAAAACTATTCATCCTAACCGGATTTCTCATCCATACTTTTGTATTCTACTCATGAGTCCATTATCAACATAAAGAACCTTTATTTTCTTCCTATTCCCGTTCGTCGAGTACGAAATTCCCTTAAAAAGACAGCTCCTTTCTCACAATCGGCCTATAACTCGCTCACTTGTGATAAGTTTCAAAACTTAATTCGCATCTATGTTTAAATAGTAGATGGAATATCTATCAATCAAATTTCACTCAAATTTCTCGTTTAATCCCATATACTCCTTATATGTGGTAACCAACTCTTGTCACTTTATGCTGCCCCTAAGAGCTCAAAACTTTTCGCTCGAATTTTTAATCTCGGGTGTCGCTACACTCCGCCCTACACAATTGCCTTTGGATTTTATCCTTCCATTGGCCTATTACTCTCTTTTTTTCTTTATAGATGACTCTCCCAAAGAGTCCCTCTATTTTCCCCCCACCTCTTATCAACAACACTGGGTGAGTCTAAAATTTGCACCAACATTATCTATAAAAGTGCTTGGGAGAACTTCTCCTCCCGAGCGATTTTCCTATTGTCACCATCCTTAACAATAATCATTGTGACTTCCATCTCAATCACCATTCCCAGAATACTATAGGTCTTTCTGCCGAGCCTCTCCTTCTGTAGGCCTTCTAACGGCCCTCACTAGTCGTCTTATAATGTTCAGTGTATGAAGCCCAACCAAACTCGTATACGAATCACATATACTATATATAATGGCAGGAGAACGTAATCTCATACGTCGAGAAATACAACAATACTATCATAAGGTTCTATATCAAAGAACGATATACTAAAACGTGAAAAGAAGCACAGATCCTAAGGACACTAGAACCTAATGCTCTGATACAATCTGTGACACCCCGCCTAATTAAATACCGGACGATCACTCCTTTATTAAATTAAATCAAGGTGAACAGTTTGTTCATTCTTAGCATCACTTTCGAAAAATAACTTTTCCAATTTAAACACCCTAATTAATTAATTAATGTTCAAAAATGGTTTTGACACTTAGGTTAATTAATTAGGGTGTTTAAATTGGAAAAGTTATTTTTCGACAGTGATGCTAAGAATGAACCAACTGTTCACCTTGATTTAATTTAATAAAGGATTGATCGCCCGGTATTTAATTAGGCGGGGTATCACATGCGGTCGGTTCCTACGACTTACCTTCGTCTCGTGCGAGGTGTTCGTGACTCTTACGGGACCATTTTGTGGTTGTTTGACGTTTTCACCCTTCGATGGCATCTTTTTTATGCTCCAGTCTAATTTTTTATATATTTACGTCGTACACTCAAACCGGGAGCCCCGTGACTATTCGGTCGGTTCCTACGAGTCATTTGGCCCGTGTGAGGCGCTCGTGACTCTTACGGGGCCATTTTGTGTTTGTTTAACGCTTTCACCCTTTAATGGCATGTTTTTATGCTTAAGTCTATTTTTTTACAAATTGACGTTGTACACTAAAACCGAGATCCCCGTGACTACATGGTCGGCTACTACGAGTCACACTGGTCTCGTGCAAGGCGTTCTTGACTCTTATGGGACTGTTTTTTGTTTGTTTTACGTTTTCACCCTTTGATGAGATTTTTTATGCTTAATTCTATTTTTTTGCAAATTTACGCCGTACACTCAAACTGGGAGCCCCGGGACTACGCAGTCGGTTCCAATGAGTCACATTAGTCTCGTGCGAGGGGTTCGTGACTCTTACGGGAACGTTTTATGTTTGTTTTACATTTTCACCCTTTGATGACATGTTTTTATGCTTAAGTCTATTTTTTTACAAATTGACGTTGTACACTAAAACCGGGAGCCCCGAGACTATGCGATCGGTTCCTACGAGCCACGTTGGTCCCGTGCGAGGTGTTCGTGACTCTTATTGCGCCGTTTTGTGGCTATTTTATGTTTTCACCCTTCGATGGCATGTTTTTATGCTTAATCTATTTTTTTGCAAATTTACGTCATACACTCAAACTGGGAGCCCCGTTGAAGCGGCCCTTTAGTGTACTGAGGTAAAAAACAACTTTGTCCAAATTTTTTAGTTAAAACAAGTTTTTAACTTCTTAAACCCTAACCATGCATCTAAGTAATCAAATCCATTCGATGAACAAAACATGCGATAAAAGAAACAATTTCAGGAAAAAATCCTCGAAGGGCAAAACCTTTTATTTTCACAATAATTTTGTGTAGAAGGGTGTTATAAACAGAAAAAAAGCAAAATAAAATAAATATGCTTTTTTTATTAAATAACATCCGAGAGGTACTCGCGAGGTCACCCAGAAGTCCAAAAGCCATCGCGAGTGTCAGCACCGCGGCGAGTCCCTACGCCACCGCAAGGGTCAGCGCTACCTCAGGCGTCCGCGCCACTTCGGGCGTCAGCGCCACTTCAAGCGTCGGCGCCCCGACAAGGGTTGGCGCCGCCTCACATGTCAGCGCCGGTTCAAGCATCAGCGCTACCTGAGCCGCTTCGAGGGTCGGCGCCACTTCGAGCGTCGGCGCCGCAACAAGGGTCGGCGACGCCTTACCTGTCAGCGCCGGTTCAAGCGTCAGCGCTACCTCAGGCGTCAGCGCCACTTCGAGCATCGGCGCCGTTTCGAGCATCGGCGCCGGGACAAGGGTCGGCGCAGCCTCACATGTCAGCGCCAATTCAAGCCTCAGCGCTACCTCGAGCGTCGGTGCCACTTCGAGCGTCGGCGCCACTCCGAGCGTCGGCACCGCAACAAGGGTCGGCGCCATTTCGAGCATCGGCGCCGGGACAAGGGTCGGCGCAGCCTCACGCGTCAGCGCCACTTCAAGCGTCGGCGCCACTTCGAGCGTCGGCGCCATTTCAAGCGTCGGCGCCGCAACGAGGGCCGGCGCCATTTCGAGCTTCGGCGCCGGGACAAGGGTCGGCGCAGCCTCACGCGTCAGCGCTACCTCAGGCGTCAGCGCCACTTCGAGCGTCGGCGCCACTTCGAGCGTCGGCACCGCAACAAGGGTCGGCGCCATTTCGAGCATCGGCGCCGGGACAAGGGTCGGCGCAGCCTCACGCGTCAGCGCCACTTCAAGCGTCGGCGCCACTTCGAGCGTCGGCGCCATTTCGAGTGTCGGCGCCGCAATGAGGGTCGACGCCATTTCGAGCTTCGGCGCCGGGACAAGGGTCGACGCGGCCTCACGCGTCAGCACCACTTCAAGCGTCGGCGCCACTTCGAGCGTCGGCGCCATTTCGAGCGTCGGCACCACAACAAGGGTCGGCGCAGCCTCACCTGTCAGCGCCGGTTCAAGCGTCGGCGCCACTTCGAGCGTCGGCGCCATTTCGAGCGTCGGCACCACAACAAGGGTCGGCGCAGCCTCACCTGTCAGCGCCGGTTCAAGCATCAGTGCTACCTCAAGCGTCAGCGCCACTTCGAGCACCGGCGCCATTTCGAGCATCGGCGCCGGGACAAGGGTCGGCGCCGCCTCACATGTCAGCGCTGATTCAAGGCTCAACGCTACCTCAGGCGTCAGCGCCACTTCTTGCGTCGGCGCCACTTCGAGCGTCGGCGCCACTGCAATCGTACTACAGAAACGTTATTCGAGAAGTGCTGCTACAGGAGTTTCCATCATGAAACAGCAGGCTCTAAATGGACAACAACACTAACACTTTACTTTCTTGCACAGGTTGCCTAGTCGAGCAAGCAGGGCTCGAACAGGCGCGTCGGGACCTCCTGGGAGTTTTGGCTTGGCGGCTGAGGGACAAGGTATGTTGAGCAAGCTCAACCACTTAGCACTATAGGATTGAGAGAATACTAGTAGGAAGACCCAGAAGCCACTCGAGGCTACGCACACTGCACACTTAGTCATAAATGAAGTAAGTGGCCAAAGAGTTGGCTACTCACAAGAAATAAACTCTTTACAAGAAAAATGACTTTTCCAGAAGAGGGGGTCCTCGAGGTCTCTCTCAAGAAAAATAACACTTTTAGAGGGAGTGAGGCCTTAAGGTCCCCTCTCTCAAAGATTTGCAAAATTGCACCACAAGTTACCGTTTCAAAAGATAACTACCAAATCTGCTATTTTGTCTCCATTAGGGGACATATGTGCTTTTTGAGTTTTGGTCGGCGCCAGGTGGCGCCTGCAGAGGGGACAGGCAGCTGCCTGCAGGTAGGGACAAATGGTACACTTCAGACATTGTCCCCCACCAACTCTCTCAATTTTGGCGCCCAAAATCGCCAGCTCACCCCTTACGCCCATGTATAAATAGACCCCTGGGCAAGGTCAAAAGAGACAAGAAAAATTGCACTGTTACTCTGCTAAAATATCACCAGACCTACCTAGTATTCTCTCCCTGCTCATTCTCTTAGTGTTGAGTGCCTTATTCCTTCACTCCCCACTGACAGCCATCACTCTCAGGTGTTTCCCTTGAGAAAATTACTATTTTTGCTGTGAAAGTTCATCTTCTTGCAGGGAGTGAGTTGAAGCTTGAGTTCCATTGTTACCAGAAGGAGAAGTTTTCTTCAGAAGTTGCACCAGGAGACCTTGAAGACTTGCAGACAGTGTCCATTGGAGTGGGTCACGCCTCACCCTTTCCAGTTATTCATAGACCCCAGTCTCACTACCCTCCTACATTTGGCGACTCTGCTGGGGAGGTATTCTCATTTCCATGGACAAAGAAGGTTTCAATGTCTCCAAGCAGTTGGTTTTTGAGGACATTCCATCCGGTAATGGAGCTCACAGTGACCAGACTACTCAGGAAGACGTGGTGGTGACCGGAGCTAAGGCGCCAGCGCCTCAGGGAGGCCAGACCAGTTTGCCAGCAGTGGCTCCAATGGCAGGTATGAACCTTATGGCAATGTTTTTTGACTTTTTAAAGCAAAACAACGTGGATCTATCAAACTTGGGTCAAGGTTGTGTGACACCTGCTGCTGCCCCTTCTGGAGGGGTAGCCACTCCTATTACGATTCCGGCAGAGACGATTCCGTCTCGGAAGGAGGCGCCGGAGCATGTCCTGGCGCCAACAGGTTCTCCAGTTCCTAAAACCACATGTTTGGAGGAATTACCCTCCAAGGCTGTTACTATGGAAGAAGTGAGGAAGCTCCTCTCCTCCTCTCAAAGAGAGGGTTCCTACCTATACGAGGAATTACAAGACCCCTATCCACAGGAAGTAAGTGAGAAGCCATACCCTGAGGGGTATATTCCACCAAAATTTATCAAGTTTGGCGGTAGGGGGGAGAACCCTCGAGAACACGTGAAGAGGTTCGTCGAGTACCTGGGAGTACACGCTGGCGACAAGAGCCTGAGATTGAGAGAGTTCTCTAAAACTCTCACTGGGAAAGCCTATACATGGTATTCCCACTTGGCGCCTAACAGCGTCCCTAGTTGGGAAGAGATGCACAGGCAGTTTCTCCAGAAGTTTTTTGTAGCGGAGGATGAATTTACACTGAGGCACCTGGCGCAAGAGGTCCAGAAGCCAGGAGAGGAATTGATGCACTACATCAAGCGATTTCGCGAGAGGGCCTTAGATGTTCACGAGGACGTGGCGGAGGCCAGGTTGCTACAAATATGTGTGGAAGGACTCTCGGAAGAGTACAAGCTGCATTTGATCAACGAAACTAGAGATGGGACTTTCAGAGAATTCACCAGGGCTGCCAGCAATATCGCTATGATAATCAAACCGAGAACCCCGGGTTGGAGGACACAAGTTCCACCGACTCCCGGGAGGTTTCAAGTTACAAGGAGGCAGGCGGTTAACTATGTGGACGGGAGTAACAAAGGGAAGAAGGGAGGTCCCGGGGCCAGGACTGACAGTCCCGGCAACAAGAGAAAGTTCGGGGAGGATGTCCCGCCGCCACTACCGTGCAGCGTAGCGGAGGCCATGGATTGTTACCGCACCTTGGTGCGAGAAGGTGTAACAGGACCCCCCAACCTAAAAGTAGAGACCCCCACTGCAGCTGACAAGGCCAACCCGAAGTACTGCGAATTGCACCAACGAGTGCAGCACTCTACCAAAGATTGTTACTACTTGAGAAGGATCATTGGTGAGCAGATGGCCAGAGGTACCTTGCAGATACCCCCCGTGGACGTTAACGAGAACCCCCTCCCTACGCATCATTTTGGAACTGCCAACATGGTAGTTGCCTATGACGAAGAAGCTGCGAGAAGTCTTGTGAAACGGGAGGACGACGAGCAGTTATGCGAGGAGTTAGAAAATCTGTCACTAAGCAGACTTCAGCTGGAAAGAAAGCAAGAGGAGTGGTTCTTCGCTCCGGAGTATGAAAGCGGGAGCGGGGAAGCTGAGGAAGTCGGTCTCTCAGAAGGCGAGGTAGACGTCATCCTCGCTCTAGACGAGGGAGGGACCTCTGAAGCGGAGTATGTTTGCAGTGCCCAGACGTACGAGGTAGACTTAGATTCTGAATGTGAGGCCATAGCAAGGAGCCCCAAGTTCAAGTGGTTTTTCGACCAGATAGGGGTGAAGTACGACACGAGGGTGTCCATCACGAGGAAAGTCTTGGAGGCGGTGCAGCAACATGGAGACCCTTCGCTAAATTGGCAGGGGCCAATGGGAAGGATGATTAAGAAGTATACCTCTGAAGTGGTGTTTTCAGAAGCGGATAGGGCAGTGCCTTACTTCCACAATCGCCCGTTATACGTCACAGCCATAATTAATGGAGTCTCGTTTCCTAGGGCGTTGATGGATGGAGGAGCATCCATTAACATTATGCCCATCAGTACGTTATATGAAACGGGAATTGACCAGGAGAAGGTGGTCCCGGTACCGCTAGTAATCTCCGGATTCGACAACGCCGGAATGCAGTCAATCGGATATGTGAATGTAGGAATTAAGTTGGGAAATTTCACCTCCCACATCAAATTTCATGTTATTAACGCTGACACCAGCTACCAATTACTCATTGGAAGGGTGTGGATGCACACTCATGGCGTAGTGCCTTCCACCTACCATCAGTGCGCGAAGGCAAATATTAGAGGTGCAGAGATAGTGATCAAGGCCACGCAGAGACCCTTCGCAGTTGAGGAGGCCCACCTGGTAGATGCCGCCTTTTACACCGAGTTGGACGAGGAAAGAAAGGTCTCTACGAGAAAGCTAGCAGGAAGCGAGATAGCTGAGGGAAGGGTCCCGCAGAAAAAATCCGTCCATGATCGTCTAGGGGAAAGAATAATTCCCCACATAGAAAAAGGCAAGAGGAAGGTAGAGGAGATAGCTAGGCCTCCTCGAACTTGCAAGAAAGTGGTTTTGCCCAATGGAAAAGTCATTTACCGTTTATAACGGTCTGCGCGGGCGATGTTCTGGGACGAGAGCATCGACCCAGCGCCCGAGTGTTTTATTGTTGATGAATCCCATATTGTTGAGCATGTGGAAGAACCAGAAGAGGCGCCGGAGTGCATGCAAGACGGACCCAGAGAGCAGCTGCAGGAGTTAGAGGAAATCAAGTTGGGGTCGGAAGAGGGCGAGAGAAGACCCATCCTAATTTCCAAGTGCCTGGAACCGAAGCAGAGGGAAGAGCTCATTGAGCTACTTAAGGAGTTCACTGATGTATTTGCTTGGAAGTACACGGAGATGCCGGGAATAGACGCAGAAGTGAGCTCTCATAGATTGAACATCCTTCCCAACGCCCTTCCGGTAAGGCAAGCCACACGCACATATAAAGCAGACCTTGATTTAAAAATAAAGGCTGAGGTGGAGAAATTGTTAGCGGCAGGGTTCATCAAGCCTATTCAGCACCCCATATGGCTGTCCAGCATAGTGCCAGTGGCAAAGAAAGATAAGACCCAAATCAGAATCTGTGTAGACTTTCGCGACTTGAATAGGGCGTGTCCTAAGGATGAATTCCCACTACCCAGCATAGACAGCTTAGTGGATTCCACCGCGGGACATGAGATGTATAGCTTCATGGACGGGTATGTTGGATATAACCAGATTAAGATGGACCCCGCCGACGCAGAGAAGACTGCCTTCCGCACGCCGTTAGGGAACTTTCACTATACAGTCATGCCCTTCGGATTGAAGAACGCTGGGGCCACATACCAGCGGACCATGATGGCAATCTTTCACGACTTATTTCATGACATACTAGAATTCTATGTAGATGATTTGGTAGTGAAGTCTAGGAAAGAAAGCAAGCACATTCAAGATCTCAGGAGAGTATTCGAGAGGTGTCGTCGGTATAAGATGAGAATGAACCCCTCAAAGTGTGCCTTTGGGGTTACTGCAGGGAAATTCTTAGGTTTTGTGGTAAATAGACAAGGGGTGCAAGTGGATGCAGAGAAGATGAAAGCCATTGTGATGATGCCACCGCCCAAGAGTCAGAGACAACTTAAGAGCTTCCTGGGAAAGGTATCTTACCTGCGGAGGTTTATACCTGCGTTGGCAGAAGTAACTCATCCGTTCGCGCCTCTACTAAAAGACAAAGCCAAGTGGGTTTGGGGAGAGAGGCAAGAGAATGCGTTCAGAAAGATTAAAGAAATCCTAGCCTCTCCGTCCACGATGATTCCCCCCGAAGCCGGAGCGCCACTGCTGCTCTACCTCACTTCTACAGAGAGGTCGATAGGGGCCCTCTTGGCGCAAGAGAAGGAAGGAATGGAAAGGCCGGTTTACTACCTATCAAGAGTAATATCCGGGACAGAATCGAGATACACCAGTGTTGAGAGGCACTGCCTGGCGCTGGTATTTGTAGCCCAGAAGTTGAGACACTACCTTTTAGCCTTCACCATTCACATAATCACTAAGTGTGATCCCATCAAGTACCTCCTCGCGCGGACTATACTCGTGGGACGAGCAGCAAGGTGGTTTTTGATTTTGTCAGAGTATGATCTAAAGTGCGTAGTACCTAAAGCCATCAAGAGCCAGGCGGTAGCAGATCTGCTGGCCCACTTCCCGAGTGGGGTTTTCGAACCACCTAGTGAAGAGCTACCCGGAGAAAGTTTCCAAGCATGCATGGCGGAGGAGGTAAAGAAGTGGTTTATGGAATTTGATGGTTCTAGTGCACAAGGAACAGGTGGGGCTGGCGTCATACTGTCAGATGGGAAGGAGAAGATTACCCTCTCTTTCAAGTTAGATTTTAAATGCTCAAATAATGAAGCTGAGTACGAAGCCCTCATTCTAGGGATGTTGGAAGCGCTCAGAAGAGGGATCAGGGTACTGTGTATACGAGGAGACTCCAATCTGGTAGTAAGGCAGGTCAATGGAGAGTTTTCCCTTAAACATGCCAACTTAGCGCCGTACAGACACATCATCCAACGACTGCTGAGACAATTCTTGGAAGTAACTGTGGAGAGGCAAGCGCGAACGATGAACAGGCACCCTGACGCGCTCGCCACCATAGCACAAAAGTTGGACATGGAGGAGTCAGAAGCAACCATCACCGTTAGGCGGAGAACAGTGCCTACTACCGTAAAGTCCCTATTCCCAAGTGACGAGCCGGAAGACTGGAGGCGTCTGGTGGAGAGGCAACTGGAAACCAGAGAAGGGGCAATGAAAATTTTGGAGTTAGCTAACTATCATGTGCTGCAGGGAACTCTCTATTTCAAGAGTCCCGGAGGGTTTCTGGTACGGTGCGTAGGGGAGCAGGAAGCCAAAGAGAGGTTAATAGAAATGCACCAGAGGCACTGTGGAGATACAGATATCCCCCTTTACAGAAGACTGCAGCGAAGCGGGTATTTTTGGCCCTCCATGAGCGTAGAAGCGGCCCGCTTGCAACAAAGCTGTCTAAAGTGCCAAGCTAATTTTGACCAGCCGACAGAAGCTAACTTCGTGGAAGCCTTCGAAGATTGGAGACAGCCGTACCTAGCGTATCTGAAGAATGGGGAGCTGCCCGCCGAGAGAGCGGATGAAATCTACCTTAGAAAAAGGGTAGCACGTTTCTACTTGGTCAAAGGAGAGCTGTATAGGAAAGGGTATAATGAGAAGGCGTTAAGGTGCGTAGCCAAAGAGGAAGTGGAAAAGGTGCTGAAAGAAGCTCATGAGCCCTCCCACATGGGAGGCGCCAAGCTGTATGATCAGCTGATGACGTTGGGATACTACTGGCCGACCATGGAGGCTGACTCCATTGGATACGTGAAAAAGTGTAGAGCATGCCAGGTGCACGGAAACATGGTGCACGCTCCCTCCGTCAGCCTACAAAGCTTGGCAACCCCCTATCCCTTCCACACATGGGCGTTCGACCTGGTGGGTAAGATCGCCCCAGCATCTCATGGAAAGACCTTTATCATTGTGGCTACAGAATTGTATACCAAATGGGCGGAGGCCATCCCTTTAAGGAGGGTCACTGCCCAAGTGGTAACCCAGTTTATAAAAGAGTATATCATATGTAGGTTTGGTATACCCAAAGTGATCCTAACGGATAATGGGAAGCAATTTGTATGCAAAGAGATGGCTCTCCTCACGGACAAGTATAAGATTGTGCATAATAGCTCAACCATATCCTACCCCAAGGGCAATGGCCAGGCGGAAGCTACTAATAAAACCCTGATAAATATTCTGAAAAAGATGCTAGAAGACATGCCGGGGGCATGGGATGAGAAGCTGCCTATGGTGTTATGGGCCTATCGTACTTCGAAGAGAAAGCCAACAGGTTTCACTCCCTTCTCTCTAGTGTATGGGACCGAAGCTGTCCTACCAGTGGAACTGGCGGTACCTTCGGCCAGAATTTCTCTTAGCAATGGGCTCATTCCAGATCCTAGGCATGTGCAGCTGGAGGCACTAGATGAGCACAGGGACAAGGCGAGAGAGAATTTCAAAGTCTACACTCAGCAACTGTCCAGAGCCTATGAAAATTTGGTTAAGCCTAGGGAATTCCAGGTGGGAGATCTAGTCCTACGAGCATCAACCCACCATCTCCGTAGCATGTCGGCGTCCAAATTCAAACCTAACTGGGAAGGCCCTTTTGTTGTCAGAGGAGTGGGGAAGTCGGGCTACTGCCAGATATCAGAACCTGAGAGTGATTGCCTCCAGTCCATCAACTGCAAGTGGCTGAAGAGGTACTATGCTTAGTATCAGCTAACAAGTTTTGTTTGTATTTTGCATGTCGGCAACGGATGTCAAGGATTGCTCCTACACCAGAAAAGTTTTTTTGTTTTTTTGAAGCAATACTACACTGTAAACGATAGACAAAAGTAAAAGAAATGAAATAGCAACGTTTTTGGTCATTTTGACGTTTATTTCGCTTACTTATTTATACATACATATACGCTCCCTATTAAGTTAGAAGCGAGTAAAAAAAAAGAGAGGTCGGGAACTTTGCTCACTACACTTGGGAGGTAAGTCCATCCTAAGAGAGTATACTGAGCAAAGTCCCCCAGACATAAATTAATATAGTCTTATGATAAAATCAGGCTTCCTGAAAGGGGAGGGGGTCACCCTCCTCCCCAACCCAGCCTCTATGACTATAAGCAGTAATATGTAGGAATACCCCCACAGACAGAGGGGCAACCCAAGAAAGTCACATGCCAACACCTCACAGTTATAAGAGGTGCATTCAAAAAAATGTGTACAAAATGATAATACATAACTTTTCACATCAATGCAAATACCCCGCAGTATATGGGGTAGCCACCAGCAGACTAAAGGCTCACAGAAATTAGAGCAAGTCATGTACAACAAACACCCACAGCATAAAGGGAGAACAAAAGAAAAAGAAAGTGCAGAAGAAACAAAGTGCCTCATACATGAATGATAAGTGATGTACATATAGAATTCTGAGCACTACAAAGCAAGAAGTAGCCTATCGGCTAGAAACCACAAAAAATAAATCATCGCGCGCGATGGCGCCAGCATATGACGGACCAGCCTCCCGTAGAAACTCTTCCTCCAACCGGACGGATTTAGCATCATCCTCCTCATCGCCAGACTCAAGTCTGGCAAGCTTCACCTGCAGTAGGGCGATCTGATTCCGGATCCTCGTAGCCTCAGCGTGTCGTTGCTCAACCCGGGACTGCCGGGACATGTGAAACCTCACTATCTTCCGGAAAGGAACACTCAGGAAGGGGCGAACCCCTGCGTCAAGCCAATCCAAACGAAAATGATAGAACTGCTGTAAGTCGCGGAGAGCATCCAAGAATAGCAAGATAGAAGAGCTAGTCAGCTTAGCAGGGGAGGTAGCCAAGAACTCATGAACATGGCTGGCAAGAGCCCTCAGGTTGAAGGCCGTAAGACTGTCAACCTGGAGTATACTCTGAGAAGTGAACGTCTCGGGGTGGTGCTCCAAGATGAGATCCAAGAGCTGACGCTCGTGTACCCTGAAGCGGCCTGGTAGCTCCTCACGCCATAGCCTACTAGAAATAGTCGCAGCGTCCTCTGTTTCATCATCGCCCTCAGAGTGGCGAGACCCCGCCTCAGAGGGAAGAAAAGAAGACTCCCCACCAGAATCAGCATCACCGACTAAAGGAGTGAACTCAGAACTGTGATCTCCCTCCGCACTTGCCCCACTACCAGTCTCCACAGTCATCGGAGTATCCTCATACACCTGGAAACAATGAGACAAGGGTGTTATAGGAATGCTTGCACAGTATACGCAAGAAGAAAAGAAAAGGGGAATAGTAAAAAGAGGGGGTACGCCAGTCTAGTACCTCTCTCACAGCTGCCCCGCCGCCAGACTCCACAGTCACCGGAGTATCCTCATACACCTGGAAACAATGAGACAAGGGTGTTATAGGAATGCTTGCACAGTATACGCAAGAAGAAAAGAAAAAGGGGAATAGTAAAAAGAGGGGGTACGCCAGTCTAGTACCCCTCTCACAGCTGCCCCGCCGCCAGACTCCACAGTCACCGGAGTATCCTCACACACCTGGAAACAATGAGACAAGGGTGTTATAGGAATGCTTGCACAGTATACGCAAGAAGAAAAGAAAAGGGGAATAGTAAAAGAGGGGGTACGCCAGTCTAGTACCTCTCTCACAGCTGCCCCGCCGCCAGACTCCACAGTCACCGGAGTATCCTCATACACCTGGAAACAATGAGACAAGGGTGTTATAGGAATGCTTGCACAGTATACGCAAGAAGAAAAGAAAAAGGGGAATAGTAAAAAGAGGGGGTACGCCAGTCTAGTACCTCTCTCACAGCTGCCCCGCCGCCAGACTCCACAGTCACCGGAGTATCCTCACACACCTGGAAACAATGAGACAAGGGTGTTATAGGAATGCTTGCACAGTATACGCAAGAAGAAAAGAAAAGTGGAATAGTAAAAGAGGGGGTACGCCAGTCTAGTACCTCTCTCACAGCTGCCCCGCCGCCAGACTCCACAGCCACCGGAGTATCCTCACACACCTGGAAACAATGAGACAAGGGTGTTGTAGGAATGCTTGCACAGTATATGCAAGAAGAAAAGAAAGGGGGAATAGTAAAAAGAGGGGGTATGCCAGTCTTATACACGGTACCTGAACAATGCCCTCCGCAACGGACATAGAAGGAGGAGCAGGGGCCCCCGTAGGGGCAACAACACTGATTGACGCTCCAGAAGAGGTTGCCTCGGTAACCAATACTTCCGAAGAAGCTACCTCAACCTCAGGCACCGTAGAGATAGCTACCTGAGGAGGCGCAACAACAGGACAAACCAGCTCGTGTATAGGGGCTGCTGAAATGGCAGTAGCAGGAGCTGCACTCGAAACAGCTCCCAGAGATAACTGCGACAAAGTAAAAGAGGGCTACGATATATGCAGGCTGGACAGATAAGAAAATAGAACTAAGAAAATAAAAGAATACCTGAACCCCATCCAAGGGGGAAGCACGAAAAAGGACAGTCGGCGCAGTAGGGGCTGTACTGATAGCCTGTAAGGAATGAAAATATGTTGTTTATTGCATGTTCGAGGAAAAGGAGATCCCATTCTTTTGACATAAAAGACTGACCTGGAGTGTAGGCTCACTGGTTGAGGCCACGGTAAATATGGGGCCCCGAGAAATCGCCTGAACCAAAGGTCTGCCGTCCATAGATACGCGGACCCTAGGGATGGAAATCCTCCCCGAAGAGGATAAACTCGGGGCGATAACGCCAGCTAAGGGAGGAGCCCCTTCCTGAGAAGAAAATCCAAGAGCCATTAAGACTCCTGCTGAGAGGAGACAAATATTCAAAAAAAAAAAATATAAGTACTACCTCAGATGAAGAGGCCTCCAGGGGCTCAACTGCAGAAGCACCCACCGCCGAGACAAGAGAGGACGATGTGGCAACGCCCGAAGACACAGCTCTCTACGCATGATAAGTGGGTGAATAAAAAGAAGGAATACAAAAGGAAATGACGCAATGAAAGTTTTGAAACACTCGAGGCATACCTGAGGAGAAGGGGAAGCCACAGGGGTGGTCCGAGTGACGGTAAAATGCACGGACGAAAGCTGCGAGGAAATGACAGTATACGCAACCAAAAGGCAGTTAGAAGATGAATAAATTACAACAGATGTTAAATGAACTAAGGAAACAGCAAACCTCTCTAAACAGGCCCCGGGAGGAAATGAGCATAGAGTTCCTCTCCCGCTGAAAGGGCGTCGGTCGTAGTGGGGGAAGAGGAGAACCACCTGCCTCGATGGAAGTGGTCTGCACAAACATAACCGAATGCTTTAAATGAAAATATATCCATATATATGGTGAAGGGAAGAAAGAAAAATCATATGCAAAAAAAAATATAGACAAGTGAAGGGAGAACGCTTACAGTAACAGGGCGCGTAGTCTGGCTATAAGGGAGATGGGTGGGGCTGACCCCCCCAGGAGAACGGGAGGCCTCATCATCGCTAGAAGACTCTCTGGAGACTGATAACAAAGTATAAGTGTCAGTAGTGCTTTCGCTATGGAAACCCAGGCCGCCCATATCACCCGAAGAAGAACTATGGTCGTCATAGGAAGGGGTGCTTCCATAATCAACTAGTTCCTCTTCCAATGAAGGGGAGGGAGATGAAAGAACTCCGCAAGAACTGGTTCCACTAAGTAAAGGAGGCTGTAATATAGTACCTTCTGCAATAGGAATGGGCGCGACCCGCGTCTCCTGGGAAGTAAGGCTCGGCGAGGAGTAACCTTGGTCCACCGTAGAGGAAGCAGCTATGCCAGCGCCACTTCCTTTCTTTTTCTTCGCAGCCCGGGTCCTCACAGGAGAAGAAGGAGGAGAAGCAGTAGTAGCAGGAACAAAATTGGAAACATCGGTGTCAGGATGCTTCCTTTTGTTGGCAGTAGAGATGCCCGCCTTCCCTTTGCTTTTCGGTTGGCTTTTAGACTTCACAAGGGGAAGATCAGTCGACGGAGGCGGAAGTGACTCGTCAATGAGAGGTTTGACTAAAATAGGGATGGCCTGCTCCAAGGGTGGCGTAGAAGTGGTACTGAGAAACCAAGGCTCTTTCTGCGTTCGCCTGACCAAAAACTGAGCTCTGGTATATTTAATGGGGTTAGTCTCATGAGGAGGGCCAACTACACATTCTTGAATAAGACGAACCTGCTGCTGCCAAAGAAGGAACCAGGATGAAGTGAATGAAGGCTGATAATCACTGGTAGGCACATAGAGACCACCCAAACCACTGACCCTGCGGAATAACCCCTGAAGAGTAAAGCTCGCGCAAGCCTCGGAGAATGCCTCAGAATGACTGCTGTAGGTAGGAAGAGGAGGAGTGTGGACACCCTGATCATAACCAAACTGTCGTCTTGCCCTCTCGGAATGGTAAAATTCAGCACGGGGGCCTAACTCGGTCCAAGAAGGAAGGTGACATGGTAAGAGCATCGTCATCACATTAATATGGGGACACGTGGAAACTGACCCCACTGCGGAAGGACAATAGAAGGTTCCACCATCACCAGGGAAAGAAAGCCAGCTGAAAGTACCCCCTGGGCGCTTGGTATAAGGCCGAAACTGAAATTCCTCGATATCATCAATCAACATTCCCAAAGACTGCTTGGGAGTTTTCTTATGCCACCGAAGAAGCCTCGCAGCGTCGCTATGACAAGCGTGAGCCCCTGAAGTAAAGTGGGGGAAATGCTCAAACAAAAAGGCCATCAAGAAAGGGCCGTTGACATGATTAGCAACATCATACCGACCGCAGGACCTCTCTACATCTATGTGTGCTCGGTCTATCCAGGTGTAAAGAGAACCCAAGGTCAGGGCAGCTATGGGTACTGGTCTACCGCGAGACAATCGCACAGCCAATCTAAAAAGAAGTTCGCGGGGACAGTCTTCAGGCTTACCTGGAAGAAGGAACCGAGTCAGGAACGTAACAAGGAAAGCGGCTAAATGTGCAGGAGAGTGAAGCTTAGGACCATCCTGGGATCTGGGCGCTGCACGAGAAGTCTCCCCCTTTGGCAACTGCTCAAAGTCTCTGAACCAATATCTTTGCCATTTGGCAAAGGAATGCTTGGAATGACCCGTTACATTTATGGCCACATATCTCGAGCACTCCCCGAGAGATGACCGTAACTCCCCCACCAACTCCTGCTCTAGGGAGTCCTCGCAGTCATCAGTAAAGACCTGTTGCCCAAAGAAAGGAAGGGCGTACAACTCACATATATCTTCGAGAGTAACAGTAAATTCTCCCCAGCCCGTAACAAAGGTGTGAGACTCCATACTCCACCGGGACAATAAGAGATTGAGCGAAGAACCGTGTTTAAAGAGGGTGCAGGACTTCAGACTGCTGACGGCGGTGAAGAGCCCCACCTCCCTGAGAATAGCCACGTAATCAGGAACGCTCAGAACATAGTCAACCCAACTAGCCCACTCCTCTGTAGGTCCTCCGGGGGTTTTAACCTCAACATTGGAATAGGGAAAGTCGCCTCGGTCAACTCGGATTCGGAGAATTGAATCCGGAGAAATAGTAGGAAGATCAGCAGACTCAGTTAACCCCACATGAGACCGATCGAGAACAGCACCCGAAAATTTTTCCCCAAAGTCGGAAAGTGAAGTCATGAAACTGTCAGCAGGGCCAAAAAAGGGAGCACGGCGATAAATACCGAAGTCCCGCCCTTGACGAATGTGCATATAATCCTTCCATGCCTGAGAGGAAGTAGGCGTAGCTGATGAACCACCCAGAGCCAGCGGCTCAAGAAAAGAACTCACACCAGTGGAGACTCCGAGCGAGAGACCCCCGGGGTCCCCTCTCGTAAAAAAAGAGGTGGAGGCAGAAACCCCATCGTAATCATAAGAAGAGCCCCTGGGCAATGGCATGCCCCCCGTAACACCAATAGTCGTCGAGACGCCCTGGGTCACGGAATCCCTGAGGTGACAAAAGGTAGAAACACCCCCTTCCACAAATGAGAGACCCGTGGACGCGAGACCAATTCTTGAGTGGCCACAAGCTGAAATACCCATTTCAGAATCAAGCAAAGGCATCGAGGCACCCGAAGGAGAAATGCGAGCGTCAGCACTAAAACTCGTCGAGACCCCCCTTCTTCCGAACTCATCTCCAACAGACAAAGGACTCCCCGCGCCTAGCTCAACGCGCGAGGAACCACTGACGACGCCAGAAAAATCCGAGATACCCTTATCCACACCAATTGGATAAATTTCAGAAAAACTCACGGGCGCCGAGGCGCTCAAGGACGAGACACCCCCAGGCACCAACGACCGAACGCGCGAGATACCCATAGAAGATACAGCATCACGCGAGGAACTCCCACAAAAATTCATCACGGGCGAGAGACCCTCGCACGTAAAACCGGCAGCCAAGGAACCCCCAAGACAAGGGCGCGCGGACCCCGAGTGCGAGAGGTCCAGAACGGGGCGGGACATGTCTCGTCCGAAACCGTCAAAGTCGCGAGGACTTGAAATTGGCGAGAGACCCGTAGAGGGAATATCCGGGGGCAAAGAACTCTGAAATGAGGACCCCGAGCACGAGAGGTCTCGGCTCGAGGACACGTTGTGCTTGAACGGCGTGCTGTCGCGAAGCTTGGAAAGAAACGAGACACCCTGAGACCTAGGGTCCGTTGGCGAGAGGAGATGAGACCCTCGAAAAAATGCCTCCTCGACACATAAATCCTCTCCCCTGCCCAGATGAGGCGAGACACCCGGGGATCCAAGACCTGTGGGCGAGAGGGGACGAGACCCTCGGAGAACTGCCTCGTCGTTCGCGAGAACCCTCGCCGGCAGCAGAGTAGCGTCCAAGACACCACGAGAGGCCAAGGGAGGGGGCGAGGGATCCACGAGAGGCCTCGCCTCAAAATTTCCCAACTCAGAAACGATGGACGGTACATTGACTCCGAGAGGTACCCGCGGCCAAGGGTCGCCGGCGGTATCACCATCAGCCATAGAAATGGTTGAAATAGACATTGGAGAAGACATGGAGTTTAGAGCTTTGGGTACTTTAGGGTTGTTTGCATTTGGAGAAACCTTCGTGGGTTTAGGATCCATGGATGAGAGAGTATGATAGTTGGGAAGTTTAGAGCAAAAAAAAAAAAGGAGATGGATGGCTATGGGGTTTTAAAAACAAAATATCCCTCTCTCACTTTCTCTCACTACAAACCCAAAGATGCTTAAGTTTTGGTTGAAGAAGATGAAGGACCCCAAGATAAGGGGCTTATGTTTTTTTCACCAAAATGGAAAAACGTGCAGGAAGGCAAAAAGTTGATGATCTTTTTTTCCCAAATGATGAGATGACAGTTCCCACACTGACGCGTGGGTTCTCAAAAAATTAAATACCTCGGATAAAGGGCCACAGAATTTAATGATCCTAGGATCCCTCAGAAAATATATATATATAAATGTATATATAATTGTTGAAACCAGATTTATAGCGTACAAAGTTTTTTTAGTCTACCCAACCAAAAATCCTTGCACGAGGGGCTAATGTAGAAGGGTGTTATAAACAGAAAAAAAGCAAAATAAAATAAATATGCTTTTTTTATTAAATAACATCCGAGAGGTACTCGCGAGGTCACCCAGAAGTCCAAAAGCCATCGCGAGTGTCAGCACCGCGGCGAGTCCCTACGCCACCGCAAGGGTCAGCGCTACCTCAGGCGTCCGCGCCACTTCGGGCGTCAGCGCCACTTCAAGCGTCGGCGCCCCGACAAGGGTTGGCGCCGCCTCACATGTCAGCTCCGGTTCAAGCATCAGCGCTACCTGAGCCGCTTCGAGGGTCGGCGCCACTTCGAGCGTCGGCGCCGCAACAAGGGTCGGCGACGCCTTACCTGTCAGCGCCGGTTCAAGCGTCAGCGCTACCTCAGGCGTCAGCGCCACTTCGAGCATCGGCGCCGTTTCGAGCATCGGCGCCGGGACAAGGGTCGGCGCAGCCTCACATGTCAGCGCCAATTCAAGCCTCAGCGCTACCTCGAGCGTCGGTGCCACTTCGAGCGTCGGCGCCACTCCGAGCGTCGGCACCGCAACAAGGGTCGGCGCCATTTCGAGCATCGGCGCCGGGACAAGGGTCGGCGCAGCCTCACGCGTCAGCGCCACTTCAAGCGTCGGCGCCACTTCGAGCGTCGGCGCCATTTCAAGCGTCGGCGCCGCAACGAGGGCCGGCGCCATTTCGAGCTTCGGCGCCGGGACAAGGGTCGGCGCAGCCTCACGCGTCAGCGCTACCTCAGGCGTCAGCGCCACTTCGAGCGTCGGCGCCACTTCGAGCGTCGGCACCGCAACAAGGGTCGGCGCCATTTCGAGCATCGGCGCCGGGACAAGGGTCGGCGCAGCCTCACGCGTCAGCGCCACTTCAAGCGTCGGCGCCACTTCGAGCGTCGGCGCCATTTCGAGTGTCGGCGCCGCAATGAGGGTCGACGCCATTTCGAGCTTCGGCGCCGGGACAAGGGTCGACGCGGCCTCACGCGTCAGCACCACTTCAAGCGTCGGCGCCACTTCGAGCGTCGGCGCCATTTCGAGCGTCGGCACCACAACAAGGGTCGGCGCAGCCTCACCTGTCAGCGCCGGTTCAAGCGTCGGCGCCACTTCGAGCGTCGGCGCCATTTCGAGCGTCGGCACCACAACAAGGGTCGGCGCAGCCTCACCTGTCAGCGCCGGTTCAAGCATCAGTGCTACCTCAAGCGTCAGCGCCACTTCGAGCACCGGCGCCATTTCGAGCATCGGCGCCGGGACAAGGGTCGGCGCCGCCTCACATGTCAGCGCTGATTCAAGGCTCAACGCTACCTCAGGCGTCAGCGCCACTTCTTGCGTCGGCGCCACTTCGAGCGTCGGCGCCACTGCAATCGTACTACAGAAACGTTATTCGAGAAGTGCTGCTACAGGAGTTTCCATCATGAAACAGCAGGCTCTAAATGGACAACAACACTAACACTTTACTTTCTTGCACAGGTTGCCTAGTCGAGCAAGCAGGGCTCGAACAGGCGCGTCGGGACCTCCTGGGAGTTTTGGCTTGGCGGCTGAGGGACAAGGTATGTTGAGCAAGCTCAACCACTTAGCACTATAGGATTGAGAGAATACTAGTAGGAAGACCCAGAAGCCACTCGAGGCTACGCACACTGCACACTTAGTCATAAATGAAGTAAGTGGCCAAAGAGTTGGCTACTCACAAGAAATAAACTCTTTACAAGAAAAATGACTTTTCCAGAAGAGGGGGTCCTCGAGGTCTCTCTCAAGAAAAATAACACTTTTAGAGGGAGTGAGGCCTTAAGGTCCCCTCTCTCAAAGATTTGCAAAATTGCACCACAAGTTACCGTTTCAAAAGATAACTACCAAATCTGCTATTTTGTCTCCATTAGGGGACATATGTGCTTTTTGAGTTTTGGTCGGCGCCAGGTGGCGCCTGCAGAGGGGACAGGCAGCTGCCTGCAGGTAGGGACAAATGGTACACTTCAGACATTGTCCCCCACCAACTCTCTCAATTTTGGCGCCCAAAATCGCCAGCTCACCCCTTACGCCCATGTATAAATAGACCCCTGGGCAAGGTCAAAAGAGACAAGAAAAATTGCACTGTTACTCTGCTAAAATATCACCAGACCTACCTAGTATTCTCTCCCTGCTCATTCTCTTAGTGTTGAGTGCCTTGTTCCTTCACTCCCCACTGACAGCCATCACTCTCAGGTGTTTCCCTTGAGAAAATTACTATTTTTGCTGTGAAAGTTCATCTTCTTGCAGGGAGTGAGTTGAAGCTTGAGTTCCATTGTTACCAGAAGGAGAAGTTTTCTTCAGAAGTTGCACCAGGAGACCTTGAAGACTTGCAGACAGTGTCCATTGGAGTGGGTCACGCCTCACCCTTTCCAGTTATTCATAGACCCCAGTCTCACTACCCTCCTACATTTTGTAAGAGTACGACTTACACATATTATAATGAAAATACAGTGTGACATACAAAATACCAGCAGGTATCGGTTTCGATGTCTCAGCTGGAACTTTCCCTTTCCAGGAGGGCAGCAGTGAAGAAAAGAACAGTTTCTTCACAAGATACTTCGTAAGGTCTCCTTTTACAATAGCATGCAGCTCTTCGGTTATAAAATTCTCCTCACAAAGTGAAACATGATGTGATGAATGAATTATCTTCCGGTAAACACGTTCAAGATCACCTAACTTTGGAATCGAGTAATACGATCTTGAATAAACACCGAAAGATGAAAAACTTGTATGGGAATAAGTTTTTCTAAACTGTTCTCCCTACAGAAAAGTTAGTAGATATATTTTATTTATAACTGAGGTGCACAGAGTCCAAGAAAACAAAAACACAAAAATCGAGGCGGCAGGTCGTTCGAGCGAGATGCCATGTCGTTCGAGCGAGATGAGATCTCGTTCGCGCGACATGCAATGTCGTTTGAATGATACTCAATCTCGTTCGAGCGAGACACGGTAAAAATATTATTTTCTTTTTAATTTGATCCTCAAATTTTCTTAGACTGTTTGCAACTCAGAAATAAATTTTTAAAACGATAAAACAATTTTAATTCCCAAACAGTTAAATCACCCAGTATTTAATCAATATACACATTACTCAACTGCACATAAGTATTCATACCTGAGTGATCTTAAACATATGAAATAGTCTTGACATGTAATCTTCTTGAAATCTCTGATTGAGCATTCTTGGACTTTGAACTAAGTTTAAGGCTTTTAAATAGACTCCATAAATAACTAGCCTAGACTTAATTTATTTTGTCCGGAATTAAGCCAATTAAACTAAATGAATATACTAAGAATTATGTTCTTACAAATCTCCCCCTTTGGCTATTCCGGGACAAAAATAAACAGATCTATATGCCATAACCAAATACATGTACATGACCAATCCCAAACTCAAAGAAATATATAAAGTACAGGACATGTAATCAAACTGAATAAACGGTAGGCATCGGAATCTGTCTCTGAATGGCAATCATCTGTATCTGTCTCTAAATGTGATGTATAACAATGAATATCTGAATCTCTAAAAACAATACCTACACACATGAGACACAACCAAATACCAAAGTGAAGTATTGAGGAAATAAACTAATATAAAATCATAATAAATACTCCCCCTACATCACATATCTCTCCCCCTTTTTGCCGGGAATTGACAAAAGAAGGGACAAACAACCAGATATATCAATAACATATGAGAGTGAATCATCATATCTAGATAATCAACAACAATATGACATTGGTTATGAAAACAGAATCATAATAATAATGCGAGAATCACTTATAATAGCAAAAGAAGATGGTAAATCCTTGTCATAAATATGAAGATACAACTGATCAAAAGAGTACATCATATCAGAGAGAAAAACAAGATACATCAGGAATATGGATGACTTATATACAAAGCAACAACAACATCTAGGCATCACCAGTACCATCATCATCATCATCAGAGTATGTGGAAGAAATATGTCCCAAGTCTAGATGAACCGGCTCCGCTCCGTTGCTCTCTCCGTTGCATCTCATCAAAAAATGTTGTCATTCTGGACTCAGCATGAGCATGAGCATCAGCTTTAGCATCAAATCTAGCCATAATAGAATCATACAGTCTGGACTGGGAAGCTACCTGTGCCTGTAAAGAATAAACCTCCTCCTCTATAGGACGTGTAGGTGCAGGAGTGGGTGGTGGTGGTGGAGTATTCGTGCTCGAACTAGAGTGATCAGAGGCCTGACAAGGATCAGCATCAGGGAAGACTCTCTCTGGGGGTGGAGCTCTCTCTCTCACTGTCTGTGGAAAATGGCTCTCAGAATGAGTGAAAGTAGACTGATTAATAATACCAGGCGTAGGCAGACGCAGATCACCCTCTAAAATTGGGACACCAAAAGAAGTGCAAATGGTGGAAATGAGAATCCCATAGGGAAGAGCAGGATGGATAGGAATGGAACCATGGACGGTGACAGAAGATATGACTCTAAGCATGATAGTCGGAAGATCGATATCCCACCCCTGAGAAACATGGTACATAAAGTAAACAATGTGTGACCCAATCTGAGTGTGATTTATTCGAGGTTAAATGGATGAGGATACAAACCGATTGAGTACACGAAAAGAAGGATGAAGCTGGCGATGATACATCGTAGACCCTGCTAGAGGAATCTCTGAGAAATAATGTCGCAAAATGTCATCATTAGTCGGTCCATCATCAGAATAAAGAGGGAACACAGCGGTTGGGACTCGAGGAAGGTGTAGAACAGCTACAATGAGATCTGCAGTGACGAGAACAGGAACACCACGAACAGAAGAAAAAATCCCCTCAGGGTGGGGAAGAGCACGGAAGAAAAACTCTCGGATAATATCTGGATAAGCATCCCCTTGAATCTCGAACATGTAATCCCAACCTTTAGAAGATAACCAACAAGGAATACCCAACTCATAAAACTCAGAATAATAAAAAACCCTCTCAGAAACAACTGACCGGATATGGAGACCCAATGAGCAGTAATGGTCATACTCAGCATGCGTGGCCCACCTGATAGGAGAGTACGGGGGCCTGCTAGCCTGAGCTCTCTGAGCTCGAGCAGAGGGTGGTGCCTCAGCGAGTCGCCCGATAGGGGCACCACGGCGTCTAGGAGGCATGACACAAATGTGAGATGTAAAAACAAATGTCTCGAACACACGCACACCTAAACACCTATCTCCGTACAAATGTCCAACCGAACCACCACAAAAACCAGCCACAATCACAGTCAAAATCAGTAATAGAACCAAGAAATATCTCAAATCAAGTAAGGAAGTTCATTGTTACCTCGAAACCACCGAAAAAAGAAGAGAATATGCCGGAGATACAGTAAACCCAACGAGATACAGCTATTGTGAACAATTCACTGCACCACAGCTCCTTAGCTAAAATAAAAGAACAATGGGTGATTTAGACGTACAAGGGGGTATTAATGGATGATCTAGGCGCTGAAACAGCGAGGGACGAAGCTCAGAGGGGAGTTAAAGAGGAGGGAGAGGATAGAATCGAAGCTTTTTCCAATAAAAATGGCAGAAAAATAAGGGTAACAACTGCGGTCGCGAGAAACAAATGAGAACGACGGCTTTAAGTGAAAACCTAACCTCGCGAGAAGTCGTTCGAACGAATTAAGGATGTCGCTCGAACGAGATGCGATGTCGCTCGAACGACTTGTGGAAGTCGCTTGAACGACGTGTTCGACATGAGATGTCGTTCGAACAAGAAATCAAATTTTCCAGAAATACCCCAAAAACTTACAGAATTTGGCCAGCGAAAAAATTATTCCAAAATAATACCTGGAACACAAAAACGGACTGCAAAACAGAAAAATAGAAAAATAGAAAAAAAATGTAAAAGGAGAAAGATGATAATTACATGTAAACAAGGTACTAATGTGCTCAATTAAGAAGGATAGTTGATTGGGAGGGAACTACAATAATTGAGCCATCATTTCAATACGTTGAATCGATCAAAGATTTCTTATTGATAGCAAGGAATCATCAAACTTTATCAAAGCCATGTGAGATAAAAAGTGTGAGTTTGATGAACTAAACTTAATCAACATGCATAAAAGTTTGGATTATTGGCGATTCTACAAACAATAGCGTCATGATACGATGTTTCAATATAGGATTCATAGTGCAAACCCGTTTACTTTAATTTCCAACCAAACTCCCTCAATATATGAATTTTTTGAGATCTTTAGAAACATCTATCAATCTCTACTTAGAGAAAGTCCTATTGTCCCCAATTTTGGCATTGATTTCTTTTTATTACCTTGATTTTCTTTTGGGCTCTTTTAAACGGTGGATTTCACGACGAGTCAATTTTATAATCTCGCAGCCCTTTCCCGTGAACACTCATCATAGTTTCAATACAAATTCTCATGGAAACGGTTCTTACAAGCACACTTCCTTCTTAAGTTTACTTACGCATTGATGACAAAATTGAGATAAGAACATCTCACCAAACTCAAATATGCAAGAGAAGTCAAACATCCATATAAACTCGTGCTTGTGTGCAAGGATGGAATATAAGCAAAGTAGAGTAAAAAATGCATATCAACATAGGAACAACCCCATAGTGAAAAGGTTAAGATCATTCTAGGCATCAATAATAATGACCAAAAATCCTAGACCCAATAAAAATGAAAGAAGGGGGAATCAAGCACACTAATATCCCGATATTAATCATGTAGCTTCAAGACTCAAAAAAACAAAAAATCTTTTTGTATTTTCAAAAGTTTTATAAAAATAAAAATCTTTTTGTATTTTTCTAAAAGACTAAAAAAACAAGAAACATGCCATAACACTAGCCAAGAATAAGGAAAGGAGAAGATACTAGTGTATGACAAATTGACAAACAATCTCAATCGAACGAGGACAAATGAGGAGAACCACGAGCAATGATGCGAGAATCACCAATCTTTAAGCCTAATGATTCCAAATACGACTTCCTAACCCAAGTAGGTGTGAACTGACGCAAAGAGATATTGGAAACCGGAATAACTTTAGACTTTCTAGGAGCATTCTTAAGGTCATAGCAAAATCGTCTGAGATGACCTCTCCTACCGCAATGTGTGCAAGTGTAGATACGGTGAGGAGTGTGTCCTATAGGCCGATTGTACCTCATGTTCCTAGGTGGCTCTCTCCTAAGGTTCTAGGAAACTTTCTTGTTTGGATGGTTTTGGCTTTAGGAGCAGGTGAGACATGATTATTAAAGCCAATACCTCTCAGATTATCTTTGATTTTGACGGTGCCTACGATTTTGTCTAACTTTTTAGAACTTGCCTCCAAATCGAATTTAACTTTACTCGAATCTCTTAGTTTTTCTTCAAGCTCACCTATCCTTAACTCAAGTAAACGAGTAGAATTTTCAAATTTCAGAATTTCCTTTTTCATAGTCTCCATCAATCCTCGAGGACTATCTCTCTCACCCTCGACATATTCTAACTTCTCTCGAATTTTCTTTTCTTGTGCCCTAAGATCCTCAATTAAAGAATTGGAATTATTTATTTCTATGGCACGTTCTTTTAATAAGGCTGCTAGTTTCACGTTTGCTTTCTTTGTTTTTAAAGTTTCTTCATACAATTCTTTGAAAGCAGCTTTCAAATCTCTCTCGTCTTCGCTCTCATTCTCACTCTCCTCCTCCTCACTCTCAAGAGTATCAACTTCAGTGGTTGTGGAAGACTCATGCAAAGGTAAGTCTTTATCACTAACATGACTAACCACATAGGTGGAAAGATCACGCTTACTAGTAAAAAAAAATTCATCTTCTGGATCACTATCACTAAGGGAAGAAAAGCGATGTATCAGTTTATTAAAATCCCCCTCAGTTTAGTGGAACACTCATCTATCCTGTGACCAAAACCTTCGCAATAAAGACATTTTTCACAATCACCTTTATTAACAAATTTTTTAAGAGCAGTTTTCATGAGTGATTTCCAATTGGATGATTCAAACAGGTAAATTCTAAAATCATCAAAACCACCGAAAGTCATACCTAAGGACACGGGATCACAAACACAATAAAATAGTGCAACAAGCTCTGATACTAATTTGAAACGGCCCTTTAGTGTACTTAGGTCAAAAACAACTTTGCTCGAATTTTTTAGTTAAAACCAGTTTTTAACTTCTTAAACCCTAACCATGCATCTAAGTGATTAAATCCATTCGATGAATAAAACATGCGATAAAAGAAACAATTTCAGGAAAAAATCCCCGAAGGGCCAAACCTTTTATTTTCACAATAATTTTGTAAGAGTACGGCTTACACGGATTATAATGAAAATATAATGTGACATACGAAATACCCGCAAGTGTCGGTTTCGATGTCTCGGCTGGAACTTTCCCTTTCCAGGAGGGCAGTAGTGAAGAAAATAACGGTTTCTTCACAAGATACTTCGTAAGGTATCCTTCTACAATAGCATGCAGTTCTTCGGTTGTAGAATTCTCCTCACAAAGTGCAACACGATGTGGTGAATGAATTATCTTCCGGTAAACACGTTCAAGATCACCTAACTTTGGAATCGAGTAATACAATTTTGAATAAACACCGAAAGATGAAAAACTTATATGGGAATAAGTTTTTCTAAACTGTTCTTCCTATAGAAACGTTAGCAGATATATTTTATTTATAAGTGAGCTGCACAGAGTCCAAGAAAATGAAAACACGAAAATCGAGGCGGCAAGTCGTTCGAGCGAGATGCCATGTCGTTCGAGCAAGAAGAGATCTCTTTCGCGCGACATACAATGTCATTTGAACGATACTCAATCTCGTTCGAGCGAGACACAGTAAAAATATTATTTTCTTTTTAATTTGATCCTCGAATTTTCTTAGATTGTTTGCAACTCAGAAATAAATTTTTAAAACGATAAAACGATTTTAATTCCCAAACAGTTAAATCATCCAATATTTAATCAATATACACATTACTCAACTACACATAAGTATTCATACCTGAGTGATCTTAAACATATGAAATAGTCTTGACATGTAATCTTCTTGAAATCTCTGATTGAGCATTCTTGGACTTTGAACTAAGTTTAAGGCTTTTAAATAGACTCCATAAATAACTAGCCTGGACTTAATTTTTTTTCGGAATTAAGCCAATTAAACGAAATGAATGTACTAAGAATTATGTTCTTACACCCGTGACTACACGGTCGGATCCTACGAGTCACATTGGTCCCGTGCGAGGCGTTCGTACCTCTTACGGAACCATCTTGTGACTGTTTTACATTTTCACCCTTCGATGGCATATTTTTATGCTTAAGTTTAATTTTTTTCAAATTGACGTCGTACACTCAAACCTGGAGCCCCGAGACTACGCGGTCGATTCCTACGAGCCACATTAGTCTCGTGCAAGGTGTTAGTGACTTTTTCGGGACCGTTTTGTGTTTGTTTTACGATTTCACCCAACGATGGCATGTTATCATGCTTAAATATAACTTATTGGAAATTTATGTCATATACTCAAACCTGGAGTGCGGGGACTGTGTGACCGGTTCCTACGATTTACTTTCGTCTCGTGCGAGGTGTGTGTGACTCTTACGGGACCATTTTGTGGTTGTTTTAAATTTTCACCCTTCGATGGAATTTTTTTTCTTAACTCTAATGTTTTGCAAATTAACGATGTACACTCAAACCGAGAGCCCCATGAACCGTTTTGTGTTTGTTTTACATTTTCACCCTTCGATGGCATGTTTTTATTCTTAAGTCTATTTTTTTTTAAATTTACGTCGTACACTAAAACCGGGAGACCCGTGACTATGCGATCAGTTCCTACGAGCCACATTGGTCCCATGCGAGGTGTTGGTGACTCTTACCGGACCGTTTTGTGGTGGTTTTACGTTTTCACCCTTCGATGGCATCTTTTTTATGCTCCAGTCTAACGTTTTGCAAATTTACGTCGTGTACTCAAACCAGGAGCCTCGTGATTACGCAGTCGGATCCTACGAGTCACATTGGTCCCGTGTGAGGCGTTCGTGCCTCTTACGGGACCATCTTGTGGTTGTTTTACGTTTTCACCCTTCGATCGCATGTTTTTATGCTTAAGTCTATTGTTTTGCAAATTTACGTCGTACACTCAAACCGGGAGCCTCGAGACTACGCGGTCGGTTACTACGAGTCACATTGGTCCCGTGCGAGGTGTTCGTGACTTTTACAGGACCGTTTTGTGTTTGTTTTACGATTTCACCCTTCGATGGCATGTTTTTATGCTTAAATCTAACTTTTGGCAAATTTACGTCGTATACTCAAATCGGGAGCGCGATGACTATGCGACTGGTTCCTACGACTTACCTTCATCTCGTGCGAGGTGTTCGTGACTCTTACGGGACCGTTTTGTGGGTGTTTTACATTTTCACCCTTCGATGGCAAGTGTTTGTTCTTTACTCTAATTTTTTGAAAATTGACGTCGTCCACTCAAACCGGGAGCCCCGTGAACCGTTTTGTGTTTTTTTATGTTTTCACCCTTCGATGGATTTTTTTTTTCTTAAGTCTAATTTTTTATAAATTTACATCGTACACTCAAACCGGGAGTCCCGTGACTACGCTGTCGGTTCCAATGAGACACATTGTCCTGTGCGAGGCGTTCGTGACTCTTACAGGATCGCTTTGTGTTTGTTTTAAGTCATCACCCTTCGATGGCCTTTTTTTATGCTTAAGTGTATTTTTTTTGCACATTTACATTATACACTCAAACTGGGAGCTTGAGACTACGCGGTCGGTTCCTACGTGTCATATTGGTCCCGTGCGAGGTGTTCGTGACTCTTACGAGAACATTTTATGTTTGTTTTACGTTTTTACCATTCGGTGGTATGTTTTTATGCTCAAGTCTAATATTTTTAAAATTTACGTCGTACACTCAAACTGGGAGCCCCATGAGTACGCGGTCGGTTCCTACGAGTCACATTGGTCCCGTGCGAGGTGTTCGTGAATCTTACGGGACCATTTTGTGTTTCATTTATATTTTCACCCTTCGATGCCATGTCTTTATGATTAAGTATAATTTTTTACAAATTTACATTGTACACTCAAATCGGGAGCCCCATGACTATGCGATCGGTTCCTACGAGTCACATTGGTCCCGTGCGAGGCGTTTGTGACTCTTACGAGACCGTTTTGTGCCGGTTTTATGTTTTCTCCCTTCGATGGCTTGTTTTTATGCTTAAGTCTATTTTTTTGCACATTTACGTCATACACTCAAACTGGGAGTCCCGGGACTACGCGGCCGGTTCCTACAACTCATACTGGTCCCATGCGAGGTGTTCGTAACTCCTACCGAAACGTTTTGTGTTTGTTTTAGGTTTTCTCCCTTCAGCGGCATGTTTTTATGCTCAAGTCTAATATTTTTAAAATTTATGTCGTACACTCAAACTGGGAGCCCTATGACTACGCGGTCGGTACCTACGAGTCACATTGGTCCCATGCGAGGTGTTCGTGAATCTTACGGGACCATTTTGTGTTTCATTTACGTTTTCACCCTTCGATGCCATGTTTTTATGCTTAAGTACAATTTTTTACAAATTTAAGTTGTACACTCAAATGAGAGCCCCATGACTACGCGGTTGGTTCCCACGAGTCACATTGGCCCCGTACGAGGTGTTCGTGACTCTTACTAGACCGTTTTGTGGCTATTTTACGTTTTCACCCTTCGATGGCATGTTTTTATGCTTAATCTATTTTTTTGCAAATTTACATTGTACACTCAAACTGGGATCCCCGTGACTACGAGGTCGGATCCTACGAGTCACATTGGTCCCGTGCGAGGCGTTCGTGCCTCTTATGAAACCATCTTTTGGATGTTTTACGTTTTCACCCTTCGATGGAATATTTTTATTCTTAAGTCTAATTTTTTGTAAATTTACGTTGTACACTCAAACCGGGTGCCCCCAGACTATGCGATTGGTTCTTACGAGTCACATTGGTCCCGTGCGAGGTGTTCGTGACTTTTACGGGACCGTTTTGTGTTTGTTTAACATTTTCACCCTTCGATGACAGGTCTTTATGCTCAAGTCTAAGTTTTTGCAAATTTATGTCGTACCCTCAAACCGGGAGCGCGATGACTACGCGGTCGGTTCCTACGACTTACCTTCGTCTCATGCGAGGTGTTCGTGACGCTTATGGGACCGTTTTGTTGTTGTTTTACATTTTCACCCTTCGATGGTATATTTGTATGCTTAACTCTATTTTTTTGCAAATTAACGTCGTACACTCAAATCGGGAGCCCCGTGAACCGTTTTGTGTTTGTTTTACGTTTTCACCCTTTAATGACATGTTTTTATGCTTAAGTCTAATTTTTAATAAATTTACATCGTACACTCAAACGAAGAGACCCGTGACTATGCGATCGGTTCCTACGAGTCAAATTGTTCCCATGCGAGGTCTTCGTGACTCTTACGGGGCCGTCTTGTGTCTATTTTACGTTTTTACCCTTCGATGGCATCTTTTTTATGCTCCACTATAACTTTTATAAATTTACGTCGTACACTCAAATCGGGAGCCCCATGATTACGCAGTCGGTTCCTACGTGTCACATTGGTCCTGTGCGAGGCATTCGTGACTCTTATGGGACCGTTTTGTGTCTGTTTTTCGTTTTCACCCTTCGATGGCATGTTTTTATGCTTAACTCTAATTTTTTGCAAATTGACATCGTACATTCAAACCAGAATCCCCGTGAACCATTTTTATGTTTGCTTTATGTTTTCACCCTTCGATGGCATGTTTTTATGCTTAAGTCTATTTTTTTGCACATTTACGTCATACACTCAAACTGGGACCCCCGGAACTATGCGGTCGGTTCCTATGAGTCATATTGGTCCCGTGCGAGGTGTCCGTGACTCTAACGGGAATGTTTTGTGTTTGTTTTACATTTTCACCCATCGGTGACATGTTTTTATGCTTAAGTCTAACTTTTTGTAAATTTACGTCGCACACTTAAACCTGGAGCCCCGTGCGCGGTCGATTCCTATAAGTTACATTGGTCTCGAGCGAGGCGTTCGTGACTCTTACGGGACCGTTTTGTGTTTGTTTTACGTTTTCTCCTTTAGAAGGAATGTTTTTATCTTTAAGTCTAATTTTTTCAAATTTACATCGTACACTCAAACCGAGAGCCCCGTGACTACGCGGTCGGTTCCTACGAGTCATATTGTCCCCGTACGAGGTGGTCGTGACTCTTAACAGATCGTTTTGTGGCTATTTTACGTTTTCACCCTTAGATGGCATGTTTTTATGCTTAATCTATTTTTTTGCAAATTTACTTTGTACACTTAAACTGGGAGTCCCGTGATTACACGGTCGGATTCTACGAGTCACATTGCTCCCGTGCGAGGCGTTCGTGCCTCTTACGGAACCATCTTTTGGCTATTTTAAGTTTTCACCCTTCGATGGCATTTTTTATGCTTATGTTTAATTTTTTGTAAATTTATGTTGTACACTCAAACCGGGAGCCTCGAGACTACGCGGTCGATTCTTACGAGTCACATTGGTCCCGTGCGAGGTGTTCATGACTTTTACGGGACCGTTTTTTGTGTGTTTTACATTTTCACCCTTCGATGGCAGGTTTTTATGCTTAAAACTAAGTTTTTGCAAATTTACGTTGTACCCTCAAACCGGGAGCGCGATGACTACACGACCGATTCCTACGACTTACCTTCGTCTTGTGTGAGGTGTTCGTGACTTTTATGGGACCGTTTTGTGGCTGTTTTATATTTTCACCCTTCAATGTCTTGTTTTTATGCTTAACTCTATTTTTTTTCAAATTGACGTCGTACACTCAAACCGAGAGCCCCGTGAACCATTTTGTGTTTGTTTTACGTTTTCACCCTTTGATGGCATGTTTTTATGCTTAAGTCTATTTTTTGTAAATTTATATCGTACATTCAAACCGAGAGACCCGGGACTACGCGACTGGTTCCTACGAGTCACATTGGTCCCGTGCGAGGTCTTCGTGACTCTTACGGGACCGTTTTGTGGCTATTTTACGTTTTCACCCTTCGATAGCATCTTTTTTATGCTCCACTCTAACTTTTACAAATTTATGTCGTACACTCAAACCGAGAACCCCGTGATTACGCAGTCGGTTCCTACGTGTCACATTGGTCCTGTGTGAGGCATTCGTGACTCTTACGGGACCGTTTTGTGTCAGTTTTACGTTTTCATCCTTCGATGGCATGTTTTTATGCTTAACTCTAATTTTTTACAAATTGACGTCTTACAGTCAAACTGGGAGCCCCGTGAACCATTTTTTGTTTGTTTTACGTTTTCATCCTTTGATGTGATGTTTTTATGCTTAAGTCTATTTTTTTGCACATTTATGTCATACACTCAAACTGGGAGCCCCGAGACTACGCGATCGGTTCCTACGACTCATATTGGTCCCGGGCGAGGTGTTCGTCACTCTTACCGGAACGTTTTGTGTTTGTTTTAGGTTTTCTCCCTTTGGCGGCATGTTTTTATGCTCAAGTCTAATATTTTTTAAATTTACGTCGTACACTCAAACCGGGAGCCCCATGACTACGCGGTCGGTTCCTACGAGTCACAATGGTCCTGTGCGAGGTGTTCCTTAATCTTACGGGGCCATTTTGTGTTTCATTTATGTTTTCACCCTTCGATGCCATGTTTTTATGCTTAAGTATAGTTGTTTACAAATTTAAGTTGTACACTCAAACCGGGAGCCTCTTGACTACGCAGTCGGTTCCTACGAGTCACATTGGTCCCGTACGAGGCGTTTGTGACTCTTACGGGACCGTTTTGTGGCTGTTATACATTTTCTCCCTTGGATGGCATGTTTTTATGATCAAGTCTAATTTTTTGCAAATTTATGTCGTAGACTAAAATCGGGAGCCCCGGTACTACGCCGTCAATTCCTACGAGTCACATTGGTCCCATGTGAGGTGTTCGTGACTCTTACGTGAACGTTTTGTGTTTGTTTTACATTTTCACCCTTCGATGACATGTTTTTTTGCTTAAGTCTAACTTTGTGTAAATTTACGTTGCACACTCAAACCTGGAGCCCCCTGACTACACGGTCGATTTCTACGAGTTACATTGGTCCCGTGCGAGGCGTTCGTGACTCTTACGGTACCGTTTTGTGTTTGTTTTACATTTTCACCCTTAGAAGGCATGTTATTATGTTTAAGTCTAATTTTTTTTCAAATTTATGTCTTACACTTAAACCGAGAGCCCATGACTACGCGGTCGGTTCCTACGAGTCACATTGGTCCCGTACGAGGCGCTCGTGACTCTTACGGGACCATTTTGTGGCTTTTTACATTCTCACCCTTCGATGGCATATTTTTATGGTTAAGTCTAATTTTTTTCAAATTTATGTCGTACACTCACACCTGGATCCCCGTGACTACGCGGTCGAATCCTACAAGTCACATTGGTGTCGTGTGAGGTGTTCGTGACTCTTACTAGATCGTTTTGTGGTTGTTTTACGTTCTCTCCATTCGATGGCATGATTTTTATGCTTAAGTCTAATTTTTTGCAAATTTTATCGTACACTCAAACCGGGAGTCTCGTGACTACGTAGTCGATTTTTACGAGTCACATTGGTCCCATGCGGGGTGTTTGTGTTCCTTACTGGACCGTTTTGTGGCTATTTTACACTTTTATCCTTCGATGGCATGTTTTTATGCTTAAGAATATTTTTTTGCAAATTCACGTCGTATACTCAAACCGGGAGCCCCGTGACTACGCGGTCGGTTCCTACGAGTCAAATTGGTCCCGTGCGTAGTGTTCGTGACTCTTACGGGACCGTTTTTTATTTTTTTTACATTTTCACCCTTCGATGGGATTTTTTATGCTTAAGTCTATTTTTTTGCAAATTTACGTCGTACACTCAAATTGGGAGCCTCGGGACTACGCGATCGGTTCCTACGAGTCACATTGGTCTCGTGCGAGGCGTCTGTGCCTCTTACGGGACCATTTTGTGGTTGTTTTAAATTTTTCCCTTCGATGGCATATTTTTGTGCTAAAGTTTATTTTTTTACAAATTGAGGTCATACACTCAAACCGGGAGCCCCATGATTACACGATCGGTTCCTACGAGTCACATTGGTCTCGTACAAGGCGTTTGTGACTCTTACGGGACCGTTTTATCTTTGTTTTACGTTTTCATCCTTTGATGGGATGTTTTTATGATGAAGTCTATTTTTTTGCAAATTTACATCGTACATTCAAACTGGGAGCCCCATGACTACGCGGTCGGTTCCTACGAGTACCATTGGCCCTGTACGAGGTGTTCTTGACTCTTACCAGCCCGTTTTGTGGCTATTTTATATTTTCACCCTTCGATGGCATGTTTTTATGCTTAATCTAATTTTTTGCAAATTTATGTCGTACATTCAAACCTAGAGCGCCCTGACTACGAGGTCGGTTCCTATGAGTCAAGTTGGTCCCGTGCGACGCGTTCGAGACTCTTAAAGGATCGTTTCGAGGTTGTTTTATGTTCTCACCATTAGATGGCATGATTTTATGCTTAAGTCTAATTTTTTTCAAATTTATGTCGTACACTCAGACCTGGAGCCCCGTGAATATGCGGTCGGATCCTACAAGTCATATTGGTGCTGTGCAAGGTGTTCGTGACTCTCAGCGAACCGTTTTGTGGTTGTTTAACATTCTCACCTTCTATTGCATGATTTTTATGCTTAAGCCTAATATTTTGCAAATTTCATCGTACACTCAAACCGGGAGCCCCATGACTACCCGGTCGGTTCCTACGAGTCACATTGAACCCGTACGAGGTGTTCGTGACTCTTACCGAACCGTTTTGTGGCTATTTTATGTTTTCACCCTTCGATGGCATGTTTTTATGCTTAATCTAATTTTTGTAAATTTACATACACTCAAACTGGGATCCCTGTGACTACGCGGTCGGATCCTACGAGTCACATTGGTCCCATTCGAGGCATTCGTGCCACTTACGGGACCATCTTGTGGTTGTTTTATGTTTTCATCCTTCGATGGTATGTTTTTATGCTTAAGTCTAATTTTTTATAAATTTACGTTGTACACTCAAAACGGGAGCCCCGAGACTACGCGGTTGGTTCTTACGAGTCACATTGATCCCGTGCGAGGTGTTAATGACTTTTAGGGGACCATTTTGTGTTTGTTTTACATTTTCACCCTTCGATGACATGTTTTTATGATTAAATCTAAGTTTTTGTAAATTTACGTCGTACACTCAAACCGGGAGCGCGATGACTACGCGGCCGGTTCCTACGACTTACTTTCATCTCGTGCGAGGTGTTTGTGACTCTTATGGGACCGTTTTTTGGCTGTTTTATATTTTCATCCTTGGATGGCATGTTTTTATGCTTAAATCTAATTTTTTGCAAATTGATGTCGTACACTCAAATCGGGAGCCCCGTGAACCATTTTGTGTTTGTTTTACGTTTTCACCCTTTGATGGCATGTTTTTATGCTTAAGTCAATTTTTTGTAAATTTATGTCGTACACTCAAACCGAGAGACCCGTGACTACACGACTGGTTCCTACGAGTCACATTGGTCCTGTGCGAGGTCTTCGGGATTCTTATGGGATCATTTTGTGGTTGTTTTACGTTTTCACCCTTCAATGGCATCTTTTTTATGCTCCACTATAACTTTTATAAATTTATATCGTACACTCAAATCGGGAGCCCCGTGATTACGCAGTCGGTTCCTACGACTCACATTGGTCCCGTGCGAGGCATTCGTGACTTTTACGGGACCGTTTTGTGTCTGTTTTATGTTTTCACCCTTCGATGGCATGTTTTTATGCTTAAGTCTAATTTTTTGCAAATTGACGTCGTACGCTCAATCTGGGAGCCCCGTGAACCGTTTTGTGTTTGTTTTACGTTTTCACCCTTCGATGGCTTATTTTTATGCTTAAGTCTATTTTTTCCAAATTTACGTCGTACACTCAAACCGGGAGCCCCGTGACTACGCGATCGGTTCCAACGAGTCACATAGGTCCCGTGCAAGGCGTTTGTGCCTCTTACGGGACCGTTTTGTGGCTATTTACGTTATCACCATTTGATGACATGTTTTTATGCTTAAGTCTAACTTTTTGCAAATTTACGTCGTCCCCTCAAACCGAGAGCCCCGTGACAATGCGGTCGGTGCCAACGAGTTACGTTGGTCCCGTGCGAGGCGTTCATGACTCTTACCGGATCGTTTTGTGTTTATTTTACCTTTTAACCCTTCGATGGCATGTTTTTATGTCTAAGTCTAATTTTTTTAAAATTTATGGCGTACACTCAAATCGGGAGCCCCGTGACTACACGATTGGTTCCTACGAGTCACATTGGTGCCGTACGAGGCGTTCGTGACTCTTATGGGACCATTTTGTGTTTATTTTACATTCTCGCCCTTCGATGGCATGTTTTTATGCTTAAGTCTATTTTTTGTAAATTTACGTCGTACACTCAAACTGGGAGCCCCGGGACTACGCGGTCGGTTCCTACGAGTCACATTGGTCCTGTGCGAGGCATTTCGACCTCTTACGGGACCATTTTGTGGTTTTATTACGTTCTCACCCTTCGATGGCATGTTTTTACGCTCAAGTCTAATTTTTTGCAAATTTACGTCGTACACTCAAATCAGGACCCCCGTGACTATGCGGTCGGTTCGTACGAGTCACATTGGTCCCGTGCGAGGCGTTCGTGCCTCTTACGGGACCGTTTTGTGATTGTTTACATTCTCACCCTTCGATGGCATGTTTTCATGCTTAAGTCAAGCTTTTTATAAATTTACGTCGTATACTCAAACTGAGAGCCCCGTGACTACGCGGTCAGGTCCAACGAGTTACATTAGTCCCGTACGAGACGTTCGTGACTCTTACAGGACCGTTTTATTATTGTTTTAACGTGCGAGATGTTCGTAACTCTTCGATGGCAAATTTACGTCATGCACTCAAACTGGGAGCCCCGTGACTATGTGATCGGTAACTATGAGTCACATTTATCCTGTGCGAGGCATTCGTGACTCTTACCGGACCGTTTTGTGATTGTTTTACATTTTCACCCTTCGATGGCATGTTTTTATGCTCAAGTCTAATTTTTTATAAATTTACGTTGTACACTAAAACCGGGACCCCCATGACTACACAGTCGGTTCCTACGAGTCACATTGGTATCGTGCGAGGCGTTCGTGCCTCTTACGGGACCGTTTTGTGGCTATTTACGTTCTCACCCTTCGATGGCATATTTTTACGCTTAAGTCTATCTTTTTACAAATATATGTCGTACCCTCAAACCGAGAGCCCCGTGACAACGCGGTCGGTTCCAACGAGTTACATTGGTCCCGTGCGAGGCGTTCATGACTCTTACCGGACCGTTTTGTGTTTATTTTACCTTCTAACCCTTCGATGGCATGTTTTTATGTTTAAGTCTATTTTTTTTAAAATTTATGTTGAACACTCAAACCGGGAGCTCCGTGACTACGCGGTTGGTTCTTATGAGTCACATTGTCCCGTAGGAGGCGTTCGTAACTCTTACGGAACCATTTTGTGTTTGTTTTACATTCTCACCCTTCGATGGAACGTTTTTATGCTTATGTCTAATTTTTTGCAAATTTTCTCCGTGCACTCAAACTGGGAGCCCCGGGACTACGCGGTCGATTCCTATGAGTCACATTGGTCCCATGCGAGGCATTTCTGCCTCTTACGAGACCGTTTTGTGGTCGTATTACGTTCTCATCCTTCGGTGGCATATTTTTACGATCAAGTCTAATTTTTTGCAAATTTATGTCGGACATTCAAATCGGGACCCCCGTGACTATGCGGTCGGTTCCTACGAGTCACATTGGTCCCGTGCGAGGCGTTCGTGCCTCTTACGGGGCCGTTTTGTGGTTGTTTACATTCTCACCCTTCGATGGCATGTTTTTATGCTTAAGTCTAACTTTTTATAAATTTACGTTGTACACTCAAACCGAGAGCCCCATGACTACGCGGTCAGTTCCAACGAATTACATTGGTCTCGTGCGAGGCGTTCGTGACTCTTACAGGATTGTTTTGTGTTTGTTTTACCTTCTAACCCTTCAATGGCATGTTTTTATGTTAAGTCTAATTTTTTTTGCAAATTTACGTCATATACTCAAACTGGGAGCCCCGTGACTACGCGGTCGGTTCCTACGAGTCACATTGGTCCCGTGCGGGGTGTTTGTAACTCTTACCAGACCGTTTTGTATTTATGTTATGTTTTCACCCTTCGATGGCAAGATTTTACGCCTAAGTCTATTTTTTTTTTGCAAATTTACGTCGTACACTCAAACCGGGAGACCCGTGACTACACGATCGGTTCCTACGAGTCACATTGGTCCCGTGCGAGGGGCTCGTGACTCTTACGGGACCGTTTTGTTTTTTTTACGTTTTCACCCTTCGATGGCATATTTTTATGCTTAAGTCTATTTTTTATAAATTTATGTCATACACTCAAACCCGAAGCCCCGTAACTATGCGGTTGGTTCCTACGAGTTACATTGGTCCCGTACGAGGTGTTTGTGCCTCTTACATGACCATTTTGTGGATGTTTTATGTTTTCAACCTTCGATGATATGTTTTTATGCTTATGTTTACCTTTTTACACATTTACGTCGTACACTCATATCGGTAGCCCCTTGACTACGTGGTCGGTTCCTACGAGTCACATTGGTCCCGTGCTAGATGTTCGTGACTCTTTTCGGATCTTTTTGTGGTTGTTTTATGTTTTCACCCTTCGATGGAATGTTTTTATGCATAAGTCTATTTTTTTGCAAATTTACGTCGTACACTCAAATCGGGAACCCCCGTGACTACGCGGTCGGTTCCTACGAGTCACATTGGTCCAGTTCGAGATGTTCGTGACTCTTACCGAACCATTTTGTGTTTGTTTTAACGTTTTTACGCGTCGATTGCATGTTTTTATGCTTAAGTCCAATTTCTTGCAAATTTATTTCATACACTCAAACCGGGAGCCCCGTGACTACGCAGTCGGTTCCTACGAGCCACATTGGTCCCGTGCGAGGAGTTCGTGACTCTTAAGGGAAGCTTTTTTGTTTGTTTTATGTTTTTAACCTTCGATGGTATGTTTTTATGCTTAAGTCTAACATTTTTCAAATTTACGTCGTACACTCAAATCGGGAGCCCCGTGACTATGCAGTCGGTTCCTACAAGTCACATTGGTCCCGTGTGATGCGTTCGTGCCTCTTACGAGACCGTTTTGTGTTTGTTTGACATTGTCACCCTTCGATGGCATGTTTTTATGTTTAAATCAATTTTTTTCAAATTTACATCATACATTCAAACCGGGTGCCCCGTGACTAGGCGGTCGTTTCTTACGAGTCACATTGGTCCCGTGCGAGGCGTTCGTAACTCTAACGGGACCGTTTTGTGTTTGTTTTACGTTCTCACCCTTGGATGGCATGTTTTTATGCTTAAGTCTAATTTTTTGCAAATTTACGTCGTACACTCAAACCAGGATCCCCGTGACTACAGAGTTGGTTCCTACGAGTTACATTGGTCCCGTACGAGGCGTTCGTGCCTCTTACGAGACCATTTTGTGGTTGTTTTACATTTTCACCCTTCGATGGCAAGCTTTTATGCTTATGTCTAATTTTTTTCAAATTTACGTCGTACACTAAAATCGGGAAGCCCCGTGACTAAGCGGTCAGTTCCTACGAGTGACATTGGTCCCATGCGAGGTGTTCGTGACTCTTACCGGAATGTGTTGTGTTTATTTTATGTTGTCACCCGAAGCCCCGTGACTATGCGATCGGTTCCTACGAGTCACATTGGTCCGGTGCGAGGCGATCGTGACTCTTACGCGACCGTTTTGTGGTTGTTTTACGTTCTCACCCTTGGATGACATGATTTTATTCTAAGTCTAATTTTTTGCAAATTTACGTGGTACACTCAAACCGGGAGATCCGTTACTACGCGACCGGTTCCTACTAGTCAGATTGGTCCCGTGCGAGGTGTTCGTGACTCTCACGGGACTGTTTTGTGTTTGTTTTACGTTTTCACCCTTCTATGCCATGTTTTCATGATTAAGTCTAACTTTTTTGTAAATTTACGTAGTACACTCAAATCGGGAGCCCCGTGACTACGCGGTCGGTTCCTACAAGTCACATTGGTCCTGTGCGAGGTACCCGTGACTCTTATCAGACCATTTTGTGTTTGTTTTACATTTTCACCCATCGATTGCATGTTTTTATGCTCAAGTCTATTTTTTTTTTCAAATTTACGTCGTACACTCAAATCGGGTTCCCCATGAGTATGCGGTCGATTCCTACGAGTCACGTCGGTCCCATGCGAGGTGTTCGTAACTCTTACCGTACCATTTTGTGTCTTTTTATGTTCTCACCCTTCGAGGGCATGTTTTTATGCTTAAGTCTATTTTTTTCAAATTTATGTCGTACACTCAAATCTGGAGCCCTGTTACTACGCGGTCGGTTTCTATGAGTAACATTGGTCCCATGCGAGCTGTTCGTGACTCTTACCGGACCGTTTTGTGGCTATTTTATCCTCTCACCATTCGATGGCATGATTTTTATGCTGAAGTTTATTTTTTTGCAAATTTAGGTCTACACACCAACCGGGAGCACCGTGACTATGCGGTCGGATCCTACGAGTCACATCGGTTCCGTGCGAGGCATTTATTCCTCTTACGAGACCATTTTATGGTTGTTTTACATTTTCACCCTGCGATGGCATGCTTTTATGCTTAAGTCTAATTTTTTGCACATTTACATCGTACACTCAACCCGGGAGCCCCGTTATTACGCGATCGGTTCCTACGAGTTACATTGGACTCGTGCGAGGCGTTTTTGCCCCTTATGGGACCATTTTGTGTCTATTTTACATTTTCACCCTTCGATGGCATGTTTTTATGCTTAACTCTATTTTTTTCAAATTTACGTCATACAGTCAAACCGGGTACCCTGTGACTACGCGGTCGGTTCCAATGGGTCACATTGGTCCCGTGCGAGGGGCTCGTGACTCTTACAGGACCTTTTTCTATTTATTTTATGTTTTCACCATTCGATGGCATATTTTTATGCTTAAGTATATTTTTTTATAAATTTATGGCGTACACTCAAACCGGGAGCCCTGTAACTATGCGGTTGGTTCCTACGAGTTACATTGGTCCCGTACGAGGCGTTTGTGCCTCTTACGGGACCACTTTGTGGTTGTTTTATGTTTTCACCCTTCGATGATAAGTTTTTATGCTTATGTTTAATTTTTTACAAATTTACGTCGTACACTCAAATCGAGAATCCTGTGACTACGCGGTCGATTCCTAAGAGTCACATTGGCCCCGTGCTAGATGTTCGTGGCTCTTATCGGAATGTGTTGTGTTTGTTTTACGTTTTCACCCTTGGATGGCATGTTTTTATTCTTACATCTTATTTTTTATAAATTTACGTCGTACACTCAAACCGGAAGTCTCGTGACTACGCGGTCGGTTCCTACGAGTCTCATTGGTCCCGTGTGAGGTGTTCGTGACTCTTACGGGACCGTTTTGTGGTTTTCTTATATTTTCACCCTTCGATGGCATATTTTTATGCTCAAGTCTAATTTTTTGCAAATTTACATCTTACACTCAAATCGGGACCCCCGTGACTACGCAATCGGTTCCTGCAAGTCACACATGTCCCGTGCGAGGTGTTAGTGACTCTTACGGGACCGTTTTGTATTTGTTTTACATTTTCACCTTTGGATGGCATGTTTTAATGCTTAAGCAAATTTTTTATAAATTTAAGTCGTACACTCAAACCGGGAGCCCCGTGACTACGCAGTCGATTTCTACGAGTCACATTGGTCTCGTGCGAGATGTTCGTGACTATTACGGGACCATTTTGGGGCTATTTTATGTTTTCACCCTTCGATGGCATGTTTTTATGCTCAAGTCTAATTTTTTGCAAATTTACGTCGTGCACTCAAACTGGGAGCGCCTAGACTACACGGTCGGTTCCTGCGAGTAACATTGGTCCCGTACAAGGTGTTCGTGACTCTTACGGGACCATTTAGTGTTTGTTTTACGTTTTCACCCTACGATGGCATATTTTTATGCTTAATTCTAACTTTTTGCAAATTTACATCGTACACTCAAACCGGAAGCCCCCTGACTACACGGTCGGTTCCTACGAGTTACATTGGTCCCGTGCGAGGTGTTCATAATTCTTACCGGACCGTTTTGTCTTTGTTTAACGTTTTCACCCTTAGATGACATGTTTTTATGTTTAAGTCTATTTTTTTAAATTTACGTCGTACACTCGAACCGGGAGCCCCATGACTACGCAGTCGGTTCCTAGGATCCACATTGGTCCTGTACGATGCGCTTGTGACTCTTACGGGACCATTTTGTGGATTTTTACGAACTCACCCTTCGATGGCATGCTTTTATGATTAAGTCTAATTTTTTTCTAGTTTTTGTTATACACTCAAACCTAAGGCCCCGTGACTATGCGGTCGGTTCCTACGAGTCACATTGGTGCCGTGCGAGGTGCTCGTGACTCTTACCAGACCGTTTTTTGGCTGTTTTACATTCTCAACATTCGATGGCATGATTTTTATGCTTACGTATATTTTTTTGCAAATTTACGTCGTACACTCAAATCGGGAGCCCCGTGACTACGCGGTCGGTTCCTACGAGTCACATTGGTCCCATGCGAGGCGTTCGTGACTCTTACCGGATCGTTTTCTAGCTATTTTACATTTTCACCCTTCGATTGCATGTTTTTATGCTTAAATCTATTTTTTTGCAAATTTACGTCGTACACTCAAACCGGGAGCCCCATGACTATGCAATCGGATCATACGAGTCACATTGGTCTCGTGCGAGGCGTTTCTGCCTCTTATGGGAAAATTTTGTTTTTGCTTTACGTTTTCACCCTTCGATGGAATGTTTTTATGTTTAAGTCTATTTTTTTTTTCAAATTTACGTCGTACACTCAAACCGGGAGCCCCATGACTCTGCGGTCGGTTCATACGAGTCACAATGGTCCCGTACGAGGGTTTGTGACTCTTACGGGACCATTTTGTTATTGTTTTACATTCTCACCATTCGATGGCATGATTTTTATGCTCAAGTCTATTTTTCTGCAAATTTACGTCATACACTCAAACCGGGAGCCCCGTGACTACGCGGTCGGTTCCTACGAGTCACATTGGTCCCGTGCGAGGTGTTCGTGACTCTTACGGGACCGTTTTGTGTTTTTTTTACTTTTTCACCCTTCGATGGCATGTTTTTATGCTTAAGTCTAACTTTTTATAAATTTAGGTCGTACACTCAAACCGGGAGCCCCGTGACTACACGGTCGGTTCCAACGAATCACCTTCGTCTCGTGTGAGGCCTTCGTGCCTCTTACAGGACCGTTTTGTGGTTGTTTTACGTTCTCACCATTCGATGGCATGATCTTACGCTTAAGTCTAATTTTTTGCAACTTTACGTCATACACTAAAACCGGGAACCCCGTGACTACGCGGTCAGTTCCTATGAGTCACATTGGTCCAGTATGAGACGCTCGTGACTCTTACGTGACCGTTTTATGGTTGTTTTATGTTCTCACCATTCAATGGCATGTTTTAATGCTAAAGTCTAATTTTTTGCAAATTCTCGTCGTACACTTAAACTCGGAGCCCCGTGACTACGCGATCGATTCCTACGAGTCACATTAGCTTGTGTGAGGCATTCGTGACTCTTACGGAACCATTTTGTGGTTGTTTTATGTTTTCACCCTTCGCTGGCATATTTTTTATGCTCAAGTTTAAATTTATACAAATTTACGTCGTACACTCAATCCGGGATCCTCGTGACTATCCGGTCGGTTCCTATGAGCCACATTGGTTCCATGCTAGGTGTTCGTGACTCTTATGGTACTGTTTTTAAGCTGTTTTACATTTTCAGCCTTCGATGGCTTTTTTTTATGATTAAGTCTAATTTTTTTATAAATTTACGTCGTACACTGAAACTGGGAGCCCCATGACTACGCGATCGGTTCCTACAAGTCAAATTGGTCTCGTGGAGGTGTTCGTGACTCTTACGGGACCGTTTTGTGGTTATTTTTCAATTTCACCCTTCGATGGTATCTGTTTTATACTCAAGTCTAACTTTTTACAAATTTACGTCATACACTAAAATCGGGATCCCCGTGACTTCCTGATCGGTTCCTACGAGTCACGTTGGTCCCGTGCCACATGTTTGTGACTCTTACGGGACCGTTTTGTGGTTGCTTTATATTTTCACCCTTCGATGGTATCTATTTTGTACTCAAGTCTCACTTTTTACAAATTTACATCGTACACTAAAATTAGGATCCCCGTGACTTTCCGGTCGGTTCCTACGAGTCACATTGGTTCCGTGCCAGGTGTTCGTGACTCTTACGGGACCGTTTCATGGTTATTTTACATTTTCACCCTTCGATGGCATGTTTTTATGCTTAAGTTTAACTTTTATCAAATTTACGTTGTACACTAAAATCGGGATCCCCGTGACTACGCGGTCGGTTCCTGTGAGTCACATTGGTCACGTATGAGGTGTTTCTGACTCTTACGGGATCGTTTTGTGTTTATTTTACATTTTCACTCTTCTATGGCATGTTTTTATACTTAAGTCTAACTTTTTGCAAATTTACGTCGTACACTCAAACCTCGCATTGACTACGCGGCGAGTTCCTATGACTTACCTTCGTCTCGTGCGAGGTGTTCGTGACTCTTACGGGACCGTTTTGTAGCTGTTTTACGTTTTCACATTTCGATGGAATTTTTTATGCTTAGGTCTACTTTTTTTATAAATTTACGTTGTACACTAAAGCCGGGAGACCCGTGACTACGCGATCGGTTCCTACGGGTCTCATTGGTCCCGTGCCAGGTGTTCGTGACTCTTACTGGATCGTTTTGTGTTTATTTTACGTTTTCACCCTTCGATGGCATGTGCTTATGTTTAAGTCTATTTTTTAAAAAATTTACATCATACACTCAAACCGGGAGCCCCATGACTACGCGATCGGTTCCTATGAGTCACATTGGTGACGTGTGACGTGTTCCTAACTCTTACCAAACCGTTATGTGGTTGTTTTACGTTCTCACCATTCGATGGCATGATTTTTATGCTTAAGTCTATTTTTTTTACAAATTTACGTCGTCCACTCAAATCGGGAGCCCCGTGACTACGCGATCGGTTCCTACGAGCCACATTGGTCCCGTGCGAGGGGTTCGTGACTCTTACGGGCCCGTTTTTTGTATGTTTTACATTTTCACCCTTCGATGGCATGTTTTTATGCTTAAATCTAATTTTAGCAAATTTACATCGTACACTCAAACCTCGCAGTGACTATGCGGTTAGTTCCTACAACTTACCTTCGTCTCGTGCGAGGTGTTCATCACTCTTACGAGACCGTTTTGTGACTTTTTTATATTTTCACACTTTGATGGCATCTTTTTTATGCCCAGTCTAACATTTTGCAAATTGACATCATACACTCAAATGGGGAGTCCCGTGACTATGCGGTCGGTTCCTACGAGTGACATTGGTCCCGTGTGAGCCATTCGTCACTCTTACGTGACCATTTTGTGTTTGTTTTATATTTTCACCCTTCGATGCCATGTTTTTATGCTTAAGTCTAAGTTTTTGTAAATTTAAGTCGTACACTCAAACCGGGATCCCCCGTGACTACGCGGTCAGTTCCTACGAGCCACATTGGTCTCGTGCGAGGCGTTCGTGACTCTTACGGGACCGTTTTTTGTTTGTTTTACATTTTCACCCTTCGATGGCATGTTTTTATGCTTAAATCTAATTTTAGCAAATTTACGTCATACACTCAAACCTCGCAGTGACTATGCGGTCGGTTCCTACGACTTACCTTCGTCTCGTGCGAGGTGTTCGTCACTCTTACGAGACCGTTTTGTGGTTGTTTTACATTTTCACACTTTGATGGCATCTTTTTTATGCCCCAGTCTAACATTTTGTAAATTGACATCATACACTCAATCGGTTCCTACGAGTCACATTAGTCCCGTGTGAGCCATTCGTCACTCTTACGTGACCGTTTTGTGTTTGTTTTACATTTTCACCCTTCGATGCCATGTTTTTATGCTTTTGTCTAAGTTTTTATAAATTTAAGTCGTACACTCAAACCGGGAGCCCCGTAACTACGCGGTTGGTTCCTATGAGTCACATTGGTCCCGTGCGAGGTGTTCGTGACTCTAACGGGACTGTTTTGTGTTCGTTTTACATTTTCACCCTTGGATGCCATATTTTTATGCTTAAGTCGAGCTTTTCGTAAATTTATGTCGTACCCTCAAACGGGGAGCCCCGACCTCATATTTACTACTAATTTTCTACATCTGGTGTAGGGTATCTTTAGTTCTCTTTAGCATGTATATACATACCATATAACATACAACTGTAGGGTATCATTACTTTAGTCTTTAATAGATGTAGATATCACAGTGATTTTTTATCTGTGAATATCTGTTGTAATATTCGTATGTTGAATATCACAGTGATTTTCACAACAGTTTAAGTGTGAATATCATAGTGATATATACTTTTATTGCTTTCAAACTATTGTGAATATCTGTTGTTAAATTTCAGTTGTGATTTTCATGTTCTTTACTGTGTTCACTATGTTCATACCTTCAAATTATGGGGTTTATTGTGTTTAAATCAAAGGTTATGGTATTATAGGGTGTTAAAATTGAATGGTGAAGGTTGGGTTCAAATTATCTATCTTAACCTTGAAAGTTGTGGAGTTTTGATAATAGGTTTGATTCAAAATCCTAGGTATGTTTATGTATTCGTATGTGATTGTTTTTCTAATTTCACCACAGTTAGAACCTAGCTTTATCCTGTTACAAATTTGTATCAATCGTACCCTGATTTCAATCTAATTTCAGTTTAGAATTTTATCTTATTGAATGATTTTTATATATATAAAATACATATTTCTTTGCTCATTTTTGTGTTGTAAGTTTTGTAAATATTCTCTCACCTTTTGATTGTTGCGCAAACCCAAAACCGAATACAACTAAGACGAAACTAATTGCATCCAAAATATAAGATGACTGAATAAACACAAATTTGTTCGATTCAGTTATGTACTATATCTGTTCTAATGTCAGTTTTGTACTATATCTGTTCGATTCAGATTAGTTGGAAACTATTGGAGCTTCCACAGAAGGAGATGAATTAAAGCTATTATAAGTTTCATTCCTTAATTTGGGACTATCGTGTTATTACATTTTTTGCAGAGATTGTGAGTCGTTTTGAATATCTAATTATTATGTTCATATTTAAGGCTTTGTTTTTTTTACAGATCGTAAACATGGACTTCAAGGATGCAATTGTTATGTCTCTGGCAATGGCCTCTATGAATTCACTGGATTCCGCTTAGAAACCTACATTTTCACTACAAACTATAAGAATTACAGGTTAGTTGAATGCTACACAATCTATTCTTCATCATTCTTTTTTTTACATTTAACAAAAAAGGGATTTATTACAAAAATAATTTCTAATCGAACATATTTTCTATAAATAGTTCCTTGAGAAACTCTGCAAAATATGTTCCAATGATCATAATTCTTCAGGAAATGAGTCTGTCATAAATTATGTTGCAGCTGAGGTATCACCCACTCTGGTTGTGGAGGTTTTAAAAAAGCTCAGTAATGTCGGCATCCTTGCACTATCGTTCTTTAGGTGGGCTGAGAAGCAAAAAGGCTTGTAAAACACATCAGAGAGCTATAATGCTTTAATTGAATCTCTACAATGCTTTAATTGTCTAGGTAAAAGTTTGTTGATTTATTATTAATTTGTGTGTTCTAAGGCATCTATCAGTTCATCATAGTTTTATCTGTGTATGATACAATTGTGCACTTGGTTGGGTTTTTGGGTTTGTGGATATGCTCTTTTTTACTTTTATGCCTATTTTATGGATGTACCATGTTTTTTTATTAAAGTTTTGTACTTTTCGACTTCTACTTATGTATGAATATAGCTGAGCTCAGTGTATACAGAATAAAACCAAATATGAAGGGAAGGTGAATATGAGGATAACTATGGTGAAGCGACACAAAGAGTATTTGAAAGACCACTTTGAAAAGTACAAGGTTTTTTTGGTGGCCGTTGTCATCTCCGACAAGATCACCGACAGATCTAAGGGCTACAGATGTGTGAGTAGTTAACCCTCTCCTCAACCCATTCTTACTGGATCTTTATTTTCTTTCTTTTGCTAATGTGCACTGGGGGTGCTTACAAGTGACGTTTAAGGAACCCGAGGTTGCTAAAAATGCGTGTGAGGATCCCACACCGGTGATCAACAGTCGCCAATCCAATTACAACTTGGCCTCGCTCGGTGCATGCTGTACCAGATCACATCCAACTCCTCCTCTACCTGGTATCTATGTTTGTCCCTCTAATTTAGATTCATTCCACTTATCGAAGTCTAAATATAAATTTGTTCTCAACCATTATATATATTTGTTGAAATACACAAATTAATATCAAATAAACTATTAAAAGTATTTGTCTTTTCATTAAAGTGTAGAAAAAACTCCAAATTATGTCAATTTTCCAAAAAATATTCCCATGTTGCAAAATCTTTGAAACCATATATATGTATAATTAAGAGATTTATTACAAAATTTAGAGATCCCAATATATATTTTATGATGAATATTATTTCTAATCTCAAGTATGTTGTAAATGATGAAGGTTCCAACCGTGGACCGAGATCTGCGGCACCCGTGAATCAAATGAAGAGTGTACTATATAGCGAGGACACCATATCATCATCATCATCATCATCATCAGTAGAAGCAACCCCATCACACAGTCCTAAACTAAAGGTAATGCAAAGAAGGCCTTTTTCTATTTAGATGTCTTCTTGGAAAACTAGAGGTAAATAAGTGGTTCAAATATTAGTTTATGCAATTTTGCATATTATAGATATTTAAATAAGTGGTTCATAATTTTGTTGGTTTATATTTTTGCCAGGAGCATCCAAGAGCACTGTCAACATCTTACATGTAATTTATACAAAGCTATTTTTTTTAATATAAATAACTTTCCTTAGTAATAGTTATACTAAATTTGGGATCTTTCTACAGATTGTTGTTCAGATATAAGTAAGAGGTGGAAGTTATGAGGGTAGGAACAAGATGCTTACTATGAGGAGTCTCCGTTCATGTCAGCTTTGCATGTAATGAGTTTATACACATTCGTGGGGGATATATAATGTTGAGTTGGTTTTTGAATATCACAAGTTGTTATTTTAGTTTTGTTTGATGAGTTTTAACTATTTGAATATTATTGGATTGGTTGTTATCCCTCACGAAGGGTGGATAGTTCAATAAACGAAGAAAAATATGTCCATTTTTTTAAAAATTGACCCTTCATTTATTTGTGGCACAATGTGAATTCGGTTAATGAATATTGTATATTTCATGTTATATGTAAATTTGTTTGATGAATTTAGATTATTTAAATGATGTTGGACTATTTATTATGTACTTTGGAAAATTTTGTTGCTTCGCGATACGTACTTTCAAAATTTTCGTCGCTTCGCGATTATGTACTTTGAAAATTTTCAGCGTGCCTTCAGGCACGAGCATACCCTAGCATATATATATATATATATATATATATATATATATATATATATAGAGAGAGAGAGAGAGAGAGAGAGAGAGAGACCCTCATACATACTAAGTTTACATACTTGTTGTCGCAAACCTGTTTTAATAAGATATTTAAAAAAAATTGACTTGATTTTTTTTATGTGATATTTAAACATTTCAAGAGACTCATATAGAAAAAATCCGCTCAAAATAACTTTATTTTCTTTTTTTTAAATCGGTCAAACTTTCACTTTTCAAGCTATGAAAGTTTGATCGACTTTTTAAAAATAGCAAAAAAACTTATTTTGAGTTGATATTTTTTATATCGGTCCATTGAAATGTTTAAATACCATACAAAAAAACTTCAACTCAAAAATAATTTTTTACTATTTTAAATAAATCGATATATAAACTTGGTATGTATAAGACTCTGACTATATATATATATATATATATATTACATTTAATACCGAAATTAAACAACGCCTGCGCATAGCTCGAGCTAAAAAACTAGTTAAGATATAAAAGTGTTAAGTACTTATTATATAACGTAATTGACTTCTCAAAAAATGAGTTATTAAATATTAATATTTGAGTGTCATATGTGATTTGAGTTCAAGATTGTACTCAAATCACATATGACACTCAAATATTAATATTTAATACCAAATAATAATATTTAATATTAATATTTGAGTATCATATGTGATTCTTATACTGTTGTTCATCAATAGCAAATTGCTCAATTTGCTATTGATCAACAAAAGTATAAGAACCGTAAAATAGGGATGGCATTTTAAAAATGACACGCAATTGACACGATATGTCGTGTTTGTGTCGCGTTCGTATCGGGTCTCTATTACATGAAGTTTTATCCTATCTTATTCTGTTAACGTCAAAATTATGAGTCAATGTAAATCGTATTATCCTCGTCATATTAATTATGTGTTACTTACGTATCGTGTCTATTTCAGTTTGATTGAGTGTAAATTTAAAAATTGTGTCGGATCGTGCTTTAAACAAGTCGTGTTTGTATCAACTAAAACAGCAAAGTCGTATCGTGTCGTGTTAATATTCGAAACACCATTATTGTGTTGTAGCGCTTCCACCCAAACATGACCCCAAATCACAAATAGTCATCCCAACTAAAAATAAAACAAACCAGCAGCTTAAGTATTACCCCTTCCTTATCCAAATCAATAAATTTAATCTTTCAATCAGTACAAAGATAGCCATTTAATTACCCATCAAGCCGCTCTCACCACAACTTAAAACTTGCAACTACCCGTTGACTAGCTTTGGTCTTTTGCTTTTGCTTGTGTCAATGCGATAATTAAATTAAAATGGTCCAGGCTACTATTGATTTCAATAATTAATTACCATCCAAGGGTACTTAAAAAATTAACACCACGGTAGAGAGAATATTTCTATAACCGCCTTCTAAACGTATACAGAAATGAGAAATTCTAAACGTACCGCCAACCGCATAGAAACAAAATGGGTGAGCTGGACAAAACACAAAGGCATCTCTATTCTCTTTTTGGGAGCCCACATACAAAATCTTATCTATCACTTATATATAACGTTATTGGTAATATAATTTAGGATTTTTGATATTCTATTTTTAGATTGCAAATTAAATATTATTTTTTGCGTTCACATATTTTACCAATAATGTTATAAACAGTTGTTAACTAAAATCAGTTTTATTTTTTATTTTTATGCTGGGATTTATGATTTTTGTTTATGGAAATTATTTTGTGGCTTGAAAAATTTTTGTTTTGTTGAAAATCATTCTATTTCGTGGATTTTTTTTTTCTTTGGAAATATATTTTTTGGCTCGACATATATTTTTTGAAATCAGTTTTATTTTATTTCAATTCGATTTGGAGTTTGGGTTTGATGGTCGGCGGTTTGTTGGCTGGAATTTTTTTTTTTTCGAAATATATTTTTTTAGGAAATATATATTTTAAATGAAAACAGTTTTATTTTTATCAATTAAAATTTTTTTTCAAAATAATTTTATACAAACATACCCCAAACAATAAATGACCTTATTAGTTTTCATTGTCATTTTTTATTTCTTTAATTAGGATGGAATCAAAATTTCAGAAAAGTCTCCTGATAATAATTTGAATACTTTATAAAAAAGATATTTATTTATAGTTTAACCCATTTAGTCTCCCAAATACCCATTTACCAAATATTATCTTATTTTTAAAGGTCCGCACCCTATCTTTTAAAAGAGTTAAAAATAAACTTAAAAAATGTTTCTTATTCATTTTTCAGCTTTCAAATAAAAATGTAATTAAAATATTTTTTTAAATTGTTTTTAAGTTTATTTTTTACTCTATTATTTATATTTGAGTAAATATTATATGTATATATATATTTAGATTTAATAGTTGACGCTCTTAATTTCTTTGTTGAGACAATTTTTTGATATTTTTTATTTGTAGTTAACCAATTAAACAACTTTTATCGGTTAAGTGACATGCATATGTTTACAAAACAGTTTTTATCACTTTTATATTACATTTTTAATAATTTTTTTATTAAGTTTATTTTATAAATAAAAGTCATTTTTTTATGAAACATTTGTTATAAATTTTTATAAAATGTTTCTTAAAAATTTGTATCTAACAACAGATAATTTTTTTATAAAATGTTTTGTAAAATTGTTCAACGTCTTTAACTTTTTTATAAAACGTTTCGTAAAAAACTGTTTTATTATTACATAAATTCTCGGATCATTTCAAGTTCGGGTTCCACTAGGTCATATTATGTAAATGTAATTTTTTTTACCAAACATGCCCTCTTCTTAATTAATATGAACAAGAGTCAATATTTTATTTTTTAACTAAAACAAACACAACTCAAGTGAAAGGAACACGACACGACATTGAAGCTTAATTTTTTATTAAACATGAAAACATTCCATTTAATACAACAATCTTAAACATGGAAACAATCCACTTAACCTAGACATGGTTATATTCACAATATGGTTATAGGAAATAACTAGAATATCCCAACTCCCCTATTCAAAATTCTTTTACAATCCCAACGGAAAATCTTTAACATAACGAAACAATATGCATTGATATGAAGCATAAAATAGGAAACTGCTGTGCGCATAAATAAAAACTACATATAAAATTATATAAATTGTGTACAATACTTCATTGTATTGTATTAGCACATCGATTTGTGTAATTCTTTGAGCAGAAATCAGTCCTCTATAAAATATGAATAAATTTAGGGAAATTCATAAAAATATTCATTTCGAAAATTTAGGGCATTAAATACTTTTAACTTATTGTTATGGATCCCCAAAGACATCAAAATAGATATAAAAAACTTGTATTTATTTTTGCCTTATTCACTGAATTTATCAAATAATTTTTAAATATACTCTAAACCATGAAAGTCATCGAGAAAGCGCAACCCAAAAGCCAAACATACCTACCTTTCTCAATCCCAAATGTCAACTCAAAAAGTCACAAACCAGAAGTAAATTATTGACATCAAGTACTAGCAGAACCATCTAAAGAATAAAGCGTGTAAGAAAATATAGCTACGATACCCAAACAGTGAAACAAACACTAAGTTCATATTGATATATTTGCATGACATACAAGGATAGAGAAGAGAGACAACCTGCAAATGAGACGAGAGAAAGATGTATAATTTAAATTAGTAGAGAACTAACCTCTAACTACTTAAACAGACACTTCTAAGAAATAAGTAGAGTTAGATTCTTAAAGCTTCAAACCCCAAAACAGTATCAGTCGTTTTGCATGTTCGCCGCATATAAACCAAAGAGTTCTGGGTACTGTAAAATGTCGCCAAACACGATCTCTGGCGCCACCTGGACATTCACCGGAGCCTCATTATAAAACGGCATCGCTTGGGACTCGATGCTACCACCAGCATTGAAACTCTCAAACTGCTGTGGAATATCAAAATAGAGCCCAAAATTATCATTATCAATAGCCTTCTTAACATCATTAAGTGACTGTTTAGCTGGCACAGATGAAACACAAGACTCCTTATCCAACTTCTCAGATTTGTTAACAGTAGGTTTTGGGAAAAACCCATTTAAAACTTCTTGCAACAACCCCGAATCGGACGGCTCTGATGAAAAGAAATCAAAATTCATGCAGTTGTCATCTGTAGCGTTGGATGATGTAACTACAGGATTAGTTTGATAATTTTCATACGTTGGTAGACACATATCAGGCTTATCCAACTGCTCAAATTTGTTAACATTAGGTTTTGGGAAAAATCCATTTAAAACTTCTTGCAACAACCCCGAATCGGACGGCTCAGATGGAAAGAAATCGAAATCCATGAAGTTGCCATCTGTAGCGTTAGATGTATTAGTTTGATAATTTTCATACCCCAACTGCTCAGATTTGTTAACATTAGGTTTTGAAAAAAACCCATTTAAAACTTCTTGCAACAACCCCAAATCGGACGGCTCAGATGGAAAGAAATCGAAATCCATGCAGTTGCCATCTGTAGCATTACATGATGTAACTATCATATTAGTTTGATCATTTTCATACGTTGGTAGACACATATCAGCAGGAGAAGCATAATTAGGTGTGATAAAATAGAGGAGTTTTCTTCGTTGTAAATGGGAAAGAGTTATTGTTGTGGAGAATTAGATGGAGTGTTAAGGAAATTACAAAACAAGAGCATGTTGAGAGAATTAGTTGTTGGATTAATTTTTATTTTGTGAAAACTATCAAATAAACAAGAACATTTATATTGAATTATCAAGAAATATAAATATTGATTTTGCGGAAGCGTACCTGAATCCATGACAGAAAGTTAAAATATTTGAGTCTGAGGTCTAATGCTCTTCCAGATTCACACTTTTATTTCCTCTCTAATTTTTTATCTGATAATGGAAATCAGAAGATTGGTGGTGTGTGATTTGTGGACCATGACCCTATTTATAACACAATCGTGTCTTTTCATATTTCATATATTTCTATTTTAATCCATCATAAAAAGAGAAATTACGCTTGTCTCTACACAATAAAACCCACACTTTAATAATACATTAGTAAGGCCCCAAAACTAAAATTAATCACTTTAATTGGCCTACTTTTATTTGATAGCCTATAATTCATATTTATTTTATATATAAGCCCATATATTAAATTTTACTCTAACAATCTCCCACTTGGGCTATATATATATGTAACTTTATAAATTTGAATTATATTTTATGAGCTCATGTATTATTTAAAGTGATTAATTTAAGTTTTGGGGCCTTACTAATGTATTATTAAAGTGTGGGTTTTATTGTGTAGAGACAAGCGTAATTTCTATTTTTATGATGGTTAAAATAGAAATATATGAAATATGAAAAGACACGATTGTATTATAAATAGGGGTCATGGTCCCCAGATCACACACCACCAATCTTCTGATTCCCATTATCAGAGAAAAATTTAGAAAGGAAATAAAAGTGTGGATCTGGAAGAGCGTAAGACCTCAGACTCAAATATTTTAACTTTCTGTCATGGATTCAGGTACGCTTCTACAAAATCAATATTTATATTTCTTGATAATTCAATATGAATGTTCCTGTTTATATGATAGTTTTCACAAAATATTGATTTTGCCCTTTTTGAAAAAATATTTGCAACCGAAAATTAATATCAATACCTTCTTAATATATTCTCAACAATTCAACATGAAATAGCTCTGATACCACATGATGGATTAATTTCTATTTTGTAAAAACTATCACACAAACAGGAACATTCATATTGAATTATCGAGAAATATAAATATTGATTTTGCGGAAGCGTACCTGAATCCATGACAGAAAGTTAAAATATTTGAGTCTGAGGTCTTACGCTCTTCCAGATCAACATTTTTTTTTCCTCTCTAATTTTTTCTCTGATAATGGCATTCAGAAGATTGGTGGTGTGTGATCTGTGGACCATGACTCCTATTTATAACACAATCGTGTCTTTTCATATTTCGTATATTTTATTTTAATCCATCATAAAAATAGAAATTACGCTTGTCTCTACACAATAAAACTCACACTTTAATAATACATTTGTATGGCCCCAAAACTTAAATTAATCACTTTAAATAATACATGAGCTCATAAAGTATAATTCAAATATATAAAGTTACATATATATATAACCAAAGTGGGAGATTGTTAGAGTAATATATAATATATGGGCTTATATATAAAATAAATATGAATTATTTTAATTCAAATTTATGAAGTTACACACACACACACACACACACACACACACACACACACACACACACATATATGTATATATGCCCAAGTGGGAGATTGTTAGAGTAAAATTTAATATATGGGCTTATATATAAAATAAATATGAATTATAGGCTGTCAAATAAAAGTAGGCCAATTAAAGTGATTAATTTAAGTTTTGGGGCCTTACTAATGTATTATTAAAGTGTGAGTTTTATTGTGTAGAGACAAGCGTAATTTTTATTTTTTTGATAGGTTAAAATAGAAATATACGAAATATAAAAAGACACGATTGTATTATAAATAGGGGTCAAGGTCCGCAGATCACACACCACCAATCTTCTGATTCTCATTGTCAGAGAGAAATTTAGAGAGGAAATAAAAGTGTGGATCTGGAAGAGCATAAGACCTCATACTCAAATATTTTAACTTTCTGTCATGGATTCAGGTACGCTTCTGCAAAATCAATATTTATATTTCTTGATAATTCAATATGAATGTTCCTGTTTATATGATAGTTTTCACAAAATATTGATTTTGCCCCTTTTGAAAAAATATTTGCAACCGAAAATTAATATCAATACCTTCCTAATATATTCTCAACAATTCAACATGAAATAGCTTTGATACCACATGATGGATTAATTTCTATTTTGTAAAAACTATCACACAAACAGGAACATTCATATTGAATTATCGAGAAATATAAATATTGATTTTGCGGAAGCGTACCTGAATCCATGACAGAAAGTTAAAATATTTGAGTGTGAGGTCTTATGCTCTTCCAGATCAACATTTTTATTTCCTCTCTAAATTTTTCTCTGATAATGGCAATGAGAGGATTGGTGGTGTGTGATCTGTGGACCATGACCCCTATTTTTAACACAATCGTGTCTTTTCATATTTCGTATATTTTATTTTAATCCATCATAAAAATAGAAATTACGCTTGTCTCTACACAATAAAACTCACACTTTAATAATACATTAGTAAGGCCCCAAAACTTAAATTAATCACTTTAAATAATACATGAGCTCATAAAGTATAATTTAAATCTATAAAGTTACATATATATATAGCCCAAATGGGAGATTGTTAGAGTAAAATTTAATATATGGGCTTATATATAAAATAAATATGAATTATTTTAATTCAAATTTATAAAGTTACACACACACACACACACACACACACACACACACACACAGAGATATATATATATATATATATATATATATATATATATATATATGCCCAAGTGGGAGATTGTTCGAGTAAAGTTTAATATATGGGCTTATACATAAAATAAATATGAATTATAGGCTGTCAAATAAAAGTAGGCCAATTGAAGTGATTAATTTATGTTTTGGTGTTTTACTAATGTATTATTAAAGTGTGGGTTTTATTGTGTAGAGACAAGCGTAATTTTTATTTTTATGATAGGTTAAAATAGAAATATATGAAATATAAAAAGACACAATTGTATTATAAATAGGGGTCATGTTCCCTAGATCACACACCACCAATCTTCTGATTCTCATTGTCAGAGAGAAATTTAGAGAGGAAATAAAAGTGTGGATCTGGAAGAGCATAAGACCTCAGACTCAAATATTTTAACTTTCTGTCATGGATTCAGGTACGCTTCTGCAAAATCAATATTTATATTTCTTGATAATTCAATATGAATGTTCCTGTTTATGTGATAGTTTTCACAAAATATTGATTTTGCGCTTTTTGAAAAAATATTTGCAACCGAAAATTAATATCAATATCTTCCTAATATATTCTCAACAATTCAACATGAAATAGCTCTGATACCACATGATGGATTAATTTCTATTTTGTAAAAACTATCACACAAACAGGAACATTCATATTGAATTATCGAGAAATATAAATATTGATTTTGCGGAAGCGTACCTGAATCCATGACAGAAAGTTAAAATATTTGAGTCTGAGGTCTTATGCTCTTCCAGATCCACACTTTTATTTCCTCTCTAAATTTTTCTCTGATAATGGTAATCAGAAGATTGGTGGTGTGTGATCTGTGGACTATGACCCTATTTATAACACAATCGTGTCTTTTCATATTTCGTATATTTCTATTTTAATCCATCATAAAAATACAAATTACACTTGTCTCTACACAATAAAACCCACACTTCAATAATACATCAGTAAGGCCCCAAAACCTAAATGAATCACTTTAATTGGCCTACTTTTACATATTTATTTTATATATAAGCCCATATAATAAATTTTACTCTAACAATCTCCCACTTGGGCTATATATATATATGTAACTTTATAAATTTGAATTATACTTTATGAGCTCATGTATTATTTAAAGTGATTAATTTAAGTTTTGGGGCCTTACTAATGTATTATTATTGTGTGGGTTTTATTGTGTAGAGACAAGCGTAATTTCTATTTTTATGATGGTTAAAATAGAAATATATGAAACATGAAAAGACACGATTGTATTATAAATAAGGGTCATGGTCCCCAGATCACACACCACCAATCTTCTGATTCCCATTATCAGAGAAAAATTTAGAAAGGAAATAAAAGTGTGGATCTGGAAGAGCGTAAGACCTCAGACTCAAATATTTTAACTTTCTGTCATGGATTCAGGTACGCTTCTGCAAAATCAATATTTATATTTCTTGATAATTCAATATGAATGTTCCTGTTTATATGATAGTTTTCACAAAATATTGATTTTGCCCTTTTTGAAAAAATATTTACAACCGAAAATTAATATCAATACCTTCCAAATATATTCTCAACAATTCAACATGAAATAGCTCTCATACCACATGATGGATTAATTTCTATTTTGTAAAAACAATCACACAAACAGGAACATTCATATTGAATTATCGAGAAATATAAATATTGATTTTGCGGAAGCGTACCTGAATCCATGACAGAAAGTTAAAATATTTGAGTCTGAGGTCTTACGCTCTTCCAGATCAACATTTTGATTTCCTCTCTAAATTTTTCTCTGATAATGGCAATCAGAAGATTGGTGGTGTGTGATCTGTGGACCATGACTCCTATTTATAACACAATCGTCTTTTCCTATTTCGTATATTTTATTTTAATCCATCATAAAAATAGAAATTACGCTTGTCTCTACACAATAAAACTCACACTTTAATAATACATTAGTAAGGCCCCAAAACTTAAATTAATCACTTTAAATAATACATGAGCTCATAAATTATAATTCAAATATATAAAGTTACATATATATATAACCCAAGTGGGAGATTGTTTGAGTAAAATTTAATCTATGGGCTTATATATATATAAAATAAATATGAATTATTTTAATTCAAATTTATAAAGTTACACACACACACACACACACACACACACACACACATATATATATATATGCTCAAGTGGGAGATTGTTAGTGTAAAATTTAATATATGGGCTTATATATAAAATAAATATGAATTATAGGTTGTCAAACAAAAGTGGGCCAATTAAAGTGATTAATTTAAGTTTTGGGACCTTACTAATGTCTTATTAAAGTGTGAGTTTTATTGTGTAGAGACAAGCGTAATTTTTATTTTTTTGATAGGCTAAAATAGAAATATACGAAATATAAAAAGACACGATTATATTATAAATAGGGGTCATGGTCCCCAGATCACACACCACCAATCTTCTGATTCTCATTGTCAGAGAGAAATTTAGAGAGGAAATAAAAGTGTGGATCTGGAAGAGCATAAGACCTCAAACTCAAATATTTTAACTTTCTGTCATGGATTCAGGTACGCTTCTGCAAATTCAATATTTATATTTCTTGATAATTCAATATGAATGTTCCTGTTTATATCATAGTTTTCACAAAATATTGATTTTGCCCCTTTTGAAAAATTATTTGCAACCGAAAATTAATATCAATACCTTCCTAATATATTCTCAACAATTCAACATGAAATAGCTCTGATACCACATGATGGATTAATTTCTATTTTGTAAAAACTATCACACAAACAGGAACATTCATATTGAATTATCGAGAAATATAAATATTGATTTTGCGGAAGCGTACCTGAATCCATGACAGAAAGTTAAAATATTTGAGTGTGAGGTCTTATGCTCTTCCAGATCAACATTTTTATTTCCTCTCTAAATTTTTCTCTGATAATGGCAATGAGAAGATTGGTGGTGTGTGATCTGTGGACCATGACCCCTAATTATAACACAATCGTGTCTTTTCATATTTCGTATATTTTATTTTAATCCATCATAAAAATAGAAATTACGCTTGTCTCTACACAATAAAACTCACACTTTAATAATACATTAGTAAGGCCCCAAAACTTAAATTAATCACCTTAAATAAGAAATGAGCTCATAAAGTATAATTCAAATCTATAAAGTTACATATATATATAGCCCAAATGGGAGATTGTTAGAGTAAAATTTAATATATGGGCTTATATATAAAATAAATATGAATTATTTTATTTCAAATTTGTAAAGTTACACACACACACACACACACACACACACACACACACACACACACACATATATATATATATATATATATATATATATATATATATATATATATATGCCCAAGTGGGAGATTGTTAGAGTAAAGTTTAATATATGGGCTTATATATAAAATAAATATGAATTATAGGCTGTCAAATAAAACTAGGCCAATTGAAGTGATTAATTTAAGTTTAGGTGTCTTACTAATGTATTATTAAAGTGCGGGTTTTATTGTGTAGAAACAAGCGTAATTTTTATTTTTATGATAGGTTAAAATAGAAATATACGAAATATAAAAAGACACGATTGTATTATAAATAGGGGTCATGCTCCCCAGATCACACACCACCAATCTTTTGATTCTCATTGTCAGAGAGAAATTTAGAGAGGAAATAAAAGTGTGGATCTGGAAGAGTATTAGACCTCAGACTCAAATATTTTAACTTTCTGTCATGGATTCAGGTACGTTCCTGCAAAATCAATATTTATATTTCTTGATAATTCAATGTGAAAGCCCCTGTTTATGTGATCGTTTTCACAAAATATTGTTTTTGCGCTTTTTGAAAAAATATTTGCAACCGAAAATTAATATCAATACCTTCCTAATATATTCTCAACAATTCAACATGAAATAGCTCTCATACCACATGATGGATTAATTTCTATTTTGTAAAAACTATCACACAAACAGGAACATTCATATTGAATTATCGAGAAATATAAATATTGATTTTGCAGAAGCGTACCTGAATCCATGACAGAAAGTTAAAATATTTGAGTCTGAGGTCTTATGCTCTTCCAGATCCACACTTTTATTTCCTCTCTAAATTTCTCTCTGACAATGAGAATCAGAAGATTGGTGGTTTGTGATCTGGGGACCATGACCCCTATTTATAATACAATCGTGTCTTTTTATATTTCGTATATTTCTATTTTAACCTATCAAAAAAATAAAAATTACGCTTGTCTCTACACAATAAAACCCACACTTTAATAATACATTAGTAAGACACCAAAACTTAAATTAATCACTTCAATTGGCCTAGTTTTATTTGACAGCCTATAATTCATACTTATTTTATATATAAGCCCATATATTAAATTTTACTCTAACAATCTCCCACTTGGACTATATATATATGTGACCTTATAAATTTGAATTATACTTTATGAGCTCATGTATTATTTAAAGTGATTAATTTAAGTTTTGGTGTCTTACTAATGTATTATTACAGTGTGGGTTTTATTGTGTAGAGACAAGCGTAATTTTTATTTTTTTGATAGGTTAAAATAAAAATATACGAAATATAAAAAGACACGATTGTATTATAAATAGGGGTCATGGTCCCCAGATCACAAACCACCAATCTTCTGATTCTCATTGTCAGAGAGAAATTTAGAGAGGAAATAAAAGTGTGGATCTGGAAGAGCATAAGACCTCAGACTCAAATATTTTAACTTTCTGTCATGGATTCAGGTACGCTTCTGCAAAATCAATATTTATATTTCTTGATAATTCAATATGAATGTTCTTGTTTATGTGATAGTTTTCACAAAATATAGATTTTGCGCTTTTTGAAAAAATATTTGCAACCGAAAATTAATATCAATACCTTCCTAATATATTCTCAACAATTCAACATGAAATAGCTCTCACACCACATGATGGATTAATTTCTATTTTGTAAAAACTATCACACAAAGAGGAACATTCATATTGAATTATCGAGAAATATAAATATTGATTTTGCGGAAGCGTACCTGAATCCAGGACAGAAAGTAAAAATATTTGAGTTTGAGGTCTTATGCTCGTCCAGATCCACACTTTTATTTCCTCTCTAAATTTTTCTCTGATAATGGGAATCAGAAGATTGGTGGTGTGTGATCTGTGGACTATGACCCTATTTATAACTCAATCGTGTCTTTTCATATTTCGTATATTTCTATTTTAATCCATCATAAAAATAGAAATTACACTTGTCTCTACACAATAAAACCCACACTTCAATAATACATTAGTAAGGCCCCAAAACTTAAATTAATCACTTTAATTGGCCTACTTTTATTTGATAGCCTATAATTCATATTTATTTTATATATTAGCCCATATATTAAATTTTACTCTTACAATCTCCCACTTGGGCTATATATATATATGTAACTTTATAAATTTGAATTATACTTTATGAGCTCATGTATTATTTAAAGTGATTAATTTAAGTTTTGGGGCCTTACTAATGTATTATTAAAGTGTGGGTTTTATTGTGTAGAGACAAGCGTAATTTCTATTTTTATGATGGTTAAAATAGAAATATATGAAATATGAAAAGACACGATTGTATTATAAATAGGGGTCATGGTCCCCAGATCACACACCACCAATCTTCTGATTCCCATTGTCAGAGAAAAATTTAGAGAGGAAATAAAAGTGTGGATCTGGAAGGGCGTAAGACCTCAGACTCAAATATTTTAACTTTCGGTCATGGATTCAGGTACGCTTCTGCAAAATCAATATTTATATTTCTTGATAATTCAATATGAATGTTCCTGTTTATATGATAGTTTTCACAAAATATTGATTTTGCCCTTTTTGAAAAAATATTTGCAACCGAAAATTAATATCAATACCTTCCTAATATATTCTCAACAATTCAACATGAAATAGCTCTGATACCACATGATGGATTAATTTCTATTTTGTAAAAACTATCACACAAACAGGAACATTCATATTGAATTATCGAGAAATATAAATATTGATTTTGCGGAAGCGTACCTGAATCCATGACAGAAAGTTAAAATATTTGAGTGTGAGGTCTTATGCTCTTCCAGATCAACATTTTTATTTCCTCTCTAAATTATTCACTGATAATGGCAATGAGAAGATTGGTGGTGTGTGATCTGTGGACCATGACCCCTATTTATAACACAATCGTGTCTTTTCATATTTCGTATATTTCATTTTAATTCATCTTAAAAATAGAAATTACGCTTGTCTCTACACAATAAAACTCACACTTTAATAATACATTAGTAAGGCCCCAAAACTTAAATTAATCACTTTAAATAATACATGAGCTCATAAAGTATAATTCAAATCTATAAAGTTACATATATATATAGCCCAAATGGGAGATTGTTAGAGTAAAATTTAATATATGGGCTTATATATAAAATAAATATGAATTATTTTAATTCCAATTTATAAAGTTACACACACACACACACACACACACACACACTCACATATATATATATATATATATATGCCCAAGTGGGAGATTGTTAGAGTAAAGTTTAATATATGGGCTTATATATAAAATAAATATGAATTATAGGCTGTCAAATAAAACTAGGCCAATTGAAGTGATTAATTTAAGTTTTGGTGTCTTACTAATGTATTATTAAAGTGTGGGTTTTATTGTGTAGAGACAAGCGTAATTTTTATTTTTTTGATAGGCTAAAATAGAAATATACGAAATATAAAAAGACACGATTGTATTATAAATAGGGGTCATGGTCCCCAGATCAAAAACCACCAATCTTCTGATTCTCATTGTCAGAGAGAAATTTAGAGAGGAAATAAAAGTGTGGATCTAGAAGAGCATAAGACCTCAGACTCAAATATTTTAACTTTCTGTCATGGATTCAGGTACGCTTCTGCAAAATCAATATTTATATTTCTTGATAATTCAATATGAATGTTCTTGTTTATGTGATAGTTTTCACAAAATATTGATTTTGCGCTTTTTGAAAAAATATTTGCAACCGAAAATTAATATCAATACCTTCCTAATATATTCTCAACAATTCAACATGAAATAGCTCTCACACCACATGATGGATTAATTTCTATTTTGTAAAAACTATCACACAAACAGGAACATTCATATTGAATTATCGAGAAATATAAATATTGATTTTGCGGAAGCGTACCTGAATCCAGGACAGAAAGTTAAAATATTTGAGTCTGAGGTCTTATGCTCTTCCAGATCCACACTTTTATTTCCTCTCTAAATTTTTCTCTGATAATGGGAATCAGAAGATTGGTGGTGTGTGATCTGTGGACTATGACCCTATTTATAACACAATCGTGTCTTTTCATATTTCGTATATTTCTATTTTAATCCATCATAAAAATAAAAATTACACTTGTCTTAGCACAATAAAACCCACACTTTAATAATACATTAGTAAGGCCCCAAAACTTAAATTAATCACTTTAATTGGCCTACTTTTATTTGATAGCCTATAATTCATATTTATTTTTTATATAAGCCCATATATTAAATTTTACTCTTACAATCTCCCACTTGGGCTATATATATATGTAACTTTATAAATTTGAATTATACTTTATGAGCTCATGTATTATTTAAAGTGATTAATTTATGTTTTGGGGCCTTACTAATGTATTATTAAAGTGTGGGTTTTATTGTGTAGAGACAAGCCTAATTTCTATTTTTATGATGGTTAAAATAGAAATATATGAAATATGAAAAGACACGATTGTATTATAAATAGGGGTCATGGTCCCCAGATCACACACCACCAATCTTCTGATTCCCATTATCAGAGAAAAAATTAGAGAGGAAATAAAAGTGTGGATCTGGAAGGGCGTAAGACCTCAGACTCAAATATTTTAACTTTCTGTCATGGATTCAGGTACGCTTCTGCAAAATCAATATTTATATTTCTTGATAATTCAATATGAATGTTCCTGTTTATATGATAGTTTTCAGAAAATATTGATTTTGCCTTTTTTGAAAAAATATTTGCAACCGAAAATTAATATCAATACCTTCCTAATATATTCTCAGCAATTCAACATGAAATAGCTCTGATACCACATGATGGATTAATTTCTATTTTGTAAAAACAATCACACAAACAGGAACATTCATATTGAATTATCGAGAAATATAAATATTGATTTTGCGGAAGCGTACCTGAATCCATGACAGAAAGTTAAAATATTTGAGTGTGAGGTATTATGCTCTTCCTGATCAACATTTTTATTTCCTCTCTAAATTTTTCTCTCATAATGGCAATGAGAAGATTGGTGGTGTGTGATCTGTGGAGCATGACCCCTATTTATAACACAATCGTGTCTTTTCATATTTCGTATATTTCATTTTAATCCATCTTAAAAATCGAAATTACGCTTGTCTCTACACAATAAAACTCACACTTTAATAATACATTAGTAAGGCCCCAAAACTTAAATTAATCACTTTAAATAATACATGAGCTCATAAAGTATAATTCAAATCTATAAAGTTACATATATATATAGCCCAAATGGGAGATTGTTAGAGTAAAATTTAATATATGGGCTTATATATAAAATAAATATGAATTATTTTAATTCAAATTTATAAAGTTACACACACACACACACACACACACACACTCACACACATATATATATATATATATATGCCCAAGTGGGAGATTGTTAGAGTAAAGTTTAATATATGGGCTTATATATAAAATAAATATGAATTATAGGCTGTCAAATAAAACTAGGCCAATTGAAGTGATTAATTTAAGTTTTGGTGTCTTACTAATGTATTATTAAAGTGTGGGTTTTATTGTGTAGAGACAAGCGTAATTTTTATTTTTTTGATAGGTTAAAATAGAAATATACGAAATATAAAAAGACACGATTGTATTATAAATAGGGGTCATGGTCCCCAGATCACAAACCACCATTCTTCTGATTCTCATTGTCAGAGAGAAATTTAGAGAGGAAATAAAAGTGTGGATCTGGAAGAGCATAAGACCTCAGACTCAAATATTTTAACTTTCTGTCATGGATTCAGGTACGCTTCTGCAAAATCAATATTTATATTTCTTGATAATTCAATATGAATGTTCTTGTTTATGTGATAGTTTTCACAAAATATTGATTTTGCGCTTTTTGAAAAAATATTTGCAACCGAAAATTAATATCAATACCTTCCTAATATATTCTCAACAATTCAACATGAAATAGCTCTCACACCACATGATGGATTAATTTCTATTTTGTAAAAACTATCACACAAACAGGAACATTCATATTGAATTATCGAGAAATATAAATATTGATTTTGCGGAAGCGTACCTGAATCCAGGACAGAAAGTTAAAATATTTGAGTCTGAGGTCTTATGCTCTTCCAGATCCACACTTTTATTTCCTCTCTAAATTTTTCTCTGATAATGGGAATCAGAAGATTGGTGGTGTGTGATCTGTGGACTATGACCCTATTTATAACACAATCGTGTCTTTTCATATTTCGTATATTTCTATTTTAATCCATCATAAAAATAGAAATTACACTTGTCTCAGCACAATAAAACCCACACTTTAATAATACATTAGTAAGGCCCCAAAACTTAAATTAGTCACTTTAATTGGCCTACTTTTATTTGATAGCCTATAATTCATATTTATTTTATATATAAGCCCATATATTAAATTTTACTCTTACAATCTCCCACTTGGGCTATATATATATGTAACTTTATAAATTTGAATTATACTTTATGAGCTCATGTATTATTTAAAGTGATTAATTTAAGTTTTGGGGCCTTACTAATGTATTATTAAAGTGTGGGTTTTATTGTGTAGAGACAAGCCTAATTTCTATTTTTATGATGGTTAAAATAGAAATATATGAAATATGAAAAGACACGATTGTATTATAAATAGGGGTCATGGTCCCCAGATCACACACCACCAATCTTCTGATTCCTATTATCAGAGAAAAATTTAGAGAGGAAATAAAAGTGTGGATCTGGAAGGGCGTAAGACCTCAGACTCAAATATTTTAACTTTCTGTCATGGATTCAGGTACGCTTCTGCAAAATCAATATTTATATTTCTTGATAATTCAATATGACTGTTCCTGTTTATATGATAGTTTTCCGAAAATATTGATTTTGCCTTTTTTGAAAAAATATTTGCAATCGAAAATTAATATCAATACCTTCCTAATATATTCTCAACAATTCAACATGAAATAGCTCTGATACCACATGATGGATTAATTTCTATTTTGTAAAAACTATCACACAAACAGGAACATTCATATTGAATTATCGTGAAATATAAATATTGATTTTGCGGAAGCGTACCTGAATCCATGACAGAAAGTTAAAATATTTGAGTGTGAGTTCTTATGCTCTTCCAGATCAACATTTTTATTTCCACTCTAAATTTTTCTCCGGTAAAGGCAATGAGAAGATTGGTGGTGTGTGATCTGTGGACCATGACCCCTATTTATAACACAATCGTGTCTTTTCATATTTCGTATATTTCATTTTAATTCATCTTAAAAATTGAAATTACGCTTGTCTATACACAATAAAACTCACACTTTAATAATACATTAGTAAGGCCCCAAAACTTAAATTAATCACTTTAAATAATACATGAGCTCATAAAGTATAATTCAAATCTATATAGTTACATATATATATAGCCCAAATGGGAGATTGTTAGAGTAAAATTTAATATATGGGCTTATATATAAAATAAATATGAATTATTTTAATTCAAATTTATAAAGTTACACACACACACACACACACACACACACACACACACACACACACTCACATATATATATATATATATATATATATATATATATGCCCAAGTGGGAGATTGTTAGAGTAAAGTTTAATATATGGGCTTATATATAAAATAAATATGAATTATAGGCTGTCAAATAAAACTAGGCCAATTGAAGTGATTAATTTAAGTTTTGGTGTCTTACTAATGTATTATTAAAGTGTGGGTTTTATTGTGTAGAGACAAGAGTAATTTTTATTTTTTTGATAGGTTAAAATAGAAATATACGAAATATAAAAAGACACGATTGTATTATAAATAGGGGTCATGGTCCCCAGATCACAAACCACCAATCTTCTGATACTCATTGCCAGAGAGAAATTTAGAGAGGAAATAAAAGTGTGGATCTGGAAGAGCATAAGACCTCAGACTCAAATATTTTAACTTTCTGTCATGGATTCAGGTACGCTTCTGCAAAATCAATATTTATATTTCTTGATAATTCAATATGAATGTTCTTGTTTATGTGATAGTTTTCACAAAATATTGATTTTGCGCTTTTTGAAAAAATATTTGCAACCGAAAATTAATATCAATACCTTCCTAATATATTCTCAACAATTCAACATGAAATAGCTCTCACACCACATGATGGATTAATTTCTATTTTGTAAAAACTATCACACAAACAGGAACATTCATATTGAATTATCGAGAAATATAAATATTGATTTTGCGGAAGCGTACCTGAATCCAGGACAGAAAGTTAAAATATTTGAGTTTGAGGTCTTATGCTCTTCCAGATCCACACTTTTATTTCCTCTCTAAATTTTTCTCTGATAATGGGAATCAGAAGATTGGTGGTGTGTGATCTGTGGACTATGACCCTATTTATAACACAATCGTGTCTTTTCATATTTCGTATATTTCTATTTTAATCCATCATAAAAATAGAAATTACACCTGTCTCAGCACAATAAAACCCACACTTTAATAATACATTAGTAAGGCCCCAAAACTTAAATTAATCACTTTAATTGGCCTACTTTTATTTGATAGCCTATAATTCATATTTATTTTATATATAAGCCCATATATTAAATTTTACTCTTACAATCTCCCACTTGGGCTATATATATATGTAACTTTATAAATTTGAATTATACTTTATGAGCTCATGTATTATTTAAAGTGATTAATTTAAGTTTTGGGGCCTTACTAATGTATTATTAAAGTGTGGGTTTTATTGTGTAGAGACAAGCCTAATTTCTATTTTTATGATGGTTAAAATAGAAATATATGAAATATGAAAAGACACGATTGTATTATAAATAGGGGTCATGGTCCCCAGATCACACACCACCAATCTTCTGATTCCCATTATCAGAGAAAAAATTAGAGAGGAAATAAAAGTGTGGATCTGGAAGGGCGTAAGACCTCAGACTCAAATATTTTAACTTTCTGTCATGGATTCAGGTACGCTTCTGCAAAATCAATATTTATATTTCTTGATAATTCAATATGAATGTTCCTGTTTATATGATAGTTTTCAGAAAATAATGATTTTGCCTTTTTTGAAAAAATATTTGCAACCGAAAATTAATATCAATACCTTCCTAATATATTCTCAACAATTCAACATGAAATAGCTCTGATACCACATGATGGATTAATTTCTATTTTGTAAAAACTATCACACAAACAGGAACATTCATATTGAATTATCGAGAAATATAAATATTGATTTTGCGGAAGCGTACCTGAATCCATGACAGAAAGTTAAAATATTTGAGTGTGAGGTATTATGCTCTTCCTGATCAACATTTTTATTTCCTCTCTAAATTTTTCTCTCATAATGGCAATGAGAAGATTGGTGGTGTGTGATCTGTGGAGCATGACCCCTATTTATAACACAATCGTGTCTTTTCATATTTCGTATATTTCATTTTAATCCATCTTAAAAATCGAAATTACGCTTGTCTCTACACAATAAAACTCACACTTTAATAATACATTAGTAAGGCCCCAAAACTTAAATTAATCACTTTAAATAATACATGAGCTCATAAAGTATAATTCAAATCTATAAAGTTACATATATATATAGCCCAAATGGGAGATTGTTAGAGTAAAATTTAATATATGGGCTTATATATAAAATAAATATGAATTATTTTAATTCAAATTTATAAGGTTACACACACACACACACACACTCACATATATATATATATATATATATATATATATATATATATATATGCCCAAGTGGGAGATTGTTAGAGTAAAGTTTAATATATGGGCTTATATATAAAATAAATATGAATTATAGGCTGTCAAATAAAACTAGGCCAATTGAAGTGATTAATTTAAGTTTTGGTGTCTTACTAATGTATTATTAAAGTGTGGGTTTTATTGTGTAGAGACAAGCGTAATTTTTATTTTTTTGATAGGTTAAAATAGAAATATACGAAATATAAAAAGACACGATTGTATTATAAATAGGGGTCATGGTCCCCACATCACAAACCACCAATCTTCTGATTCTCATTGTCAGAGAGAAATTTAGAGAGGAAATAAAAGTGTGGATCTGGAAGAGCATAAGACCTCAGACTCAAATATTTTAACTTTCTGTCATGGATTAAGGTACGCTTCTGCAAAATCAATATTTATATTTTATGATAATTCAATATGAATGTTCTTGTTTATGTGATAGTTTTCACAAAATATTGATTTTGCGCTTTTTGAAAAAATATTTGCAACCGAAAATTAATATCAATACCTTCCTAATATATTCTCAACAATTCAACATGAAATAGCTCTCACACCACATGATGGATTAATTTCTATTTTGTAAAAACTATCACACAAACAGGAACATTCATATTGAATTATCGAGAAATATAAATATTGATTTTGCGGAAGCTTACCTGAATCCATGACAGAAAGTTAAAATATTTGAGTCTGAGGTCTTATGCTCTTCCAGATCCACACTTTTATTTCCTCTCTAAATTTTTCTCTGATAATGGGAATCAGAAGATTGGTGGTGTGTGATCTGTGGACTATGACCCTATTTATAACACAATCGTGTCTTTTCATATTTCGTATATTTCTATTTTAATCCATCATAAAAATAGAAATTACACCTGTCTCAGCACAATAAAACCCACACTTTAATAATACATTAGTAAGGCCCCAAAACTTAAATTAATCACTTTAATTGGCCTACTTTTATTTGATAGCCTATAATTCATATTTATTTTATATATAAGCCCATATATTAAATTTTACTCTTACAATCTCCCACTTGGGCTATATATATATGTAACTTTATAAATTTGAATTATACTTTATGAGCTCATGTATTATTTAAAGTGATTAATTTAAGTTTTGGGGCCTTACTAATGTATTATTAAAGTGTGGGTTTTATTGTGTAGAGACAAGCCTAATTTCTATTTTTATGATGGTTAAAATAGAAATATATGAAATATGAAAAGACACGATTGTATTATAAATAGGGGTCATGGTCCCCAGATCACACACCACCAATCTTCTGATTCCCATTATCAGAGAAAAAATTAGAGAGGAAATAAAAGTGTGGATCTGGAAGGGCGTAAGACCTCAGACTCAAATATTTTAACTTTCTGTCATGGATTCAGGTACGCTTCTGCAAAATCAATATTTATATTTCTTGATAATTCAATATGAATGTTCCTGTTTATATGATAGTTTTCAGCAAATAATGATTTTGCCTTTTTTGAAAAAATATTTGCAACCGAAAATTAATATCAATACCTTCCTAATATATTCTCAACAATTCAACATGAAATAGCTCTGATACCACATGATGGATTAATTTCTATTTTGTAAAAACTATCACACAAACAGGAACATTCATATTGAATTATCGAGAAATATAAATATTGATTTTGCGGAAGCGTACCTGAATCCATGACAGAAAGTTAAAATATTTGAGTGTGAGGTATTATGCTCTTCCTGATCAACATTTTTATTTCCTCTCAAAATTTTTCTCTCATAATGGCAATGAGAAGATTGGTGGTGTGTGATCTGTGGAGCATGACCCCTATTTATAACACAATCGTGTCTTTTCATATTTCGTATATTTCATTTTAATCCATCTTAAAAATCGAAATTACGCTTGTCTCTACACAATAAAACTCACACTTTAATAATACATTAGTAAGGCCCCAAAACTTAAATTAATCACTTTAAATAATACATGAGCTCATAAAGTATAATTCAAATCTATAAAGTTACATATATATATAGCCCAAATGGGAGATTGTTAGAGTAAAATTTAATATATGGGCTTATATATAAAATAAATATGAATTATTTTAATTCAAATTTATAAGGTTACACACACACACACACACACACACACACACTCACATATATATATATATATATATATATATATATATATATATATATATATATATATATATATATATATATATATATATATATATATATATATATATGCCCAAGTGGGAGATTGTTAGAGTAAAGTTTAATATATGGGCTTATATATAAAATAAATATGAATTATAGGCTGTCAAATAAAACTAGGCCAATTGAAGTGATTAATTTAAGTTTTGGTGTCTTACTAATGTATTATTAAAGTGTGGGTTTTATTGTGTAGAGACAAGCGTAATTTTTATTTTTTTGATAGGTTAAAATAGAAATATACGAAATATAAAAAGACACGATTGTATTATAAATAGGGGTCATGGTCCCCAGATCACAAACCACCAATCTTCTGATTCTCATTGTCAGAGAGAAATTTAGAGAGGAAATAAAAGTGTGGATCTGGAAGAGCATAAGACCTCAGACTCAAATATTTTAACTTTCTGTCATGGATTCAGGTACGCTTCTGCAAAATCAATATTTATATTTCTTGATAATTCAATATGAATGTTCTTGTTTATGTGATAGTTTTCACAAAATATTGATTTTGCGCTTTTTGAAAAAATATTTGCAACCGAAAATTAATATCAATACCTTCCTAATATATTCTCAACAATTCAACATGAAATAGCTCTCACACCACATGATGGATTAATTTCTATTTTGTAAAAACTATCACACAAACAGGAACATTCATATTGAATTATCGAGAAATATAAATATTGATTTTGCGGAAGCGTACCTGAATCCAGGACAGAAAGTTAAAATATTTGAGTCTGAGGTCTTATGCTCTTCCAGATCCACACTTTTATTTCCTCTCTAAATTTTTCTCTGATAATGGGAATCAGAAGATTGGTGGTGTATGATCTGTGGACTATGACCCTATTTATAACACAATCGTGTCTTTTCATATTTCGTATATTTCTATTTTAATCCATCATAAAAATAGAAATTACACTTGTCTCAGCACAATAAAACCCACACTTTAATAATACATTAGTAAGGCCCCAAAACTTAAATTAATCACTTTAATTGGCCTACTTTTATTTGATAGCCTATAATTCATATTTATTTTATATATAAGCCCATATATTAAATTTTACTCTTACAATCTCCCACTTGGGCAATATATATATGTAACTTTATAAATTTGAATTATACTTTATGAGCTCATGTATTATTTAAAGTGATTAATTTAAGTTTTGGGGCCTTACTAATGTATTATTAAAGTGTGGGTTTTATTGTGTAGAGACAAGCGTAATTTCTATTTTTATGATGGTTAAAATAGAAATATATGAAATATGAAAAGACACGATTGTATTATAAATAGGGGTCATGGTCCCCAGATCACACACCACCAATCTTCTGATTCCCATTATCAGAGAAAAATTTAGAGAGGAAATAAAAGTGTGGATCTGGAAGGGCGTAAGATCTCAGACTCAAATATTTTAACTTTCTGTCATGGATTCAGGTACGCTTCTGCAAAATCAATATTTATATTTCTTGATAATTCAATATGACTGTTCCTGTTTATATGATAGTTTTCCGAAAATATTGATTTTGCCTTTTTTGAAAAAATATTTGCAATCGAAAATTAATATCAATACCTTCCTAATATATTCTCAACAATTCAACATGAAATAGCTCTGATACCACATGATGGATTAATTTCTATTTTGTAAAAACTATCACACAAACAGGAACATTCATATTGAATTATCGAGAAATATAAATATTGATTTTGCGGAAGCGTACCTGAATCCATGACAGAAAGTTAAAATATTTGAGTGTGAGGTCTTATGCTCTTCCAGATCAACATTTTTATTTCCACTCTAAATTTTTCTCTGATAATGGCAATGAGAAGATTGGTGGTGTGTGATCTGTGGACCATGACCCCTATTTATAACACAATCGTGTCTTTTCATATTTCGTATATTTCATTTTAATTCATCTTAAAAATAGAAATTACGCTTGTCTCTACACAATAAAACTCACACTTTAATAATACATTAGTATGGCCCCAAAACTTAAATTAATCACTTTAAATAATACATGAGCTCATAAAGTATAATTCAAATCTATAAAGTTACATATATATATAGCCCAAATGGGAGATTGTTAGAGTAAAATTTAATATATGGGCTTATATATAAAATAAATATGAATTATTTTAATTCAAATTTATAAAGTTACACACACACACACACACACACACACTCACATATATATATATATATATATATATATATATATATATATATATATATATATATATATATATATATATATATATATATATATATATGCCCAAGTGGGAGATTGTTAGAGTAAAGTTTAATATATGGGCTTATATATCAAATAAATATGAATTATAGGCTGTCAAATAAAACTAGGCCAATTGAAGTGATTAATTTAAGTTTTGGTGTCTTACTAATGTATTATTAAAGTGTGGATTTTATTGTGTAGAGACAAGCGTAATTTTTATTTTTTTGATAGGTTAAAATAGAAATATACGAAATATAAAAAGACACGATTGTATTATAAATAGGGGTCATGGTCCCCAGATCACAAACCACCAATCTTCTGATTCTCATTGTCAGAGAGAAATTTAGAGAGGAAATAAAAGTGTGGATCTGGAAGAGCATAAGACCTCAGACTCAAATATTTTAACTTTCTGTCATGGATTCAGGTATGCTTCTGCAAAATCAATATTTATATTTCTTGATAATTCAATATGAATGTTCTTGTTTATGTGATAGTTTTCACAAAATATTGATTTTGCGCTTTTTGAAAAAATATTTGCAACCGAAAATTAATATCAATACCTTCCTAATATATTCTCAACAATTCAACATGAAATAGCTCTCACACCACATGATGGATTAATTTCTATTTTGTAAAAACTATCACACAAACAGGAACATTCATATTGAATTATCGAGAAATATAAACATTGATTTTGCGGAAGCGTACCTGAATCCAGGACAGAAAGTAAAAATATTTGAGTTTGAGGTCTTATGCTCTTCCACATCCACACTTTTATTTCCTCTCTAAATTTTTCTCTGATAATGGGAATCAGAAGATTGGTGGTGTGTGATCTGTGGACTATGACCCTATTTATAACACAATCGTGTCTTTTCATATTTCGTATATTTCTATTTTAATCCATCATAAAAATAGAAATTACACTTGTCTCAGCACAATAAAACCCACACTTTCATAATACATTAGTAAGGCCCCAAAACTTAAATTAATCACTTTAATTGGCCTACTTTTATTTGATAGCCTATAATTCATATTTATTTTATATATAAGCCCATATATTAAATTTTACTCTTACAATCTCCCACTTGGGCTATATATATATGTAACTTTATAAATTTGAATTATACTTTATGAGCTCATGTATTATTTAAAGTGATTAATTTAAGTTTTGGGGCCTTAGTAATGTATTATTAAAGTGTGGGTTTTATTGTGTAGAGACAAGCCTAATTTCTATTTTTATGATGGTTAAAATAGAAATATATGAAATATGAAAAGACACGATTGTATTATAAATAGGGGTCATGGTCCCCAGATCACACACCACCAATCTTCTGATTCCCATTATCAGAGAAAAAATTAGAGAGGAAATAAGAGTGTGGATCTGGAAGGGCGTTAGACCTCAGACTCAAATATTTTAACTTTCTGTCATGGATTTAGGTACGCTTCTGCAAAATCAATATTTATATTTCTTGATAATTCAATATGAATGTTCCTGTTTATATGATAGTTTTCAGAAAATATTGATTTTGCCTTTTTTGAAAAAATATTTGCAACCGAAAATTAATATCAATACCTTCCTAATATATTCTCAACAATTCAACATGAAATAGCTCTGATACCACATGTTGGATTAATTTCTATTTTGTAAAAACTATCACACAAACAGGAACATTCATATTGAATTATCGAGAAATATAAATATTGATTTTGCGGAAGCGTACGTGAATCCATGACAGAAAGTTAAAATATTTGAGTGTGAGGTCTTATGCTCTTCCAGATCAACATTTTTATTTCCTCTCTAAATTTTTCTCTGATAATGGCAATGAGAAGATTGGTGGTGTGTGATCTGTGGACCATGACCCCTATTTATAACACAATCGTGTCTTTTCATATTTCGTATATTTCATTTTAATTCATCTTAAAAATAGAAATTACGGTTGTCTCTACACAATAAAACTCACACTTTAATAATACATTAGTAAGGCCCCAAAACTTAAATTAATCACTTTAAATAATACATGAGCTCATAAAGTATAATTCAAATCTATAAAGTTACATATATATATAGCCCAAATGGGAGATTGTTAGAGTAAAATTTAATATATGGGCTTATATATAAAATAAATATGAATTATTTTAATTCAAATTTATAAAGTTACACACACACACACACACACACACACACATATATATATATATATATATATATATGCCCAAGTGGGAGATTGTTAGAGTAAAGTTTAATATATGGGCTTATATATAAAATAAATATGAATTATAGGCTGTCAAATAAAACTAGGCCAATTGAAGTGATTAATTTAAGTTTTGGTGTCTTACTAATGTATTATTAAAGTGTGGGTTTTATTGTGTAGAGACAAGCGTAATTTTTATTTTTTTGATAGGTTAAAATAGAAATATACGAAATATAAAAAGACACGATTGTATTATAAATATGGGTCATGGTCCCCAGATCACAAACCACCAATCTTCTGATTCTCATTGTCAGAGAGAAATTTAGAGAGGAAATAAAAGTGTGGATCTGGAAGAGCATAAGACCTCAGACTCAAATATTTTAACTTTCTGTCATGGATTCAGGTATGCTTCTACAAAATCAATATTTATATTTCTTGATAATTCAATATGAATGTTCTTGTTTATGTGATAGTTTTCACAAAATATTGATTTTGCGCTTTTTGAAAAAATATTTGCAACCGAAAATTAATATCAATACCTTCCTAATATATTCTCAACAATTCAACATGAAATAGCTCTCACACCACATGATGGATTAATTTCTATTTTGTAAAAACTATCACACAAACAGGAACATTCATATTGAATTATCGAGAAATATAAATATTGATTTTGCGGAAGCGTACCTGAATCCAGGACAGAAAGTTAAAATATTTGAGTCTGAGGTCTTATGCTCTTCCAGATCCACACTTTTATTTCCTCTCTAAATTTTTCTCTGATAATGGGAATCAGAAGATTGGTGGTGTGTGATCTGTGGACTATGACCCTATTTATAACACAATCGTGTCTTTTCATATTTCGTATATTTCTATTTTAATCCATCATAAAAATAAAAATTACACTTGTCTCAGCACAATAAAACCCACACTTTAATAATACATTAGTAAGGCCCCAAAACTTAAATTAATCACTTTAATTGGCCTACTTTTATTTGATAGCCTATAATTCATATTTATTTTATATATAAGCCCATATATTAAATTTTACTCTTACAATCTCCCACTTGGGCTATATATATATGTAACTTTGTAAATTCGAATTATACTTTATGAGCTCATGTATTATTTAAAGTGATTAATTTAAGTTTTGGGGCCTTACTAATGTATTATTAAAGTGTGGGTTTTATTGTGTAGAGACAAGCCTAATTTCTATTTTATGATGGTTAAAATAGAAATATATGAAATATGAAAAGACACGATTGTATTATAAATAGGGGTCATGGTCCCCAGATCACACACCACCAATCTTCTGATTCCCATTATCAGAGAAAAAATTAGAGACGAAATAAAAGTGTGGATCTGGAAGGGCGTAAGATCTCAGACTCAAATATTTTAACTTTCTGTCATGGATTCAGGTACGCTTCTGCAAAATCAATATTTATATTTCTTGATAATTCAATATGAATGTTCCTGTTTATATGATAGTTTTCAGAAAATATTGATTTTTCCTTTTTTGAAAAAATATTTGCAACCGAAAATTAATATCAATACCTTCCTAATATATTCTCAACAGTTCAACATGAAATAGCTCTGATACCACATGATGGATTAATTTCTATTTTGTAAAAACTATCACACAAACAGGAACATTCATATTGAATTATCGAGAAATATAAATATTGATTTTGCGGAAGCGTACCTGAATCCATGACAGAAAGTTAAAATATTTGAGTGTGAGGTCTTATGCTCTTCCAGATCAACATTTTTATTTCCTCTCTAAATTTTTCTCTGATAATGGCAATGAGAAGATTGGTGGTGTGTGATCTGTGGACCATGACCCCTATTTATAACACAATCGTGTCTTTTCATATTTCGTATATTTCATTTTAATTCATCTTAAAAATAGAAATTACGCTTGTCTCTACACAATAAAACTCACACTTTAATAATACATTAGTAAGGTTCAAAACTTAAATTATTCACTTTAAATAATACATGAGCTCATAAAGTATAATTCAAATCTATAAAGTTACATATATATATAGCCCAAATGGGAGATTGTTAGAGTAAAATTTAATATATGGGCTTATATATAAAATAAATATGAATTATTTTAATTCAAATTTATAAAGTTACACACACACACACACACACACACACACACACACACATATATATATATGTATATATGTATATATATATATATATATATATATATATATGCCCAAGTGGGAGATTGTTAGAGTAAAGTTTAATATATGGGCTTATATATAAAATAAATATGAATTATAGGCTGTCAAATAAAACTAGGCCAATTGAAGTGATTAATTTAAGTTTTGGTGTCTTACTAATGTATTATTAAAGTGTGGGTTTATTGTGTAGAGACAAGCGTAATTTTTATTTTTTTGATAGGTTAAAATAGAAATATACGAAATATAAAAAGACACGATTGTATTATAAATAGGGGTCATGGTCCCCAGATCACACACCACCAATCTTCTGATTCTCATTGTCAAAGAGAAATTTATAGAGGAAATAAAAGTGTGGATCTGGAAGAGTATAAGACCTCAGACTCAAATATTTTAACTTTCTGTCCTGGATTCAGGTACGCTTCTGCAAAATCAATATTTATATTTCTTGATAATTCAATATGAATGTTCCTGCTTATATGATAGTTTTCACAAAATATTGATTTTTCCCCTTTTGAAAAAATATTTGCAACCGAAAATTAATATCAATACCTTCCTAATATATTCTCAACAATTCAACATGAAATAGCTCTCACACCACATGATGGTTTAATTTCTATTTTTTAAAAACTATCACACAAACAGGAACATTCATATTGAATTATCGAGAAATATAAATATTGATTTTGCGGAAGCGTACCTGAATCCAGGACAGAAAGTTAAAATATTTGAGTCTGAGGTCTTATGCTCTTCCAGATCCACACTTTTATTTCCTCTCTAAATTTTTCTCTGCTAATGGGAATCAGAAGATTGGTGGTGTGTGATCTGTGGACTATGACCCTATTTATAACACAATCGTGTCTTTTCAAATTTCGTATATTTCTATTTTAATCCATCATAAAAATAAAAATTACACTTGTCTCAGCACAATAAAACCCACACTTTAATAATACATTAGTAAGGCCCCAAAACTTAAATTAATCACTTTAATTCGCCTACTTTTATTTGATAGCCTATAATTCATATTTATTTTATATATAAGCCCATATATTAAATTTTACTCTTACAATCTCCCACTTGGGCTACACATATATGTAACTTTATAAATTTGAATTATACTTTATGAGCTCATGTATTATTTAAAGTGATTAATTTAAGTTTTGGGGCCTTACTAATGTATTATTAAAGTGTGGGTTTTATTGTGTAGAGACAAGCCTAATTTCTATTTTTATGATGGTTAAAATAGAAATATATGAAATATGAAAAGACACGATTGTATTATAAATAGGGGTCATGATCCCCAGATCACACACCACCAATCTTCTGATTCCCATTATCAGAGAAAAATTTAGAGAGGAAATAAAAGTGTGGATCTGGAAGAGCATAAGACCTCAGACTCAAATATTTTAACTTTCTGTCATGGATTCTGGTACGCTTCTGCAAAATCAATATTTATATTTCTTGATAATTCAATATGAATGTTCCTGTTTATATGATAATTTTCACAAAATATTGATTTTGCCCTTTTTGAAAAAATATTTTCAACCGAAAATTAATATCAATACCTTCCTAATATATTCTCAACAATTCAACATGAAATAGCTCTGATACCACATGATGGATTAATTTCTATTTTGTAAAAACTATCACACAAACAGGAACATTCATATTGAATTATCGAGAAATATAAATATTGATTTTGCGGAAGCGTACCTGAATCCATGACAGAAAGTTAAAATATTTGAGTCTGAGGTCTTACGCTCTTCCAGATCAACATTTTTATTTCCTCTCTAAATTTTTCTCTGATAATGGCAATCAGAAGATTGGTGGTGTGTGATCTGTGGACCATGACTCCTATTTATAACACAATCGTGTCTTTTCATATTTCGTATATTTTATTTTAATCCATCATAAAAATAAAAATTACACTTGTCTCAGCACAATAAAACCCACACTTTAATAATACATTAGTAAGGCCCCAAAACTTAAATTAATCACTTTAATTGGCCTACTTTTATTTGATAGCCTATAATTCATATTTATTTTATATATAAGCCCATATATTAAATTTTACTCTTACAATCTCCCACTTGGGCTATACATATATGTAACTTTATAAATTTGAATTATACTTTATGAGCTCATGTATTATTTAAAGTGATTAATTTAAGTTTTGGGGCCTTACTAATGTATTATTAAAGTGTGGGTTTTATTGTGTAGAGACAAGCCTAATTTCTATTTTTATGATGTTTAAAATAGAAATATATGAAATATGGAAAGACACGATTGTATTATAAATAGGGGTCATGGTCCCCAGATCACACACCACCAATCTTCTGATTCCCATTATCAGAGAAAAAATTAGAGAGGAAATAAAAGTGTGGATCTGGAAGGGCGTAAGACCTCAGACTCAAATATTTTAACTTTCTGTCATGGATTCAGGTACGCTTCTGCAAAATTAATATTTATATTTCTTGATAATTCAATATGAATGTTCCTGTTTATATGATAGTTTTCAGAAAATATTGATTTTGCCTTTTTTGAAAAAATATTTTCAACCGAAAATTAATATCAATACCTTCCTAATATATTCTCAACAATTCAACATGAAATAGCTCTGATACCACATGATGGATTAATTTCTATTTTGTAAAAACTATCACACAAACAGGAACATTCATATTGAATTATCGAGAAATATAAATATTGATTTTGCGGAAGCGTACCTGAATCCATGACAGAAAGTTAAAATATTTGAGTCTGAGGTCTTACGCTCTTCCAGATCAACATTTTTATTTCCTCTCTAAATTTTTCTCTGATAATGGCAATCAGAAGATTGGTGGTGTGTGATCTGTGGACCATGACTCCTATTTATAACACAATCGTGTCTTTTCATATTTCGTATATTTTATTTTAATCCATCATAAAAATAGAAATTACGCTTGTCTCTACACAATAAAACTCACACTTTAATAATACATTAGTAAGGCCCCAAAACTTAAATTAATCACATTAAATAATACATGAGCTCATAAAGTATAATTCAAATCTATAAAGTTACATATATATATAGCCCAAATGGGAGATTGTTAGAGTAAAATTTAATATATGGGCTTATATATAAAATAAATATGAATTATTTTAATTCAAATTTATAAAGTTACACACACACACACACACACACACACACACACACACACACACACACACACACACACACACACACATATATATATATATATATATATATATATATATATATATATATATATATATATATATATATATATATATATATATATATATATATATATATATATATGCCCAAGTGGGAGATTGTTAGAGTAAAGTTTAATATATGGGCTTATATATAAAATAAATATGAATTATAGGCTATCAAATAAAAGAAGGCCAATTGAAGTGATTAATTTAAGTTTTGGTGTCTTACTAATGTATTATTAAAGTGTGGGTTTTATTGTGTAGAGACAAGTGTAATTTTTATTTTTATGATAGGTTAAAATAGAAATATATGAAATATAAAAAGACACGATTTTATTATAAATAGGGGTCATGGTCCCCAGATCACACACCACCAATCTTCTGATTCTCATTGTCAGAGAGACATTTAGAGAGGAAATAAAAGTGTGGATCTGGATGAGCATAAGACCTCAGACTCAAATATTTTAACTTTCTGTCATGGATTCAGGTACGTTTCTGCAAAATCAATATATATATTTCTTCATAATTCAATATGAAAGTTCCTGTTTCTATGATAGTTTTCACAAAATATTGTTTTTGCGCTTTTTGAAAAAATATTTGCAACCGAAAATTAATATCAATACCTTCCTAATATATTCTCAGCAATTCAATATGAAATAGCTCTGATACCACATGATGGATTAATTTCTATTTTGTAAAAACTATCACACAAGCAGGAACATTCATATTGAATTATCGAGAAATATAAATATTGATTTTGCAGAAGCGTACCTGAATCCATGACAGAAAGTTAAAATATTTGAGTCTGAGGTCTTATGCTCTTCCAGATCCACACTTTTATTTCCTCTCTAAACTTTTCTCTGATAATGGGAATCAGAAGATTGGTGGTGTGTGATCTGTGGAATATGACCCTATTTATAGCACAATCGTGTCTTTTCATATTTCGTATATTTCTATTTTAATCCATTATAAAAATAGAAATTACACTTGTCTCTACACAATATAACCCACACCTTAATAATACATTAGTAAGGCCCCAAAACTTAAATTAATCACTTTAATTGGCCTACTTTTATTTGATAGCCTATAATTCATACTTATTTTATATATAAGCCCATATATTAAATTTTACTCTAACAATCTCCCACTTGGACTATATATATATGTGACTTTATAAATTTGAATTATACTTTATGAGCTCATGTATTATTTAAAGTGATTAATTTAAGTTTTGGGGCCTTACTAATGTATTATTAAAGTGTGGGTTTTATTGTGTAGAGACAAGCGTAATTTCTATTTTTATGATGGTTAAAATAGAAATATATGAAATATGAAAAGACACGATTGTATTACAAATAGGGGTCATGTTCCCCAGATCACACACCACCAATCTTCTGATTCTCATTATCAGAGAAAAATTTAGAGAGGAAATAAAAGTGTGGATCTGGAAGAGCATAAGACCTCAGACTCAAATATTTTAACTTTCAGTCATGGATTCAGGTACGCTTCTGCAAAATCAATATTTATATTTCTTGATAATTGAATATGAATGTTCCTGTTTATATGATAGTTTTCACAAAATATTGATTTTGCGCTTTTTGAAAAAATATTTGCAACCGAAAATTAATATCAATACCTTCCTAATATATTCTCAACAATTCAACATGAAATAGCTCTCATACCACATGATGGATTAATTTCTATTTTGTAAAAACTATCACACAAACAGGAACATTCATATTAAATTATCGTGAAATATAAATATTGATTTTGCGGAAGCGTACCCGAATCCATGACAGAAAGTTAAAATATTTGAGTCTGAGGTCTTATGCTCTTCCAGATCCACACTTTTATTTCCTCTCTAAATTTTTTTCTGATAATGGGAATCAGAAGGTTGGTGGTGTGTGATCTGTGGACTATGACCCTATTTATAACACAATCATGTCTTTTCATATTTTGTATATTTCTATTTTAATCCATCATAAAAATAGAAATTACACTTGTCTCTACACAATAAAACAAACACTTTAATAATACATTAGTAAGGCCCCAAAACTTAAATTAATCACTTTAATTGGCCTACTTTTATTTGATAGCCGATAATTCGTATTTATTTTATATATAAGCCCATATATTAAATTTTAGTCTAACAATCTCCCACTTGGACTATATATATATGTAACTTTATAAATTTGAATTATACTTTATAAGCTCATGTATTATTTAAAGTGATTAATTTAAGGTTTGGGGCCTTACTAATGTATTATTAAAGTGTGGGTTTTATTGTGTAGAGACAAGCGTAATTTCTATTTTTATTATGGTTAAAATAGAAATATATGAAATATGAAAAGACACGACTGTATTATAAATAGGGGTCATTATCCCTAGATCACACACCACCAATCTTCTGATTCCCATTATCAGAGAAAAATTTAGAGAGGAAATAAAAGTGTGGATCTGGAAGAGCATAAGACCTCAGACTCAAATATTTTAACTTTCGGTCATGGATTCAGGTACGCTTCTGCAAAATCAATATTTATATTTCTTGATAATTCAATATGAATGTTCCTGTTTATATGATAGTTTTCACAAAATATTGATTTTGCGCTTTTTGAAAAAATATTTGCAACCGAAAATTAATATCAATACCTTCCTAATATATTCTCAACAATTCAACATGAAATAGCTCTCATACCACATGATGGATTAATTTCTATTTTGTAAAAACTATCACACAAACAGGAACATTCATATTGAATTATCGAGAAATATAAATATTGATTTTGCGGAAGCGTACCTGAATCCATGACAGAAAGTTAAAATATTTGATTCTGAGGTCTTATGCTCTTCCAGATCCACACTTTTATTTCCTCTCTAAAGTTTTCTCTGATAATGGGAATCAGAAGATTGGTGGTGTGTGATCTGTGGACTATGACCCTATTTATAACACAATCGTGTCTTTTCATATTTCGTATATTTCTATTTTAATCCATCATAAAAATAGAAATTACACTTGTCTCTACACAACAAAAACCCACACTTTAATAATACATTAGTAAGGCCCCAAAACTTAAATTAATCACTTTAATTGGCCTACTTTTATTTGATAGCCTATAATTCATATTTATTTTATATATAAGCCCATATATTGAATTTTACTCTAACAATCTCCCACTTGGACTATATATATATATGTAACTTTCTAAATTTGAATTATACTTTATGAGCTCATGTATTATTTAAAGTGATTAATTTAAGTTTTGGGGCCTTACTAATGTATTATTAAAGTGTGGGTTTTATTGTGTAGAGACAAGCGTAATTTCTATTTTTATGATGGTTAAAATAGAAATATATGAAATATGAAAAGACACGATTGTATTATAAATAGGGGTCATGATCCCCAGATCACACACCACCAATCTTCTGATTCCCATTATCAGAGAAAAATTTAGAGAGGAAATAAAAGTGTGGATCTGGAAGAGCATAAGACCTCAGACTCAAATATTTTAACTTTCAGTCATGGATTCAAGTACGCTTCTGCAAAATCAATATTTATATTTCTTGATAATTCAATATGAATGTTCCTGTTTATATGATAGTTTTCACAAAATATTGATTTTGCGCATTTTGAAAAAATATTTGCAACCGAAAATTAATATCAATACCTTCCTAATATATTCTCAACAATTCAACATGAAATAGCTCTCATACCACATGATGGATTAATTTCTATTTTGTAAAAACTATCACACAAACAGGAACATTCATATTGAATTATCGAGAAATATAAATATTGATTTTGCGGAAGCGTACCTGAATCCATGACAGAAAGTTAAAATATTTGAGTATGAGGTCTTAGGCTCTTCCAGATCCACACTTTTATTTCCTCTCTAAATTTTTCTCTGATAATGGGAATCAGAAGATTGGTGGTGTGTGATCTGTGGACTATGACCCTATTTATAACACAATCGTGTCTTTTCATATTTCGTATATTTCTATTTTAATCCATCATAAAAATAGAAATTACACTTGTCTCTACACAATAAAACCCACACTTTAATAATATATTAGTAAGGCCCCAAAACTTAAATTAATCACTTTAATTGGCCTACTTTTATTTGATAGCCTATAATTCATATTTATTTTATATATAAGCCCATATATTAAATTTTACTCTAACAATCTCCCACTTGGACTATATATATATGTAACTTTATAAATTTGAATTATACTTTATGAGCTCATGTATTATTTAAAGTGATTAATTTAAGTTTTGGGGCTTTACTAATGTATTATTAAAGTGTGGGTTTTATTGTGTAGGGACAAGGGTAATTTCTATTTTTATGATGGTTAAAATAGAAATATATGAAATATGAAAAGACACGATTGTATTATAAATAGGGGTCATGATCCCCAGATCACACACCACCAATCTTCTGATTCCCATTATCAGAGAAAAATTTAGAGAGGAAATAAAAGTGTGGATCTAGAAGAGCATAAGACCTCAGACTCAAATACTTTAACTTTCTGTCATGGATTCAGGTACGCTTCTGCAAAATCAATATTTATATTTCTTGATAATTCAATATGAATGTTCCTGTTTATATGATAGTTTTCACAAAATGTTGATTTTGCGGTTTTTGAAAAAAATATTTGCAACCGAAAATTCATATCAATACCTTCCTAATATATTCTCAACAATTCAACATGAAATAGCTCTGATACCACATGATGGATTAATTTCTATTTTGTAAAAACTATCACACAAACAGGAACATTCATATTGAATTATCGAGAAATATAAATATTGATTTTGCGGAAGCGTACCTGAATCCATGACAGAAAGTTAAAATATATGAGTCTGAGGTCTTATGCTCTTCCAGATCAACATTTTTATTTTCTCTCTAAATTTTTCTCTGATAATGGCAATCAGAAGATTGGTGGTGTGTGACATGTGGACCATGACCCCTATTTATAACACAATCGTGTCTTTTCATATTTCTTATATTTCTATTTTAATCCATCATAAAAATAGAAATTACACTTGTCTCTACACAATAAAACCCACACTTTAATAATATATTAGTAAGGCCCCAAAACTTAAATTAATCCCTTTAATTGGCCTACTTTTATTTGATAGCCTATAATTCATATTTATTTTATATATAAGCCCATATATTAAATTTTACTCTAACAATCTCCCACTTGGACTATATATATATATGTAACTTTATAAATTTGAATTATACATTATGAGCTCATGTATTATTTAAAGTGATTAATTTAAGTTTTGGGGCCTTACTAATGTATTATTAAAGTGTGGGTTTTATTGTGTAGAGACAAGGGTAATTTCTATTTTTATGATGGTTAAAATAGAAATATATGAAATATGAAAAGACACGATTGTATTATAAATAGGGGTCATGATCCCCAGATCACACACCACCAATCTTCTGATTCCCATTATCAGAGAAAAATTTAGAGAGGAAATAAAAGTGTGGATCTAGAAGAGCATAAGACCTCAAGACTCAAATATTTTAACTTTCTGTCATGGATTCAGGTACGCTTCTGCAAAATCAATATTTATATTTCTTGATAATTCAATATGAATGTTTCTGTTTATATGATAGTTTTCACATAATTTTGATTTTGCGCTTTTTGAAAAAAATATTTGCAACCGAAAATTAATATCAATACCTTCCTAATATATTCTCAACAATTCAACATGAAATATCTCTCATACCACATGATGGATTAATTTTTATTTTGTAAAAACTATCACACAAACAGAAACATTCATATTGAATTATCGAGAAATATAAATATTGATTTTGCGGAAGCGTACCTGAATCCATGACAGAAAGTTAAAATATTTGAGTCTGAGGTCTAATGCTCTTCCAGATCCACACTTTTATTTCCTCTCTAAATTTTTCTCTGATAATGGGAATCAGAAGATTGGTAGTGTGTGATCTGTGGACTATGACCCTATTTATAACACAATCGTGTCTTTTCATATTTCGTATATTTCTATTTTAATCCATCATAAAAATAGAAATTACATTTGTTTCTACACAATAAAATCCACACTTTAATAATACATTAGTAAGGCCCCAAAACTTAAATTAATCACTTTAATTGGCCCACTTTTATTTGATAGCCTATAATTCTTATTTATTTTATATATAAGCCCATATATTAAATTTTACTCTAACAATCTCCCACTTGGACTACTAATATATGTAACCTTATAAATTTGAATTATATTTTCTGAGCTCATGTATTATTTAAAGTGATTAATTTAAGTTTTGGGGGTCTTACTAATGTATTATTAAAGTGTGGGTTTTATTGTGTAGAGACAAGCGTAATTTCTATTTTTATGATGGTTAAAATAGAAATATATGAAATATGAAAAGACACAATTGTATTATAAATAGGGGTCATGGTCCCCAGATCACACACCACCAATCTTCTGATTCCCATTATCAGAGAAAAAATCAGAGAGGAAATAAAAGTGTGGATCGGGATGAGCATAAGACCTCAGACTCAAATATTTTAACTTTCTGTCATGGATTCATGTACGCTTCTGCAAAATCAATATTTATATTTCTTGATAATTCAATATGAATGTTCCTGTTTATATGATAGTTTTCACAAAATGTTGATTTTGCGGTTTTTGAAAAAATATTTGCAACCGAAAATTCATATCAATACCTTCCTAATATATTCTCTACAATTCAACATGAAATAGCTCTGATACCACATGATGGATTAATTTCTATTTTGTAAAAACTATCACACAAACAGGAACATTCATATTGAATTATCGAGAAATATAAATATTGATTTTGCGGAAGCGTACCTGAATCCATGACAGAAAGTTAAAATATTTGAGTCTGAGGTCTTATGCTCTTCCAGATCCACACTTTTATTTCCTCTCTAAATTTTTCTCTGATAATGGGAATCAGAAGATTGGTGGTGTGTGATCTGTGGACTATGACCCTATTTATAACACAATCGTGTCTTTTCATATTTCGTATATTTCTATTTTAATCCATCATAAAAATAGAAATTACACTTGTCTCTACACAACAAAAACCCACACTTTAATAATACATTAGTAAGGCCCCAAAACTTAAATTAATCACTTTAATTGGCCTACTTTTATTTGATAGCCTATAATTCATATTTATTTTATATATAAGCCCATATATTAAATTTTACTCTAACAATCTCCCACTTGGACTATATATATATGTAACTTTCTAAATTTGAATTATACTTTATGAGCTCATGTATTATTTAAAGTGATTAATTTAAGTTTTGGGGCCTTACTAATGTATTATTAAAGTGTGGGTTTTATTGTGTAGAGACAAGCGTAATTTCTATTTTTATGATGGTTAAAATAGAAATATATGAAATATGAAAAGACACGATTGTATTATAAATAGGGGTCATGATCCCCAGATCACACACCACCAATCTTCTGATTCCCATTATCAGAGAAAAATTTAGAGAGGAAATAAAAGTGTGGATCTGGAAGAGCATAAGACCTCAGACTCAAATATTTTAACTTTCAGTCATGGATTCAGGTACGCTTCTGCAAAATCAATATTTATATTTCTTGATAATTCAATATGAATGTTCCTGTTTATATGATAGTTTTCACAAAATATTGATTTTGCGCTTTTTGAAAAAATATTTGCAACCGAAAATTAATTTCAATACCTTCCTAATATATTCTCAACAATTCAACATGAAATAGCTCTCATACCACATGATGGATTAATTTTTATTTTGTAAAAACTATCACACAAACAGGAACATTCATATTGAATTATCGAGAAATATAAATATTGATTTTGCGGAAGCGTACCTGAATCCATCACAGAAAGTTAAAATATTTGAGTCTGAGGTCTTATGCTCTTCCAGATCCACACTTTTATTTCCTCTCTAAATTTTTCTCTGATAATGGGAATCAGAAGATTGGTGGTGTGTGATCTGTGGACTATGACCCTATTTATAACACAATCGTGTCTTTTCATATTTCGTATATTTCTATTTTAATCCATCATAAAAATAGAAATTACACTTGTCTCTACACAGTAAAACCCACACTTTAATAATATATTAGTAAGGCCCCAAAACTTAAATTAATCACTTTAATTGGCCTACTTTTATTTGATAGCCTATAATTCATATTTATTTTATATATAAGCCCATATATTAAATTTTACTCTAACAATCTCCCACTTGGACTACTAATATATGTAACTTTCTAAATTTGAATTATACTTTATGAGCTCATGTATTATTTAAAGTGATTAATTTAAGTTTTGGGGCCTTACTAATGTATTATTAAAGTGTGGATTTTATTGTGTAGAGACAAGCCTAATTTCTATTTTTATGATGGTTAAAATAGAAATATATGAAATATGAAAAGACACGATTGTATTATAAATAGGGGTCATGATCCCCAGATCACACACCACCAATCTTCTGATTCCCATTATCAGAGAAAAATTTAGAGAGGAAATAAAAGTGTGGATCTGGAAGAGAATAAGACCTCAGACTCAAATATTTTAACTTTCTGTCATGGATTCAGGTACGCTTCTGCAAAATCAATATTTATATTTCTTGATAATTCAATATGAATGTTCCTGTTTATATGATAGTTTTCACAAAATATTGATTTTGCGCTTTTTGAAAAAATATTTGCAACCGAAAATTAATATCAATACCTTCCTAATATATTCTCAACAATTCAACATGAAATAGCTCTCATACCACATGATGGATTAATTTCTATTTTGAAAAAACTATCACACAAACAGGAACATTCATATTGAATTATCGAGAAATATAAATATTGATTTTGCGGAAGCGTACCTGAATCCATGACAAAAAGTTAAAATATTTGATTCTGAGGTCTTATGCTCTTCCAGATCCACACTTTTATTTCCTCTCTAAATTTTTCTCTGATAATGGGAATCAGAAGATTGGTGGTGTGTGATCTGTGGACTATGACCCTATTTATAACACAATCGTGTCTTTTCATATTTCGTATATTTCTATTTTAATCCATCATAAAAATAGAAATTACACTTGTCTCTACACAACAAAAACCCACACTTTAATAATACATTAATAAGACCCCAAAACTTAAATTAATCACTTTAATTGGCCTACTTTTATTTGATAGCCTATAATTCATATTTATTTTATATATAAGCCCATATATTAAATTTTACTCTAACAATCTCCCACTTGGACTATATATATATGTAACTTTCTAAATTTGAATTATACTTTATGAGCTCATGTATTATTTAAAGTGATTAATTTAAGTTTTGGGGCCTTACTAATGTATTATTAAAGTGTGGGTTTTATTGTGTAGAGACAAGCGTAATTTCTATTTTTATGATGGTTAAAATAGAAATATATGAAATATGAAAAGACACGATTGTATTATAAATAGGGGTCATGATCCCCAGATTACACACCACCAATCTTCTGATTCCCATTATCAGAGAAAAATTTAGAGAGGAAATAAAAGTGTGGATCTGGAAGAGCATAAGACCTCAGACTCAAATATTTTAACTTTCAGTCATGGATTCAGGTACGCTTCTGCAAAATCAATATTTATATTTCTTGATAATTCAATATGAATGTTCCTGTTTATATGATAGTTTTCACAAAATATTGATTTTGCGCTTTTTGAAAAAATATTTGCAACCGAAAATTAATATCAATACCTTCCTAATATATTCTCAACAATTCAACATGAAATAGCTCTCATACCACATGATGGATTAATTTCTATTTTGTAAAAACTATCACACAAACAGGAACATTCATATTGAATTATCGAGAAATATAAATATTGATTTTGCGGATGCGAACCTGAATCCATGACAGAAAGTTAAAATATTTGAGTCTGAGGTCTTATGCTCTTCCAGATCCACACTTTTATTTCCTCTCTAAATTTTTCTCTGATAATGGGAATCAGAAGATTGGTGGTGTGTGATCTGTGGACTATGACCCTATTTATAACACAATCGTGTCTTTTCATATTTCGTATATTTCTATTTTAATCCATCATAAAAATAGAAATTACACTTGTCTCTACACAATAAAACCCACACTTTAATAATATATTAGTAAGGCCCCAAAACTTAAATTAATCACTTTAATTGGCCTACTTTTACTTGATAGCCTATAATTCATATTTATTTTATATATAAGCCCATATATTAAATTTTACTCTAACAATCTCCCACTTGGACTACTAATATATGTAACTTTCTAATTTTGAATTATACTTTATGAGCTCATGTATTATTTAAAGTGATTAATTTAAGTTTTGGGGCCTTACTAATGTATTATTAAAGTGTGGGTTTTATTGTGTAGAGACAAGCGTAATTTCTATTTTTATGATGGTTAAAATAGAAATATATGAAATATGAAAAGACACGATTGTATTATAAATAGGGGTCATGATCCCCAGATCACACACCACCAATCTTCTGATTCCCATTATCAGAGAAAAATTTAGAGAGGAAATAGAAGTGTGGATCTGGAAGAGCATAAGACCTCAGACTCAAATATTTTAACTTTCAGTCATGGATTCAGGTACGCTTCTGCAAAATCAATATTTATATTTCTTGATAATTCAATATGAATGTTCCTGTTTATATGATAGTTTTCACAAAATATTGATTTTGCGCTTTTTGAAAAAATATTTGCAACCGAAAATTAATATCAATACCTTCCTAATATATTCTCAACAATTCAACATGAAATAGCTCTCATACCACATGATGGATTAATTTCTATTTTGTAAAAACTATCACACAAACAGGAACATTCATATTGAATTATCGAGAAATATAAATATTGATTTTGCGGAAGCGTACCTGAATCCATGACAGAAAGTTAAAATATTTGAGTCTGAGGTCTTATGCTCTTCCAGATCCACACTTTTATTTCCTCTCTAAATTTTTCTCTGATAATGGGAATCAGAAGATTGGTGGTGTGTGATCTGTGGACTATGACCCTATTTATAACACAATCGTGTCTTTTCATATTTCGTATATTTCTATTTTAATCCATCATAAAAATAGAAATTACACTTGTCTCTACACAACAAAAACCCACACTTTAATAATACATTAGTAAGGCCCCAAAACTTAAATTAATCACTTTAATTGGCCTACTTTTATTTGATAGCCTATAATTCATATTTATTTTATATATAAGCCCATATATTAAATTTTACTCTAACAATCTCCCACTTGGACTATATATATATGTAACTTTCTAAATTTGAATTATACTTTATGAGCTCATGTATTATTTAAAGTGATTAATTTAAGTTTTGGGGCCTTACTAATGTATTATTAAAGTGTGGGTTTTATTGTGTAGAGACAAGCGTAATTTCTATTTTTATGATGGTTAAAATAGAAATATATGAAATATGAAAAGACACGATTGTATTATAAATAGGGGTCATGATCCCCAGATCACACACCACCAATCTTCTGATTCCCATTATCAGAGAAAAATTTAGAGAGGAAATAAAAGTGTGGATCTGGAAGAGCATAAGACCTCAGACTCAAATATTTTAACTTTCAGTCATGGATTCAGGTACGCTTCTTGCAAAATCAATATTTATATTTCTTGATAAATCAATATGAATGTTCCTGTTTATATGATAGTTTTCACAAAATATTGATTTTGCGCTTTTTGAAAAAATATTTGCAACCGAAAATTAATATCAATACCTTCCTAATATATTCTCAACAATTCAACATGAAATAGCTCTCATACCACATGATGGATTAATTTCTATTTTGTAAAAACTATCACACAAACAGGAACATTCATATTGAATTATCGAGAAATATAAATATTGATTTTGCGGAAGCGTACCTGAATCCATGACAGAAAGTTAAAATATTTGAGTCTGAGGTCTTATGCTCTTCCAGATCCACACTTTTATTTCCTCTCTAAATTTTTCTCTGATAATGGGAATCAGAAGATTGGTGGTGTGTGATCTGTGGACTATGACCCTATTTATAACACAATCGTGTCTTTTCATATTTCGTATATTTCTATTTTAATCCATCATAAAAATAGAAATTACACTTGTCTCTACACAATAAAACCCACACTTTAATAATATATTAGTAAGGCCCCAAATCTTAAATTAATCACTTTAATTGGGAATTTTACTCTAACAATCTCCCACTTGGACTATATATATATGTAACTTTATAAATTTCAATTATACTTTATGAGCTCATGTATTATTTAAAGTGATTAATTTAAGTTTTGGGGCCTTACTAATGTATTATTAAAGTGTGGGTTTTATTGTGTAGAGACAAGGGTAATTTCTATTTTTATGATGGTTAAAATAGAAATATATGAAATATGAAAAGACACGATTGTATTATAAATAGGGGTCATGATCCCCAGATCACACACCACCAATCTTCTGATTCCCATTATCAGAGAAAAATTTAGAGAGGAAATAAAAGTGTGGATCTAGAAGAGCATAAGACCTCAAGACTCAAATATTTTAACTTTCTGTCATGGATTCAGGTACACTTCTGCAAAATCAATATTTATATTTCTTGATAATTCAATATGAATGTTCCTGTTTATATGATAGTTTGCACATAATATTGATTTTGCGCTTTTTGAAAAAAATATTTGCAACCGAAAATTAATATCAATACCTTCCTAATATATTCTCAACAATTCAACATGAAATAGCTCTCATACCACATGATGGATTAATTTCTATTTTGTAAAAACTATCACACAAACAGGAACATTCATATTGAATTATCGAGAAATATAAATATTGATTTTGCGGAAGCGTACCTGAATCCATGACAGAAAGTTAAAATATTTGAGTCTGAGGTCTTATGCTCTTCCAGATCCACACTTTTATTTCCTCTCTAAATTTTTCTCTGATAATGGGAATCAGAAGATTGGTGGTGTGTGATCTGTGGACTATGACCCTATTTATAACACAATCGTGTCTTTTCATATTTCGTATATTTCTATTTTAATCCATCATAAAAATAGAAATTACACTTGTCTCTACACAACAAAAACCCACACTTTAATAATACATTAGTAAGGCCCCAAAACTTAAATTAATCACTTTAATTGGCCTACTTTTATTTGATAGCCTATAATTCATATTTATTTTATATATAAGCCCATATATTAAATTTTACTCTAACAATCTCCCACTTGGACTATATATATATGTAACTTTATAAATTTCAATTATACTTTATGAGCTCATGTATTATTTAAAGTGATTAATTTAAGTTTTGGGGCCTTACTAATGTATTATTAAAGTGTGGGTTTTATTGTGTAGAGACAAGGGTAATTTCTATTTTTATGATGGTTAAAATAGAAATATATGAAATATGAAAAGACACGATTGTATTATAAATAGGGGTCATGATCCCCAGATCACACACCACCAATCTTCTGATTCCCATTATCAGAGAAAAATTTAGAGAGGAAATAAAAGTGTGGATCTAGAAGAGCATAAGACCTCAAGACTCAAATATTTTAACTTTCTGTCATGGATTCAGGTACACTTCTGCAAAATCAATATTTATATTTCTTGATAATTCAATATGAATGTTCCTGTTTATATGATAGTTTGCACATAATATTGATTTTGCGCTTTTTGAAAAAAATATTTGCAACCGAAAATTAATATCAATACCTTCCTAATATATTCTCAACAATTCAACATGAAATAGCTCTCATACCACATGATGGATTAATTTTTATTTTGTAAAAACTATCACACAAACAGAAACATTCATATTTAATTATCGAGAAATATAAATATTGATTTTGCGGAAGCGTACCTCAATCCATGACAGAAAGTTAAAATATTTGAGTCTGAGGTCTAATGCTCTTCCAGATCCATACTTTTATTTCCTCTCTAAATTTTTCTCTGATAATGGGAATCAGAAGATTGGTAGTGTGTGATCTGTGGACTATGACCCTATTTATAACACAATCGTGTCTTTTCATATTTCATATATTTCTATTTTAATCCATCATAAAAATAGAAATTACATTTGTCTCTATACAATAAAATCCACACATTAATAATACATTAGGAAAGCCCCAAAACTTAAATTAATCACTTTAATTGGCCTACTTTTATTTGATAGCCTATAATTCATATTTATTTTATATATAAGCCCATATATTAAATTTTACTCTAACAATCTCCCACTTGGACTATATATATATGTAACTTTATAAATTTCAATTATACTTTATGAGCTCATGTATTATTTAAAGTGATTAATTTAAGTTTTGGGGCCTTACTAATGTATTATTAAAGTGTGGGTTTTATTGTGTAGAGACAAGGGTAATTTCTATTTTTATGATGGTTAAAATAGAAATATATGAAATATGAAAAGACACGATTGTATTATAAATAGGGGTCATGATCCCCAGATCACACACCACCAATCTTCTGATTCCCATTATCAGAGAAAAATTTAGAGAGGAAATAAAAGTGTGGATCTAGAAGAGCATAAGACCTCAAGACTCAAATATTTTAACTTTCTGTCATGGATTCAGGTACACTTCTGCAAAATCAATATTTATATTTCTTGATAATTCAATATGAATGTTCCTGTTTATATGATAGTTTGCACATAATATTGATTTTGCGCTTTTTGAAAAAAATATTTGCAACCGAAAATTAATATCAATACCTTCCTAATATATTCTCAACAATTCAACATGAAATAGCTCTCATACCACATGATGGATTAATTTTTATTTTGTAAAAACTATCACACAAACAGAAACATTCATATTTAATTATCGAGAAATATAAATATTGATTTTGCGGAAGCGTACCTCAATCCATGACAGAAAGTTAAAATATTTGAGTCTGAGGTCTAATGCTCTTCCAGATCCATACTTTTATTTCCTCTCTAAATTTTTCTCTGATAATGGGAATCAGAAGATTGGTAGTGTGTGATCTGTGGACTATGACCCTATTTATAACACAATCGTGTCTTTTCATATTTCATATATTTCTATTTTAATCCATCATAAAAATAGAAATTACATTTGTCTCTATACAATAAAATCCACACATTAATAATACATTAGGAAAGCCCCAAAACTTAAATTAATCACTTTAATTGGCCCACTTTTATTTGATAGCCTATAATTCATATTTATTTTATATATAAGCCCATATATTAAATTTTACTCTAACAATCTCCCACTTGGACTACTAATATATGTAACCTTATAAATTTGAATTATATTTTATGAGCTCATGTATTATTTAAAGTGATTAATTTAAGTTTTGGGGTCTTACTAATGTATTATTAAAGTGTGGGTTTTATTGTGAAGAGACAAGCGTAATTTCTATTTTTATGATGGTTAAAATAGAAATATATGAAATATGAAAAGACACGATTGTATTATAAATAGGGGTCATGGTCCCCAGATCACATACCACCAATCTTTTGTCTCCCATTATCAGAGAAAAAATTTGAGAGGAAATAAAAGTGTGGATCGGGATGAGCATAAGACCTCAGACTCAAATATTTTAACTTTCTGTCATGGATTCATGTACGCTTCTGCAAAATCAATATTTATATTTCTTGATAATTCAATATGAATGTTCCTGTTTATATGATAGTTTTCACAAAATGTTGATTTTGCGGTTTTTGAAAAAATATTTGCAACCGAAAATTCATATCAATACCTTCCTAATATATTCTCATCAATTCAACATGAAATATCTCTGATACCACATGATGGATTAATTTCTATTTTGTAAAAACTATCACACAAACAGGAACATTCATATTGAATTATCGAGAAATATAAATATTGATTTTGCGGAAGCGTACCTGAATCCATGACAGAAAGTTAAAATATATGAGTCTAAGGTCTTATGCTCTTCCAGATCAACATTTTTATTTCCTCTCTAAATTTTTCTCTGATAATGGCAATCAGAAGATTGGTGGTGTGTGACATGTGGACCATGACCCCTATTTATAACACAATCGTGTCTTTTCATATTTCGTATATTTCTATTTTAATCAATCATAAAAATAGACATTACACTTGTATCTACACAATAAAACCCACACTTTAATAATACATTAGTAAGGCCCCAAAACTTAAATTAATCACTTTAATTGGCCTACTTTTATTTGATAGCCTATAATTCATATTTATTTTATATATAAGCCCATATATTAAATTTTACTCTAACAGTCTCCCACTTGGACTATATATATATGTAACTTTATAAATTTGAATTATACTTTATGAGCTCATGTATTATTTAAAGTGATTAATTTAAGTTTTGGGGCCTTACTAATGTATTATTAAAGTGTGGGTTTTATTGTGTAGAGACAAGCGTAATTTCTATTTTTATGATGGTTAAAATAGAAATATAAGAAATATGAAAAGACACGATTGTATTATAAATAGGGGTCATGATCCCCAGATCACACACCACCAATCTTCTGATTCCCATTATCAGAGAAAAATTTAGAGAGGAAATAAAAGTGTGGATCTGGAAGAGCATAAGACCTCAGACTCAAATATTTTAACTTTCTATCATGGATTCAGGTACGCTTCTTCAAAATCAATATTTATATTTCTTGATAATTCAATATGAATGTTCCTGTTTATATGATAGTTTTCACAAAATATTGATTTTGCGCTTTTTGAAAAAAATATTTGCAACCGAAAATTAATATTAATACCTTCCTAATATATTCTCAACAATTCAACATGAAATAGGTCTCATACCACATGATGGATTAATTTTTATTTTGTAAAAACTATCACACAAACAGAAACATTCATATTGAATTATCGAGAAATATAAATATTGATTTTGCGGAAGCGTACCTCAATCCATGACAGAAAGTTAAAATATTTGAGTCTGAGGTCTTATGCTCTTCCAGATCCACACTTTTATTTCCTCTCTAAATTTTTCTCTGATAATGGGAATCAGAAGATTGGTAGTGTGTGATCTGTGGACTATGACCCTATTTATAACACAATCGTGTCTTTTCATATTTCGTATATTTCTATTTTAATCCATCATAAAAATAGAAATTACATTTGTCTCTACACAATAAAATCCACACTTTAATAATACATTAGTAAGGCCCCAAAACTTAAATTAATCACTTTAATTGGCCCACTTTTATTTGATAGCCTATAATTCACATTTATTTTATATATAAGCCCATATATTAAATTTTACTCTAACAATCTCCCACTTGGACTACTAATATATGTAACTTTATAAATTTGAATTATACTTTATGAGCTCATGTATTATTTAAAGTGATTAATTTAAGTTTTGGGGCCTTACTAATGTATTATTAAAGTGTGGGTTTTATTGTGTAGAGACAAGCGTAATTTCTATTTTTATGATGGTTAAAATAGAAATATATGAAATATGAAAAGACACGATTGTATTATAAATAGGGGCCATGATCCCCAGATCACACATCACCAATCTTCTGATTCCCATTATCAGAGAAAAATTTAGAGAGGAAATAAAAGTGTGGATCTAGAAGAGCATAAGACCTCAGACTCAAATATTTTAACTTTCTATCATGGATTCAGGTACGCTTCTGCAAAATCAATATTTATATTTCTTGATAATTCAATATGAATGTTCCTGTTTATATGATAGTTTTCACAAAATTTTGATTTTGCGCTTTTTGAAAAAAATATTTGCAACCGAAAATTAATATTAATACCTTCCTAATATATTCTCAACAATTCAACATGAAATAGGTCTCATACCACATGATGGATTAATTTTTATTTTGTAAAAACTATCACACAAACAAAAACATTCATATTGAATTATCGAGAAATATAAATATTGATTTTGCGGAAGCGTACCTCAATCCATGACAGAAAGTTAAAATATTTGAGTCTGAGGTCTTATGATCTTCCAGATCCACACTTTTATTTCCTCTCTAAATTTTTCTCTGATAATGGGAATCAGATGATTGGTAGTGTGTGATGTGTGGACTATGACCCTATTTATAACACAATCGTGTCTTTTCATATTTCGTATATTTCTATTTTAATCCATCATAAAAATAGAAATTACATTTGTCTCTACACAATAAAATCCACACTTTAATAATACATTAGTAAGGCCCCAAAAATTAAATTAATCACTTTAATTGGCCCACTTTTATTTGATAGCCTATAATTCACATTTATTTTATATATAAGCCCATATATTAAATTTTACTCTAACAATCTCCCACTTGGACTACTAATATATGTAACTTTATAAATTTGAATTATACTTTATGAGCTCATGTATTATTTAAAGTGATTAATTTAAGTTTTGGGGCCTTACTAATGGATTATTAAAGTGTGGGTTTTATTGTGTAGAGACAAGCGTAATTTCTATTTTTATGATGGTTAAAATAGAAATATATGATATATGAAAAGACACGATTGTATTATAAATAGGGGCCATGATCCCCAGATCACACACCACCAATCTTCTGATTCCCATTATCAGAGAAAAATTTAGAGAGGAAATAAAAGTGTGGATCTAGAAGAGCATAAGACCTCAGACTCAAATATTTTAACTTTCTATCATGGATTCAGGTACGCTTCTGCAAAATCAATAATTATATTTCTTGATAATTCAATATGAATGTTCCTGTTTATATGATAGTTTTCACAAAATATTGATTTTGCACTTTTTGAAAAAAATATTTGCAACCAAAAATTAATATTAATACCTTCCTAATATATTCTCAACAATTCAACATGAAATAGGTCTCATACCACATGATGGATTAATTTTTATTTTGTAAAAACTATCACACAAACAGAAACATTCATATTGAATTATCGGGAAATATAAATATTGATTTTGCGGAAGCGTACCTCAATCCATGATAGAAAGTTAAAATATTTGAGTCTGAGGTCTTATGCTCTTCCAGATCCACACTTTTATTTCCTCTCTAAATTTTTCTCTGATAATGGGAATCAGAAGATTGGTGGTGTGTGATCTGGGGATCATGACCCCTATTTATAATACAATCGTGTCTTTTCATATTTCTTATATTTCTATTTTAACCATCATAAAAATAGAAATTACGCTTGTCTCTACACAATAAAACCCACACTTTAATAATACATTAGTAAGGCCCCAAAACTTAAATTAATCACTTTAATTGGCCCACTTTTATTTGATAGCCTATAATTCACATTTATTTTATATATAAGCCCATATATTAAATTTTACTCTAACAATCTCCCACTTGGACTACTAATATATGTAACTTTATAAATTTGAATTATACTTTATGAGCTCATGTATTATTTAAAGTGATTAATTTAAGTTTTGGGGTCTTACTAATGTATTATTAAAGTGTGGGTTTTATTGTGTAGAGACAAGCGTAATTTCTATTTTTATGATGGTTAAAATAGAAAAATATGAAATATGAAAAGACACGATTGTATTATAAATAGGGGTCATCGTCCCCAGATCACACACCACCAATCTTCTGATTCCCATTATCCGAGAAAAAATTAGAGAGGAAATAAACGTGTGGATCGGGAAGAGCATAAGACCTCAGACTCAAATATTTTAACTTTCTGTCATGGATTCATGTACGCTTCTGCAAAATCAATATTTATATTTCTTGATAATTCAATATGAATGTTCCTGTTTATATGATAGTTTTCACAAAATGTTGATTTTGTGGTTTTTGAAAAAATATTTGCAACCGAAAATTAATATCAATACCTTCGTAATATATTCTCAACAATTCAACATGAAATAGCTCTGATACCACATGATGGATTAATTTCTATTTTGTAAAAACTATCACACAAACAGGAACATTCATATTGAATTATCGAGAAATATAAATATTGATTTTGCGGAAGCGTACCTGAATCCATGACATAAAGTTAAAATATATGAGTCTGAGGTCTTATGCTCTTCCAGATCAACATTTTTATTTCCTCTCTAAATTTTTCTCTGATAATGGCAATCAGAAGATTGGTGGTGTGTGATCTGTGGACCATGACCCCTATTTATAACACAATCGTGTCTTTTCATATTTCGTCTATTTCTATTTTAATCCATCATAAAAATAGAAATTACGCTTGTCTCTACACAATAAAACTCACACTTTAATAATACATTAGTAAGGCCCCAAAACTTAAATTAATCACTTTAAATAATACATGAGCTCATAAAGTATAATTCAAATTTATAAAGTTACATATATATGTTTCCCAAGTGGGAGATTGTTAGAGTAAAATTTAATATATGGGCTTATATATAAAATAAATATGAATTATTTTAATTCAAATTTATAAAGTCACACACACACACACACACACACACACATATATATATATATATGCCCAACTGGGAGATTGTTAGAGTAAAATTTAATATATGGGCTTATATATAAAATAAATATGAATTATAGGCTATCAAATAAAAGTAGGCCAATTAAAGTGATTAATTTAAGTTTTGGGGCCTTACTAATGTATTATTAAAGTGTGGGTTTTATTGTGTAGAGACAGGCGTAATTTTTATTTTTATGATGGGTTAAAATAGAAATATACGAAATATAAAAAGACACGATTGCAGTATAAATAGGGGTCATGGTCCCCAGATCACATACCACCAATCATCTGATTCTCATTATCAGAGAGAAATTTAGAGAGGAAATAAAAGTGTTGATCTGGAAGAGCATAAGACCTCAGACTCAAATATTTTAACTTTTTGTCATGGATTCAGGTACGCTTCCGCAAAATTAATATTTATATTTCTTGATAATTCAATATGAATGCTCCTATTTGTGTGATAGTTTTCACAAAATATTGATTTTGCCCTTTTTGAAAAAATATTTGCAACCGAAAATTAATATCAATACCTTCCTAATATATTCTCAACAATTCAACATGAAATAACTCTGATACGACATGATGGATTAATTTCTATTTTGTAAAAACTATCACAAAAACAGGAACATTCATATTGAATTATCAAGAAATATAAATATTGATTTTGCGGAAGCGTACCTGAATCCATGACAGAAAGTTAAAATATTTGAGTCTGAGGTCTTATGCTCTTCCAGATCAACATTTTTATTTCCTCTCTAAATTTTTCTCTGATAATGGAAATCAGAAGATTGGTGGTGTGTGATCTGTGGACCATGACCCCTATTTATAACACAATCGTGTCTTTTCATATTTCGTATATTTCTGTTTTAATCCATCATAAAAATAAAAATTACGCTTGTCTCTACATAATAAAACCCACACTTTAATAATACATTAGTAAGGCCCCAAAACTTAAATTAATCACTTTAAATAATACATGATCTCGTAACGTATAATTCAAATTTATAAAGTTACATATATATATAGCCCAAGTGGGAGATTGTTAGAGTAAAATTTAATATATGGGCTTATATATAAAATAAATATGAATTATTTTAATTCAATTTTATAAAGTTACATATATATATATATATATATATATATATATATATATATATAGCCCAAGTGGGAGATTGTTAGAGTAAAATTTAATATATGGGCTTATATATAAAATAAATATGAATTATAGGCTATCAAATAAATGTAGGCCAATTAAAGTGATTAATTTAAGTTTTGGGGCCTTACTAATGTATTATTAAAGTGTGGGTTTTATTGTGTAGAGACAAGCGTAATTTTTATTTTTATGATGGGTTAAAATAGAAATATACGAAATATAAAAAGACATTATTGTATTATAAATAGGGGTCATGGTCCCCCGATCACGCACCACCAATCTTCCGATTCTCATTGTCAGAGAGAAATTTAGAGAGGAAATAAAAGTGTTGATCTGGAAGAGCATAAGACCTCAGACTCAAATATTTTAACTTTCTGTCATGGATTCAGGTACGCTTCTGCAAAATCAATATTTATATTTCTTGATAATTCAATATGAATGTTCCTGTTTATATCATAGTTTTCACAAAATATTGATTTTGCTCTTTTTGAAAAAATATTTGCAACCGAAAATTAATATCAATACCTTCCTAATATATTCTCAACAATTCAACATGAAATAGCTCTGATACCACATGATGGATTAATTTCTATTTTGTAAAAACTATCACACAAACAGGAACATTCATATTGAATTATCAAGAAATATAAATATTGATTTTGCGGAAGCGTACCTGAATCCATGACAGAAAGCTAAAATATTTGAATCTGAGGTCTTATGCTCTTCCAGATCAACACTTTTATTTCCTCTCTAAATTTTTCTCTGACAATGGGAATCAGAAGATTGGTGGTGTGTGATCTGGGGACCATGACCTCTATTTATTACACAATCGTGTCTTTTCATATTTCGTATATCTCTATTTTAACCCATCATAAAAATAGAAATTACGCTTGTCTCTACACAATAAAACCCACACTTTAATAATACATTAGTAATGCCCTAAAACTAAAATTAATCACTTTAATTGGCCTACTTTTATTTGATAGCCTATAATTCATATTTATTTTATATATAAGCCCATATATTAAATTTTACTCTAACATTAGTATTGTGGGTAATGGGTTGTGGGAAGTCAGAGAGGTGAGGGTTTGATAAAGATGTGAAATTAGAAGATGGAATAAAGTGACGGTGTTGGTTGTGAGAGATTTTGTTGTTCTTGTTGTAGTAAAAGGGAGAAATGAGATTGTCTGTATGGGAAGGAGTTGGGGAAGTTGGGTAGACGAAATTAGTTCTTTCTTTGGACCCCCTCATAGCACGTGCGGTGAAATCATAAGCACATGCTGCTTCTTCAGCTGTGTCGAACGTTCCTATCCAGCGTCGTTTTTTGGGAAGGTCACTTATTTCGGCTCTGTAACTGCTCCATGGGCGGGGGTGTACACCGCGGTATCTCATTGTGGTGGAGGTGTCTTTGGGTTGTTTTTTTGGTGGTGGATAGGGGTTGAGGTGGTGGAAGTGGGAGTGGGAGTGGAAGTGGCGTGGGTTCGGGGATGTTGGAGAAACAGTTTAGTCTTCTCATGGCTTCTTCCATTTGAGAGAAAGTGAAATATGTTGAAAAGGGAAACCCTAAAAGAAATGCGGTGAGGTGATGTGTATATACTGTTTGCCCAGGACTAGGTTTGTTATGCCATTATATATGTATTTATTGATATTAACTGTTCTGACATCTGGGAATTTTATTTTGTCAACTATTTATGTGGTATCAGCTAATTTGTTGTCGATATAAATATTTATGTATATTTAAATTGATGGTTGTAAAATTCACTTTAAATTTATTTACATTTATAATGAAAAAACAAATATGTGTTTGATTAACTATAAATACAAATTTTTCACAAAATTAAAGTGAATGATTTTCAAAATAACTGATTAAGCATATTTAAAGAAATATCAAATCTTTAAAATTTAAAAAGTTTATTTTTTTTAATCAAACTTGATGAAGATGATTTTTATAATTAAAAGGTCATCTACATAAAAATAAATATATAATTGGGTGAGATAATATTCAAAAGTCTGGACGGTTGAAAGTATATATGTAAATCGAAATTGTATTTTAACTCAATTGTAGATTAAAATTTTAGATCATTTTTTTATTGTTGATCTTTATATTATGAAGATCATATCCACCAACATGGATAAAATTTCAATTTTTTAATTTTTAAGAAATTTATGTATTTTTTAGGTAGGATAAATTGTGTGATAATATAAGGAAAATGAAAATTTAACAAACAAGATTTGCGGTTGGTTCCTACGAGTCACATTGGTCCCGTGCGAGGCGTTCGTGCCTCTTACGGGGCCGTTTTGTGGTTGTTTACATTCTCACCCTTCGATGGCATGTTTTTATGCTTAAGTCTAACTTTTTATAAATTTACGTCGTGCACTCAAACAAAGAGACCCATGACTACGCGGTCAGTTCCAACGAGTTACATTGGTCCCGTGCGAGGCGTTCGTGACTCTTACTGGATCGTTTTGTGTTTGTTTTACCTTCTAACCCTTCGATGGAATGTTTTTATGTTTAAGTTTAATTTTTTTGCAAATTTACGTCAAATACTCAAACCGGGAGCCCCGTGACTACGCGATCGGTTCCTACAAGTCACATTGGTCCCGTGCGGGGTGTTTGTAACTCTTACCAGACCGTTTTGTATTTGTTTTATGTTTTCACCCTTCGATGGCAAGATTTTACGCCTAAGTCTATTTTTTTTTGCAAATTTACGGCGTACACTCAAACTGGGAGACCCGTGACTACACGATCGGTTCCTACGAGCCACATTGGTCCCGTGCGAGGGGCTCGTGACTCTTACGGGACTGTTTTGTTTGTTTTACAATTTCACCCTTCGATGGCATATTTTTATGCTTAAGTCTATTTTTTTATAAATTTATGTCGTACACTCAAACCGGGAGCCCCGTAACTATGCGGTTGGTTCCTACGAGTTACATTGGTCCCGTACGAGGTGTTTGTGCCTCTTACGGGACCATTTTGTGGATGTTTTATGTTTTCACCCTTCGATGATATGTTTTTATGCTTATATTTAATTTTTTACATATTTACGTCGTACACTCATATCGGGAGCCCCGTGACTACGCGGTCGGTTCCTACGAGTCACATTGGTCCCTTGCTAGATGTTCGTGACTCTTTTCGGATCGTTTTGTGGTTGTTTTATGTTTTCACCCTTCGATGGAATGTTTTTATGCATAAGTCTATTTTTTTGCAAATTTACGTCGTACACTCAAATCGGGAACCCCCGTAACTACGCGGTTGGTTCCTACGAGTCACATTGGTCCAGTTCGAGATGTTCGTGACTCTTACCGAACCATTTTGTGTTTGTTTTACGTTTTTACGCTTCGATTGCATGTTTTTATGCTTAAGTCCAATTTCTTGCAAATTTATTTCGTACGCTCAAACCGGGAGCCCCGTGACTACGCAGTCGGTTCCTACGAGCCACATTGGTCCCGCGCGAGGAGTTCGTGACTCTTAAGGGAAGCTTTTTTGTTTGTTTTACGTTTGTAACCTTCGATGGAATGTTTTTAGGCTTAAGTCTAACATTTTTCAAATTTACGTCGTACACTCAAATCGGGAGCCCCGTGACTATGCAGTCGGTTCCTACAACTCACATTGGTCCCGTGTGACGCGTTCGTGCCTCTTACGAGACCGTTTTGTGTTTGTTTTACATTGTCACCCTTCGATGGAATGTTTTATGTTTAAATCTTTTTTTTTCAAATTTACATCATACACTCAAACCGGGTGCCCCGTGACTACGCGGTCGTTTCTTACGAGTCACATTGATCTTGTGTGAGGTGTTCTTAACTCTAACGGGACCGTTTTGTGTTTGTTTTACGTTCTCACCCTTGGATGGCATGTTTTTATGCTTAAGTCTAATTTTTTGCAAATTTACGTCGTACACTCAAACCAGGATCCCCGTGACTACACAGTTGGTTCCTACGAGTTACATTGGTCCCGTACGAGGAGTTCGTGCCTCTTACGGGACCATTTTGTGATTGTTTTACATTTTCACCCTTCAATGGCAAGCTTCTATGCTTAAGTCTATTTTTTTTCAAATTTACGCCGTACACTCAAATCGGTAAGCCCCGTGACTAAGCGGTCGGTTCCTACGAGTGACATTGGTCCGATGCGAGGTGTTCGTGACTCTTACCGGAATGTGTTGTGTTTATTTTATGTTGTCACCCGAAGCCCCATGACTATCCGATCGGTTCCTACGAGTCACATTGGTCCGGTGCGAGGCGATCGTGACTCCTACTCGACCGTTTTGTGGTTGTTTTACGTTCTCACCCTTGGATGACATGATTTTATTCTAAGTCTAATTTTTTGCAAATTTACGTCGTACACTCAAACCGGGAGATCCGTGACTACGCGACCGGTTCCTACGAGTCAGATTGGTCCCGTGCGAGGTGTTCGTGACTCTCACGGGACTATTTTGTGTTTGTTTTACGTTTTCACCCTTCTATGCCATGTGTTTATGCTTAAGTCTAACTTTTTTGTAAATTTACGTAGTACACTCAAACCGGGAGCCCCGTGACTACGCGGTCGGTTCCTACAAGTCACATTGGTCCTGTGCGAGGTACCTGTGACTCTTATCAGACCATTTTGTGTTTGATTTACATTTTCACCCATCGATTGCATGTTTTTATGCTCATGTCTAATTTTTCTTCAAATTTACGTCGTACACTCAAATCGGGTTCCCCATGACTATGCGGTCGATTCCTACGAGTCACATCGGTCCCATGCGAGGTGTTCGTGACTCTTACGGTACCATTTTGTGGGTTTTTACGTTCTCACCCTTCGAGGGCATGTTTTTATGCTTAAGTCTAGTTTTTTCAAATTTATGTTGTACACTCAAATCTGGAGCCCCGTTAGTACGCGGTCGGTTTCTATGAGTAACATTGGTCCCATGCGAGCTGTTCGTGACTCTTGCCGGATCGTTTTGTGGCTATTTTATGCTCTCACCATTCGATGTCATGATTTTTATGCTGAAGTTTAATTTTTTACAAATTTAGGTCGTACACTCCAACCGGGAGCACCGTGACTATGCAGTCGGATCCTACGAGTCACATCGGTTTCGTGCGAGGCGTTTATTCCTCTTACGGGACCATTTTATGGTTGTTTTACATTTTCACCCTTCGATGGCATGCTTTTATCCTTAAGTCTAATTTTTTGCACATTTACATCGTACACTCAACCCGGGAGCCCCGTTATTACGCGGTCGGTTCCTACGAGTTACATTGGACTCATGCGAGGCTTTTGTGCCCCTTATGGGGCCATTTTGTGTCTATTTTACATTTTCACCATTCGATGGCATATTTTTATGCTTAACTCTATTTTTTTACAAATTTACGTCGTACACTCAAACCGGGTGCCCTGTGACTACGCGGTCGGTTCCAATGGGTCACATTGGTCCCGTGCGAGGGGCTCGTGACTCTTACGGGACCTTTTTCTATTTATTTTACGTTTTCACCATTCGATGGCATATTTTTATGCTTAAGTATATTTTTTTATAAATTTATGGCGTACACTCAAACCGGGAGCCCTGTAATTATGCAGTTGGTTCCTACGAGTTACATTGGTCCCGTACGAGGCGTTTGTACTTCTTACGGGACCACTTTGTGGCTGTTTTATGTTTTCACCCTTCGATGATAAGTTTTTATGCTTATGTTTAATTTTTTACAAATTTACGTCGTACACTCAAATCGAGAACCCCGTGACTACGCGGTCGATTTCTAAGAGTCACATTGGCCCCGTGCTAGATGTTCGTGGCTCTTATCGGAATGTGTTGTGTTTGTTTTACGTTTTCACCCTTGGATGGCATGTTCTTATTCTTACGTCTTATTTTTTATAAATTTATATCGTACACTCAAACCGGAAGTCCCGTGACTACGCGGTCGGTTCCTACGAGTCTGATTGGTCCCGTGTGAGGTGTTCGTGACTCTTACGGGACCGTTTTGTGGTTGTCTTATGTTTTCACCCTTCGATGGCATATTTTTATGCTCAAGTCTAATTTTTTGTAAATTTACATCTTACACTCAAATCGGGACCCCCGTGACTACGCAATCGGTTCCTGCGAGTCACACCTGTCCCGTGCGAGGTGTTCGTGACTCTTACGGGACCGTTTTGTATTTGTTTTACGTTTTCACCTTTGGATGGCATGTTTTAATGCTTAAGAATTTTTTTTATAAATTTAAGTCGTACACTCAAATCGGGAGTCCCGTGACTACGCAGTCAATTTTTACGAGTCACATTGGTCTCATGCGAGATGTTCATGACTATTACGGGACCATTTTGTGGCTATTTTACGTTTTCACCCTTCGATGACATGTTTTTATGCTCAAGTCTAATTTTTTGCAAATTTACGTCATACACCCAAACTGGGAGCGCCTAGACTACGCGGTCGGTTCCTGCGAGTAACATTGGTCCCATACGAGGTGTTCGTGACTCTTACGGGACCATTTTGTGTTTGTTTTACGTTTTCACCCTACGATGGCATGTTTTTATGCTTAAGTCTAACTTTTTGCAAATTTACATCGTACACTCAAACCGGAAGCCCCCTGACTACGCGGTCCGTTCCTACGAGTTACATTGGTCCCGTGCGAGGTGTTCGTAATTATTATCGGACCGTTTTGTGTTTGTTTAACGTTTTCACCCTTAGATGACATGTTTTTATGTGTAAGTCTGTTTTTTTTAAATTTACGTCGTACACTCGAACCGAGAGCCCCATGACTACACGGTCGGTTCCTAGGAGCCACATTGGTCCTGTACGAGGCGCTTGTGACTCTTACGGGACCATTTTGTGGCTTTTTACGAAGTCACCCTTCGATGGCATGTTTTTATGCTTAAGTCTAATTTTTTTCTAGTTTTTGTTATACACTCAAACCTGAGGCCCCGTGACTACGCGGTCGGTTCCTACGAGTCACATTAGTGCCGTGCGAGGTGCTCGTGACTCTTACCAGACCGTTTTTTGGCTGTTTTACGTTCTCAACATTCGATGGCATGATTTTTATGCTTATGTCTATTTTTTTGCAAATTTACGTCGTACACTCAAATCGGGAGCCCCGTGACTACGCGGTCGGTTCCTACGAGTCACATTGGTCCCATGCGAGGCATTCGTGACTCTTACCGGATCGTTTTCTAGCTATTTTATATTTTCACCCTTTGATTGCATATTTTTATGCTTAAATCTAATTTTTTGCAAATTTACGTCATACACTCAAACCGGGAGCCCCGTGACTACGCAATCGGATCATACGAGTCACATTGGTCTCGTGCGAGGTGTTTGTGCCTCTTATGGGAAAATTTTGTTTTTGCTTTACATTTTCACTCTTCGATGGAATGTTTTTATGTTTAAGTCTATTTTTTTTCAAATTTACGTCGTACACTCAAACCGGGAGCCCCATGAGTACGCGGTCGGTTCATACAAGTCACAATGGTCCCGTACGAGGTTTCGTGACTCTTACGGGATCATTTTGTTGTTGTTTTACATTCTCACCATTCGATGGCATGATTTTTATGCTTAAGTATATTTTTCTACAAATTTACGTCATACACTCAAACCGGGAGCCCCGTGACTACGCGGTCAGTTCCTACGAGTCACATTAGTCCCGTGCGAGGTGTTCGTGACTCTTATGGGACCGTTTTGTGTTTGTTTTACTTTTTCACCCTTCGATGGCATGTTTTTATGCTTAATTCTAACTTTTTATAAATTTATGTCGTACACTCAAACCGGGAGCCCCGTGACTACGCGGTCGGTTCCAACGAATAACCTTCGTCCTGTGTGAGGCGTTCGTGCCTCTTATAGGACCGTTTTGTGGTTGTTTTACGTTCTCACCATTCGATGGCAAGATCTTACGTTTAAGTCTAATTTTTTGCAACTTTACGTCATACACTAAAACCGGGAATCCCGTGACTACGCGATCGGTTCCTACGAGTCACATTGGTCCCGTACGAGGCATTCGTGACTCTTACGTGACCGTTTTATGGTTGTTTTATGTTCTCACCATTCAATGGCATGTTTTTATGCTAAAGTCTAATTTTTTACAAATTCTCGTCGTACACTTAAACTGGGAGCCTCGTGACTACGCGATCGGTTCCTATGAGTCACATTAGCTTGTGTGAGGCATTCGTGACTCTTACGGGACCATTTTGTGGTTGTTTTACGTTTTCACCCTTCGCTGGCATCTTTTTTATGCTCAAGTTTAAATTTATACAAATTTATTTCGTGCACTCAATCCGGGATCCTCGTGACTATCCGGTCGGTTCCTATGAGCCACATTGGTCCCATGCCAGGTGTTCGTCACTCTTATGGTACTGTTTTTTAGTTGTTTTACGTTTTGAGCCTTTGATGGTTTTTTTTTTAATTATTAAGTCTAATTTTTTACAAATTTACGTCGTACAATGAAACTGGGAGCCCCTTGACTACGCGATCGGTTCCTACAAGTCAAATTGGTCTCGTGGAGGTGTTCGTGACTCTTACGGGACCGTTTTGTGGTTGTTTTACAATTTCACCCTTTGATGGTATCTGTTTTATACTCAAGTCTAACTTTTTACAAATTTGCGTCGTACACTAAAATCGGGATCCCCATGACTTCCCGATCGGTTCCTACGAGTCACATTGGTCCCGTGCCACATGTTTGTGACTCTTACGGGACCGTTTTGTGGTTGTTTTATATTTTCACCCTTCGATGGTATCTATTTTGTACTCAAGTCTAACTTTTTACAAATTTACATCGTGCACTAAAATTAGGATTCCCGTGACTTCCCGGTCGGTTCCTACGAGTCACATTGGTTCCGTGCAAGGTGTTCGTGACTCTTACGGGACCGTTTTGTGGTTGTTTTACATTTTCACCCTTCGATGGAATGTTTTTATGCTTAAGTTTAACTTTTTCCAAATTTACGTCGTACACTAAAATCGGGATCCCCGTGACTACGCGGTCGGTTCCTGTGAGTCACATTGGTCACGTACGAGGTGTTTGTGACTCTTACGGGACCGTTTTGTGTTTATTTTATATTTTCACTCTTCTATGGCATGTTTTTATGCTTAAGTCTAACTTTTTGCAAATTTACGTCGTACACTCAAACCTCGCATTGACTACGCGACGAGTTCCTATGACTTACCTTCGTCTCGTGCGAGGTGTTCGTGACTCTTACGGGACCGTTTTGTAGATGTTTTACGTTTTCACACTTCGATGGAATTTTTTAAGCTTAGGTCTAATTTTTTTATAAATTTACGTTGTACACTAAAGCCGGGAGACCCGTGACTACGCGACCGGTTCCTACGGGTCTAATTGGTTTCGTGCCAGGTGTTCGTGACTCTTACGGGACCGTTTTGTGTTTATTTTACGTTTTCACCCTTCGATGGCATGTGCTTATGTTTAAGTCTATTTTTTTTAAAATTTACATCGTACACTCAAACCGGGAGCCCCATGACTACGCGATCGGTTCCTATGAGTCACATTGGTAACGTGCGATGTGTTCCTGACTCTTACCAAACCGTTATGTGGTTGTTTTACGTTCTCACCATTCGATGGCATGATTTTTATACTTAAGTCTATTTTTTTACAAATTTACGTCGTCCACTCAAATCGGGAGCCCCGTGACTACGCGATCGGTTCCTACGAGCCACATTGGTCCCGTGCGAGGGGTTCGTGACTCTTACGGGCCCGTTTTTTGTATGTTTTACATTTTCACCCTTCGATGACATGTTTTTATGCTTAAATCTAATTTTAGAAAATTTACGTCGTATACTCAAACCTCACAGTGACTATGCGGTTGGTTCCTACGACTTACCTTCGTCTCGTTCGAGGTGTTCGTCACTCTAACGAGACCGTTTTGTGACTGTTTTATATTTTCACACTATGGTGGCATCTTTTTTATGGCCCAGTCTAACATTTTGCAAATTGACATCATACACTCAAATGGGGAGCCCCGTGACTACGCGGTCGGTTCCTACGAGTCACATTGGTCCCGTGTGAGCCATTCGTCACTCTTACGTGACCATTTTGTGTTTGTTTTACATTTTCTCCCTTCAATGCCATGTTTTTATGCTTAAGTCTAAGTTTTTGTAAATTTAAGTCGTACACTCAAACCAGAAGCCCCGTGACTACGCGGTCGGTTCCTACGAGCCACATTGGTCTTGTGCGAGGGGTTCATGACTCTTACGGGACCGTTTTTTGTTTCTTTTACATTTTCACCCTTCGATGGCATGTTTTTATGCTTAAATCTAATTTTAGCAAATTTACATCGTACACTCAAACCTCGCAGTGACTATGCGGTCGGTTGCTATGACTTACCTTCGTCTCGTGCGACGTGTTCGTCACTCTTACGAGACCGTTTTGTGGTTGTTTTCATGTTCACACTTTGATGGCATCTTTTTTATGCCCCAGTCTAACATTTTGTAAATTGACATCATACACTCGATCGGTTCCTACGAGTCACATTGGTCCCGTGTGAGCCATTCGTCACTCTTACGTGACCGTTTTGTGTTTGTTTTACATTTTCACCCTTCGATGCCATGTTTTTATGCTTAAGTCTAAGTTTTTATAAATTTAAGTCGTACACTCAAACCGGGTGCCCCGTGACTACTCGGTTGGTTCCTACGAGTCACATTGGTCCCGTGCGAGGTGTTCGTGACTCTAACGGGACTGTTTTGTGTTTGTTTTACGTTTTTACCCTTGGATGCCATATTTTTATGCTTAAGTCGAGCTTTTCGTAAATTTATGTCGTACCCTCAAATGGGGAGCCCCGACCTCATATTTACTATTGATTTTCTACATCTGGTGTAGGGTATCTTTAGTTCTCTTTAGCATGTATATACATTCCATATAACATACAACTATAGGGTATCATTACTTTAGTCTTCAATAGATGTAGATATCACAGTGATTTTTTATCTGTGAATATCTGTTGTAATATTCGTATGTTGAATATCACATTGATTTTCACAACAGTTTAAGTGTGAATATCATAGTTATATATACTTTTATTGCTTTCAAACTGTTGTGAATATCTGTTGTAAAATTTCAGTTGTGATTTTCATGTTCTTTACTGTGTTCACTATGTTCATACCTTCAAATTATGGGGTTTATTGTGTTTAAATCAAAGGTTATGGTATTGTAGGGTGTTAAAATTGAATGATGAAGGTTGGGTTCAAATTATCTATCTTAACCTTGAATGTTGTGGAGTTTTGATAAAAGGTTTGATTCAAAATCCTAGGTATGTTTATGTATCCGTATGTGATTGTTTTTCTAATTTCACCACAGTTAGAACCTAGCTTTATTCTGTTACAAATTTGTATCAATCGTACCCTGATTTTAATTTAATTTCAGTTAAGAATTTTATCTTATTGAATGATTTTTATATATATAAAATACATATTTATTTGCTCACTTTTGTGTTGTAAGTTTTGTAAATATTCTCTCCCCTTTTGATTGTTGGCTAAACCCAAAACCGAATACAACTAAGACGAAACTAATTGCATCCAAAATATAAGATGACTGAATAAACATAAATTTGTTTGATTCAGTTATGTACTATATATGTTCTAATGTCAGTTTTGTACTATATCTGTTCGATTCAGATTAGTTGGAAACTATTGGAGCTTCCACAGAAGGTGATGAATTAAAGCTATTATAAGTTTCATTCCTTAATTTTGGGACTATCGTGTTATTACATTTTTTGCAGAGATTGTGAGTCGTTTTGAATATCTAATTATTATGTTCATATTTAAGGCTTTGTTTTTTTTACAGATCGTAAACATGGACTTCAAGGATGCAATTGTTATGTCTTTGGTAATGGCCTCTATGAATTCACTGGATTCCGCTTAGAAACCTACATTTTTACTACAAACTATAAGAATTACAGGTTAGTCGAATGCTACACAATCTATTCTTTATCATTCTTTTTTTTACATTTAACAAAAAAGGGATTTATTACAAAAATAATTTCTAATCGAACATATTTTCCAAAAATAGTTCCTTGAGAAACTCTGCAAAATATGTTCCAATGATCATAATTCTTCAGGAAATGAGTCTGTCATAAATTATGTTGCAGCTGAGGTATCACCCACTCTGGTTGTGGAGGTTTTGAAAAAGCTCAGTAATGCCGACATCCTTGCACTATCGTTCTTTAGGTGGGCTGAGAAGAAAAAAGGGTTGTAAAACACATCAGAGAGCTGTAATGCTTTAATTGAATCTCTACAATGCTTTAATTGTCTAGGTAAAAGTTTGTTGATTTATTATTAATTTGTGTGTTCTAAGGCATCTATCAGTTCATCATAGTTTTATCTGTGTATGATACAATTTTGCACTTGGTTGGGTTTGTGGGTTTGTGGATATGCTCTTTTTTACTTTTATGCCTATTTTATGGATGTACTATGTTTTTTTTAATTAAACTTTTGTACTTTTCGACTTCTACTTATGTATGAATATAGCTGAGTTCGGTGTATACAGAACAAAACCAAATATGAAGGGAAGGTGAATATGACGATAACTATGGTGAAGCGACACAAAGAGTATTTGAAAGACCACTTTGAAAAGTACAAGGGTTTTTTGGTGGCCGTTGTCATCTCCGACAAGATCACCGACAGAGCTAAGGGCTACAGATGTGTGAGTAGTTAACCCTCTCCACTACACCAAAAACAGGAAGCTGGAACGGTTTAAAACTGTGCCAGATCAAATATGGCACTGTTTTGAACTGTGCCAGAATAAGGTGTTCCAAAATGGCAATTTTTTTCTGACACGACTCAAAAGTGTGCCAGATTTGGTCAAATAGGAACACTTCTGGCACACTTTTAAACCGTGCCAGAATTTGATATTTCTGGCACACTTTTGGCACAGTTTTTAACTGTGCCAGATTTGGGCAAATAGGAACACTTCTGGTACACTTTTAAACCGTGCCAGAATTTGATATTTCTGGCACACTTTTGGCACAGTTTTTAACTGTGCCAGATTCATAACAGTTTAAAAAAATTTGGCACAGTTCAAAATTGTGCCAAAATATGATACACTTTTGCCACGATTTTGAACTGTGCCAAATTTTTTATAAAAAAAATTATTTGAAAGCACAAAATTCACAAATTAATAATATTGCACGTTGTTAATAAATTAATGTACATACAAACTTCAAAATATTACAAGTCTTTAATAGTTTACATGCCCAAAAAAAATTGGGCAGAGTTTCCTTTATTTTTTGGACATTCCAAAACTTGTTAATACAAAACCTGCCAAATATAAAGCCCGCACGGCCACAAAATATAACAATTAACTTACAAAAGCCTGCGAGGCCATAAAACTCAACAATAAAACAACAAAAGACCGCACGGCCATGACACAAAAAAATGGAATCATGAATAAATCCCTTGTTGTAAACCATTGAGTTCTCTGTGTGTTCTACGTGAATAAATGCCAACGATAAACTGTTATCCTGTAAAAAAAATAGGATAAAAAAAAGATATGATATTAGTAACCCAATAATTTGCAAATTTTTTTTTACTTAAACTATAAAATTACATATATGATGGGAAATTATCATAATACTCTCAAACCGGGAGACCCGAGACTACGGGGTCAGTTCCTACAGGTTACATCGGTCCCGTACGAGGTGTTCATGTCTCCTACGAGGTCGTTGGGGGGCTGGTTTGGGTTTTCACCCTTTAACGGCATGTTTTTAACTCTAAGTGTGATTTTTGCAAATTATCGTCATCCTCTCAAACCGGGAGACCCGGGACAACGAGTTCAGTTCCTACAAGTTACATTGGTCCCTTGCGAGGTGTTCGTGCCTCCTACGGGGTCGATGGGGGATTGGTTTGGGTTTTCACACTTTAACGGCTTGTTTTTAACTCTAAGTGTGATTTTTGCAAATTATCGTCATACTCTCAAACCCAGCGACCCGGGACTGCGCGGTCAGTTCCTACAGGTTACATTGGTCCCGTGCGAGGTGTTCGTGCCTCCTACGGGGTCGTTTGGGGGCTGGTTTGGGTTTTCACCCTTTAACGGCATGTTTTAACTCTAAGTGTGATTTTTGCAAATTATCGTCATACTCTCAAACCGAGCAACCCGGGACTGCGCGGTCAGTTCCTACAAGTTACATTGGTCCCGTGCGAGGTGTTCGTACCTCCTACGGGGTCGTTGGGGGGCTGGTTTGGGTTTTCACCCGTTAACGGCATGTTTTTAACTCTAAAAGTGATTTTTGCACATTATCGTCATACTCTCAAATCGGATTACCCGGGATTACGCGGTCAGTTCCTACAAGTTACATTGGTCCCGTGCGAGGTGTTCGTGCCTCCTACGGGGTCGATCGGGGGCTGGTTTGGGTTTTCACCCTTTAACGGCTTGTTTTTAAGTGTAAGTGTGATTTTTGCAAATTATCATCATACTCTCAAATCGTGAGACCCGGGACTACTGAAAAGCCCCGGATTTTCCGGATTCTAATAATGTCAAATTAAAATATAATTTCCTTTTAAATAAATGCGGAAGCGTTGAAATGGTTTTAACTTTCAAATATAACAACAAGTTTTAATTTCTCCAAAACAAATTAAAACATAATTCAAGTCCTAGAATTTGCCTAAGTCATAATTAACAATTATCCAAAGTTAGGCGAAACCAAATTAATGCAAGTGACTAGAATTACACAATTTTTCCCAATATTAAATTAATGTCCAATTTTAATATAGTGTGAGAATTAAACCGAATTTTATCTTGAATTAAACCTAAAGCATGCGTTCTAAATTTTGAGCAAGATAAAAATAAACAATGTCACACTACACCGCGATGTACGAAGAAAAACCCACTAACGGGAAAAAACCTCGGGACGGCCCTAGCCTCTAATCCACTAAAAACGGTATTACAAAATACAAGACAAAATACTTACTTCCTAAACTCGAACCCTCTCAAGCCGTGATGCTTCTTCTTGTATCAACCTCCAATTAGCGGATAACCAACGGAGCTCCACCGTGGTCTCGGAATTCACCAATGGGACTTTATATGGTCACCTTCACCCAAGCATGGAGCCTTTCTCCTTGTGGGTAGAATCTCAACAAAAGTCTTCTTTGTGATGGGGTGTAGAAGCAAACCCGAAACGTCTCTTGAATTCGGTAGAGAAAACCGGTGCCAAAAACTCCAAGCAATTGATATAAATATAGAAACTTGGATAAACAATTATTGGGTGTAAACTAGAGTGTGTATGAATTTTTCATTAAAAATTAACACTCAAAACTTGAACATTTTCCTAAACTAATTTTGCTCTCAAACTCTCTTTAGGAGATAAACAATGTTGGAAAAGTTGTCTTGGAAAATGTGTTTCCCGTACATAATAATGTATGAAAAAAGTTGGTTGAAAACCAAGTGGAGGAGTGGGGAAAAACTGCAAAAAACTGCCAAATAACTGTTCCCGCTGGAATCTCGTTCGAACGAACGTGATTCTCGTTCGAACGAGACTTCTAACGAGTGACCAGCCTGGGCTCGTTAGAAGTTCGTTAGATACCTCGTTAGAACGAACATTCGTTCGAACGACATATCAAATGACTGACCAATTAGGGTCATTGGAAAAACTCGTTCGAACGAAACTGGTTCGAACGACAAAACTCGTTTGAACGAAATCTGGTTCGAACGAAAAAACTCGTTCGAACGACATTTCTAACGAATGACCAGAAAGATTGAAAAATTCGATTTTGGCCCAGAAACTTTTATATACTTATATTAAAGTTCTAATTGATTCTTTCAGAAAATAAAATGCAATTTTTATTACACCTAAAACCCAATACAAATTGTTCCAAGCTCCTATATAAATATAATTACATTCATACCTTGGAAGCATGGAACCTTAGTTAATGACGTAGAAACGAGGCACGCAAACCGGCATTTTGATGAAGCTTTAAATTCTTTGCCGCTACGTCTTCAACATACACTTCATAGGCTTGAGAATATTACAATAAATACTATCCTATGAATAAATGTTTTTGTCCGGAATTTGAGCCAAAACTATATATGGACTCAATTGCAAATTTGTGTCCTTACAAATCTCCCCTTTGGCTATTCCGGGACAAAAACTAAACAAAAATCCTAAAGGGTCGTCAAGCTCTACTAGACTCAAAACATAACCCGCCCAATCTTGACACAACCCAAGGATCAAACGCTTTGCCATAGAAAGATGCCGCTTTTAGAATAATTCCTGCACACTTAAGCAAACTCATCAAATGCAAAGGATAAAGAACTAATAAACAGCATGTGGAAGCTTAAATAAAAGACATGACAGCATATGGGCAATAAAAGCAAGGCAAAGACAAACAAATATCATATATATATATATATATATACTATAAAGATACCAATAAGTACGAGCATATATAGATAGATATAAACACACACATGACACAAAATACAATAAGTTTGCACACTCGTATGGCAAAAATGTGTCATATGGAAACGGAAGTGTAGGGGTGTGAACTAGCAACAATTAAATTTAGACCCAAACACTTAAGAAACGTTCACGGAGTTCTCATTTGATTGCAAACTTTATCACATTTAAATATAACCTTATGTGACAATATAAAGATTGAACTCAATGAACAAACATACACAATGCATACAAGCCTAGCATGATGATGATTCTACAAACCAAATAGAGTCATGACATTAAAGACAACTAGGATAAACGGACATTGTGCAAACCGTTGATATACCATCCAATTCTCCCTCAATGAGCATATATATTCTTTTGTTTTTGAATGAATATATCATACAAACATAGGCATTGGCAATTGCTTTCTGTTTAATGCCAAATATTCTGTTTTTAGGCCTTTGGATCACGTATTTCTTTTAGATCCAATCAACGGTGACTTACTATCGCAAAGGATTTAATTCATCCTTTCGGAGCCCTTCCCCGTGCATATATTAATTTATCATGTTTTCATTTTTCACACAAATCTCACATGCAACGGATTTTGACATGCACTAGTCCTCCTAGGTTATAGATATGTAGATGACTAGATTGATAGGAGAACACCTCAAAAAGCTCAAATATAACATGTGACATTAAGATTTCAAAAGAGCTCGTGCATGTGTGAATAGAGGCATATAGAAATAGAATCCATTTAAACAATACAAAATCCAACTACTCCATATAAAACATGGTAAAGAACATTTTAATGATTGAAAATCTAAACCAAAAGTTCTAGCCACATGGAAGCGTAAACGATAGGATTCAAACACAAATATATGCCACATAAAGTGTGTCAAACAAAAATACACACAAAACAAAATCTTTTTGAGTTTTTAACATTTTTAATCAAAAATAAATATTTACTCAAAAGGACAAACAAAAATCATTTGTATTTTTCATTAAGCTTAAATGAAATAAATAAAACACAAATGATAAACAAAAATCTTTTTATATTATGCAGTCGATTCAAACACAAAATATAACACAAAAAGATAAACAAGTCATAATTTCTAGCATGTGATATGAAAAAGGCAATGACTAGAAAATGACTAAACAAGCATACATTTAGCATATGAATATAGCATGAAGTACAAACGCTAAAGTATGCAAACACTAACACATTCATCCATTAGATTTAGCAAGGGAGGAAGGATGTGAAAGTAAATGAGAATCAACAACCCTATTTTGTAAGGCAACCAAGTCGGATTTCCTAACCCAAATTAATGAGGAATGACTATCTTGGGGTGTAGGAACATTAACTACCGTGGTTACTTTACTATGGGGTTTTCTAGGAATTCGTTAAAGATTTAAACAAAATTTCCAAAGATTTACTTAAGGAGTGATCTTTAAAAGTATTCTTAGTTGATTCTCCTAAAACATTGGTTTGGGCATTATGAGTAAATTCATTACAAGGATTGAAGCCTAAACCACAAGTGTCATTTTTAATTTGGACCGTTCCTAACATTTTAGCTAGTTTTTCCGAACGACACTCCAAATCAAATTTGACATTACTAGAATCTTTTAATTTCTTTTCCAATTCTAAAATTTTAGAGTCTAGTAAAACATTTCGCTCTTAATAAGCAAGAAGCTCCTTTTTCAAGGATTCCATTAAACCCCTAAGGCTATCTCTTTCGCCTTCTACATAATCAAGCTTCTCTTGAAGAGTCCTCACATGTGTCCTAAGGTCTTCTATTAAGGCATTATCATCAACGACCTTGACACTCTTTCTTAAACAAGCTTCTAACTTCAAATTAGTTCTTTTCAAATTAATAGATTCTTTATATAATTCATGAAAAGCATTTTGAAGTTCACTCACATCAACCTCTTCTTCATTTTCACTCTCACTTTCTTCTTCACTCTCACTATCATTAAAAACAAGGGAATCATGAACAATGACCTTGGAAGTGGAATGTGCAATCATGTCATCAATTGATGAGTTATCATTATCACTCACATGACTAGCCATAAAAGCCACAAAATTTTTCTTAGTTGGGGAATCGGGCTTTTCTTCCTTATCACTATCACTAAGGGTTGCATTATATGAAATAGGTCGCTTACCATCTTTCCTTAGTTTAGTGGGGCACTCATAAGCCCTATGGCCATAACCTTCACAACCAAAACACTTATTAGACTTGTCCCTATCTAAATTTTCATTACTAGTTTTAGGGATCTTCTCGGCTTTAGAAAATTTCTCGCTTTTATCATGTTTAGAAGAATCAAATTTCTCAAAATCATTTTTAACTTTATCTTTGTTAAATTTAAGAAATTTTCTAAATTTACGAGCAAACAAAGCCATATCTTCCGAGTCACTATCACTATCGCTCTCTACTACTTGTTTAACCTCTTTTCGGTCTTTTAAAGCAACGCCCTTTTCGATTTTCTTTTCATTTTTAGAGGGAAACATATCTAGTTCTTAGGTTTGTAAATCACCTACAAGCTCTTCTAATTTCGTAGAGGCTAAAGTGGGTAAAGAATTTAAAACGGTCACTTTAGGAATAAATCTATCGGGTAGGGACCTCAAAATTTTCTTTACAACACGGTCGTCAGGTATTTTCTCTCCCAAGTTAAAGGATGAATTAACAATATCAGAAAGTCTAGCATAAAATTTATCAAAAGTTTCTTTTTCATCCATTTTGATAGTTTCAAATTTAGTGGTGAGGTTTTGGAGTTTCGAAGCTTTAACGACACTAGTTCCTTCATGAGTTAATTGTAAAATATCCCAAGCTTCTTTAGCGGTTTCACACGTCATAATACGTCGGAATTCATCCGGTGCGACAGCGCTAAATAAGGCATTTAAACCACAGGAATTAAAATTTGCAAGCTTAAACTCATTTTCGGTCCATCTATCGATGGGTTTGGGAACATGTTCATTTTCAATTAGATGAGTTGGTGGGGAGTACCCGGTAACAATAGACATCCAAACACGTTCGTCGATAGATTTAAGTGCCGATTTCATTCGCGCTTTCCAATACACGTAGTTAGAACCATCAAAAATATGAAATTTTGAAAATGGGGAAAAATACATTTTAGCCAAAAATTAAAGAATCTTAACGAAATAATTTATCGTTTTTGGCTCTGATACCAATTTGAAAAGCCCCGGATTTTCCGGATTCTAATAATGGCAAATTTAAATATAATTTCCTTTTAAATAAATGCGGAAGCGTTGAAATGGTTTTAACTTTCAAATATAACAACAAGTTTTAATTTCTCCAAAACAAATTAAAACATAATTCAAGTCCTAGAATTTGCCTAAGTCATAATTAACAATTATCCAAAGTTAGACGAAACCAAATTAATGCAAGTGACTAGAATTACACAATTTTTCCCAATATTAAATTAAAGTCCAATTTTAATATAGTGTGAGAATTAAACCGAATTTTATCTTGAATTAAACCTAAAGCATGCGTTCTAAATTTTGAGCAAGATAAAAATAAACAATGTCACACTACACCGCGATGTACGAGGAAAAACCCACTAACGTGAAAAAACCTCGGGACGGCCCTAGCCTATAATCCACTAAAAACGGTATTACAAAATACAAGACAAAATACTTACTTCCTAAACTCGAACCCTCTCAAGCCGTGATGCTTCTTCTTGTATCAACCTCCAATTAGCGGATAACCAACGGAGCTCCACAGTGGTCTCGGAATTCACCGATGGGACTTTATATGGTCACCGTCACCCAAGCATGGTGCCTTTCTCCTTGTGGGTAGAATCTCAACAAAAGTCTTCTTTGTGATGGGGTGTAGAAGCAAACCCGAAACGTCTCTTGAATTCGGTAGAGAAAATCGGTGCCAAAAACTCCAAGCAATTGATATAAATATAGAAACTTGGATAAACAATTATTGGGTGTAAACTAGAGTGTGTATGAATTTTTCATTCAAAATTAACACTCAAAACTTGAACATTTTCCTAAACTAATTTTGCTCTCAAACTCTCTTTAGGAGATAAAGAATGTTGGAAAAGTTATCTTGCAAAATGTGTTTCCCGCACATAATAATGTATGAAAAAAGTTGGTTGAAAACCAAGTGGAGGAGTGGGGAAAAACTGCAAAAAACTGCCAAATAACTGTTCCCGCTGGAATCTCGTTCGAACGAACGTGATTCTCGTTCGAACGAGTTTTCTAATGAGTGACCAGCCTGGGCTCGTTAGAAGTTCGTTAGATACCTCGTTAGAACGAACATTCGTTCGAACGACATATCGAATGACTGACCAGTTAGGGTCGTTGGCAAAACTCGTTTGAACGAACCTGGTTCGAACGACAAAACTCGTTCGAACGAAACTGGTTCGAACGACAAAACCCGTTTGAACGAAATCTGGTTCGAACGAAAAAACTCGTTCGAACGACATTTCTAACGAACGACCAGAAAGATTGAAAAATTCGATTTTGGCCCAGAAACTTTTATATACTTATATTAAAGTTCTAATTGATTCTTTCTGAAAATAAAATGCAGTTTTTATTACACCTAACACCCAATACAAATTATTCCAAGCTCCTATATAAATATAATTACATTCATACCTTGGGAGCATGGAACCTTAGTTGATGACGTAGAAACGAGGCATGCAAACCGGATTTTTGATGAAGCTTTAAATTCTTTGCCTCTACGTCTTCAACATACACTTCATAGGCTTGAGAATATTACAATAAATACTATCCTATGAATAAATGTTTTTGTCCGGAATTTGAGCCAAAACTATATATGGACTCAATTGCAAATTTTTGTCCTTACAACTACACGGTTAGTTCCTACAAGTTACATTGGTCCCGTGCGAGGTATTTGTGCCTCCTACAGGGTCGATCGGGGGCAGGTTTGGGTTTTCACCTTTTAACGGCTTGTTTTTAACTCTAAGTGTGATTTTTGCAAATTATCGTCATCCTCTCAAACCGGGAGACCCGGGCCAACGCGGTCAGTTCCTACAAGTTACATTGGTCCCGTGCGAGGTGTTTGTGCCTCCTACGGGGTCGTTGGGTGGGCTGGTTTGGGTTTTCACCCTTTAACGGCATGTTTTTAACTCTAAGTGTGATTTTTGCAAATTATCATCATCCTCTCAAACCGAGCGACCCGGGACTGCGCGGTCAGTTCCTACAAGTTACATTGGTCCCGTGCGAGGTGTTCGTACCTCCTACGGGGTCGATGGGGGGCTGGTTTGGGTTTTCACCCTTTAACGGCTTGTTTTTAACTCTAAGTGTGATTTTTGCAAATTATCGTCATACTCTCAAACCGAGCGACCCGGGACTGCGCGGTCAGTTCCTACAAGTTACATTGGTCCCGTGCGAGTTGTTCGTGCCTCCTACGGGGTTGTTGGGGGGCTAGTTTGGGTTTTCACCCTTTAACGGCATGTTTTTAACTCTAAGTGTGATTTTTGCAGATTATCATCATACTCTCAAACCGAGCGACCCGGGACTACGCGGTCAGTTCCTACAAGTTACATTGGTCCCGTGCGAGGTGTTCGTGCCTCCTACGGGGTCGTTTGGGGGCTGGTTTGGGTTTTCACCCTATAACGGCATGTTTTTAACTCTAAGTGTGATTTTTGTAAATTATCGTCATACTCTCAAACCGAGCGACCCGGGACTGCGCGGTCAGTTCCTACAAGTTACATTGGTCCCGTGCGAGGTGTTCGTGCCTCCTACGGGGTGGTTTGAGGGCTGGTTTGGGTTTTCACCCTTTAACGGCATGTTTTTAACTCTAACTGTGATTTTTGCAAATTATCGTCATACTCTCAAACCGAGCGACCCGGGACTACGCGGTAAGTTCCTACAAGTTATATTGGTCCCGTAAGAGGTGTTTGTACCTCCTATGGGGTCGTTGGGGGGATGGTTTGGGTTCCCACTCCTTAACGGCATATTTTTAACTCTAAAAGTGATTTTTGCAGATTATTGTCATACTCTCAAATTGGGTTACCCGGGATTACGCGGTCAGTTCCTACAAGTTACATCGGTCCCGTGCGAGGTGATCGTGCCTCCTACGGGATCGATGGGGGGCTAGTTTGGGGTTTCACCCGTTAACGGCTTGTTTTTAAGTCTAAGTGTGATTTTTGCAAATTATCGTCATACTCTCAAATCGGGTTACCCGGGACTACGCGATCAGTTCCTACAAGTTACATTGGTCCCGTGCGAGGTGTCCGTGCCTCCTATGGGGTCGTTTGGGGGCTGGTTTGGGTTTTCACCCTTTTAACGGCTTGTTTTTAAGCCTAAGTGTGATTTTTGCAAAATATCGTCATACTCTCAAACCGAGCGACCCGGGACTACACGGTCAGTTCCTACAAGTTACATTGGTCCCGTGCGAGGTGTTCATGCCTCCTACGGGGTCGATCGGGGGCTTGTTTGGGTTTTCACCCTTTAACGGTTTGTTTTTAAGTCTAAGTGTGATTTTTGCAAATTATCATCATACTCTCAAATCGGGTTACCCGAGACTACGCGATCAGTTCCGACAAGTTACATTGGTCCCGTGCGAGGTGTTCGTGCCTCCTACGGGGTCGTTTGGGGGCTGGTTTGGGTTTTCACCCTTTAACGGCTTGTTTTTAAGTCTAAGTGTAATTTTTGCAAATTATCGTCATACTCTCAAACCGTGATACTCGGGACTACACGGTCAGTTCCTACAACTTACATTGGTCCTGTGCGAGGTATTTGTACCTCCTACAGGGTCGATCGGGGTCTGGTTTGGGTTTTCACCCTTTAACGGCTTGTTTTTAAGTCTAAGTGTGATTTTTGCAAATTATCGTCATCCTCTCAAACCGGGAGACCCGGGGCTACGCGGTCAGTTCCTACAAGTTACATTGGTCCCGTGCGAGGTGTTCGTGCCTCCTACGGGGTCGTTGGGGGGCTGGTTTGGGTTTTCACCCTCTAACGGCATGTTTTTAACTCTAAGTGTGATTTTTGCAAATTATAGTCATACTCTCAAACCGGGACACCCGGGGCTACGCGGTCAGTTCCTACAAGTTACATTGGTCCCGTGCGAGGTGTTCGTGCCTCCTACGGGGTCGTTTGGGGACTGGTTTAGGTTTTCACCCTTTAACGGCTTGTTTTTAAGTCTAAGTGTGATTTTTGCAAATTATTGTCATACTCTCAAACCGTGAGACCCGGGACTACACGGTTAGTTCCTACAAGTTACATTGCTCCTGTGCGAGGTATTTGTGCCTCCTACAGGGTCGATCGGGGGTTGGTTTGGGTTTTCACCCTTTAACGTCTTGTTTTTAAGTCTAGGTGTGATTTTTGCAAATTATCATCATCCTCTCAAACCGGGAGACCCGGGACTAGGCGATCAGTTCCTACAAGTTACATTGGTCCCGTACGAGGTGTTCGTGCCTCCTACGGGGTCGTGGGGGGCTGGTTTGGGTTTTCACCCTTTAACGGCATGTTTTTAACTCTAAGTGTGATTTTTGCAAATTATCGTCATACTCTCAAACCGAGCGACCCGGGACCGCGCGGTCAGTTCCTACAAGTTACATTGGTCCCGTGCGAGGTGTTCGTATTACCTACGGGGTCGTTTGGGTGCTGGTTTTGGTTTTCACCCTTTAACGGCTTGTTTTTAAGTCTAAGTGTGATTTTTGCAAATTATCGTGATACTCTCAAACCGAGCGACCCGGGACTGCGCGGTCAGTTCCTACAAGTTACATTGGTCTCGTGCGAGGTGTTCGTGCCTCCTACGGGGTCGTTGGGGGGCTAGTTTGGGTTTTCACCCTTTAACGGCATGTTTTTAACTCTAAGTGTGATTTTTGTAGATTATCATCATACTCTCAAACCGAGCGACCCGGGACTACGCGGTCAGTTCCTACAAGTTACATTGGTCTCGTGCGAGGTGTTCGTGCCTCCTACGAGGTAGTTTGGGGGCTGGTTTGGGTTTTCACCCTTTAGCGGCATGTTTTTAACCCTAAGTGTGATTTTTGCAAATTATCGTCATACTCTCAAACCGAGCGACCCGGGACTGCGCGGTCAGTTCCTACAAGTAACATTGGTCCCGTGCGAGGTTTTCGTGCCTCCTACGGGATAATTTGGGGGTTGGTTTGGGTTTTCACCCTTTAACGGCATGTTTTTAACTCTAACTGTGATTTTTGCAAATTATCGTCATACTCTCAAACTGTGCGACCCGAGACTGGGCGGTCAGTTCCTACAAGTTACATTGGTCCCGTAAGAGGTGTTTGTACCTCCTACGGGGTCGTTGGGGGGCTGGTTTGGGTTTCCACTCCTTAACGGCATGTTTTTAACTCTAAAAGTGATTTTTGTAGATTATCGTCATACTCTGAAATCGGGTTACTCGGGATTACGCGGTCAGTTCCTACAAGTTACATTGGTCCCGTACGAGGTGATCGTGCCTCCTATGGGATCGATGGGGGGCTGGTTTGGGTTTTCACCCGTTAACGGCTTGTTTTTAAGTCTAAGTGTGATTTTTGCAAATTATCATCATACTCTCAAATCGGGTTACCCGGGACTACGCGATCAGTTCCTATAAGTTACATTGGTCCCGTACGAGGTGTCCGTGCCTCCTGCGGGATCGTTTGGGGGCTGGTTTGGGTTTTCACCCTTTAACGGCTTGTTTTTAAGTCTAAGTGTGATTTTTACAAATTATCGTCATACTCTCAAACTGAGCGACCCGGGACTACTCGGTCAGTTCCTACAAGTTACATTGGTCCCGTGCGAGGTGTTCTTGCCTCCTACGGGGTCGATCGGGGGCTGGTTTGGGTTTTCACCCTTTAACGACTTGTTTTTAAGTCTAAGTGTGATTTTGGCAAATTATCGCCGTACTCTCAAATCGGGTTACCCGGGACTACGTGATCAGTTCCTACAAGTTACATTGGTCCCGTGCGAGGTGTTCGTGCCTCCTACGGGGTCGTTTGGGGGCTGGTTTGGGTTTTCACCCTTTAACGGCTTGTTTTTAAGTCTAAGTGTAATTTTTGCAAATTATCGTCATACTCTCAAACCGTGATACTCGGGACTACACGGTCAGTTCCTACAACTTACATTGGTCCTGTGCGAGGTATTTGTACCTCCTACAGGGTCGATCGGGGTCTGGTTTGGGTTTTCACCCTTTAACGGCTTGTTTTTAAGTCTAAGTGTGATTTTTGCAAATTATCGTCATCCTCTCAAACCGGGAGACCCGGGGCTACGCGGTCAGTTCCTACAAGTTACATTGGTCCCGTGCGAGGTGTTCGTGCCTCCTACGGGGTCGTTGGGGGGCTGGTTTGGGTTTTCACCCTCTAACGGCATGTTTTTAACTCTAAGTGTGATTTTTGCAAATTATAGTCATACTCTCAAACCGGGACACCCGGGGCTACGCGGTCAGTTCCTACAAGTTACATTGGTCCCGTGCGAAGTGTTCGTGCCTCCTACGGGGTCGTTTGGGGACTGGTTTAGGTTTTCACCCTTTAACGGCTTGTTTTTAAGTCTAAGTGTGATTTTTGCAAATTATTGTCATACTCTCAAACCGTGAGACCCGGGACTACACGGTTAGTTCCTACAAGTTACATTGCTCCTGTGCGAGGTATTTGTGCCTCCTACAGGGTCGATCGGGGGCTAGTTTGGGTTTTCACCCTTTAACGGCTTGTTTTTAAGTCTAAGTGTGATTTTTGCAAATTATCGTCATCCTCTCAAACCGGGAGACCCTTGGGCTACGCGTTCAGTTCCTACAAGTTACATTGGTCCCGTGCGAGGTGATCGTGCCTCCTACGGGGTCGTTGGGGGTTGGTTTGGGTTTTCACCCTTTAACGGCATGTTTTTAACTCTAAGTGTGATTTTTGCAAATTATAGTCCTACTCTCAAACCGAGCGACTCGTGACTGCGCGGTCAGTTCCTACAAGTTACATTGGTCCCGTGCGAGGTGTTCGTGCCTCCTACGGGGTCGTTTGGGGGCTGGTTTGGGTTTTCACCCTTTAACGGCTTGTTTTTAAGTCTAAGTGTGATTTTTTCAAATTATCGTCATACTCTCAAACCGTGAGACCCGGGACTACACGGTCAGTTCCTACAAGTTACATTGGTCCCGTGCGAGGTGTTCTTGCCTCTTACGGGGTCGATCGGGGGCTGGTTTGGGTTTTCACCCTTTAACGACTTGTTTTTAAGTCTAAGTGTGATTTTGGCAAATTATCGTCATACTCTCAAATCGGGTTACCCGGGACTACGTGATCAGTTCCTACAAGTTACATTGGTCCCGTGCGAGGTGTTCGTGCCTCCTACGGGGTTGTTTGGGGGCTTGTTTGGGTTTTCACCCTTTAACGGTTTGTTTTTAAGTCTAAGTGTGATTATTGCAAATTATCGTCATACTCTCAAATCGGGTTACCCGAGACTACGCCATCAGTTCCTACAAGTTACATTGGTCCCGTGCGAGGTGTTCGTGCCTCTTACGGGGTCATTTGGGTGCTGGTTTGGGTTTTCACCCTTTAACGGCTTGTTTTTAAGTCTAAGTATGATTTTTGCAAATTATCGTCATACTCTCAAACCGTGATACTCGGGACTACACGGTCAGTTCCTACAACTTACATTGGTCCTGTGCGAGGTATTTGTGACTCCTACAGGGTCGATCGGGGGCTGGTTTGGGCTTTCACCCTTTAACGGCTTGTTTTTAAGTCTAAGTGTGATTTTTGCAAATTATCGTCATCCTCTCAAACCGGGAGACCCGAGGCTACGCGGTGAGTTCCTACAAGTTACATTGGTCCCGTGCGAGGTGTTCGTGCCTCCTACGGGGTCGTTGGGCGGCTGGTTTGGGTTTTCACCCTCTAACGGCATGTTTTTAACTCTAAGTGTGATTTTTGCAAATTATAGTCATACTCTCAAACCGGGAGACCCGGGGCTACGCGGTCAGTTCCTACAAGTTACATTGGTCCCGTGCGAGGTGTTCGTGCCTCCTATGGGGTCGTTTGGGGACTGGTTTGGGTTTTCACCCTTTAACGGCTTGTTTTTAAGTCTAAGTGTGATTTTTGCAAATTATTGTCATACTCTCAAACCGTGAGACCCGGGATTACACGGTCAGTTCCTACAAGTTACATTGCTCCTGTGCGAGGTATTTGTGCCTCCTACAGGGTCGATCGGGGGCTGGTTTGGGTTTTCACCCTCTAACGGCTTATTTTTTAGTCTAGGTGTGATTTTTGCAAATTATCATCATCCTCTCAAACCGGGAGACCCGGGGCTAGGCGATCAGTTCCTACAAGTTACATTGGTCCCGTACGAGGTGTTCGTGCCTCCTAAGGGTCGTGGGGGGCTGGTTTGGGTTTTCACCCTTTAACGGCATGTTTTCAACTCTAAGTGTGATTTTTGCAAATCATCGTCATACTCTTAAACCGAGTGACCTGGGACTGCGCGGTCAGTTCCTACAAGTTACATTGGTCCCGTGCGAGGTGTTCGTACTACCTACGGGGTCGTTTGGGGGCTGGTTTGGGTTTTCACCCTTTAACGGCTTGTTTTTAAGTCCAAGTGTGATTTTTGCAAATTATCGTCATACTCTCAAACCGAGCGACCCCGTACTGCGCGGTCAGTTCCTACAAGTTACATTGGTCTCGTACGAGGTGTTCGTGCCTCCTACGGGGTCGTTGGGGGGCTAGTCTGGGTTTTCACCCTTTAACGGCATGTTTTTAACTCTAAGTGTGATTTTTGCAGATTATCATCATACTCTCAAACCGAGCGACCCGGGATTACGTGGTCAGTTCCTACAAGTTACATTGGTCTCGTGCGAGGTGTTCGTGCCTCCTACGGGGTCGTTTGGGGGCTGGTTTGAGTTTTCACCCTTTAACGGCATGTTTTTAACTCTAAGTGTGATTATTGCAAATTATCGTCATACTCTCAAACAGAGCGACCCGGGACTGCGCGGTCAGTTCCTACAAGTAACATTGGTCCCGTGCGAGGTTTTCGTGCCTCCTACGGGGTCGTTTGGGAGTTGGTTTGGGTTTTCACCCTTTAACGGCATGTTTTTAACTCTAAGTGTGATTTTGCAAATTATCGTCATACTCTCAAACCGAGCGACCCGGGACTGCGCGGTCAGTTCTTACAAGTAACATTGGTCCCGTGCGAGGTGTTCGTGCCTCCTACGGGGTCGTTGGGGGGCTAGTTTGGGTTTTCACCCTTTAACGGCATGTTTTTAACTCTAAGTGTGATTTTTCCAGATTATCATCATACTCTCAAACCGAGCGACCCGGGACTACGCGGTCAGTTCCTACAAGTTACATTGGTCTCGTGCGAGGTGTTCGTGCCTCCTACGGGGTAGTTTGGGGGCTTGTTTGGGTTTTCACCCTTTAACGACATGTTTTTAACTCTAACTGTGATTTTTGCAAATTATCGTCATACTCTCAAACTGAGCGACCCGAGACTGGGTGGTCAGTTCCTACAAGTTACATTGGTCCCGTAAGAGGTGTTTGTACCTCCTACGGGGTCGTTGGGGGGCTGGTTTGGGTTTCCACTCCTTAACGGCATGTTTTTAACTCTAAAAGTGATTTTTGGAGATTATCGTCATACTCTCAAATCGGGTTACCCAGGATTACGCGGTCAGTTCCTATAGGTTACATTGGTCCCGTGCGAGGTGATCGTGCCTCCTATGGGATCGATGGGGGGCTGGTTTGGGTTTTCACCCGTTAACGGCTTGTTTTTAAGTCTAAGTGTGATTTTTGCAAATTATCGTCATACTCTCAAATCGGGTTACCCGGGACTACGTGATCAGTTCCTACAAGTTACATTGGTCCCGTGCGAGGTGTTCGTGCCTCCTACGGGGTCGTTTGGGGGCTGGTTTGGGTTTTCACCCTTTAACGGCTTGTTTTTAAGTCTAAGTGTGATTTTTGCAAATTATCGTCATACTCTCAAACCGTGATACCCGGGACTACACGGTCAGTTCCTACAAGTTACATTAGTCCTGTGCGAGGTATTTGTGCCTCTTACAGGGTCGATCGGGGGCTGGTTTGGGTTTTCACCCTTTAACGGCTTGTTTTTAAGTCTAAGTGTGATTTTTGCAAATTATCGTCATCCTCTCAAACCGGGAGACCCGGGGCTACGCGGTCAGTTCCTACAAGTTACATTGGTCCCGTGCGAGGTGATCGTGCCTCATACGGGGTCGTTGGGGGGCTGGTTTGGGTTTTCCCCCTTTAACGGCATGTTTTTAACTCTATGTGTGATTTTTGCAAATTATAGTCCTACTCTCAAACCGAGCTACTCGGGACCGCGCGGTCAGTTACTACAAGTTACATTGGTCCCGTGCGAGGTGTTCGTGCGTCCTACGGGGTCGTTTGGGGGCTGGTTTGGGTTTTCACCCTTTAACGGCTTGTTTTTAAGTCTAAGTGTGATTTTTGCAAATTATCGTCATACTCTCAAACCGTGAGACCCGGGACTACACGGTCAGTTCCTACAAGTTACATTGGTCCCGTGCGAGGTGTTCTTGCCTCTTACGGGGTCGATCGGGGGCTGGTTTGGGTTTTCACCCTTTAACGACTTTATTTTTAAGTCTAAGTGTGATTTTGGCAAATTATCGTCATACTTTCAAATCGGGTTATCCGGGACTACGTGATCAGTTCCTACAAGTTACATTGGTCCCGTGCGAGGTGTTCGTGCCTCCTACGGGGTCGTTTGGGGGCTGGTTTGGGTTTTCACCCTTTAACGGCTTGTTTTTAAGTCTAAGTGTGATTTTTGCAAATTATCGTCATACTCTCAAACCGTGATACCCGGGACTACACGGTCAGTTCCTACAAGTTACATTGGTCCCGTGCGAGGTGTTCGTGCCTCCTACGGGGTCTTTTGGGGACTGGTTTGGGTTTTCACCCTTTAACGGCTTGTTTTTAAGTCTAAGTGTGATTTTTGCAAATTATTGGTCGCAAATGGAGGAGTTGGTGGATCACAATTAGTCGCCATTCGCTCATTTGGGTGACGATTTCGTTAAGCATCTTTAGTGGACATTTATGGAGCGAAAAAATGGAGTCCACGCATTTCGGTCGTACAATTGACTGATACGCTACCATTAACCATCCCAACACAATTTGCAAGTTCGTTCCCCCAAATCGTCAAATTTAGGGATTCCTTTGTCCCATTGTCATCCATAGAGGTTGGAAAAGTTTGAGCTTTTTCACCTTAAATGTAGTCCGTAGAAACCTACATGCAACATTAGGCCGTGGGTGCGAGCCACGATTCACAGTTTACATAGTTAAAATTAGTTACATAATATTTTTACATATTTGGAGAGAGTTAAAAAAATATACACGAAAATTGCATTAAGCAACGTTATTGTTCTATATTTTGATACATTTGTGACATCTTATACATACTCCAATAATTATCAAGTGTAGATATGTGTCTAGATTTTAGTACACATTGATCCCATTTTTAAAGTGTAATTATGCTCATAACCATCTTTACTATTTAAAATTCAATTTGTACTCCGCTTTTTTATGCTTGAGTACACATGGCAATATACACTTCATTATTATATATTTGGGTCCATTTGTGACATTTAAATTTTGTCTAATAATTAACTAATGTATTTGTCCAATACATCCGCGAAATATATATATATATATATATATAACCTATTATATTAGGGGCCAGCTAACGGCACTCCAAAAAATCTGATGGCACTCCAAACAACTTGATAAATGACAAAATTACCCTTTACCTTTTATCCTTTTTTCTTTTAATGTGAACTAACCACTTAAAAGAAATGTCATAAAATGTTGACACAAATTATTTTTAATTATTTTTTAAAATTAATAATTAAATACAATTTAAACAAAGAATTTTTTTAACTTTAAATAACAATTATTAACAACTTAATCATTAATTGATTTATAGTTTAGTACTTACTTATTTTTTTACCAAATATGAACACAATCAAATTAAAATGCGACACGACACAACATTATACGAAATCTTATTTTTTTTTATTTAACAAGAACACAACTCAAATAAAAGTGACACGACAAAAAATGTTATTTTTTTATCTAACAAGAACGCGATCTAATTAAAATGTAACACGACAAGACATGAAATCTCATTTGTTTAGCTAACACAGCCCAAATAAACTCGGTCATACATGAAATCTTATTTTTGTAATCTAACATGAACATAATCTAATTAAAATGCAACACAACATAACACAACACGAAATTTTATTTTTACCCAACACAAACACAACTCGTATAAAAGCCCCACAACATGACTGAAATTATATTCGTATTCAGTCAAATATAAAAGTGATAAATAAGTGTAAATCAATTAGATCGTTTTCCTGTTAGATAAACATCACTTGGGTCAGTGCATTCATACTCAGCGATGCCTTATTAACATCACTTTGGTTGTTATTTACCCCCTTCATCCTCTCTTGAAACAGTACGAAAAACATCATTAACCTCAAAATATAATATTAATAAACTACTAAAATTGACATAAAACTTACATTTTAACTCATTAGATTCTCAGTGACCTCCAGATCAGCAGTCGTTCCCTTCATGAGCTAAACCAATAATAGGAGTCGATCTTATGTGACTTTCCCCTCTGGCAACTCCCAGACTCCTGCACAGATTAAATTAATCATTAAATTTTGATTTTAACATTAAACAAAATGTGATGAATTTACTTACAAAGTTATGTCCCGCCTCAGTGTAAAATGTCTGCCCATAGTAGGAGACTTAGTAACCTTTTAGGATAGGCTTAGGTACTCAAATTGATATGACCAGAGAGTTATCAAGTTAAATATATAATTACGTATGATGTTCATAATAAACGTACTACGTACGAGACTTACTAGATAGAATCTGATTATCTATATTGAAATATGATTACTAAGGTTATGTGAATGCCTAGTGTATGGATTTCTTATGTGTATGACATACCTACCATACTTTCTATTAAGGGAGGTCCATTTTTGAAAAAAAGGGCTATCTTATCTTTATGTGCCTTCGGGGGGATTTAGATTTGTACGTTAAGGACATAGGACTATGAATGACTTATTTGTGAGTTGATAAGTCAGCTGACTATGTGAGCGTAGGTATTGCGTGACCCTTGGGTATGTGAACTATGTTCGCCTCCAATATGTGTGATTTGTATTGTGACGATTCCTGAGTGATTTGAAACACATGATCCTTACGTACGTGATGTACATGGATTTGATAGCAGAGTATGCGTGCACCGCAGCGTAGACTAGGGGTGCCTTATATGTATATATATATTGAGAGTGATTTATGTATGTACTTATGACTGGTTCACTATTGCTTAGCTGATGTGAATAACTAAGATATTTGAATGGGCTAAGAATATGAGAATGTAATTAACACTTGAGATAAGTAATTTAATGAATGTGAATATGGGTTGTGAGTATAACTTGTTGGGTATTACGAGTAGATACCATATGATAGAGTACGAAAGCAGGAGTGGTACAGACTAGTTAGTTAGCGGCATAACTAGGATGGGTTAAAGGAATACGTTAGGCGTGCACAGTAGTTGAGAGGTGAGAAACTCATGTGAGAGTACGCAACTAACATGTTTATAATATGTGTTGTTTAATTTTAATTAAAACACTTGCTAAACTTTTAAACTGTTTCACCTAAAGCTCTGACCCATTTTCTTCCAAATATAATTTTGTTTTGTAAAAACATATTTAGGTGCCCAGCCACAGGGACGCCAAGCATAGGAGTTTCATTATATTGACGAACTGTAGCTGCTGTGGAAGTTACAGGATCTCGGTATTAGATGCCTTCACATTTTGTACTTGATTCTAATCAGGGTTACTCATCTGTTAGGGCAATGTCGCCCATTTCCATTTAGAGATAGCATTCTTAGACTTTTCTTTGTATTTCAGATGTTGGTTTATTTATTCAGACTCTTGTATCGGGACTTTATTTTACTCTGGTATTTTATTGGGGTGTTTACTCCAGACTCAGTTTATTTCTTTTCGTTGGTTATTCACATAAGATTGTTTATGCGATTGATGGCTGTTGATTTAATTATTTGGTTGTTGTTAATTTGATTAATAAAATTTGGCATCTCTTTTTAAATATTAGGTGGCTAGTAATAAAATAAATATTTTTGACAGTGATGTTAAGACTGAACCAACATGATATTCTATATTAATTTCATAAAGGAGTAGCTACCCGGTATTTAATTAGTCGGGGTGTCACACCTTTCTAAATGATTGAGTCAACAGGTTTATGCATGAGACTATCCCCTACTTCTGCTCAAGTGTGCCAATTCACTACCTCCTCTATCTATGGTATTATGAAAAATATCTTCAACCTGGGACCAACAGGGAAATATTTCAATACTTTTTAGGCACTTTTGAAAGTGAGCCTCTCTTATCATTCGAACTATGCTCTAGCACATATCTAGGTTCCCTGAATACCAGAAAATGATCATGATTTTTTACTCCTTCAAGTATAGTATGCAATCATGATTTTAAGCATGAATTGATTTATAACTTGTTCCCAAACCTTTCCAACCATTATTCATACTCGGATAGTTATTTGATATCATGTTCTATTTGGGGAGCAAACCCTTCGCAAAATTCAAAATTCCAGTCATGCAATTGTCAAACAAACCAAAATATCTCTTCAAACTATCCAAACTAACCATATCGTACAAATTTCTCTTATATTTATCACATTTATAATTCAATGGTTAGGTAAATTTGACTTTCAAAGTTAGGTAGTTATCATCATAGTTTATTCTAACACCGTTATGTGCACAAGAACCTCCACCACAAGATTCATTGTCTTCCATATTAGAATCCTCTTTGTCTTCCGCCACATGAACTCTGTAATCATCGTCTATTAAATCATCTAACATATTATGCTCTCCAGTAAACTCCTATAATTCCACAATTATCCTACTTGAGGGTTGTACGAGAGGTTGTTCGAGGATAAAGGGAGAATGTAAGTCCTCTCGAAAAACCACACGCGGTAATGATCTTGGATACCCCATTTAAGCAATTGTAATTCAACTATTTTTTACTAAAATAGTTTATTATTTCTATAATGTGGGTAAGGACAATTGAACTCTTCACTATTGAGGAACCTCTTTGTGAATTTTACAAAATCATTAGCACCACTATGATACATATTCTCGAGTCTGTTTGTCTCACCCTTCCACCCTTTGTATAGAGGATACCCCATAACATCTTATAGCAATCGTTACCTACCATGTGTAAATAAATGGTGCAGTTAAATCATTAGATAAATCAGTCACAAGCGCAACCCAAAATGCACAACCGAATAACAACCAAATTAACAACTTAATTAATGAGGTTAATAATAATAAATCGATTACATTCTAACAAGTATGGGTTAATAATAATGTCTTTCGTGAGGCCCATGACACTATCATATTGAAACCCTAAGCTTCATATATATATACCAAATTGATTTTAATTCTACTTTATAACTTAATTGAATCCATCTTTAAAATTTATATACATTTGAAGAACAATAAAAAAATATCGAAGAACGTTTATTGTATTCTTTGTCATTTTCACCCAAAATCCTTCACATTTTTAAATAAACAGCCAATTATATAGTTTAACCAAAATGATTTCATATATAGAAAACAAACACTTTATAATGAAGCCGAAAAAAATATCAAAGTTAAATATTCACATTCTAATGAAGAATGGTTTGAGTGTTCAAACCTAGTTTTTGTAAAAAATATTTCCAATGAATATCAAAGACATACATGCATATACGACTAGTTTACAATAAACAAATACATTATAATGAAGTCCAAATAAATATGAAAGTCAAATATCCATATTATAATGAACAATGGTTTGAATGTTCAAATATAATTTTTGCACAAATGGATGTAAAAGAATATGAAGATAATACATGTATGTACAACTAGCTTACAACACATATTGATGAACAACACAAACACACACACACACACACACACACTGTGTGTGTGTGTGTGTGAATCATACATTTTCAGTTGAAGGAAAATGGCAGTTTTTAACCTAGGGAAGAGAGGAGAAAAGGTTTTATTTTTAGGATTCGACTAATTATAATTACCACGAACCGTGACAAAGATCGTGATAAAAGTATTGGCCATGGCCTTGTCAAGGTTAAGAACCATGATAAAAAACGAGTATTTTTTTTTTCCACAGACCATGGCGGTGACAAAACCTTGCCAAAAAAATGAGATAATTTTAGAGTTGTGGTGCAATGCCTCTTTCAAGAACTGGGCATTGATGCCATCAATGACCGTATTTTTCTTAATAATATGACATAAACCATGTTTCAGAACTTGTGGATAATGAATAAAGAGACATAGTTATCTCCTTGATTCCAACTACCTTGGTTCCTTCCACAACACAAGTGCTAGGAATTCCCACATCCAAACATGTCCTAGATGAGCTTGCACCCATTCCACAGTTCCATGAGAGTTGAAGAGACCTATTTAGATGGAACGAAATTCAAAATTTATTTACCCATCTCTAATGTAAAATTCCAATAAGGCTATCGCAATCTTGAATAACTAACCACGGACCTTATTATACCTGAAAGAGTATTGTTCCTTATATACACCATTCCATAATGGATTAATTGGTGAAAATTATTATTATATAATCCCCACCTTTGATAAATCATTCCTAAACTCTCTTAAGAGGTATACACTCTCATAATTGGATCGTAGGGATTGGATTAGTTTACCTCGCCTATGCTCCACATTATCCTTATGCACTTTGAACAAGTCAAAGGTTTTAGGCATGTGATGCATAAGGTAAACAAATCCATACCTTGAGTAATCATCAATGAAATCTATTAAGTAATCATAACCACCTCTTGACCATATAGTCATAGGACCACATAAATCGAAATGAACCAATTCCAAAATATTTTTGATTCTATAGCTTTTGATCGTAAAGGGCCTCTTGGTCAACTCACCTTCTAAATAGGATGCATAGACTAGAAGTGTCTCCACTTCCAATGAACTCAATTATCCATTTTACATAAGACTTTGATTATTTTTATAATATATGTTTCAATTTTATTTAATATAAATAATAACCAATAGTTACAAGAGAAGTCATCAACAATGAAAAATGCACATACCACACTACACCAAAATGGCCAAATTATCACCTTTCAGCCAGCCACTCTTGTCACGGTCATTGACCGTGACAACAAACATGTGTTTTGTGTCATAGTCATTGACCGTGACAAGTCAGTGACAACTATACTTGTCACGGTCAAAGACCGTGATAAGTTCTGCAGCAAAAAAGCCCTACGCTTTGTTTTTTCCCCACCGATTTTGGTTTTTCCCTCTCTTTCTCTCTCTAAGCGATTTCGAGGTCTCTCTCTCTCTCTCTCTCTCTCTCTCTCTCTAAGGTATGTTTTTTCCTCTCTTTCTCTTTCATTTCTGTATGTGTGTGTATATATGTGTGTATATGTATGTGTATATGTGTGTGTATATATGTGTGTGGTGGTGTGTGGTGGGGGAGGGGGGAGGGGGTGGTGGGGTGGGTTGTGTGTGTACGTGTGTGTGTGTGTGCAGGTGTGTTGGGGGTGGGGGGAGGGGGACAGGGGGTGTGGTGGGGTGAGGGTGGGGGTGTGATGTGTGTGTGTGGTGGGGCAATCTTAACAATTCTATAGCTTTAATCAATAAATTATATAGCTTTAATTAATAAATTGTATCGCTTTAATTGTAATTTTAATTGTATAGTTTTAGATGAAAGTAAATTAATAATTAGTGCCCATTTCATATGAAAGTAGGATTGCCATTCATTGTAAATTAGTAAATTAATAATTGTATACTTTAATTGTTAGTTTAATTGATAAAATAAATTAATTGAGTAGATGAATTAGAAGGAGTACGAGATACACATTTGTTGTTGACATTGCTGTTGGATTATTTTGTTTCGTAAATGTTGGGTTGGTTAGTTTTAAAAGTGGCATGGCCATTGGATTATTGTCCATGTGAGGGTGGGATTTTTCAACTCTTTTTGAAAATTACTTTGTATATCGAACAATATATATATATAGTATGATAATTAAATGAAACATACTTGAAATTAAATATAGTGCGCATAGATACTAGCCTTCTAGTTCTTATGTGTACTCATTCAATAGCCCTTAGACCCGTTCGAGAGTCATTACCCCTGTAATGAGATCTCTCGAATTGTCCCGTTTGGACAGTTTGAGACTGTATAATTTCTGTATAATATTCTTAGTGGCTTAAAGTTGTTACTTTTGGAGGAAGTTCTGTAGTCGTATCTTAATGTTCTCTGGGTACATACTAGATTGACAAGTGTGACTGTTATTTCAATTGATCAATTGAAATAACACTCACACTTGTCAATCTACGTCGTGTACTTGGAGAACTACGGGGATATGCTGTCGAATTTTTTTCAAATCGTAACATTGTGCATGGGCTGTTAAGTATATTACAGAAAAATGCGGTCTTGAATGGGATAGGACCACTCAACCTTTAGAGGAGATGGAGGAAATAGAAATTTCTATTATAAATTGAATTTGAATATAAATAAGACATAATTAAATGAAACATACTATAAATATAAGTTTTGTTTACCTTTAATATGTGATTAGTTGTGGTAGCTGTGATGGGATATCCGAAATACAAAGAGTGGATGGGCGAGACAAATAGAATGGGGGGTGTGTTTCGCAGAGGTGCCCCTCATTGTAAATTAGTAAATTAGTAAATTAGTAACTGTATACTTTAATTGTTAGTTTAATTAATGAAATGAATTAATTGTGTGCGTGTGTACGTGTGCGTGTGTGTGGTGGGGGAGGGGGTGGGGGCAGGGTGGGGGAAGGGGGTGGGGCAAGGTGGGGGGAGGGAGGGGGCATGGATGGGGGGTGGGTGGTGGGTGGTGGGTGGTGGGTGTGTGTATGTGTGTGTATGTGCGTAGTGTCCCTTGTAAAAGAATTGATTGATTATTAATTTTTTTAGTAAATTAATATATGATTTCCCCTTATTATAAATTAGTAAATTAATATATGATTAATTATGAAAGTAGGATTGCTCCTCATTGTAAATTAGTAAATTAATAATTGTATACTTTAATTATTAGTTTAATTGATGAAAATAATTATTGTGTGTGTGGTGGGGGGCAGGGGGTGGTGTGTGTGCGTGTACGTATGCGTGTGTGTGGTGGGGGAGGGGTGGGGTAAGGGGGTGGGGCAATGTGGGGGGGGGGAGGGGGCAAGGATGGGGGTTGGTGGTGGGGTAGGGGTGGGGGGCTGCGTGTGTGTCTATGTGTGTGTATGTGCATAGTGTCCCTTATAAAAGAATTGATTGATTATTACTTTTTTTAGTAAATTAATATATGATTGCCCCTTATTGTAAATTAGTAAATTAATATATGATTAATTATGAAAGTAGGATTGCTCCTCAATGTAAATTAGTAAATTAATAATTGTATACTTTAATTGTTAGTTTAATTGATGAAAATAATTATTGTGTGTGTGTGGTGGGGGACAGGGGGTGGTGTGTGTGCGTGTACGTGTGCGTGTGTGTGGTGGGGGAGGGGGTGTATGAAAGTAAATTAATAATTAGTGCTCATTTTTATTTGTAGTAATTGTACATATTTGTATGTCTTCTTCTAATTTTTTTTCGAACTGTACTAATAACATTTTTGTTACAGCAAATGTCTCCTTCAGGTATTAAGGCGAGGATGATGATGCTGGTTATGATGATGTCAATTGGGCTCGGTGGTAGCGGAGGCGACGAGGGCTCCTCGGCCCCTAGGCTCCCCAAATATGGCAAATTTAGGATTACCATCGAGAACAAGTCGGAGCTATTAGCTAGATCCCTCGAGCTGGTAAAGACGGTCATCGGCCCGGGGCATATGAGTTGGAAGGAGGTGCCATATGAGCTCAAGTTAGCTGTTTGGGCGGCACTACAGGTAATATATTTATATCAATATTTCAATTTCGATTTCGATTTCGATTTCATTTTATTATTTATATTTATATTGATTCGCAACTAACATTGTATTTGTTGGACATGAACAATTCAACTTGCATCCAAAGCTACGCGATTCCGTCTTGGAGAAGTTGAGGGAGCAACACAAGACGTGGAAGAAAAATATGCGGACACGGTACTTTGAGAAAACACGAGAGTCCATTATCCAAAGGCGTGAATCCGCCCCGCCGAAGGAGCCGATCTCATTGGCACAATGACAAAAGTTCATTGACAATGAGATCGGGGAGCCACAATTGGCATCTCGCCATTCGGAGAGGGAAAATCGGGCAAAAAAGACGAATGTGAACTACTCCGGCCGGACGTCTTATGCCGAGGTGGAGCATAGGATGATGTTAAGATTTAATTTGTCTATAACTATAGAAATATATTATTCTGCATTATTTTACTTTGCGGGGCCGATACTAATTTTAATTTATTTTATTTCAGGGGATATGGAGTGGCCCTGGGGGTAAGCCACATAGGCTCGATACGTATGTGGCTCTTTGGATGAAGAAGGGGAAGGACAAGGAGGTGTCCCTGAGCGTCGCGACCACGATTGTAAGTAATCCGACAGTTTACTTTTTATTAATTACGTTATAGTTTTTTAGTTTACTTATTTTACTAATCATGTGCTTTTTGTCGTTTCAGGCAAAGCTTAAGTAAGTGCATGAGTCGCAGTCTGATGCCAACAAGGCATCTTTGTCCACAGACGCACTCAATTAAGTGCTTGGCTCTGATCGCAAGGGGAGGACAAGGGGGTGAGCTCGCGGGTGGCCAAATCTAGGATCATCGGATTGGAGAGGAGCGACACCGGGTTGGCTCGAACGGTGGATTCACATGACGCGAAGCTGTCTCGTTTGGAGGCGACGGTCCAAGATATGTATTCATTCATAAAGCGTACGTTGGGCGGAGACCGTAAGGGGAAAGGGAAGGAGAAGGCGGTGGAGGAGGAGGTGCGGGAGGATGAGGTGCAGGATGACGAGGATGTGGACCTCGCTGCTTCATCACCGACACATACGTAATTCGATGATCCACTTTCCTATTTGGATCCCTTCAACAGACCGACGTCGACACTTGGTTGGCTGAGCGTGTTCATATTGGACGTATTTGATAGCCAGCGGATAGGGCGAGGGTTGAGGGACCCAAATATCGTCCAGGTGGAATAGTTCATGGACATGAGCTTCAAGAGATCGAGTCCAAGTTGCTCGTCACGCATGTGATACCCGGGAAGGAGAACCCTCTATTGTGGTTGTGCGAACAATGCGGCATGACGTATATTAGTGGGTGTGTCAATTCGTATATCGTGTGGCCTACTCACCTCCTCACATTTACCCCAGACATGTAATGACATTATTTTTAAGTTGGTACATTTGAATTATATTTGGATTATATCGTCATGTATATTGTTTCTATTTTGAATGTATATTTGAATTATCTTTAGTTTATTTCGATATATGATGTTTGAACAGGTACAACATTGCTATAACAGGTACAAATATACTGTTGGGCAGTGGCACTGGCCATACTGCCCAGGAATTTTTTTTTAAATTCTGCCCAGAATTATCATGGTCATTGACTGTGACAAGTCCTTAACAAATAAGGTTGTCACAGACTTGTCAGGGTCATTGACCATGTTTTTAAAAAGGGCCAAGGATTTGTCACGGTTATTAACCGTGACTAAACTTGTCACTGTCCCTGACCATGACACGACTGTGACAATGTTTTTAAAAAGGGCCAAGGCTTTGTCACGGTCCCTAACCATGACACAACCGTGACAATTCTAACGAACTTGTCACGGTCAATGACTGTGACAAGTCCGTGACAAAAAAAGTTGTCTCGCCCCCAATTGTCACGGTCATTGACCTTGACAAGTTGAACTTGTCAACATCAATGACCGTGATAATTAGGCGGATTTGGTGTAGTGCCATTTTTTTTTCTAAAAAATGGATTGGGACCAAATAAATCAAGATGGGTGATGTTAAGAGGTTTGGTGGAGGTTATATCATTTTTTATTTTAAAAGATGTTTTATGTTGTTTACCTTATTTACATGCATCACATATTCTGTCTTTTATATACTTATCTTTTGAGAGATATCTAACAAGGTCTTTACTATATAATTTATGAATGAGTTCCATATGAGCAAGTCTCTTTTTCCATAACCATGAACAACTATCCATGGCGGTAAGACACTTTAGCTTTTGATTAGTTAGATCATCTATCTCTAATGTGTAAATATTTTATGTTCTATATGCAACAAAACACACTGCATTACCAATGGCTTGTTTAACTAGAGAATGCTTTGAATAAAAAATGACTTGATAACTATATCTCATAGTTGACTAATGTTAAATAAGTTAAGTTTAGGGTCGCCAACAAGTAGAACATTATCAGTGAAGGTAGAAGTTTATGTACCATTTTTACCTTCACTGATGATTATTATTATTGAATTGTCTTCAAATGTAGCTTTTCCTCCTTTTGTAGGAATCGAGTTTGTAAACTTTGTTTTATCATCGGTCATACGACAAGAACACCCCCGCTATCTCGGTACCAATTTTCTTCTTTTACAGACGCCTTCATGCACAGCTACATGATTCAAAAAGATGATTTTATTTTTTCTACCCATGAGGTGTTGGGTCCATATAGATTAGCATGTTCTGATGAACCACTAGGATCCTAAGAGGACATTTTATGAAAATAATGGCATGCGTATTTATTTAAGGAAGTAGATATTGTGTCATGTTAAGAATAATAATGTTTATATCTTATCTTAAGTTCATCATGATACCCATGTTTTTTGTTTTTAAAACCAAGGCCACTTTTATCACAAGATAGTCTTTGATTTCCTAGAAATAGATTCAACCTTCGACTGAATGTACTAAATCTTTCAAAAGATTCTTTTAAAGATTTCACTTCTTCTCTTAGATTCATCCCTTCTTTTTCTAGAAAATAATCTTATGTTCCTTTTATTTTTCAAGGTGTGTGACTTTTCATGTAAAAAAATCATTTTCTCTTTTAATATTTTCTAATTCTTTTAGGGATCATATTTATGAGAAAAGAGTTATGATGTTCGAATTGAAATCGTTTCATTTCTTTTCCAAAGTTTGCATTTTTCAAAATGGGTTTTAAAATCATCTTGATAATTTATATATGACTTTTGACAATCACAAGAGTGTACCTCATCATGTAATTCCACTAGACATGGAATTGATTTCTTGGATTTGAATAGTTCAGCGCTAAAGTAAGATTCTTCTGAATCACTCCAAGATACTTTCATTACTTTCTTTCCATGTACTTCACGTTGGTCACTTGTATCATTTCTTCTTTCCATTTTACATTTGGGACAATTCGCAACAAAGTTTTCGTACTCGTTGCATCCATGAAATTTGTAGTTTGTTTTGGATTGGTATTCATGAGAGCAATAATTTTTATAGCTTGATCTTTTGTGATCGTATTTTCTTTAATATTTGAGAAAGATCCATAAGTCTTTTGTAAATAATGCCATCATTTCATTTGTGGTACAATATCCTTTCTCTTGATTTTAAAGGAGATCTAACCTCTTATTTTGGTCATTTTTGTCTCTTTCTTCTCTCTCTTTGATCTCCATTTTATATATTATAAGTGATCCAACAAGTTATTCTAATGACACGTCTCCTATTTGTATTTGAGATTGAAGGACAATTTTATTGGAGTCCGACTTCTTTCGCATTTACAAGAGAAGCTTTCTAGCCTTTTCATTGTTAGAAAATTTTCTACAAAGACTACGAAGTTGGTTTATAATATTGTTAAACCTATCATACAATTTAGTCATTGCTTCTTCTTCTTTAAATTGAAACAATTCATAACTATATATGAGTATGATAATTATATCTTCTCTAACTAGAGATGTGCCTTCATGTGTGATTTCGAGAGTGTCCCACATTTGTTTAGAAGGCGTGCAGTAAGAGATTCTATTATAATCATTCATTGAAAGTGAACATAGTAGAGTGTTTATATCTTTTTAATTGACTTAAACTTTTCTAACACCATCTTTAGTGTATTAAGTGTTATCTTTTGGTACGAAAGCATTATCCATTATCTTCATAAATATATAGGGACCATTAACTATATATCTCCACATTTCATAGTTATGTGCTTCAATAAATCATTGCATTCTTTTTTTCCAAAAACTATACTTAGTTCCATAAAAAATGGAGGTTACTTTGTGGATTATCCTTCGGCAATGGTGACATTTGGTAAAAATGACATTATGACCTTTTAACTCAAACATATAGTTTTTTTAAAATATGTATCTATGAGATAGGCTCTAATCCAATTGCTGGTTCGAAAATATACCCAAGGGAGGGGGGGAGAGGTGAATTGGGTATTTATAAAACTAGTGGCAATTTTAAAAACATTAGTAACTTTCTTTCAAGACTAATTGAAATATGATAAATCAATTCAAGTATAAGTAATTAATCAATAATAAGAACTAATCAAGAGAGAGGGTTTAAAGAAACTTTGCAAACAGAGGGTTTAAAGTGGATCTACCTTGCCTACGTCCACGATGGAGACGATACTTGAGAAACTTCACTATCTCCAGTTCAATAAGGCAGAACCAAAACCTCGTAAGGAATTATAACACCCTGCAAAATGCAATTAATAAGGTAACTATACTTTTCATTGCCAAATCGGTATACACAAGAGCCCAAGGTCTTATCATGCCAAGACTCTCCACATCTACGACATTATCATCCATGAAGATACAATGAAGTTCAACAATAAGTTGCAATGATGAGATTTGTAACCTAAACGTAAAGAAAACTTGCTTCACTAAGAATAAATATGAAATGATTTTACTTTCTCCCTCTAAAAATGTAAACAAATAAGTAATCAAAAGTATTATGCTCAAATGGGTATTTGGTTGGATAAGCACACAAGAGTATTGAGTTTATATCGTTTACAAAAGAGGGCTTGAAGAAGAAGATTTAATCTCAAAGGGTTTTGGGTGGAGCTTTGCTTCAGTGGAGTTTTGGCTTTGAAACTCTCACTTTGAAATGGGTTTGGGACTTTATTTCTTTCTCTAGAAAGCTTAAGTAAAGGGACACAAACATGGAATGGATCTTTGATCAATGGAGATCTTGTACGAATATTGTGTGTATGAATAAGGAACAAAAGGGGTTCTTTTTATAGGCCATTTTTAAAACTAGTTGTTGGAGGGTAGTATAGTAATTTTTGTGACTTTTGGAATTCAAAATTTGAAAACTATTCGTTGGATTTTCGTCCATCTAGGCACTTTGAGTCGACTTAAAGCTTAGCCTTAAAGTTAATTTTAACAAATTCCTTTCTTTTTTAATCATGTTTCGAGGAAGATATATTTAGGCAATTTAAGTCGACTCAAAGTCACTTTAAATCGATTTAAAGTGTCTGGTATGATGTCACAGTTATTTTGTCTTTTTTATGGCTTTTGGTAAGGTTTTGGTGGGTTGGATTGAGAAACTAAAAGGACATACAAGTTCATTTAAATCATTACAACCATATCTAAAATTCTTCAAAGCTCTAGGAAGTTCTTATGGAGCTTGATAATTTCTCGGGATAGTATGGAACATATAATGTTTCTTCTAGCATGGATATTATGATAAATGTCTTTGCTTCATGTTGTAAGGCACGGTTCTTGTTCAATCGATGAGATTCTCTAAGAATGAACTTTAAAGTCAATCCACGTCTTTTACTAGCTTCTTCCTTTGTCAGGGTCGATACATGGAGGGCTTGATTGCATTATTTGATCACACTTTCTCATATGTATCTTGTTTGGATAATTCCCTTGAGGTTCTTGGTTGCTTGATTTCTATAATCCTGGAGATAGGTCTCATCATATTTTGAGTGCATATTTTCATCTTAAGAACATTAGAGAGAATATAGTTAAGTGGTATCATATATCAATTACATTTGTCATCGTACAAAATCTTTACTCTTGAAAACACTTTTTTATTTCACAGTAATGGAACCATATAAATCAAAACGAACCATTTCTAATACATTTTTTATTCTGTAGCTCTTAGTAGTGAAGGCCTCCTTTGTCCATTTACCTTCGAAATTGGATTCATAGATTGGAAGTGCCTCCACTTCCAATGAATTCAATTATCCAGTTAAAACTAGTCTTTGGATTCTTTTTAGATTAAAATGACCTAAGCTCAAGTGCCAAAGTTGTGTTTGGTTCATCTCAGAATAAAACTTTCTCCTTAATGATTGTCCATTAAAATGATTCATTTAGGTATCTAACAACATTTATGAGACAAACCTTATAATGTATAAATTATTTTTTAATGTACCAAAACAGATAAAAGATTTCGTAATTCTGATTAAAAAAACTAATTTGATTAAAATGTGTGCATATTTGTTTAGAACCAATTTTGTAATCGAAAAAAACATTTAAACAAAAATTAGGTACATAGAAATAATTTTTTAAAATGATCTTTTTGTCTCCACTAAAATCTAAAATCTAGATGGACTATTACAAAATTATCTTGAGTTATTTTTATTTCCCGTTATTAGGAACATATCTCCTTTTTGTAGTTTCCAAGTTATTTGGAAATTCTATAATGAGTTGAAGATGTATTTTGTGGCTCTCGAATCTATACAATAGGTTCTTATAGGATGGACTACAAATTATTCTTGTACTTTGAAGAGAAATAACCATTACTGTTTCCTTTTCCTTATAGTTAACGGAAAATCGCACATCGTTTCTATCAAAATCCTAACTACTTGTATCGAAAATACATATCTTTCACCTTTTTCCCTTTTTCGTAAGGATTATGAACTTTCTTAACCACATATGATTATACTTGAGACGTAGCCTTCTCATTCTTCCTCTCTTTTAGGAAAGAATTCGCGGTTTTCACTACAACTAATACCATGCCTTCGATTTCGATGATGCTTACTACCACTTGAAGCTTCTTAATTAATTCCACCACCGAATTAGCCCAACTATGAAATTTTATAATTCAGGCGAGATTTCTTAAAGGATTTAGGTCACTGTTGTATCACGAGGTTTATCTGGGTTTCCTCATCAATTTCTAATCCAAGGGATCCCTAATTCACCCAATATCAAAACCATCTTAAATATGATCCTTACCCAGGCGTCATCAGATAACATTGGTGTTTACTAACTCCTATTTGTGAATTATTTCAAATGGAATATGTTTAAATAGAACTTCCTCGTTGGAGGGATCAAATATACTTAGACTTATTTTGAGAGAATGAACAATTATTAATTTTAAAATAATGTGATTAATTCCCTCCATTTGGGAGGAAAGTCAAGCTAACATGAGGTTTTAATCACATCACTTGTTAAAATACTGATGGGAATCATGTGTTAAATAAGTTTATTATCCTCCACAATTACAAGAATGTCCTAAATTATTTTCAGTCCTTAAAATCTATTCCAGTTAAAACTTTTAACTTTTAAGACTAAAAGTGAGTGAATAGTTGACTTTATTTTGAAATCTTATAATCGTAATTGAAAAAAAATAATTTCAATTAAATATATGAGAATTGAACTTTTGATTAAATTTCATTTTATCTTCCTCCTACTGCTAATTAGAATTAATCCCCTTGAGCATCTGAATTCCCTTGTGAAATGAAATTTCTATTTGGGAACTTAAACCATATCACCCTAAATTAGATAGACATTACATTTGTTTAATTATGTTATCCAGACAATCCAAGGAACCCCCGTCTAACATAATTAAATAGCTGACGTATTTTGGTTTCATAATTACTGATAATGATTCCATTGTGGAGGATATAATTACTTTTGTTTAGGTATATACCATTGGTTTATGGTGTGAAATTAAATCAGTTCATTTAGAACTTTCCCGTTAGGGGGTCAAACACACTCACATTTAATTTAGAAGAACTATTAATTTATAATTTTAAAATCGTGTGATATGATAATGAATTCCCTCCATTGGGGAGGAAAGTACAACTAACATGAGGAATTAATCACATCATCTTTTAAAATACCAATGGAGACCACGAGATTTGATTGTAAACCTCTCTCCCTCTTAATATTTAAAACTTTAGGGAATTTAAAATAGATTTATTTCATTCTAATATATGAATTAAATCAACGATAATATCCCATTACTTGTACCAATTAAATTATCAGGTCTCACTATTTTAATTTTCCAAGATTAAAATACTTTTAATTAAAGTAAAAATTCAAAACAATGTTAATTTATACGATGAATTGATTATATGATTTAATCCAATTGTGAAAAGAATAAATTTTTTGATATTTTTATAAAATCGTGTTATAGGCCAATCACATAATTAATCCATGTTGACGATAATAACATCGACTCCTAATTAATTTAATAATTAGAACATAAAATACCAGCATATCATTATGAGATGATAGAGATATAATTAACCACAAACATGTGCAATTATATATCGAAAGGGAATCATACTTCCTTATCCCACAGGCCAAAACTTCTTCCTTCTATAGACTCCTCGATGAACAAAAATATATTGAAGAAGACGCCATCACGAAATATAATTTTGGAGAAAATGGAAGCCAAATTTTTTTTCTGCATGCTAGAACTCGTGGTCTCGTGGAAAAGGATCATCGTCACACACACAAGGTTGTGATCACGGTTGTGACACATCTGAACTGACTTCATCTTTTTCTAGGGTTTGAGCCTATCATCAAAACTATGTCGTTTTAAACCCTTCTATAACTTCGAAAACTCCATTGTTGGACCTTCAAACTTGTGTAGAATGCAACCAACTATCATGAAAATTCCACCATGATCAAACCTAATCAATATATAACATTCCATAATATAAAAACTATTATATCCCCTCAAAAACTAATCCATATACACCAATTCATGCAATAATTAAAATAAACTAATCATTACACCAAGTCAAATCTATGAAAAGCAACTACTAATAAACCACCATAGGATCCATGCACATAACAAAATCACAAGACCATGATAGAGGGAGGATTCAGAATCCTATAAAACATTATGAGACTTGTGTGTGAATGACGAAAACCAAACCTAAAGAGGGCAGGTGAATAGGTTTGTATATTCAGTTTGTCTAAATTTTCAAAATGAATCAAGTAGATCTAGGTGATTATGCACAAACTAACACATCTAAGTCAGTTTTTACCTAAATTTAATGATTCAAACAACCTAATGTGATGTGTGTGATCAAGTGTGTTAGATAGAATGACAAAAAACACAAGAAAATCAGAAGACAGGTTTTATGAGGAAAAAACCCCAACCAATGGGTAAAAAACCTTGATGCACTCACAATTTCCATTTCTAGTGGAAAAGAAAATTTTACAAACAACTATAAGACACCTCTCACATAAATAGTCTCCCCGTAGAAAATGAAAATCCAATCTAAGCTCCATTAATTGAATGAAGAACTTCGGTATTCCTTGAAGTCTCCCCATACTCCAGTCTCCCCAATAAATTGAATAGCCTCTATTTTAGATGTAGGAGTAGTTGATCATGTTCATTCATAGTAGGTAGATAGACATAAAATAGTAGTGAGGATATCTTAAAAAATTCACTCACAAATGATATATATCCATGATTAGATCTCTTCAACTTTAGCTCGATGTGAATCCATTTGCAAGCAAAGTTTCCATAAGAGTCTTCAACGATCTTCTACGTCTTCCAAGGTTCGATCTAAACCATGCCTCATTCATACGGAATAAGTCTATGTGACTTGATTGTCACAAAAAATTTGACATGGGAGATAACGTATACTAAACCTATGTAAATGATCTACATTTATAATTTCCCCTTTTGGTTATTCCGTGGTAAAACCCCCAAACCCACAAGAATACCTTATCACCCCTACAAGACTCATATCTCACTAGAGAAATTATGAGAGTAGTAGAAAGGTAATGTACAACAGTCCATGAGACACCGACATAAAATAACCGTCGAGTCTGAACTTGGTCTTGATAATCTAAATCACCAAAGCTATGCTTATAACACACGAAACAACAAACAACATCACACAATCCAAATCATGCAAAAAAAGAAACTCTCCCAAACAACATCACACATTCAATGATATATATGAGATATAACGATATGAATCGTGAAATAAAGAAACATCTAATATCATGACATATAACATATGAGACAACGTGCTTAAAAGATAATCTCCCCAAACATCGGTCGTGTATCAACATTCAATGAATCAAATAAACCCCCCTCAATCAAATAAGAAATCAAACAAACCAAATCACCCCAGCCCTTTTATCACAATTCGACAACATAAATGCAATATAATTTCTCTCCTTTTTTTATCACAGAATAAGAAAGAGAAGCAAAAAAATCATGAAAATGCACAAGGAACATGAAAACAGAGACAAAACTAGTAACACAAGGAGAATACAAATAGATGAGTATACCAAAGCAGTAAACATAAGCATTGAAGAACAACATGCAAGAAAATAGGTGTCGTGCGCATGCCTATCATTGGAGGTTGTACAAATGGAAGGTTGTGCACACAATTATTTTTTACTATGTGCATGTGTACAGATCAAGGTTGTGCGAACGAAAAGGTTAAGAAAACCTCCAAAAAATCCTTTCTCAAGCTTAAAACATTGAACCATTGAGAAACCAGGGTCAAATCAAACCTTATCACTCCTTTAAAATGAGTTACTACCCCTAAAACACACACCACATCTCAAAAACTTCTCAAGCATCTTCATGTCATCAAACTACCCATCCATATCAAGAAACTATCAAAAACCCTTATGCATTCAAACAATATGATCAAAGTTTATTAATTAAAGAACGATTACTAGAACAAAAAAAAAAGAATATATGCATGAAAATAAGAATGGAAATCTCAAAGAGCAAACACATTAGACAAATCATACAAAATCACATGTGCTTGAATATGAAACCACTTTAGATGCACTAAATCAAATTGTTTACAAATGTTTAAGAAACTTAAGACATTTTCAATTCACATTTGAAACACAGCTAAAGGAAGTTGATAATTATATAATTGAATGTGCATAGAATTGGAATAACACTACATCATATATCAAATTGCATTACTTGACACATTTAAGACAAAATTTAATGATAAAAGAAATATGATCATGAGTTTATTGTTAAAATTTCATCTTCATCCCCAAATCTTCCTCGGCAGGTGTGGATTTTGAATTTTTGAAGTGTCAAACTAAAAAGAAATTTCATTTTTGAAATGGTAAAGTCCTATCTTGTTTTTAATGCCAGTTAAGCTCTTTGCTTGTAGCTCTTTTCAACCAATAGGATTTTTCCATTGATCGACTTATCATATACCTAGTTGACACATACTCAATGATACAAAATTTCAAATCGAGCGTCATCACACTAGTGGTTGCCCTTATTAGTGCTTTAAAATGGTCCATGTTCCACTCCAACAATATAAAATCTCCCAAAACACATATGTAAACCTTCAGAGAACTTTTTGAAATGCATGCAAGATTGTTTTCAAACAAGTTTGCAAATGCCTAAGAAATGATAATTTAAACAATCAATTGTGCATTCATGTGGTGTAAAGTGTAAACAAGTTCTTAATTCATCAAGGACAAACTTCAAGACAATGTATGCATGATATATTTGAAACGTTTAAATTGACTAAACATCTTCATCAATTTAAATCAACGCATCTCATAAGAAATAAAATGTGGTGATATGCTCATAAATTCAAACCACGTGTCTGTATGGGATTTAACCAAAAAAAAACTAAACAACTAAAAATGCAAAATCTTTTTTTATTTTTCAAAAAGATAAGCAAAATATGAACAAAAAATGAAATAAACACAAAATTGAGTAATTATGGAAATTGAAATTCACCTTACCACATACAATTGAATTGATCACTCCATATCAACCATCAGAGTTGTGAAACCATATGTATTTAAACAAAAAAGGATTTTGTGTGACGATAATTCAATTGATATAAATATATATCTTCATTATCTTATCTCTAATGTATGTTAGATTAAAACAAGCACTCGATACATTATGAGATATGCAACCAGGAACACTTCAACCAGATAATACCATGCAACCATCACATGTAAGATAGCGAAGTCCTCACAACTAAAGATATTGATGATCATGAACCCTAAAATAATGAAGTTCACAAGATTGACTTGGAGCATGCATACTGACAATAAAACCAGTCATTCATCAACCAATACTCTCATCTGAAGCTTGCATCATACCGTACACATATGATTCAATCAAACTAATGTATCTTAAACAACCAGACTAAAATCAACACAGATCTTCATATAAGACCAATAACTTTTTTCAACCAGTTCAGAATCAAATACAAGTTATTCCATCTCAACACAATGTGTTACCCAAAGTATGTAATCATTACATCATAAGCTCATGAGTGATGTCTCAAACAAGTAAAAGAAATGCTTAGAAAGATCCATACGATTGTTACTTTATTTTGTTATAATTTTGGAACCAATGTAAAAAAGAAAAGTCACTTGTTTTGAATATGTATAATCTTATCCCCACTCACCTAAACCTACCCTAATGCATGGACTCGGAAAAAGCTTGTTTTTTAGGAAAACGAAGAGTTTTAGTTGACTAAAAGTCCCAAAAAATAGTTTGAGCCATATCATATTCACTTTGATCCTTCTCATCTTTTCTAAGGAATTCTAGGGGTGTTTCAGTAGAATGAACTCCACTTTCAGTCGACTGAAGGTGCCAGAATGTATGCTTTAATGTTGGTAATGTCTTCCAAGCTTTCTAACCATTTTCCCTTGAGTTACTTAACTTTTACCAACCTGATGCAACCCTAATCCTCACCCCGACCCTATAAATACCCCCCTCATCTTCCATTCCAAAACACACAATTAAAAAAAACATTCTCTCAAGAAAAGTTCCATTATCCCAAAGTTTATGTCATACTCTCCTTTGAGTTTTTAGTTAGAGAAATCCCTTGTGAGTTTTTAAACCCCAAAACTCTCATCATAACTGAGTTTCAAGTAAACCCACTTGAACCTAAATTCCCATTCCCATGACCTCTTTAGCAAAGTTACAACCCAATACCTACTTTTGTTAAAGATTTACGTGAAAACCCAATTGAGCTATATACTTTTGAAACTTGTTTCCTTGCCTTTTTATAAAGAAAAAGTAAAATATTATTCCACTATTTTTGTAAAGTAACTTTGCTTTACTTTTGGTTACGATTTTTATTGTTACGATGCATGATTAACTTCACTGTATCTTAACGCTGGTAGTGCAGTTGCTATGAATAGTCAAAGGTATATATATATATACTAGGGTATGCCCGTGCCTGAAGGCACGATGAAAATTTCCAAAAAATACATAATCGCAAAATGGCAAAAATTTCAGAAAGTATGTAATTGCGAAACGAAAACAATTTCATTCCCCCCAAAAGACGTTAATTTTTGAAACTTTACGTTGTTGATAGGACCATACATATTTTATATAATTCGCAATAGATAAATTATTTCTTAAATACCCTATGGTACGAAACTATTAGTTTCAAAACAATGGATTTTTTTTGAATTTTTTTATATATATACATACACCGTGTTTATATACATACATACACACACACATCGTGGTATGAACCTGAGTCAAAAAGTTTTTTTACGAACCCATTTGATTTTGATTTTAACTTTTGTTTCAATTTCCCTTCTTTTCATCTTTAGATCTACCAAAAATCTCATGTCAATAATAAATCACTGATACCATACCTGTACTACTATATCGATATGGACTCAATGAGAGGGATCGTTACTTGTTTGTACATACCTCAATAGTGTTAAGGCATAATTAGTATCAACAAAGAGAGACCAATATCACTGTAGAATAGTCTTTGCAAAGATGGAAATTATAGCATAAATTGGATTGAATATAGAAATCGCATTTTCATTATGTAATCTTAACAAAAAATTGATAACAAAAATTGAGCCAATAATTACAAAGGTAGGCCAAAAAAAGACTACAAAACAATTATCTCAAATCATGAAATCTTAACACATCATGGGAATGGGGGTTTAAAAAGTATATGACAATGACTCTAAAAGAGTAAACTTATGCAGTAATGTCATCAAGGAACTCTGCATCTGGATGTATAACAATTATGCCAAAATTGACTCCAATGCACACAATTCTATTTCACAATGGATATCTCTACAGACTACAGAGTAAACTTAATGCACTGACCTATAAAGAGTAAACATAATGTGGGACTTCCTCAAGCAATATGTAATCGCAAAACGGAAAAAATTTCCAATGTACGTAATCGCAAAACGGCAAAAATTTCCAAAAGTACGTAATTGCGAAACGGAAATATTATATTTCTCCAACAAAAGAAAATGTAATTTTAAAACAATTGGTCATAATTCCCAAAGTTGTGCGCATCATGAATTCAACTCGCATGCCTTCAACACTTCTTGCATCGTGTATAATGCAATTAATAAATATTTTACATATTATATGTGTAAACAATTTATAAAATTTAGACAGTTTTGTCCCAATAATAGTCCACGATATAAAACTTGAAGTATCAAAATAATAAAATTACAATAATAAATTTGGTATCTTTCAAAGTAAACCACATTAGAGAAAGACAATAGATAGATTATATGAAATTCATCTAGCAAGTGAAATTCATTAACATGTGTGAACTAACATAAAGGAAATATATCGAATCGACATAATTAAAGAAAATGTAAAAGAAATGAAATAAAATAATATAATCGACATATGAAAATTTCATTACAAATAATTTAAGTTAAAGGTTTTTTGTATTGTAAATAATTTTACACAATTTAAAAAAATTGAGCAGAACTTCCTCTGTTTATAGGTCTATCCACTATGTTTAAGAAATAAAAAATACACTAGTAACAATAATACTGACAATCTGTCCCGAACCTCATATAAACCACGTAAACAATTTAACAATATTCATAAATGGATCCCTAATGTGGACAATACTACATAACAAAAACCTTGGGAGTGAGTGACACGCAGTGTATTACAGCTGCATACAGTAGCAGTGTAAGTAGTGAGCTAAAGCGTTGCACCCTCGCAAGGGCTGAGGTGAGGGGTGCGTAGCCGTGGGCTGAAGCGCTGATTGGCGGTGAGATGAAGCGCTGTGTGGCAGTGAGCTAAAGCGTTGCGTGGTAGTGACTTGAACCCACTGCATGGCATGCAACTTCATTTTTTGAAACTGGCAGTCTGAAAGAAAATTTATCTTGTAGTCAATGTTCAAGCGTTACTTTATCATGGGAAAAAGTAAACTCCAACTACAAATGAAACCAAACAATATTATATGATACATAGGACAAATATGAAAACACATAGGGGCAGTAGCACCCGATTCAGTGGAGGAAGTAGCACATAGGGGCAGGGGCAGTAGCACACGATTCAGCAGAGGCAGTAGCACATGATTCATCAGCTATTTGATCCTTATCAGTAGAAGCCTCCTAAGAGGATAAAGAATGAATTGAACCCATTGGAGATGGCATTTCTTTTTTATTTTTGCAGAAACTGTTATTGAACAAATATGGCCACATAAAATCAGAGTAGCAATGTGCAACAATGATATGCATATGTTGAAATAGTTTAGTATACTTTCTTATTTATAGTTCCTTATTTCTGATATGTCTATTATATATTTTAGGTAATTTGTACATATACAAAATTATAGAAAATTGGGGGTTACCTTGGCAACTCAGCCAAAAAAATAAGAATACCAATGTGGATAGAGATGTAAGCTGTAAGTTGTAATCTGCCTTACCAAAGGTAAACCCCATACCCGACGGCATACGTTGTATATGGATCGACCATTCTTGTCAATTTCATGTTTCGGGGGCTTTTCAACCAGAACATTCTTGTCAATTTTACCAGAACTGAAAGTCGACGTTGTTGTCGTTCCACTACATTCACATGATTAGATTGAAAAAAATAAGTTCATATATAATAATCCGGTCGATTCCCTTTAAGATCAACAAATTCAATTGAATATTAAACTATAAACTTTAAATTGAACAATAGAAAATGTTATAAACACAACAAAATGAAGTGCGATGTATAATGTATATACAAAATGTGTAAAGAAACCCATCATGTTGACATAGCTTATAATGAAAAGATACTTTGTTTGAACACATATACTTTGTAAAGACAATGGTAAATAAATTATTTAAAAAATTCAATGTGTGCTTTCTAAATATTTTGGATCTTAGCAAGCGTTCCATGAATTCAATTAATAATATTACAATCCAAAAAAACTTGAAATAATACAATGAGCATTGAAAATAGAAAAGAAACTTACCGCTTGTCTTATAGTTCGAGGAAAACCATTGAGAATGAAACCCAATTTACCAGTAGATTCTCCAGCCTCACGTCTTCTTTTTCAAGGCTGCCCGGTATCAAAATTCTTATTCTCTGCATAAGAGAGTGACTTTTTTCCCTATATCGAGTATAAGGTAAAGCCGATCAAAACAAGTCCATGTTGCCATTCTTTCACCAGCAGGAACACATCCTCTGAGAATAGGTCCATGAAATGAAATGGGCAGAATAAGTGCATCTCAGATGGGTTTTGATCTTTATTCCGCCACTGATCAGAATAGGTCCCAAATGAATGTCATCCAAATTTGTTGCAAACTTTAAATTGAAAAAAAAAACATTAAGGATTAATATATCATAAAGAAAATCAAAATTTTGGTCTCGAACATCGAAATCAAACATCCATAGAATTTAGAAAGACTAAGTACTTAGTTATCACCTCTTTTTTATACATCAGCTGCTCAATAGCATTTGTGTTGCCCATTTGAGTGACCCTCTATCTTCACTATAATAGTAATAACTGCTCAATAACTCAGACCAAATGGGTAACGCAAAAAAGCCTCCGGCAGAGTATTATTTCCTCACAAATCCGAGCCCATTTCATCTCTTCTCCTGCCTGCAACTCCTCATCTATATTTATGATATCCCCGCATCTATCACCAATGGATTGGAACACATTCTCACCCCATAGATGAAGGGGTAGACCCATCCCTCAGATCCACCATAGACAACCCATTTATTCAAGTTGAACACCCTCTCCGCTTCACTAACTGATGAAAGTACAAAGAAAAATGTAGTGGGATTCAAGCAACGAACCGCCACCCCGCCTACCAATCGCCAATGCCAATCGACTCATTCTCATTCCTAAACCTGCAAAAAATAGGAATAATATTAGATTTATAACCGCATATCAGGTCTTGAATTCCAACCTTAGTTTCATCCACAAACTTAATACCAACATCCAACTAATGTATCCCCAAATCCTACTTATGCACCTCTACATAACCATATGTGTTGAAGAAAAGTATGAACTAACTCGAATAGTGTGCATATTCACAATCATCCGAGATATCATAAATAGATTAAAACATTTAAGCGGTAAAAGCATATATGTCATATCTGGACGAAAATCAGAAAGGATTTGAAAGGTGTGTCATATCCTAGATGTATATTTATAAATGTTTGTTGGAATTTATATTTATAAAATGAATCGAGATTGTATATCTTTATAAAATGTGTAGACATAGCAAACTCACTTCAAACAATGGAATTGGATGCACTAATAATCACAGGCCACCACATATCACAACTAAAGGATCTATAGTTATTGTATTCTTCCAACTCAAATGTTGCAAAAACAAAGGATAACATTTAAATGATGTCATCCGAACCAAAAAAAATGCCTCTAAATAAATAAAAATGAAACAAAAATGATTTCATTATTCATAAAATTGCATAACAATGACGATTAATCTACCCCAATGGATCATGCTTTAATTAGACTTCATCATATTTGCATCAAGCATAATAATTCTTACTAAAGTTCATAGTAAATCCACTTACAACCTTACTAAAATCCTCAGTCTCGCCATCGTTTCAATGCATAAAAATTTAAAACCAAGGCAAGTCATTTTCAGTCCTTATTTATAACATCAATAAATTCCTATATCCAAAAATATTTATATTGACATGTTTCATGTCTATAGTTTACAAAAAAAATATTCAGTTTATTTAACATGAACTCAACTTCCAAATTTTCAGTTAAAATTTTTTCAGTTTATTTCATGTATTTGAGGAAAAGATCCGATGCACCGCAGAGCCTCGCAAGTTGAAGTGCGTCCACTACGCTATCGATTGTCAACCGTTGAGCCAATGCGTTGGTACCACCAAGTACATGTGAGATATCCCTAGTAGATGAATCACATACTCATCTATTTAGACTTGCAAACTTTTCCCATTCATGACTTTAGTAACAAAGATTGCAGCACACAAACATTTCCCATTCATGTACGCCTAAAATCACATATAGCATATAAAGGCATCTCGAATGTTAACTTTTCTTTACCAAATAAATGTTATTATATAAAGACATTAGATATAAATATATATAGTTAAATAGAACAAAAAATTATGTAAACAAAAACAAAACTGAAATAGATAAAGAGAGGCAGAGAATCGGGCATACCTGCTTGATTTTGCAAGCCAAGACCTTCTCCTCCCCTCTTTTGTATAGACAAAATAGTGAACAATGCAAGCCATTAGTGAGTTAGTCATTTTCAGTCCTCATTTATAACTTCAATAAATTCCTCTATCCGAAAATATATATATTGACATGTTTAGTTTACAAAAAAAATATTTAGTTTATTTAACATGAAGTCAACTTCCAAATTTTCAATTTAAAAATATTCAGTTTATTTCATGTATTTGAGGAAAAGATCCGATGCATTGCAGAGCCTCGCAAGTTGAAGTGCGTCCACTACGCTATCGATTGTCAACCGTTGAGCCAATGCATTGGGACCACCAAGTACATGTGAGATAGCCCTAGCAGATGAATCACATACTCATCTATTTAGACTTGCAAACTTTTCCCATTCATGACTTTAGTAACAAAGATTGCAGCATACAAACGTTTCCTATTCATGTACGCCTAAAATCACATATATCATATAAAGGCATCTCGAATGTTAACTTTTCTTTACAAAAGAAATGTTATTATATAAAGACATTAGATATAAATATATATAGTGAAATAGAACAAAAAATTAATAAAACAAAAACAAAACTGAAATAGATAAAGAGAGGCAGAGAATCGGGCATACCTGCTTGTTTTTGCAAGCCAAGACCTGTTCCTCCCCTCTTTTGTATATCCATAGCAGTGAATAATGCAAGCCATTAGTGAGTTAAAATTATAGTGTAAAGCATAAACAATTAATTATAACCTTTATTTGGGAAAGAAACTAATCGAATGAACTTTTTTTTAAAATAAAGACATAAAACCAACTAAATCTCCCATACCCAATGAAATATAATTTCAAGACCCACACATGAATTTTAAAAATGGTTTAGCCTCCATGAAACAGAAATTTGTTCTTACAACATGGTTTCTACCTCATCAATATCATAAGAATAGTATATGATCAATTAGTGCACAATTTACTCAATCGATATGATCTAAACCAAACACACAAAATCTAAGCAAAATCTCCCTCACCTAGCTCCACAAAAAAATAGATCTACAAAAATAAACATTAAATCCGAAATGAGAGAGAGCGAGTAGGGTCGTGTGCATAAGAGGGTTAGAGAGAGGCGCCGGGGTCGATTTCGGTCCCTGTGTTAAAAAAGTATGAATTCTTCTATTCATGGTCAAGCGTTATATATAGAAGAAAAAACTAAGCTCAATTTTTTTATACATTTCAGTTTTATGCTACATTTTAGGATTATTACGCTTGAGCAGTGACAAATTCAGAATGAATACTTTTTGAACTCTGTGACAGATTTTTGAATTTGTCAACTCGAGTTCGGCCGCAACTCTGCATTTTTCATTCTGAATTCAAAGATTTGTGCATTCTGCATTCTACATTCTTCTGCGGCCAGGTAGAAGTGTGCATTCTGAATTCAAAAATTTGTGCAGCGGATAGATTTTTGAATTTGTCACATCTGGGACAAATTAGGATCTGCAATATTGGTATCTGGCCACAACTTTTAGAATGCACACTTTTTGACAAATTCAGAATACACACTTTTTATTCTAATTCAACAAATGCCTTACATTGAAACCAAAGCAACTCAATGCAGAAACCAAAAGCCAGCAATTGAGCTTCTACCTTTCAACTGGTGAACATGAGCATCAACCTTCTTGAAATCTACACTGTGATGCTCTCTAAATAACAGAAATTAACCAATAATTTGAGGGTAAAAAAGATGTTCTTAATTTGTTAGAGAACTCAATAGCTCCATATAGCCATCAGTTCAAAAGAATAAGTAAAAATGGCAATACATAACTCACAATGCTTTCGTTAGTTCATTAAGAGGCTTCTCAGAATCTTCAAAGAAAAGAGACCACTTCAGCCACAAAATTTGGGTTGCTCTCATCTTGCAGTTCCTAAAGCTAGGTGAACTGGTCATCCAGAAATCCCTTCTCCCCATAAAAAAATCATTAAATAAATTAGTGAAAAAAATAAGTTGTTTGTACGAGTCATCAGAAACCCTCGCAAACTCGGGCACCCCATGGCCTTTGTCGGATTGATCTATACATTGGAGAGAGAACTCGAACGTGGAGTATCTCACCTTAGTGAAAAAAATAGTGCGATTTGTGCATCAATCTTGCTCTCCCTACACGTATTATGAAGATCTGCAAATACCGTTGCAATTCCAATCATATGTGGTAGCGCAAAACATGCCCTCCATAGCCTTCAACTTATAGTCGAACATGTATCAACACTGAATTTATAGTCATATACAGAAGACAAAAGTTGAATTAATCCTAATTTTTTATTATCTCAATAGAAATCAAACTAATCAGTGCATCCTATATTCCAAAATAGAAGCATAAATGCAGTAGTTGTGAAGAAGCATAAATGCAACAGTAAAAAAAGAGAAGTATAAATGGAGCAGTTCTGAAACTCGTAGATGGAGCAGACGTGGAGCAGGCATAAAATTAATTTCCACATGGATGTGTGTGTGCATGTATGTGTGTGCATTTTTCTTGGACAACCATTACACTATTAGAATCCTAAATATAATTCTACCTAAGACATCTGAGTATACCTGATTAGACTCGAAACAACCGAAGTAACCTCTCGTGAAAGATTACCTAAATAAACAGTGGTATATGGAGGATTATTCTCCAGAGCGTCATCATTTCTCTCCTCTTAACCATCTTCTGATTTTCCACTGGTTTGTTCCACAATGCCATCTGAATTTGATTTTTCATCAGCTCCAACACCATTTGCTGCCCAATAACAATGAATTTTTCGAATGCCAAACCACTTCCCATTGAAATAATTTGTTGCACAGAGGGCACGATAGTTCCCCATTTACCTATTTGAGAAAATCAAAATCAAAATCACAAAACCAACGTGAATATCAAATATCATAAATAGCCCGATGTTGATTGATGTGCTTCAAGGAAACTTTCAAGATTCAACACTTGCACCCTCTTGAAAAGGAAAGATTACTCCAAAATCCAAGCGACGCTAAGACACTCAATGACTAAGCAAAAAATAGAGCAAGGGGAAAGATTATAATACAATTAGAAATCAAATCAAGTTTCCAATTAGAATTTTGTAAGGAAGCTTAGTACTACAATTGAAGTGTTGATACTACAGGGGTTCTCAACCTCCCCACTTTGAAATTCAATAAAGGAACAATAAAGAAAAAAGATGAAATGAAAAAAAATTAATGGAATAAATTCAACATTCTCAACTCCAAACCAAAATTCTCCACAACAAACCATATTCGTTATAGTGATATAAAATCATAATTTCATCGAAACATTGTCAAAACATTAGTGCCTTGAATTCCAAATATCTGAAACCTAAACTCCTAACAGTTGAACAAATCTGAGATAAATAGGAACATGAAGTGTAAAGAAAACATAAATAAGAAAAATAGATAATAAAAGGACTCAAATGTCAAAACACCAAAATCCCCATATCATAAACCTCTAAAAAATCATAGCTCAGACTAATATGAGATAAATAAAACTTGATAAGCTTGCACACACACACACACATACTGTTTGCGAAGCTTGAAATGATTGGATAATGCAACGAGGATAAGATTAATATCTATGCATGATATAATCACCAAGTTGAAACAACATTATTATAAGAGTATAGGCTCAAAGTAAGATTCAAGTATTCCTCTAAAATAATTAAGAGTAGCATTTCCGACAGTTATGCATTCAAATAACAATGAATTAGAATATGAGGTATATAGAAGAGATCATCCTAATTCTTAAAAAAAACTTTAATAGGAATAGACAATTGAAACTGTGAAATTTGGAGTTAAAAGACAAAATATTCATAAATGACAAAATAAATTTAAACAAAGCTTAGATCTATACACATAAATATGTATTTCCAAAATAGATTTGAACCTTAATAATCCTAAAACTTGAAAAACTAATTAAAAAGAGTATACCTGAAAACCAAATTGGAGAGACGATAATGGTTAAATCAAAGTGAACCGAAACATGGTTAAATCTGCAAAATAAAACCAATAATCGTTAGATCTGTTTGTGAATACCAACAATACATCTAAATAGAAAAATGAAACAGATTTACCCTAATTTTTTAAATAAAAAAGTTAAAAAATGATGTGAATAAGCATAAATCTGTTTGTACGAACTATACCGAGGTAGACCATTCAACACAATACAATACTTCTACAATGGTACCTAAGAGCAAAAAAAACATTTTGTGGTATAAACCCCAAATCGAAAAAAAAAGTGTTCAGATTCGTTGTTGTGTGTGCGTCTGTGTGTATGTGCGCGTCTGTGTGTGTGTAAATGTGTGCGTTCATGTGTGTAAGAGTGTGAGAAAAAGAGGCGTAGGTCGAGGAAGAGAGGCGTAGGGGGAGGTAGGCAAAGAAGAAGCCTGATTCTTGAGAGGGAGGGAGGGTTTTTACAGGGAAAAGATGAAATAAGAGAGAGAGAGAGAGAGAGAGAGAGAGAGAGAGAGAGAGAGAGAGAGAGAGAGAGAGAGAATGAGGACGGCTAGGGTTTGTGGGTATGTCTTAGGTGAAAATTTATCTCATCCGTTCATTTCATGCCTAGGTGTCTTTAATCCAAACCACAAATTGTCTTCTCATCTTATGAACAGTAAAAACACCTTTACTCCTTATTATATATATATATATATCTTGTCTGGGTATCGATTGGGAAAGGACGAATTTAATGTATTGTTCATTGCAATTTTCATGGTATCCCTCCTTGTGAGGTTTTTGTTCTACGATAAGTGAACAGGAGATAGTGAAGTTCTCGAGTACTATCTCGATCGTTGACATAGGTAGAGACCGAGCCACATTAAAATATCAGTTTGTAAAGTTCCATTAGCTTCTCTGTTTTAACTGCATATAATTATTATCGATTGACTTCTTACTTTTAAATTCATTCATTACATTGCAATTAATCTTAAAAGAAGAGTTAAGAAAGTTTTAAAATTGCCATTAAACCCATAAACCCAATTCACCCCCCCCCCCCCTGTATATTTTAGGGCCAACAATTGGTATCAGAGCGAGGTTCATAGATACTTATCATGAAAACTATATTTTGAGTATAAATATAGAAAACAAATTGCAAGAATTTTACATACACTTTTGGATAGATATGATATACCCGTTTTTAAAAAACAAGACTTCAAAACAAGGAAAACCGAAACCTCTTCGCTTATTTAGTCCATTGATTACTATCTTTGGAAAATTATTAATCATAAAAATTCTCCATTACTATATCAACTAACTCCCGAAAAGTGATTTGATTTAAATAATGAAGTGGTGATAATTCTATGGTCTTCTCTAGATAATTTTGTTGCAAGAAAAGTAGCACATTGCACGAAAGCCAATGATATGATACTCTTTAAAAAGAGTTCTTGAATAAAGTTCCCCCAAAATAAGTGATGTTAATTACATCAAACAAACAAGACATACAAACTAAAAAAGAAGGGTAAATAGTATAGGAATCTTCAATTTCATCATCCGAAGATGAAATGGAAAGTCGTTCATGCTCATAACAAGAATCGAGAACTAACGATCTAAAATCTTTTTCTATTAAATCCTTAGATCTAAGAAATCTCTCTAAAAGGATATTATGCGTGATTTGACAAAAATAAAAGATTTTTGTGATAAAGCCATGGGTGAATATAAAATGTTGTTTAAAGAATACACCATTTTGAAAAAGATAAGAAACAATCTTCACATTTCAAATGAGCAACCGACTAAAGAAAATGAGAAACTCATATTTGAAAATAAAAGATTAAAAGAAGAGAATGAGAAATTAAAATCAAATGATGAGGAGATACAACTAGAAAATCTAAAATTAAAAGAAGAAAATGAAAAGTTGTCATCAAATGATAACGAGACACAACTTGAAAATTTCAAATTAAAAGAAGAAGTTAAATATTTAAAACAAAACTTAAAGAAATTTGAATCAAGTAGAAATATTTTGAACCTACTTCTTAAGCAACAAAAAAATTAAGTCTGGTAAGGAAGGGATGGGATATAAAAAAGAAATGTCTAACTCAAAATCAAAGACAATGTTTATGCAAAAAAAGGAAGAATTATTTTTTTAAAGGAAAATAGAAAAACCCAAAAGAAATATCACAAAAATCAAAAACATCAAGAATAATATCCATTGCATAAAGAAAAATCATAATCTTGAAAAATGTCGTACATAACCAATGTTAAAAAAATTATTTTTGTATTATTTGCAAAAAGATTGATCATACATATGTTGATTATGAATTTCATTCATCGAGTGATCATTGCACATAATGTGGTAAAAATCATAAGTTTTATGTTTGTCACATAAGGAAAGGAAAGATTTATGTGTATAGGCAAACGAGATCATCACACTCCTTCACTAGCAAACAAGGACCCAAAACTTAAAGGGCACCAAAAAGAAATGTTTGTTCTTCATATTTTTTAGGTACTCAAAGAATGCCTGAAAGATCTTACTTTAAAGACATGCAAGTAAGGCACGAAATATTTAAGAAAATAGAAAGATGGAATATATGGAGAAGAGACATACTTGACGTAAAATAGAGAAGGAAAATGATGGTGAAACATTAAGGATTGAAAATGTTCTAAGCATATAACTAAATATTTAAATTGGTAACATTTATCTTCATTTTTAAATGCTTAGTCGTTCTCCCACACAACAAAATACCCATGAATAGGTACATTATTTATTTAAAAGAACCTCGAAATACATTCACAAGTTATGATTATTCTCATTAGAAACATATGATTTCACAAGAACACTAAAAGATATCCTACACGTGTAACAAGAGTAAAATGAACACACTTGAAGATATCCTGCACAAGCCCCACACATATTGGAAAAACAATACAAAATTAATCCCACACGACTTTCACAAAATCAAATCTATATAATTCATATATTTCCTACATTATTTGTGCGTCCAATAAAATGAAGAAACTTATAATTCTTAGAAAATTAGGAAAGACACACAACACAAAACATTATTTACTAACTTATGAATGCTTTTAGAAATAAATAGTGTTGTTCAAAAACCCTTCAGAATATTAAAACACCATTGATTAATTATTCACTTTAATCAATAATACTATACCCTACATTCTCCAATAACTTACTTAAATACCACGTACTTGAGTTAGACCCTGATATTATCACACATGTCTATAATTTAGAAAATATCTTGATATATTACCACCCTTACAAGAGATGGCATCCTTACCTAAAATGTGAAATTTGATGAACCCCTTATAAGTTCTGAAAACCTTTTGGATACAAAAAAACTAACATTTCATGTGACCTACCCCTTATGAAATTTGGAGAAGGAAAGAATTAACACCTCGAGTATATCAAAGTTTTGGGGGTAGAAATGTTATATTCAAAATGGTCAAGAAAAAGTTAGCCAGCCTAAATTCAAAAATTCGACGAAGAAACCTTTTTTTGGAATAAATCATGAATAATCAAACCTATCTACACAAGAACCCATGTCATCCAAGAATACATACATACCACATTTGGTGAAAATAATAAGTACTCCCTTCATAATAAAGTATTACAATTAAGTACAAAAACAAATAAAAACCATCAGCATAGGTCCAACAAAAAACCAACACAAGGAAGAAACTCTAGTTGAAATAAATGATCCCACCAATAACTACAACTGCAATATCCATAACTAAAATCCGATGCAACATTATCAAACCTGTATATATAAAGTCAAACACCATCCATTGTGATCTTGATATCACAACTACAAATGACATTATTTAGAAACCTCTACAATAGTACTACATTGCATACATATGATCTACTTATTCCCGTATTTGTCACGCTAACCAGCCTTTCAAAAGGTTCGATCTCGCTCACAGCAACTACCCAAAATGTTTAAAAAATACACTTTCGAAAGTACCCCTCACTAGAAACTCAAAATCCCCACTATTCAAACCTCACATGTTCTTCTTATTTAAGAAACACTTTACCACAACATTAAGAGTACATCCTCACATAATTCTTATTCAACCACTGCATAATTAATATTGTTGTGGTATGATTCTCACATGATTCAAATTTATACTTCCATGATTATAGCCTATTACAAAAATGATCCATTACTTGCCCTCATTTTAAAGACCCATGATAGTAAAGATATTTCCTCCTTGTATTTTCACACTCACTTTTGAAGAAAGCTGAAAGAAAGTACCCCCACCCTTTTCGATAATGAAAATGGGTAAGAAATATGATATAAGAAAAAGTGACACTTTAACAAAGGGGGAGAAAAATAGTTTTTCTAAAACCATGTCTCATACAAAGGGGGAGACTTCAAAATATTTTCTCAAACTATATCAATTATATTGTCATCATAAAAAAGGGGGAGACTATGAACCCATATGTTTTTAAACCAAAAAGGATATTCAGTTGATACAAAAGATATAACTTCACTATCTTCTCTCAAATATTATTGATATTAAAATAACACTCAATACATTATGAGATGTGCAAACCATCCCATGCAAGATAATGAAATCCTCATAACCAAAGACATTGATAATCATGAACCCCGAAATAATGAAGTTCACAAGAATGACTTGAAGCAATTATCAACAATTACTCTCATCTGAAACTTTCATCAATTAGTATACATATGATCCAATCAAACCAGTGTATCTCAGACAACCAAACTGAAATCAACCCATATCTTCATACAAGACCAATATCAGTTTTAACTAGTTCAGAATCAAATAAAATTTATTCCATCTCAACACAACCCATTACTCAAAGCATGTAAGAATTACATCACAAGTTCCTGGATGATGTCTTAAACAAGTCAAAGAATTGCTCAGAAAGATCTAGAAAGTTGTTACTTTATTTTATTGTACTTTAGGAACTAATGTACAAAAGAAAAGTAACTTGTTTTAAACACATATAAGCTCATCCCCACTCACCTAAACCTACCCTAAACCTTCTCAAAAAATTACCTAAGGCCTAGAACCTAAACAAACTTGTTTTTATGGAAAACCAAGAGTTTAAGTCGACTCAAAGTGACTTTTAGTCGACTTAAAGTCCCAGAAAACACTTTGAGCCATCTCATCTTCAATTTGAGGATTTTAATCCTTGTTAAGTCATTCTAGGGGAGTTTCAGTCGACTAAACTCTACTTTCAATGGACTGAAAGTGACAAAATGTGTGCTTTAATATTGGAAACTTCTTCCAAACTTTCTACCCATTATCCCTTGAGTTCCTACACGTCTACCAATTATTTTAACAACCTAATCCAACCCTAATCCTCATCCTAACCCTATAAATACCTCCCTAATCTTCCATTCCAAAACACACAATGAATAATAATATTCTCTCAAGCAAAGTTCCATTATCTCAAAGTTTGTGTCATCCCCTCCCTTGAGTTTTTAGTGAGAGAAATCCCTTGTGAGTTGTTAATCCCCAAAACTCTCATCTTACCGTAGCTTCAAGTAAACCCACTTGAACCTAAATTTCCATCCCCACTACATCTTTAGTAAAGTTACAAACACAATACCCACTTGTGCTAAAGATATACGTGGAAACCAATTGAGTTATATACTTGTGAAACTCTTTTACTTGTCCAATTTATAGAGAAAGTAAACATGTTATTCCATTATTTTCTTAAAGCAATTTTGATTTAATTTTTATTACAATTATTATTATTGTGATGCACGGTTAACTTCATTGTATCTTCATGACCAATAGTGTAATTGTTGCGAATAGTCAAGGCATAAAAACACCTTGGGATACTTCGTGGGTAAGATTGGGTAAGTATGAGTTTAACATCTTGTTCATTGAGGTTTGCAAGGTAGCATTCATTATGAGGTTTTGGTTCCGCTGTAAGTGAACCGAAGATAATAATGTTCTTGAGTACTATATATCGAGCGTGGACATAGGCAAATGACAAACCACATTTAAATCTCGGTTTGCAAAGATCTATTAATCTCTCTATATTAACTGCATATAATTATTGTTGATTAATTGCTTACTATTAAATTAATTTATCATGTTGCAATTAATCTTTACAAAAAAGTCAATGCAGTTTACAATTTTCCATTAAACCAATATATCAAATTCACCCCCCTCTTCGGTACATTTTCATGCCAACAAAACTCATACCCAAACTCAAAACACTATTAAAGTAGCATGGAAAACTAAAAGCATATGAAACATATGAAGCATGATTAACATAGAAAACAAGAGTTATATTGAAAATCATAGAATTATAATGATGAAATATACCAAAGCACGAGCATGCTCATGAGCATAAAACATATGAATAACCAAGAGAATCCATCACTAGAGAATATATGTCCATAAACTCAATAAGCATGTGATATAGAAGAGACTTAAATTTCTCAACATCCAAGATACCGAAGATAACAATTAGCACCAATAAAAATCAATCAAGCAAACAAACATGTTTTTGGATTTTCAAGAATATATCAATCCAATCAAACAAATAAAATAATGTATGAGAGAAACAAAACACATATGGATTACAAGACCCTCTCACACAAAATTAATAAACTCAAAATATTTTTTGAATTTTCTTAAATAAAACACTAAAAAAGGAAGTTATACCACTACACCAAAAACAACAATTTGGCACACTCTGAATTTGAAAATCTGGCAGTTTAAAACAATTCCAAATTCTGGCACAGTTTAATGACAATATGACACATTTTAAAACAGTGCCAAAATTTAGCACTGTTTTAAAGTGTGCCAAAATTGAGTACACTTACTAAAATATAAAATACCCTAAAAAATCATTATCCTAACTTTGTTAATTCCCGCTCTCTCAATCCCTCTCCCGCTCACCTGCTCACTTTAGTATGGAACATGAAAATTTGTTGTTGGTGAATTTAAAATTTTATTTACTCAGTTTTAATTATTTTTTTCATTTGTTATACAGATCTACTATTTTTGTTGTTATATTATATCTGTACATTTGGTAATGTGATTTCATTTTTTTTAATTTAGGGCATTTTGATTTGGGTTGTTGGTGTTTTGCAGATTTGAAATATGTTCTTTGAGATATTGGAACACATAGATCGGATGGTATGGAACACACCACTTCGGTATCGAACAAGCAGATCTGCTGTTGGTGAGTTCAAAATGGGATTTACTCAGTTTTAATTACTTTGTTTATTTCTTATATAGATCTGCTCTTTTTGTTGTTATATCTGTACATTTGGTATTAGATATGTACATTTGGTACTTAGCACAGTATTTTTATGTAGAAATAATGTGTGGAAGTGATCTATATTTTTTGTTTGTTTAGTAACGTTAGAAAGGTTAAAACTAAACTATGTTGGGTTTAAATATAGATGTGTGGGTGTGTGATTTTAGTATTTTTGGTTTGATAGTGATACTGTATTTGTTTATTTTGCAAGGGAAAGCGATCTTATTTGGAAAAAACGAGGTTAGGCATGTCTTTTGTTTTTACATTACCGACACAATTATTACATTAGTGATTAAGAATAGGATTTTTTCCAGCTTATGCTTGTTGCATACTGTGATCATATTTATCACACCAATATTGATGTATGGCAGTAATATTTCATAGAAAATACTTTTTTATAAGGGAATATCATGCAAAATTACTTCAATTTAGTATGTTTTTAAAATTTTATGTTCATTTATCTTTTAGACATCAACTTTTAGGTTCAAGAACCCATGCAAGTGATCTATAGCTTGAAAGCATATTATAGAACTGGATTGAATTACATCAATATATCTTGCATCCTGTTTTATGCAATTCAAGCAAAGAAACTCATATACATTTTTTTTTGTTTCACATGTTGAGTTTCTTGAATAAATGTACTTACCCACTCTTTTAAGGTATAATTTTTATTGTGTTGTATTCTAGGTGTTCGGCAAAATGACCAAGTGATTCTTTTTTGGAAAGCTTTCTTTGATTTCATTAATATATGTATGTACATACATGAGTGTATGTGTAGTTGAATAAGGCATCTAAACAGTTATTTGTAGGCTTGCACAGGTTCAACATATTTTACATTCGTAGAATTTGGAATATTTATAACTTATTTGTTAATAAAATGTAGCATCTCTATATAAATGTTAAAACCCGTGTTGTATAGTTCATGGTGAGTTGGAATGAGATCTAAGAAATGGAGTGATGGTGGTCCCATTTGGGGGTTGTAGTGATGGTGGTCCCATTTGGGGGTTGTAGTGTTTCTTTAATATGTTTTTGTTACCCCACCCACTATCCTCACTTCTCTTTTTCTTTGTATTTGTTATATTGTTTATATCCCCCTCTTTAGTTAGTTATTCAAATTGGGTACAGTTTAAATATTTCCTACTATTTAAATAGATCGGTTGTAGGTTTATTAACATAACAACTTTTTTATTTTGCCAACTCTTTATAGTAGTGCTATTATTATGTGCAGGGTATAATAATCGGAAGGAAAAGAGTGTTTATCAAAGTGTCGTTGGTCACTAATGCATCAAAGGAAAGTGTGCATTTGATTATCATAGAACTCTTTAACAAAGTGATTGTTTTAATTTTAGGAGTCCTACTCAGATCCAATTATGCCTTTTGACATTCTAGCTCATAGAACTCCTGAGAACAAGTTTTCGTGGGTAATTTTCTTTTAAGTCTAAATGAATATTTCAAATTCTTCATACTTGTGTTATCTAATAAAATTTATGTTTTTTTCATGGACTTGTCTTTCATAGTTGCCACATTATCTCAGGAAAAGGTATTATGCCTTTTTTATCACACTACAACACGCCAAATATGTCTCCGATGATGGTTGTTGGGTTCTAGTTTAATGATTTTCATTCAATCTCCTTCCGAATCTGGACACAATCATCGCCGACACGTTTCTGTAGTTGAAATTATTCACGATTCGTCCAACCAAATTTTACATTTCGTTGCCGAATGAGTGGTCGGTGTAGGGACCAAGGTCTTCAGGTATTCTATTAACATAAACGTAGTTTCCAGTGAAAACACCATAAATTGTTGATTTTGTTCGTAGATAATTCTATTAACATAGTTGCCAGTGAAAACTCCAAAAATGAGATTTTTGCAAAGGTTATAAACAAACAACAATTTGATAGAAGTTAGTGGAGAAAACATTGCTTCAATAATTTGAACGCTGTTTGATTTGGTTTTGATGTTTCGTCAATGGTCTGTAATGTTAATAAGTTTGAAGTTTTTTTTTTCTTGGGTGATTTGAATTTATTTGAGTTTGATAATATGGATAGACAAATATAAGTTCAATACTTTGTTATTAAAGTTTTAATTTAAAAAAATGTAGGTGATCTTGGGGAAGGAGTGGTAGAAAGTCATGTTGGATCTTAATATCGGCGTTGCGTACGAATCCAACACTTCAAATGCAGAGGGTTCCAACAGTGTCGACGATAATTCCACCTTCAATTTTGACATATTTAAGGCGTGAGATCAATTATCGTACAACAACAATAAGTTAAATGACGATCGAATAGAGTGTAAGCTCAAACTGCATAATTAGGCAGATGGAAATCTCACATGGGACAGTTACTTGGGAATAAAGTGAGGCACTATATCATCTTATTTTAATTTTAAATTCTTGTCCTAGGATTATCTATTATACTCACTAAGTTATCTCTTTTGTGTCTCTGGCTCCCTGTGCAGTGCAGCTCATTCAGCATCAACGCAATTATGTTCGTAAAATCTCAGAAGTCAAAAGCTTACTTTAAGCGATTCCAAGTTAAATTCAAACGAATGAGAGAGGGTAAGATAGACTACCGAGCCAGGGTTTGTCTTATTAAACATGACAAAGACAAGTACAACACTTCAAAATACCATTTTATTGTGCGATTTACCAAGGATATGATTGCACAAATTGTATCTGGTAGCATTGCCCGTGACATGGTTTTCGCTGCTGCTTATGCCCATGAATTTCCTCATTTTGGGCTTGAAGTGGGCCTTACAAATTCTGCTGCAGCATAATGTACTTGAATTTTCTTAGATTTTCGTGTTTTAAAAATGCTTGAGATGGATGTTGAGTATCAGGGACATGTCAAGGAAACTAGAGAGGATTTCTTCATTAAACCAACAGAGAGCAGGAGGCCTTTATGTGCTCCCATGTATGTTGGCCTTATAAGAACCACTGCTGGGAATCGTGTTTTTGGTGACCTCAAGGGAATGTTGGATGGTGGTATTGACTTTCCTCACAGTGACAAGGGATTTACTGGTTTTGACAAGGAGAGTAAGAAACTTGATGCTGAGGTGCATCACGAGTATATATCTCGAGGCCATGTTGCTTCATACATGAGGACTCTTATGGAAGCTAACTTATGAGGAAGCTAACTATGAGCACAAGAGGTTTAACCTGAAGAAGATAACTTATGAGGAAAGGAAGGAAAATTAAATAGAGATGTTAAATTCTCTTAACTCAGCTACTGGAGTTGATGATGACGATGATGAAAATGATGATGAGTGAGCACCATCACTAGACCTCTTCAAATTCTTGTTACGAATATTCCTTGGTAGTAACTTCAATTTTGTATTATTAAATTAGAATCAGAAAGCGATAATTATTAGCTTTCTCATAATAGAACATATTGAGAGGTAATTGATATAACATTATCTGTACCAATTTCTTTAGGAATGGGGGTCATAAGATTTGAACTAAGGTGGGGAGGAATTCAATTTTTGGTAAAAAATTATTTCATAGCGGCATTGACATCTTTTAAAACCACATTCAAGACACTAATCACCCTGATTTTGCTGTTGACTTGGTTTTATTTTATGCGCATACGTGTATAATTGACGATACAATTTCAGTAGGTCCATTGGAACGGGCATACGCTAGATTTGAGTAGGTCCATTGGCATTTGGAAGTTTTGAAACTGAAGCAGATGTCCTGCATACAGATAGTTGTGTGCGTTCTCTCATGTTATTGTTATTTATTACACGGTCACACTATAGCCAAACGTTTATCTGTTGGTGACTCTGTATACGTCCCATTCCCAGCTAATTAATCATATAAACATATCAATTTTTTATGATTATCAACCAAAAACTAAATAAAAATATTTACATTTAGCTGGAGCAGCACCCCTGATCTCAGCAGAAACAACGATTCGCAGCAGCAAGTTGAAGTATCACCAGCAGCGCCCTCATCTCAGCAGCAACAACGCTTTGCAACAGCAATCCAACTGCGCCTTTTATCTCTCTCGGGTATTATCAAGGTATTCATTTCTAGAAAAACTCTCTCTCCTTTTGTGTTCTTCATTTCATGTTGTTTCACTAATTGATTTCATTTCGGCCAGAGTTTATTTTTTTCTCTCCTTTTGCAGATTCAATCTTAAACCATTGCAATTTTAAGTTAGTATGAGGAAGGTAGACTATAAAATTTAACGGTACCATTTTTTTCTAAGTTGTTATGCAGAGGGTAGACTCTAAAATTTAAAGAACCGTGTAAGTCCCTTGAACCTAAGTTGATATATTTGTGATTTTTTTATGAAGTTTGTTTCGTTGAAGTATTTGTTAAATGAATTTGAGATCATTGAATATTGTTGGATTGGTTGTTATCCCTTAAGAGCATGGATAGTCTAATAAACAAAGGAGACTATGTCCATTTTTTTTCTAAATGGTCTCTTTATAAAACCTTTATGAGAGTTATGCTTTTCTTGCGCTCATCATTTCAGTGGTATTGATATTTGCTACTATTTTGCAGTGTGTTAAACATGTCGGCAAAGCATCGTGAAGTTAATGCAAGAGAATTTTATTTTCATAGAGCTCAAGGTGTTTTGGAAGATGGAAAGTTGCAGACTTTTTACCAACGGATCTCTATGATCCACATTGGATTTCCTTTTTATTATGTGTGCTCCTTATATGTATCTATTTCATTTGCATCTAAAAAAATCTCCACTTTTCCTTTTTTGATTATCCTTAGCTTATGTATCATTGGTTTAATACTCAACCGAAGACTTTAGTTTCTTGTATCCATCTCCATGAGGCTTAGGTTCTTTCATTATTTTCATTCTGGGATTTTTTGTCTGCTTGTTCTTTTTGTTTTAATAAATTTGGCTCTTTGAGTTTTCTATAAAGATAGTCTTTATCTGTGAATTTGTCTACAAGGTTTAATTAGCTAAAGTTACTCATTAATTCTTTGTTACTCGATATGTAGGATTAATTAATTTTTTTGTAATATTATTTATAATTTTTTTTTCTTTGATAAAAAAATTTGGCACAGTTCAAAACCATGCCAAAAGTGAATCAAATTTTGGCACGGTTTTGAACTGTGTCAAAAGTGTACCAAAATTTACTCAATCTGGCACAGTTATAAAGTGTGCCAGAAATATTAAATTCTGGCACGGTTTTAAAGTGTGCCAGAAGTGTTCATGTTTCATCAAATCTGGCACACTTTTAAACCGTGCCAGAAAAAAATGGCCATTTTGAAACACCTGATTCTGGCACAATTCAAAACCGTGCCAGATTTGATCTGGCACAGTTTTAAACCATGTCAGATTACTGTTTTTGGTGTAATGTACATAGAGCATGCATAAACAAAGAATATACAAAATAAACAACATCAACACCTAACACATTGCCCAGGACATGTTGTGAAATATGAGACAAGAATACCCTAGCTATGTAAAGCACAAAACAATTATAGTGTAAGGAGGATCCTCTCCTTTATCAATAAGAGGTGGGGGAACATTTGAAGATGAATCACTCTTTGAGATGGAAACATACAAACCAACATGCAAAACATATTTCTTTTTTAAAACATTCCTTGATATGGAATTCTTGGGTTTGGGAGAAAACCTTGACATAACATGAGGTTTTGAATTCAAATTACTTTCTTTTTCAAAATTTTCCCTTTTCATAAAATTCACACACCTCATAATGTTTTCATTTAAAGATGATATGAAGTCAACATTTCTCTTAAAAGCATTTTTCTTTGCAAAATCCTTTCCACATTCCATTGTCAACTCATGAAGATCCTTCACAAGCTCATTCAATTCATCTTTAAAGTCATAAAAAAAATCATGATCATGCAAATGTGAACTAATGAGACAAGTCTTAAACATAATTCAAGAATTTTTAAGATGGCCAGTTCTATGGCAATAACTGAAAACATAATTCTCATGATGGAACACCTTATAATGACTCTTAAAAATAACTTTTGACTTTATTTGAAGTTTTGAAAGCATGTAGTAAAACTTTCTCAAATGATCCTTTTATGACAAAATGTGCAAATGTAAGATTGTGAAGGTATTCTCAAACTCTCTTTGACTTTGGAAATAGCTTGATCCTTTTCTTTCACATTTAAAACATTTGATTCAACAAACACATTTTCTTTTAAAACTTGGTTTTTCTCATTTTCAGTTAAACCATTTTAATCATTTCATGATTCGAAATACTCTCCATATTTATTAAGATAGAATTAAAAGCATTTGACTCAAAACTTTTCGTAATTTGAAAATTTATGTTTTTAACCCATTGATCTATATAATCATTTCTATTCTTTTCATAAACATTCTTTTGTTCATTCACCAAAACATAGCAATTTTCAGAATGTTTGCAACCTTTAATCAAACATCATTTTCTTCATTCTTAGAAAAATATTCTGTAAAGGGGGCTTGAAGATAATCCTTAAATTAATAGATAAGTCCCCCCCTCCCCCAGCTAAGACAATAGACTTAAAGAAAGAAGTAGCCCAGAGGCAACGAGGCAGCACGACGTGGCATCAGGGCAAGACAGCCCAGCGAGGCAGCCTAGTGAGGAGGCTGACTGAGAGAACTCATGCCTTATATTCTTTTCCTTAGTTAAATTGTACCTTTAAAACATATTGTAATACTGTAATGGTTATAATTTTATTTAGCGTCAGGTCAAAAGATACTCGCGAGAGATCAGGTCTGGAAGGGCCTGGGAGAGCTTACATGCTCTATCGGATGACCTCGTCGTGGGAAATTTCGAGGGACTTAATTTGGAGGATTGAGAAGTGAGGCATCATCATGGATTGTCCTAACCATCTTAAATACACCTGGTAAAACACCGATTGACCTTTATCCGTGGAAGCTTGTGTGGAGTTTCCTTGAGTTCCACCGTATGTTGAGTTTTGAGCAAAACAACCCTTTACCAGATATTATGTCTACTTTATGGGATGTCGTCATTCATCCATGCACTGCCCAATCCACACTTGAGTAAACTACTGTGCTATTAGGACTTTCAGACAATTTGGTGAGCCACCTCTGTTGTAACAGTCCTTTGCGCACAGTAGTTGGGTAAAAGGCATGTATTGGCATTTAATGTTTGTGACGCAAGGCTAACTGGCACATCATGGATTTATTATTTGTGATGTAAAGTAAAGGGGGATGTCTTTCACAGTTTTGAAGGACTAAGGGATATTGGGAGTGGCGTGGGGGCTATTTATTGGCCTTAGACACTTCTAAGAGGGGATCCGATCATCTTTGTTTAGGATTTATTACTAGAGAGAAGGAAGATATCAGGAGAGTTATTGCAAAACCAGAGAGTTTACTCACCTACCATTGTAATTTATTGTGACATTTTTAATAGCTGACAAAGATCTTTTGAGGGTTTGGTTGGCATGTTTGGTTTCCTGCCAAGGTGTATCTAGGGTGCTAACTTTCCTCTCATTCGAAGGAGTTTCTTCTGAGTTTCTTTATTATCATTTGATTTATACACGAATGCATTGCGACTTCAATCTGAGTGTTGATCATATATATAACATTGGGTGTTTACTAGTATCGACTGAAGAGTTCTTGGGTTATCATTTATCACCATACCTATAGGGGTTACACCTCAACTAGTATTATCATACTCGCAGTCTTTCAAAGAGGGACTACCCTCTTACATTTTGGCGAATCCGCTGGGGAGGTATTCTTTTAAAGTATGGAGAAAGATAATCTTAACCGGACCATAAACTTTGATGCCATTCAGCTTAACGAAAAATAAGCCGAGAGGGAACTTGAAGCTACAAGGGATGGGATTCCTCGGGTGGATGTACCCCCAGTTCAAATGGCAAAAAGGATCCCAGGGGTGACACAAGCTTCCACGAGTGCTGGGATAGGACAAGCACAGATGGCCCTCCTCATGGGTAAGTTCTTTGAGTTTTTACAAACTCCCATTGCTGTAACGATTATGGGTGGATTTTATCATAGCTCCTTCATAACACCGGTGACGGATTTGATATCTCCATCCAGCGCAGCCCCAATGGGGGATAGCCCCACGAACATGGTACCCACCCCACACCAATGATGGGAATCCAAGGTCATGCAGGTATTCCACCAGCACTCCCTCTGTCATCTACTACGACGGTGGTACCAACAATGGTACCCCTACCAGTATCTCCTATGGAAGAAATGAGAAAAGAGATGCAAAAGGAAATGTTGAAGATCATGCAAGCTTCCTCACAGACAGCTGGCAAGGTGGCCTCTGTGTATGATGATTTTAAAACTCCTTATCCTCAGGAGTACAAGGATGAACCATATCTAAAGGACTACATTCCTCCCATCTTTGAGAAGTATACAGGGAAAGGAGTAAACTCGAAATATCATATCAAGAGGTTCATCGAGCACTTAGGGTCTCATTACAACAACAAGAATCTTAGGTTGAGGGAGTCTTCTAAATCCCTAACCGACAAGGCTTACACTTGGTATTCTCACTTGGCAGCTAAAGTGTTTTAATGTGGTAAGAGATGCACGTATTATTCGTCTAGAAGTTCATTCTAGAAGAGGATGAGTTCACTCTAACCCAACTGGGTAGGGTGAAAAAATGACCAGAGGAGAAAGTGGTGGCATACATTTGAAGTTTCATGGAGAGATATCTCGATGTCGAAGAAGAGTCCAAGGAGTACAAACTGGTTCAGCTTTGTGCTGAGGGTTTGCTCTCGAAGTATATATGCAACCTCAATAATAAAACGCGTGAAAGAACTTTCGCGGCATTTTTAAAAGTGGCAACGAACATATCGTTGGTTGTTTGACCAAATCCTGTAGTGGTTCATGTGATGTTTAGGCAGCCGATACAGCCTGTGGTGACATGGGGATAGCCTCTTCGGGTGGGTTAGGTCGATGGGGGAGAAGGGGCTAAACAGTCGAAGAAGGATAACAAGATAAAGTTTAGCAAAAAATAGGGATGATCCACCACCACTATCTTGAACTGTTGAAAAAGTTATCAACTGTTATAATGCCATGGTCCAAGGAGAAATGGTGTATGAACCTAAGGGTGTTCCAGTCGTGGAGCCAGATGAAACAACGAGAGATGATCCCAATTACTGTCAGATCCATCAGAGGGTGGGTCATCCAACGAAGACCCGCTTCATACTAAGAAAGATGCTCAGCAAACACATGAAGGAAGGAACTCTGGAGATCCCTCAGGAATATGTTAACGCCAATCCCCTGCCATTACATGAGGAACACATAATGGTTGCTCATAATGAGGAGGCCGAACGAGAGGCAAGGGATTTGGAGGTCGAACGAGAAGAGTTTGAAGAAGTGTTGGAGGACTGCACTAGGGGAATAGCCAATGTGGTGATAGCTTATGATGAAGCTAGTGCCAGGGACATAGAAGATATGTATAACCTAGAAGGAGAAGAGGTAGGCCCAGCATTAGAATATCAGGCTATTTCATAACCCCCCAAGTTCTCATGGTTCTTCGATAAAGTGGGAATGCCGAAAGAGATTCAATTGGAGATAATACAAGCAATTTTAGACATTGCATGGATGAACGTAGTACCATCACTGAGCTGAAAGGGCCTTTGGCAAGGATGGTATGAAAGTTTTTATCTGAAATGACTTTTAGTGACGTTGACAGGGCTGTAAGGTTCCCACATAATAGGCATTTGAATGTCACTGCAAGTATTAACGGGGTGAGCTTCTCCAGAGACCTGATGTATGGGGGAGCATCAATAAGCATAATGCCAATCAGTTCCTTCCATGCAAACAACATTCATGAGGCAAGGTTGATCCCAATGCCTCTGGTAATATATGGTTATGACAATCAGTCGTCTAAATCAATTGGGTATGTAAACGTTGGGACTGTGATGGGGAATCTCACGTCACACATTAAATTCCACGTGATTGAGGGTGCTAAGTCATACCACCTTCGGATCGAAAGGGTGTGGATGCACAATAAAGTTTTGGTTCATTTGACATATCACCAATATGCAAAGTGTGTGGACCACCGGTCGGACTAAATATCATCGACTTCGTGGTCAAAACCAAATCACAACGCATGGGAAGCAGTCATAGTTCCTCCCTGAAAGTGAGACGAAACATACCCACCACGTCTCAACCCTAATAAAAATCACACAATATAAAAATGGACGTTATGACCTGGGGACTATACGCACCCTACTCCTCAAGCCAGGGGCCTCACCCACATCGCACAACTTCCCATGATAACATTAGAGGGGGTATGCTTCACATATATATACCATCCACACATAGATATATATATATATACATATACATATCTGTATCATATATTATATATACTTTACTCACATAGTATATATATATATTCCACATTGTTCCTCAAACATAAATAAGTGGCCATAAGTGCCAATCACACATAGCGATGACCAATAATCCTAAAAATTCTCACAATTAATAATATTCGAGCATTCGCACACTCATGATTCTAAACTCAAAATTATTCCATCACTTGATAAATAACTTGTGCCTTATTCACACTTAAGGATTTATATAATTCTCCAACTATACCAATTCACACTAAGAAAATAAGCATTTTCCCAAATTCATCCTAATAGTCTCGCAAGATATACTCAACCACAATCGATATAATTATGTTTTCTACACGCATAATTATATAGGCCTAAATGCCCACTAAAATTATCCTAATAATTATTCGTCACTACACACCCTTAATTTAAATAGGTCGTGGATTCCATTTCCACGAACCCAAGGACTATATCACGTCCAAATAATAGTTTAGAGGCCCCTACTCTATTTTAAGAACCCCAAACCTTTAATTTCTCACTTTATTTATTTTTCTCAAAAATATAATTTTAGTGTCACACACTTAAAACACTTTCATAGCCCCCATAATTTACCCAAATTGGATAAGAATAAGTCCCCTTAGTTGAGTATTTAATTCCTTAATTAACCAAGATAAAATCATAAATGAGGGAATTTATCCCCTAATTAACCCTAGGCAAAATTGCCAAAAATCCTGAAGGGTCGATCGATCGACCCTTAGCCTTCGATCGATCGATCGCTTCAGGCATCTTCTTCTCCGGCCCTGTTTCGGCCATTAACAAACCTTCAATCTTTGTTTACTTATATCCCAGCCACATATAACCACACCCAACTATATATACACCAAAGAAATCAGTTCTAAACATCCTAAAACCAAAAATCAACCATTAAATTTAGTTAATTTCTAAGTTTCTCCAATTTCAAAATTTTTGGGGTTTACCCGTTAAACTTCCGAAAAACCTGTTTCACCCACGAAAAATCCAACCCAAAATCTTTAGGGTTTGTTATTACCAACTATGATATGAGATTTATGCTCAAAATTAAATAAATCAAGTAAACACTTGCCTGGAGGATAAACTCCGACGATCCCGAGTCGAATCCCGCAGAGTTTGGCCCGAAAATCTTTTTTCTCTCCTCTTTTCTCCTCTTCCTTTCTTCTTTTCTCTCTTTCCTTTTCTTTCTCCCAGTCTCTCGTGCCTCTTATAAGGAGAAATAATGGTTTATCCCCTTTAAACCCAAAAATGACACGTTTACTCAATTGCTAGTCCCTATTAATCCAAAAATTCCTGAAACTCAATTACGACCCCCAGATACTCTTTTCTGACTATCTCGTCCATTCCGAGACTAACCGCGCAGACGAAATCACCATCCGAGGTACTTGAGCACAAATCACTAATTTAACCTCACACAACTTAATGCGGTATTCCCATTAAAATATTATCCTATGTCGCTTTACCCAGCTGCGACATACAATTAAAATACTCCGACTTATTTACTTAATCCCAAAAGTAAATATAACACCCATTGAAAATCATCTAATCCTTGAAAACTCCAAAATTTAGTATTCACAATAATTCTTAAATTCCCAAATTACACTTAATTATTGAATTTAATTTCCCAAAAAAGTGCGGGGTATTACACACAAACACCCAAATCTTCCTCCAAATTGACTCTCCAAAAGCTCCTCAAATTATCCCCTTTCTCCACTCTACATATTTAGATATTCTAAAATGAGTTATGGCTGGCCTCAACTCTCACTTTTAGGTTATAAAGTGTTAATCCCGTTTTTCCTCTTATGGGCGTAATTAAAATAGCCCAAATACTCACGTGTGAGCCCAATCAATCTTAAAAATAACTCGTGACCCATTAAAATAATCCAACAAAGAATAGTAACTAATATAAAATTCGACTGAAATGAAAATAGTTGGGGCAACATGCTCAAAAGAAATACCAAGATGTATCCTACTCAAGGAATGAAATGGCTGATGTTTCTATGTCCAAATCCCACGACATCTACACCTGTTACAGCTACGCATCCTTGGAACAGATCTTCAAGTTTGGCATCCCTATGGCTAGATACCTAAAAGATTTTGAAAATATTTTTGCAAGTACGGGTCAGAGCCCAAAGTCCTTTTGAATATATTTTGCAAGTGAATTAAAATGCAAGAATTAAAATGTATGAATGCTCTTCATATTTAAGTTAGTGTCGCAGTCTCTTAAGATACATTTCACCCCTCCTCTAAAGTGCACACCTAACGCTTTCTTCCTGACCCTCCTAGTTACACTACCCTGTCTAACTAGCCTTGTCATAAAACTCCTTGAACTCTACTCTAACCCGAGTAATTTGTATCCTGACTTCGTAAGTTATTTATTGCATTAACTTAATTAATCATTTTCTTTAAATCCATATAACATTCACTAGGTATATAAGTAATACAAATTCTCTTCATGTATTTAATTACCCGTATATAATTATCTATACCATTATATACATAGAACTATATTCCACAATTATACATATGTTGAATATAATTAAAACCATCCTTCCAAGTAATACCTCACCGGATGCATTATCTAAAGTGATATCATCCCAGGTCTACTCCATCCCACCTAGATTTCTGAGATAGCTAGCCACCGCCGAATCAAAACATAGAAATATAAACGTATTGGAGGTAGTCATATTCCCCCGAGTGTGAAGGCAACACCACGATACCCACCTTTATTTGGAATCTATGACCTGGGGATCTACTCGCCCTACTTCTCAAGCCAGGGGATTCACCCATATCATGCAACCTCCTCCGATAGCACTAGAGCATATAATTCTAATAAATACCTAGCCATCGGTATTTATGAGCACACGATATATATTCCTGAGTCTATGGTCCGACTCTATTTTAATTGATTTATCCATTAATTAGTTTAATAACTACCCGAGTCTATGGTCCGACTCTAATTTAATTAATATGCCAATTAATTAACTTATTATCTGCCCGACTCTATGGTCCGACTCTATTTTAATTAATGTACTCATTAATTAATTTGATATCTACCTGGTGTCTCACAAGCAATGTACCCGGACTCGCTCACCTGGACCGAATTTTCATCTCTTAGAACGTACTCCTCAAAATTCCATCATAAAGAGAAATCTCCTAATTAAATAATATTTAATAATTTATTATATCATCGTATAATAAATTATTCTAGCTATAAGCGTGAATTAATTAATCCCCCATTAATTAATCTATTATCATGGCGTCACTCAACCAAAATATCCGAAAACCCCCTTGGTCCATAATACAATATCCCCAATTAATTATTCAAAATTCTCCTCAACAAATTTTGCACAATTATTAACCTGAGGTCTTCAATTTACTCAATCTGCTCAGAATTTTAAAATGCCATTTGGGATCATTTTGGGGGTATTTTTGGAAAAAAACGTATTAGCGAACAAAAGTTAGAAAATGTTGTTTTCTAGACGGAATTGTGAACAAAATCGCCATTAACAGCTTCCGTGAAGCTTGTTATCTAGAATTTACACAATAATTCTTACGAGTCAAAACAAGTCCCAATATCTTAATTCCCAATTTCTATCTCCAATTGATAATAAAGATATGAATACATACGATTGTTAACTTGCAATCAATAAATTTATCTAATTAACTTATAATTTCTTCACAGCATAGAATACATTAGCCCTTATCATAACAGTCCCAAAAACTTTATTCGTAATTTCCACAAATCAAAACTCAATTTGTATTAACCCAATCCAAAAATCATTCGTGTAACACCAACTATGATATAAATTGAATATCACCAATATACATTGAAGCAATTTAACCACTTGCCTTATAAATTCGTATAGTCTGAATCCTTTTATGAAGATAATAGGTTTAACACAAGCACCAAAATCTTCCTCCAAATTGGCTCTCCAAAAGATCCTCAAATTATCCCTTTTCTCCACTGTACATATTTAGATATTCTAAAATGAGTTATGACAGGCTTCAACTTTCACTTTTCGGTTATAAAGTATTAATCCCATTTTTTCTCTTATGGGCTTAATTAAAATAGCCCAAATACTCACGTGTGAGCCCGATCATGCATAAAAATAACTCGTAACCCATTTACCACCCCCGGGTACACTTTTTCAACTATCTTGACCTATCGGAACTCAACCGTGCACTCATAATTAACATCTGAAATACTTTACAAAATTTTCTAATTTAAACCTCAAAATGCGACACATGCAAAATCCAAAGAAGCTTCGAATTAATTAAATGCCAATTTACCAAGTTAAATAGTTCCTCCGACTTAAATAAATTCTCCAATTCAGAAATTTGAATTCTTCAAATTAATTAAGTTATATTTCTCCTAAAAATAATTAAATTCTAAGTCCTCAAAATTACGGGGTGTTACGTATTCCCCCCTTACAAAAGAATTTCATCCTCGAAATTAAGATAAGCTTACTGCTCGAAGGTATGAATATCTATCAAATTCCATCCCTCTAAGATGGCTACGCCTATCTCTCATACGTATGATCATGAACTATGCTAAAACAACTTTAGTTAACCAAGGTGCCCATACACCCTATACCCATGCTTAACCGCATAATTGTTACCCGGCTATACTAGCCTTAATCTGTAATATAACTTTCAAATTCCAGTTTTAACTACATACATGTAAAATAACCGAGGCACCCAACCCATGCACAAATAACTGAACGTCTCCCCACGTCCAACGTTGCACTAAGGTTCATGCTTGGGACGTCTCGCAATGAGAAATCCAATCAAGGAACCCCCCGATACACTACAACCCAACATTGTCGGTCGATGAGATCTGTTCAGCCCCCGATCCATAGCACGTACCCTCAAGTACCCACCACTTGGCATAAAAGTATACACGCCCACTCTTATGCTACAAACGACAACACAAAAATGTCGCGCCCTTACTATCACTAGCTTCCTTGCGTAAAATTAATCCCGAGCTATAAGTCCCTTCTCGCAAATAAGTCTATCCACCCTGAATCACATTAGTAACCGTCCCTACCCCCCGGGATCAAATTAACAACATAATCATATCATCGTAAGCCTATCATGAGATATTTAACATACATACTCGTATATATAAGCTAGACCCTATCTTAGGTGATACCTAGAAAAAATAATCCATACCTGGTACAGCGAACACAAATTCTTACTATAACTATCCACTATAGCTCCAAACCATCGCTGACCAATCGAAACATGGAAAATGTCCCACTCTACCCTCATAACTCTCGAAAATAGAAGTCTCTCCAGTAATGCAAACATCATAGCATAATATTGCTGACTTCTAATACATAACAAAAGATAACTCAAACTCAGCTCCGCACTCTAGTCGTGACTATATAATACAAGTACTCTTGATTACCCCATAATTTGCACTTAAATTCTTGTCGATACTAACCCACCTATTAACTTGTGGTAAATAAGTTCGATTTGTGCTTCTGTCATAGCACACCCCGACTCCACTGGCCCTATATCAAAACATCTCTCATTTTAAAGTGTTTTCTCTACACGTCCAATGATTTAACATTTAAAACTGATGCACTCGCATCCCACAACGTCTCACTACTTCCAAAGTTTATTAAGGTCCATGCGTAAAACATTTTACAACTGAGCTCAAATTAATGTTTCCCCATGCACTATTCCTAAAATTGTAGATCATCAAAATCCGTGTGTCCATAACACGCATTAAGATAACCACACACAAAGATATCATAAATTTTATCTCCCGACACATAAAACAAATCATCTATACTGATATCTCTTAAGGCATTACATAATATGAAGCTATCACTATCACTAAGTTCTTAGCGTATAAATAACAATGAGCTAAATCTTTCCTCTCCATGGTAAACCCGACATTCCTGGAATAACATCCGTAAAGGTTCATACGCACCGGGATCCAATATCCCTAGACCACTGTACCCTCTCGAGCCTATTTAATGAATAATATATACACGATCTCAAACCGCAAAAGAATATGCATCCTGCCCTGGAACCGCGAGTACGATAGTCTTTTTGTAACCACTCACCATCACTTACCCATCGACAACCAGTCCGTATCTTGGAAAAATCATACTCTCATAACACCTCTCAAAATGAGTTACCCTTGTAAAATACACCCTCTCAGTGTTCACACCTTCTCCCCTGCAGATAAAACTAAAAAGATCCCCATTACCCCGCGATAAATATATATACCATACTAACACTATGATACATCCACTAAACTCTTCTCCCACGCAAATATAGTGTTAGCAAGAATACTGTGACCAATTATGTCACACAAAATTCCTCCCATCTATCCGAGGATAAAAACTCATACTTCTACTTGCCTACACACCGGCGGCCTAAATGGTTCCTGGATATAATATTCTCATCCAAACCGAACCAAAAACTTCCTAATTGTTGTCCCTGATGGGCATCCCGCTCCTATCCCCTGACTCACTATTGATATAATCATTTGTTATGGTTCTACTTTCCACACATAAGACACTTCCCTGTGTCAATCCCCCGTCTCTGGCCTCACTGTCCATGTCGGGCTTATCCTTTGCGCAGACTTGGTATACTTTACACTAATTTTTACCCCCGTTGTCCCTTTCGATTCGCTGGCCCCGTGGGACTTGTTACTGTCCTCAACGACCCTGATTGAATCCACTGTCACTCGATAGGAATTTCACCGATCTAAATCATATAAATGGGTTCCTTGACTGGGTATCCCCCCTTGTGGTGCCTCGCATGCACTACTAAATACGATCTTGTCTTTCGGTCAAATTCTACACCTCTCTTGGCTTCCTTCTCAGAGAAGTATTGATCTCAATTCGTAACTATACGAACTTGACGACTATAGCACTAGTCATCCTAGCCTGATTTCTCATCCATGCTTGTATATTAACCGTGCGTCCATCATCAACTTACGAACCTTCTTGATTCTTCTTACCCCTTTGTCGGGTACCAAGTTCGCTAAACACGTTAACTCTCCTCTAAGACCAACCACTTTGCGACCCCTTGATTTTTGAAACAAGTATTCAAATATCCTTTGCCTCTCTGGGTAAAGAGCTGATGAGAAGATTAGTGGTAAAATCGCACCCCAAATTCTTTATTATTCATGGTATCTCTCCATGATTGTGGTGACTAACTCCTACCACTACAACACTGCCCCGTTGAGCTAAAAACTTTGCCTAAAATTCAGTCTTGGCTGTCGCTCCGTGCCACCCTACACAATTTCCTATGGGTTATCTCCTTCCATTGGCTTATCACACCCTCTTACACTCGAATCCTTATAGATGGCCCTTCCAAAAAGGTCCTTCCGAATTTCCATCCCATGGTGACTATGATGGGTGGTAACTCCTAACATGGTCAATATTTTAATAATACTCCAAGTCTTCTGCAGAGCCTCTCCTCCTGTAATACTCTTACGACCCTCGTTGGTCATCTGAAAGAATGTTTGGTGTACAAACCCAACCGAACACGTATATAAATGACATCAACTATAATTAATCGCAGGAGAACATAAATCCACGTGCATAAAGGAATACAACAATCCTACAATAAGGCTCTACATCAAAGAGTTCTACGCTGAAATGTAAAAAGCCGCACAGATCCTAAGGACACTAGACCCTGATGCTCTGATACCGCATGTGACACCATGCCCAATAAAATACCGGGTGATTGGTCCTATATCAAATTAACACATGAATATCATCTCGTTTATTCTTAGCATCACTGTCTAAAACTTTTTAAAACTTACTTATCACCTAGTATTCAAAAGCTGATGTCAAAATTTTAATCATTTTATTTAACAACAACAACGATATAAATATAAATAGGAACCATTCACACAAACCATGAATCCAAAGAAATACTGAATAAATCAATAAATGACCGACCGAATAAACCATCGGCAGAAAGTCAACATCCACTAAGATAATCCAACAAAGAATAGTAACTAATACAAAGTTCAACTAAAATGAAAATAGTTGGGGCAACATGCTCAAAAGAAATACCAAGATGTATCCTACTCAAGGAATGAAATAGCTGATGTTTCTATGTCCAAATCCCGCGACATCCACACCTGTTACAGCTACGCATCCCTGGAACAGATCTTCAAGTTTGGCATCCCTATGGCTGGATACCTAAAAGGTTTTGAAAATATTTTTGCAAGTACGGGTCAGAGCCCAAAGTCCTTTTGAAAATATTTTGCAAGTGAATTAAAATGCAAGAATTAAAATGTATGAATGCTCTTCATATTTAAGGTAGTGTCGCACTCTCTTAAGATAAATTTCACCCCTCCTCTAAAGTGCACACCCAACGCTTTCTTCCTGACCCTCCTAGTTACACTACCTTGTCAAACTAGCCTTGTCATAAAACTCCTTGAACTCTACTCTAACCCGAGTAATTTGTATCCTGACTTCGTAAGTTATTTATTGCATTAACTTAATTAATCATTTTCTTTAAATCCATATAACATTCACTAGGTATATAAGTAATACAAATTCTCTTCATGTATTTAATTACCCGTATATAATTATCTATACCATTATATACATAGAACTATATTCCACAATTATACGTATGTTGAATATAATTAAAACCATCCTTCCAAGTAATACCTCACCGGATGCATTATCTAAAGTGATATCATCCCAGGTCTACTCCGTTTCACCTAGATTTCTGAGATAGCTAGCCACCGCCGAATCAAAACATAGAAATATAAATGTATTGGAGGTAGTCATATTCCCCCGAGTGTGAAGGCAATCACCACGATGCCCACCTCTATTTGGACTCTATGACCTGGGGATCTACTCGCCCTACTTCTCAAGCCAGGGGATTCACCCATATCATGCAACCTCCTCCGATAGCACTAGAGCATATAATTCTAATAAATACCTAGCCATCGGTATTTATGAGCACACGATATATATTCCTGAGTCTATGGTCCGACTCTATTTTAATTGATTTATCCATTAATTAGTTTAATAACTACCCGAGTCTATGGTCCGACTCTAATTTAATTAATATGCCAATTAATTAACTTATTATCTGCCCGACTCTATGGCCCGACTCTATTTTAATTAATGTACTCATTAATTAATTTGATATCTCCCTGGTGTCTCACAAGCAATGTATCCGGACTCGCTCACCTGGACCGAATTTTCATCTCTTAGAACGTACTCCTCAAAATTCCATCATAAAGAGAAATCTCCTAATTAAATAATATTTAATAATTTATTATATCATCGTATAATAAATTATTCTAGCTATAAGCGTGAATTAATTAATCCCCCATTAATTAATCTATTATCATGGCGTCACTCAACCAAAATATCCGAAAACCCCTTGGTCCATAATACAATATCCCCAATTAATTATTCAAAATTCTCCTCAACAAATTTTGCACAATTATTAACCTGAGGTCTTCAATTTACTCAATCTGCTCAGAATTTTAAAATGCCATTTGGGATCATTTTGGGGGTATTTTTGGAAAATAACGTATTAGCGAACAAAAGTTAGAAAATGTCGTTTTCTAGACGGAATTGTGAACAAAATCTCCATTAACAACTTCCGTGAAGCTTGTTATCTAGAATTTACACAATAATTCTTACGAGTCAAAACAAGTCCCAATATCTTAATTCCCAATTTCTATCTCCAATTGATAATAAAGATATGAATACATACGATTGTTAACTTGCAATCAATAAATTTATCTAATTAACTTATAATTTCTTCACAGCATAGAATACATTAGCCCTTATCATAACAGTCCCAAAAACTTTATTAGTAATTTCCCCAAATCAAAACTCAATTTGTATTAACCCAATCCAAAAATCATTTGTTTAACACCAACTATGATATAAATTGAATATCACCAATATACATTGAAGCAATTTAACCACTTGCCTTATAAATTCGTATAGTCTGAATCCTTTTATGAAGATAATAGGTTTAACACAAGCACCAAAATCTTCCTCCAAATTGGCTCTCCAAAAGATCCTCAAATTATCCCTTTTCTCCACTGTACATATTTAGATATTCTAAAATGAGTTATGGTTGGCTTCAACTTTCACTTTTCGGTTATAAAGTATTAATCCCATTTTTTCTCTTATGGGCTTAATTAAAATAGCCCAAATACTCACGTGTGAGCCCGATCATGCATAAAAATAACTCGTAACCCATTTACCACCCCCGGGTACACTTTTTCAACTATCTTGACCTATCGAAACTCAACCGTGCACTCATAATTAACATCTGAAATACTTTACAAAATTTTCTAATTTAAACCTCAAAATGCGACACATGCAAAATCCAAAGAAGCTTCAAATTAATTAAATGCCAATTTACCAATTTAAATAGTTCCTTCGACTTAAATAAATTCTCCAATTCAGAAATTTGAATTCTCCAAATTAATTAAGTTATATTTCTCCTAAAAATAATTAAATTCTAAGTCCTCAAAATTACGGGGTGTTACGTATTCCCCCCTTACAAAAGAATTTCATCCTCGAAATTAAGATAAGCTTACTGCTCGAAGGTATGAATATCTCTCAAATTCCATCCCTCTAAGATGGGTACGCCTATCTCTTGTACGTCTGATCATGAACTATGCTAAAACAACTTTAGTTAACCAAGGTGCCCATACACCCTATACCCATGCTTAACCGCATAATTGTTACCCGGCTATACTAGCCTTAATCCGTAATATAACTTTCAAATTCCAGTTTTAACTACATACATGTAAAATAACCGAGGCACCCAACCCATGCACAAATAACTGAACGTCTCCCCACGTCTAACGTTGCACTAAGGTTCATGCGTGGGACGTCTCGCAATGAGAAATCCAATCAAGGAACCGCCCGATACACTACAACCCAACATTGTCGGTCGATGAGATCTGTTCAGCCCCGATCCATAACACGTACCCTCAAATATCCACCACTTGGCATAAAAGTATACACGCCCACTCTTATGCTACAAACGACAACACAAAAATGTCGCGCCCTTACTATCACTAGCTTCCTTGCGTAAAATTAATCCCGAGCTATAAGTCCCTTCTCGCAAATAAGTCTATCCATCCTGAATCACATTAGTAACCGTCCCTACCCCCCGGGATCAAATTAACAACATAAGCATATCATCGTAAGCCTATCATGCAACATTTAACATACAACCCTATCTTAGGTGATACCTAGCAAAATAATCCGTACCTGGTACATCGAACATAAATTCTTAATATAAATATCCACTATAATTCCAAACCATCGCTAACCAACAAAAACTTGGAACATGTCCCACTCTACTCTCATAACTTTTGAAAGCAGAAGTCTCTCCAGTAATGAAAACATCACAGGATAATATCGTTAACGTCTAGTACATAACAATACTTATCTCAAACTTAGCTTCGCACTCTCGATGTGACCATATAATACAGGTATTCTCGATTACCCCATAATTTGCAATTTAATTCTTCTCTATACTACCCCACCTATTAACTTGTGGCACATAAGTTCGCTCTGTGCTTTTGTCATGGCACATCCCAGCTCCACTGGCCCTATATCGAAATATCTCTCATTTTAAAGTGTTTTCTCTACACATCCAATGATTTAACATTTAAAACTGATGCACTCGCATCCCCCAACGTGTCACTACTTTCAAAGTTTATTAAGGTCCATGCATATAACATTCCACAACTAAGCTCAAAAGAACGTTTCCCAATGCCCTATTCCTATAATTGTTGATCATCGAAATCCATGTGTCCATAACACACGCTAAGATAAACACACATTAAGATATCACAAATTTTGTATACTAACATATAAATTAATTCACTGCTGGTGTCTCTTAAGGAATTACATGATGCATTGCTATCACTATCACTAAGTTCTCAGTGTATAAACAACAATGAGATAAATCTCTCCTCTCCATGGTAAACCTGACATTCCTGGAATAACATTCCTAAAGGTTTTTACGCACTGGGATACAATATCCTTAGACCACTTTACCCTCTCGAGTTTATTTAATGAATAATATATACGCGAGCTCGACCTTCTTTTAGGTGATTCATCGCAAAAGAATACGCATCCTGCCCTGGAACCGCGAATACGATAGTCTTTTTGTAACCACTCACCATCACTTACCCATCGCTAACCATTCCGTATCTTGGAAAAATCATACTCTCATAACACCTCTCAAAATGAGTTACCCTTGTAAAATGCACCCTCTCAGTGTTCACACCTTCTCCCCTGCAGATAAAATTAAAGAAATCCCCATTACCCTGCGATAAATATATATACCATACTAACACTACGATACATCCACTAAACTCGTCTCCCACGCGAATATAGTGTTAGCAAGAATACTGTGTCCAATCATGTCACACAAAATTCCTCCCATCTATCCAAGGATAAAAACTAATACTTCTACTTGCCTATACACCGACGGCCCAAATGGTTCATGGATATAATATTCTCATCCAAACCGAAACAAAAACGTCCTAACTGTTGTCCCTGATGGGCATCCGGCTCCTATCCCCTGACTCACTGTGGACATAATCAATTATTGTGGTCCTACTTTCCACACATAAGACACTTCCCTATGCCAATCCTCTGTCTCTAGCCTCACTGGCCATGTCGGGGTTGTCCTTCTCTCGTACTTGGTAGACTTTACACTAATTGCTACCCCCGTTGTCCCTTTGGCTTCGTTGGCCCCATGGGACTTGTTGCTGGCCTCGACGACCCTGATTGAATACACCGTCACTCGGTAGAAATTTCACTGAATTAAATCATATAAATGGGTTCCTTGACTGGGTATCCCACCTTGTGGTACCTCACTTGCAATGTTAGATACAATCTTATCTTTCGATCAAATTCTCCACCTCTCTTGGCTTCCTTCTCACAGAAGTATTGATCTCAAATTATAACTATACGACCTTAATAACTATAGCACTAGTCATCCTAGCCGAATTTCTCATCCATGCTTGTATAGTAACCGTGAGTCCATTATTAACTTACGGACCTTTTTTATTTTTCTGACCCCTTTATCGGGTACGAAGTTCGCTAAACACGTGAGCTTTCCTTCATGACCAACCACTTTGTGGCCCTTTGATTTTCAAAACAAGTATTGTAATATCCTTTTCCTCTCTGGGTTAATAGCTGATGAGAAGATTAATGGTCAAACCGCACCCCAAATTCCTTATTATTCATCGTATCTCTCCATGATTGTGGTGACTAACTCCTACCACTACAACACCGCCCGGTTGAGCCAAATATTTCCCCTAAAATTCAGTCTTGGGTGCTGCTTCGTGCCACCCTATACATTTTCCTTTGGGTTATCTCCTTCCATTGGCTTATCGCACCCTCTTCCACTCGAATCCTTATAGAGGCTCTTCCAAAAGGGTCCTTCCGAATTTCCCCACCCCATGTTGACTATGCTGGTTGAGTCTGAAATTGCACCACCGTTATCTACAATAGTGCTTTAGAAGACTATCTCTCCCGAGTGATTATTCTATCATCACTTGTCTGAACAACAATTATGGTAACTCCTAACACGATCACCATTTCAAGAATACTCTAAGTCTTCTGCAGAGCCTCTCCTCCTGTAATCCTCTTACGATGCTCGTTGGTCATCCCAAAGAATGTTCGGTGAACAAAGCCCAATCGAACTAGTATATAAATCACATCAACTATACTTAATCGCAAGAGAACGTAAATGCACGTACGTAAAGGAATACAAGAATCCTACAATAAGGCTCTACATCAAAGAGTGCTAAGCTTAAACGTAAAAAGTCGCACAGATCCTATGGGCACTAGAACCTGATGCTCTGATACCATCTGTGACACCCCGCCCAATAAAATACTAGGTGATCAGTCCTTTATCCAATTAAAATAAGATTCTCATCTAGTTCATTCTTAGCATCACTGTTAAAAACTTTTTAAGACTTACTATTCACCTAGTATTCAAAAGCTGATGTCAAAATTTTAATATTTTTATTTAACAACAACAACCATATAAATATCAATACGAACCATTCACACAAACCATGAATATAAAGAAATACTGAATAAATCAATAAATGTCCAACCGAATAAACCATCGGCAGAAAATCAACATCCGTTAATATAATCCAACAAAGAATAGTAACCAATACAAAGTCCGACAAAAATGAAAATATCTTGGGCAACATGCTCGAAAGAAATACCAAGTTGCATCCTACTCTAAGAATGAAATGACTGAAGCGTCTATGTTCAAATCCCGCAACATCCACACTTATTGCTGCTACGCATCCCTCGAGCAGATCTTCAAGTTTGGCATCCATGTGGCTGGATACCTAAAAAAATTTAAAAATATTTTTGTAAGTACGGGTTAGAGTCTAAAGTCCTTTTGAAAATATTTTGCAAGTGAATTAAAATGAAAGAATTAAAATGTATGAATTCTCTTCATATTAAAGTTAGTGGCGCACTCCCTTGAGATACATCTCACCCTTCCTCTAAAGTGCACACCTGACGCTTTCTTCCTGACCCTCCTAGTTACACTACCCCGTCTAACTAACCTTGTCATGAAACTCCTTGAACTCTACTCTAACCCGAGTAATTTGTATCTTGGCTTCGTACGTTATTTATCGCATTAACTTAATTAATCATTTTCTTTAAATCCATATAACATTCACTATTTATATAAGTAATACAAATTCTCTTCATGTATTTAATTACCCATATATAATTATCTACTCCATTATATACGTAGAACTATATTCCACAATTATACATATATTGAATATAATTAAAACCATCCTTCTGAGTAATATCTCACCGGATGCATTCTCTAAAGTGCTCTCATCCCAGGTCTACTCGGTCCCACCTGGATATCTGAGACAGCTAGCCACCGCTGAATGAGAACATAGAAATATAAACGTATTGGAGGCGGTCATATTTTCCCGAGTATGAAGAAAATAATCTTAATGCCCACCTATATTTGGACGCTATGACCTGGGGATATACTCGCCTTAGTCCTCAAGCAAGGGGATTCACCCACATCGCGCAACCTTCCCTGATAGCACTAGAACATATAATTCTAAATAAATACCTAGCCACCGGTATTTATGAGCACACAATATATATGTACTATCACACTACCGTGTATATATATATATATATATATATATATATATATATATATATATATATATATATATATATATATATATATATATATATATACCGACTTTACCGTGTACAAAGTCCGTAACACTAGCCAACATATTCTCGAGTCTATGGTCCGACTCTAATTTAATTAATTTACCCGTTAATTAATTTAATATCTACCCAAGTCTATGGTCCGCCTCTAATTTAATTAATATGCCCATTAATAAACTTAATATCTCCCCGAGTCTATGGTTCGATTCTAATTTAATTAATATACCCATTAATTAACTTATTATCTCCCCGAGTCTATGGTCTGACTCTATTTTAATTAATATACTCATTAATTAATTTGATATTTCCCTGGTGTCACACAAATAATGTACCCGTATTCGCTCACCTGACCTGAACTTCCATCTCTTAGAATGTACTCCTCAACATTCCATTATAAAAAGAACGCTCCTAATTAAATAATATTTAACAATTTATTATATCATCGTATATTAAATTATTCCAGCTATAAGCTTTAGTTAATTAACACCCCATTAATTAATCTATTATGATGGCATCACTTAACTAAAATATCCGGACACCCCCATGGTCCACAATACAATATCCCCAATTAATTATTCAAAATTCTCCTCAATAAATTTTACACAATTATTAATTTGATGTATTCAATTTACTCAATATGTCCGAAATTTACACAATAATTATTACGAATCAAAACAAGTCCCAATATCTTAATTCCCAATTTCTATCTCCAGTTGATAATAAAGATATGAATAAATACGATTGTTCCCCAACTTGTAATCAATAAAATTTTCTAATTAACTTATAATTTCTTCATAGCATAAAATTCATAAGCCCTTATCATAACAATTCCAAAAACTTGATTCATAACTTCGCCAAATCAAAACCCAATTTATATTAACCCAATCCAAAAATCATTTGTATAACACCTACTATGATATGAATTGAATATCACCAATTTTCATTGAAGCAATTTAACCACTTGCCCTATAAATTCGTAGAGTTTGAATCCTTTGATGAAGATGATAGGTTTAACACAAGCACCCAAATCTTCCTCCAAATTGGCTCTCCAAAAGATCCTCAAATTATCCCTTTTCTCCCCTCTACATATTTAGGTATTCTAAAATGAGTTATGGTTACCCCCAACTCTCACTTTTGGGTTATAAAGTGTTAATCCCGTTTTTCCTCTTATGTGCTTAATTAAAATAACCCAAATACTCTCGTGTAAGTCTCGTCATGCATAAAAATACCCTGTGACCCATTTATCACTCCCGGGTACATTTTTTCGACTATCTCGACCTATCTGGACTTGACATACTTTATAATATTCTCTAATTTAAACCTCAAATGCGACACATGCAAATTCCAAAGATGCTCTGAATTAATTAAATGTCAATTCAACAATTTAAATAATTCCTCCGACTTAAATAAATTCTCCAATTCATAAATTTGAATTTTTCAAATTAATTAAGTTCTATTTCTCCCGAAAATAATTAAATTCTAAGTCCTCATAATTACGGGGTGTTATAGTGTTCACACGATTTTTTTGTTTCTCCCTTTTGCTTGATTTTAACTAGTGTATCTCGACTGATAACTATTGAATCTTCATTATTGCCTAAAATATCGAAGGAATTATCTACTTGAGAAAACAAAATATTTCCACATTTTTTTTATCTGAGTCTTCAAAGTCAGTACAATTAAAGTCCACTACTAAATCAATCTTTGGTAACTCAGCATAAAAAATTAAATTTGAAATGTCATCTAAAGGTGGCATTTCGTAATAAGATATTGCGTCATTATAATAAGAGATGACTATATCAACAAATTTATGAATTTTTTCTATCATATATTCCTTTTTATTATCATCCAAAAACTCCAAAAAAAATTGGCAATATCTTTTTGTTCCATAATAATGGCATCTTTTGAATTTCCTTTTTCCATATTAAACTGCGCAACTTCGCCTACACTTATTAGGGCACTTCCTTGCATGTCCAAAGAATTTTTATTGTCACATACAAGCGTCACATGGGATTCTAAAGTCCCTGATTTTGAATACCTATTTGGGCCAGTTCTACACCATTGGATATGGCAGTTGTATTCTTGATATTGTTGTCATAATTGTTAGCCACATTGAGGATTTGATCTAATTAGAGGTTTGTTTTTTTCAAAATTATGGGAGGCTCATCTGTTGGGGTTTGTTCCTCAGTTGTGGGAATTTCCATAACTACTTATGTCGCACTAAAGTTGACATCTTTTGCTGGAAAATAATCAGCCGTATCTTGTGGGATTTTATCCAACTTGTATGTTTGAGATTGAATTTGCATAGTAAGTGTTAGGCCTTTTTTGAAAGGGTATTTTTATTTCAACCAACATTTTCTTTCTCTATACCCAACTTTTAGTGAACCCACATTTTAAGTTGACATTTTTTCAATTTGATATTTTGGCATTAGTCCTGTTGCAACCATTACTTTTTGGAGCTGATCCTGTAGTTTTTTTTTCTTGGGTAAAAGATCCCATAACTGTCAACTTACCTCCCAAAACTGCATTAGTTCGTGGGTAGTGTTCCTGACTTTTTATGCCCCAAGTTAATGGAGTGAAAGCCACGTATGTGTATATAGGACTAACAACAAATTGAAAATGTCATGGGATCGCATGCTAATTTCTTTTAAAAAAGAGGACTAATTACCTAAAAGCCCTTTTTCAATACATCCCATTGATGGGGTGTATATACGGGTGATTAATATAATGCTTTCTTTTCAACATTTAAATGCAATGAGACACAACAATCAAATTATTTAACCCATCAAATATTGTAATTAAATAAAAGAAAGTAACCAATTTGCATATTGTGAAATTGTACTAATATATTTAAGGATAAAAACTATCGTATTAGTTGTGCTTTTGTATCCTTGAGAGATTGGAGATAAGAATTGAAGTTGTTGATTGTTCGTGATTTGGAATGGAGCCAATGTAAAAACCTAATTTCTTCAAGATATCTAAGGGTTTGTTGTATATATATAGCAGTGGGGTATCCAAGATACCTTATTAAACATACCAACTTTTAAAAATACTAAAAAGTTGAATTTTTAAATCAAACTTGGTATAGACCATTTACATAACAAGCAAGTTATCTACAAAAAAAAATATAAGTAATAAAATCATTTGGAAAGAGGGTGTAATGATAAAAAATAAAAATAAAAAATTGAACGGTTGAATATGCATATATTTCCTCAATTTTTATGTCACCCACTAAAACATTGATTTTTTTTTGTAATTTGTTTTTTGTAAATGATCTCCTTACCATGTGGATTATCAATGCTAAGTTTGATTAAAAAAAATAATATTTTAATATTTTTCAAAATTGGTCTGTTAAATGAAATATGTTGAATGAGGTATGTTTGGGATCCTAATTGTCTGTGTTTGTGCGTTTGTGCATTTGTGTGTAAGAGAAACATGACTTCAAAGTGTATTCCAAAAGAATTAATGGATTGCAGAGGGATCCTCCTTCCATGCCCCGTCCTGTGCTGATTCTTGTGGAGATTAGATATTTCTTTAATAGTTTATTTGTTAAACTAACTTGAATTTTGAATAGATTTAGATAATTTTAGCCAAAAATAAAAACAGATATAGGTAATTAACATTCTTAATATTATAAACATATACCAAATCAAAAAATAAAATTATCGTTAATTCATTATATACTAGGGAGGTGCAAAGTGTACCAGGAGAAAATTTCTTTGCTTCTTAGTTTTAAATTTAAAAAGATGCAGAATTGTAATGTTTATATGCACCCCTCTAATCAAGTGAACAATAGAGTAAAGCTAGGGAGACCCACAAAAAAACCCATTTGATAAATCTAATGAATAAGACAAAAATGGGTACAAGTTTTTAATGCACATTTTGATGTCCTGACGGGACCCACAATAATAAGGTATAAGTTTTTCATGCCGTGAGTTTACGAAATGGTTTTTTTTTGTGGATCTCCCTAGATTTATTCGTGAACAATATTCTACTAATAAGAGGTTTTTTAAAAGTGAGGTGTACAGATTTAAAATATGGGTTCAAATAAAAATACCCTTTTGAAATCTTCTGCTGAATAAGTAGGTCTGTTGTAACTAACTCGTTATTTTGTTCCCTCTCACTAGGTCGGCCAGTCAACACATCAGTTTGGCGGGAAACATCTTTCATTGTTTGTCCAAAATCAATGGGGGGCTTCATCCGAGTTCTGAGTTTCACCAAGAGAGTCAGTAGCAACCATTTTTTGTACACACGGATTTTTGAAGAGCATTTGCCACCTTTTTTAGCAGATTGAATAGGAGTTTTAGCAACCATTTTTTATAGATTCCTACACTCAGTAACATTATGACCATCCGCCCTACAAAATTGCAAAAGCTAGGTAAAGATTCATAAATAACTTTAACAAAGAAGCTACTTCCACCTGTTTCAACAAGCATTTTGTCAAGAGGTTTTTGGATCATGTCCATAAATCAATGGACTTGAGTGCAAGAAGCTGGGTGGTTATCATGTACTATAAAACTAGGGGTTATGCCGTCGCCTAGGGCTCCCGATTAATTGAGGCTCCTTCTTAAAAAAAAAAAATTAGGTATAAAAAAATTAGGTTTAAAAAAAAACAGTTGTATAAAAAAGGCCTCCCAAAAAATTAGTTATGAAAAAAATTAGAGTTATCACTTAAAAAAAGACCCTCCAAAAATAAAATTTGTTCTATTTAAAATAAACTTATATTCTAAGCCCAACAACAACATAATAACCCACTCACACACAAAAAAATAAACTCACACAATAAACCCACCATCATAACCCAACCCAACCCAACCCAACCCATTTACTTATTTATTCTATTCTAACACTCTCTCATTTCTCTCACTCTTCTTCTCTTCCTCTCTTCTTCTCACTCACTCACACTACTCTCTTTCTCTACTAATCAAAGTAAGAATAAACCCCTCATTTACCCACCCACCCCAAAACTCTTAGTCGCCGCTGCCCCACCACACCCACACCCCCACAAAAAAAAAAAAAAAATTCGACAGCCTCCCCCCCCCCAAAAAAAAAAAACGATCCCCCCCCCCCCCCCCCCTTTTTTTTTCTTGAACTAACCGCATCAAAATAAGGGTTAAAAATCTACAGTTTCAATTTCTTCAATTTCAAAAAGTTATGGCTTAATTAGAGATAGGTTTGAGCTTGTTTGTGTAAGTATATATTATTCATTTTCTTTGTTATATCCCACTATATAAATTTGTTTGTGTTATTACTAATATTTGTGTTGTGTTTTTTTTTCGTAGATTCCAATTTGCCATTTGGGCATTTACAAATTAAAATTTGAGATTGCTCTCAAATGGGCACTTAAATCAGGTTCTATTGTTCCTCTTTAGCATTTTTCTTTAATATGATTTGTCAATATTATTGAGAATCTTGTGGTTGTGTGATTAAATTAGGTTTTTGCAAATTACACTTGTTGAGTTGTGTGAATATGTCTACTAGTAAATTACACTTGTTGTTGTGTTGTGTGAATATGTCTATAGATTTTGGTAAAGAAATGAAAATTGAACCCGTATTTCGTGAAAAACGTAATATTTATAGAAAAAATATTTTGATGAGAATTCTAGTGATGGGATTAGACATTAGTATATTAAATTTGATTTCATATATGAAAATTGGGTTAGCATCTAAAAATGCGAGAAGAATACATTTTCATTAATTTATTTTTTTTTATACAAAAGGGCCCCATGTTGGTTTTTCGCCTAGCGCCCCGAAAACTATAGAGCCGACCTTGGTTATTGTGTCCTCATAAAAGGGTTTAGGATCAAAGTCCAAATAAGAAGTAGAACTTGAATCCATATGTGAAGCGAGCGTAATTTAATGAGGGGGAGAGAATGTTTTTAGAGAAAAGGAGCTTATCTCCCTAGAAATCATTCTCTTTACGGGGACAAATTTTTTTTCATCACTGCATGAAATAATTTTCACAAAACATCCAAGTGCAAAAACGTGTATGGGTTTTATTATTTTATGTGATTATGTATAGTGTGCATGTCATTTTATACATAGTAGTATGTTTGTCTCTCTCTTAGAGAGAGAGAGAGACTCATACATCCAAATATACATACTTGTTGCTGCAAACTTATTTTTAAAAATATTAAAAAATTATTTTTGAGTTGAATTTTTTATGTACTATTTAAACACTTCAAGGGATCGAAATAAAAAAAAATCAATTCAAAATAATTTTTTTTGCTATTTTAAAAAAATAGTTCAAACTTTCACTCCTTTTAAAGTGTTTTAAAATGTGCGAAAGTTTGACTGATATTTTTAAAATAGCAAAAAATATTATTTTTAGTTGATTTTTTATGTGGACCTCTTGTATGTTTAAATAGCACACAAAAAAACTGAACTCAATAATACTTTTTTTTTATTATTTTAAAAAATAGTATGTAGTACAGCCTCTGTGTGTGTGCATGTGTCATTAAATGTTATTTATATGCCTACACCACACACACTCACCTACACCCACTTTCTATACACCCCCAATACACTCTCATACCTCATTTCAAATACCCAATCAAATTTTTACTCTCTGCCCTCTCTCAACTCTTACCTGACAAACGTTTCTCTCTCTTTTCGCGATTAAAATCATTACTCAAAACTCCAATCCACTATATCCACCCCACCTTATACCACCCCTTTGCCTCCAAACTTACGCCGGAATACCACCACTGTCAAACCCAGCAATCCAAACTCGCCAAAAAAATGTGACCCCAACCCGAACCCGAACCCATAACCCAGACAACCATGAACTTACCTCACCAATATCCCTGAACTAACCCCAAAACCACAACGCTCCACTTCCCTAAACCACCCATAACCTGACCCAGCAGTACTCCAGACCTTAATCCACCTCCATGACCAGATCCTACCTAGCCCCATTCAAAACCCCCGACCCTGTTGGAAATTTAATAAAGAGAAAAACACTCTTTAACTCACTATTTTGCTACAACTTTGATTCACACACAAGAAGAAGAAGAAGAGAAACTTGTATTGATAACTCTCTTGCTTGATGTCTAACACTTACAAGGCTTCTCTATTTATACTAAAATGGAATGAACAAACACCACATTATATTAAGGCAATTTAAACATAAACCACACACTTAAAGTCTGTCTAGTTGTAGGAGGAGTCACCCATTATCTTCTTGCTGAAATGGATGATGAGTCACTTCCATGATTGAGTTTCTTCACCGAACTTAGAAGCTTCTATGGGTTGGGACTCCAAAGAACTAGGTTGGACTTCCCTCTAATGGATTTGGGCTTGAAAAACAAGTTTACAAATCAACATTCCCCCTTAAACTTGTTTTATAACACCTAACAAATTTCTTAACTTCACAAAGTCTTCAATCCTGAGGGGCTTAGTGAAAATATCTGCAATTTGATCTTGAGACTTCACGTACTCGACTTGAACATCCTTTTTTGTGATGCACTCCCTTATGTAGTGATAGCGAATATCGATGTGTTTGCTTCGATCATGGAATACTGGATTCTTTGCTAAGGCAATGGCTGACTTATTGTCGACAAAAACCTTGGTGGGCTCGTCTTGTGTTAAGCATATCTCCTTCAATAGATTTCTAAGCCAAATTGCATGACAAACACATGAGGTAGCAGCAACATATTCTGCTTCACAAGTGGATAATGTGACAATCGGTTGTTTCTTCGATGTCCATGTGAAAGAAGTATGTCCCATGAAAAATACAAACCCAGTAGTGCTCCTTCGATTATCTATGTCTCCACCCCAATCGTTGTCGCTATATCCAAAAAGTTTGTAACCATTAGAAACTGAATAGAACAGGCCAAAGTCAATTGTACCTTTCAGATAGCGAAGAATTCTTTTTGCGGCTTTGAAATGAGTGATTATTGGAGATTCCATGTAGCGGCTAACCAATCCGACTGCGTGAAGGATATCAGGCCTCGTACAGGTCTGGTAGCGTAAACTTACCACCAAACTCTTGAAGAAAGTTGGATCAACGCTTTCGCCTTCGTCATTTTTTGATAGCTTAGCTCCGCACTCCACTCGTGTGTTAATTGGCTTACAATCATTCATCTTGAACTTCTTAAGGATCTCCTTTGTGTAGCCTTCCTGTGAGATGAAAATTCCATCTTCTTGTTGTTTAACTTCAATGCCAAGATAGTATGCCATTAGCCCAATATCTGTCATCTCGAACTATTTCATCATTGCATAGTTGAAGTCATTGAACATCTTTGGGCTGCTTCCGGTAAAAATCAAATCATCCACGTACAGGCACACGATCAAAATATCTCCATCTTTGATCTTGATATATAAAGCGTGCTCGTATGGACATTTACTGAAACCATTCTCTTGAAAGTACTTGTCGATACGACTATTCCACGCCCTTGGTGCTTGCTTTAACCCATAGAGAGCTTTCTTCAGCTTCAAAACTTTGTCTTCATGTCCCTTTACTACATATCCCAAAGGTTGCTCGATGTAAAATTCTTCTTCAAGTATTCCATTTAGAAATGCAGACTTTACATCCAACTAATGAATCTTCCACCTGTTTTGAGCTGCTAGGGAGATAATTAATCTCACAGTTTCCAAGCGGGCAACAGGAGCAAATACCTCATCGTAGTCAATTCCAGCTCTTTGACTATATCCTTTTACGACTAGCCTCGCCTTGTGTCTTTCTATTTCTCCCATAGCATTCCTCTTCATTTTGTACACCCATTTGACACCAATAGCCTTCTGACCTTTTGGAAGTGAAGCGAGTTCCCAAGTGTCATTCTTCTCAATGGCCCTGATTTCTTCATTCATCGCGTCTCTCCATTTCTTGTCTTGTGCAGCTTCTTGGAAGTTTACTGGTTCACATTCAGCAAAGAGACAGAAGAGTGTTAGATTATCATGTCTTTCGGTTACCTCATAGAGATCCCGTAGACTTCTTGTGCGGGGAACAAGTCTTTCATTGAAACTTTCACTTGACGATGGTGATGAGTCTCCATGAGTGGTTGATGTTGGTGAGGTGGGTGGAGTAGTGGTCTCTTGTTGAACTTCTCCTTCTTTCTCTATCATGGTTTCTCCATTCACGTCTTCAAAGTCGGGAAAGAAGTTGAAATCATCTATACTTGAGCCGAAAACAAATTCTCCTTCTTCATCAAATATCACATCTCGGCTAATTACAATCTTCCCATTGTTAGGATTGTACAATTTATAACCTTTGGAGTTGTTTCCGTAGCCAATGAAGATGAACTTCTTGCGTTTGTCATCAAGTTTGGTTCTTCTCTCGTCTGGTACATGTACATGGGCTATGCTCCCAAAAACTCTCAGGTGGGAGATACCCGGTTTTCTTCCACTCCATGCTTCTTGCGGTGTCTTTTCCCAAACACTTCTTATTGGAGAACGGTTGGACAAGTAGACGGCACACGCCACTGCTTCCGCCCAAAATTCCTTGGGCAGTTTCTTGCTTTTGAGCATACTCCGAGCTATGTTGAGGATAGTTTGATTCTTTCTTTCGACTACTCTGTTTTGCTGAGGGGATCGACGAACTGTCATTGGTCGACGAATTCCATTTTCTTCACAAAACTCTTAAAATTCACTCGAAGTGAATTCTCCTCCTCGATCAGATCTCATTGCCTTGATCTTACGACCACTCTCCTTTTCCACGGCAGCTTTAAACTTCTTGAATATTTTAAAAACTTCTGATTTCTTCTTCAAGAAATATACCCAAGTTTTTCTTGAAAAATCATCAATGAAGAGAAGGAAATAATTACTTTTACTAAGAGAGCTTGGCTTGATCGGACCGCATACATCGGTATGGATTAGCTCGAGTGGATTCTTAGCTCTTGAGTCTGACTCCTTTGGAAAGCTTTTTCTTAATTGCTTCCCAAGTAAACATCCTTCGCACAGTTGGTCAGGGTGATTAATGCAAGGTAAGCCTCTCACCATTTCCTTCTTGGATAATAGCCCCAATCCTCCAAAGTTGAGATGTCCAAATCGAAGATGCCATAGCCAGGATGCATCTTTGTAACATACCTTTAGACACTTTGCAACATCGTTTTGAATATTCAAAGGGAACATTCTATTCTTTGACATTTTTACCTTGGTAATGAAATCTCCTTTGTTATCTCTTATAAAAACACTACAATTTTTCATATGGATATCATAGCCTTTTTCTAAGAGTTGACCCAAACTCAAGATGTTGCTTTTCATATTAGGCACATAGTAGACACTTGAAATTAATTGATGACTACCATCTTTTGCACGAATAAGGATGTTACCTTTTCCTTTCACCGATATTTTGGAATCATCTCCAAATGAGAATTTCCGCTTACTAACTTGTCCAACTCCACGAACATGTCTTTCCTTCCACACATGTGATTGCTTGCACCGCTGTCAAGAAACCAAGAATTTTCTTGGCTACCATCAGTCTCCTTCCGTGCTAGAAGAAGAAGATTTTCTTTCTCATTTGTCTTCTCCTCCGCATAATTAGCCTTCTCATCAACTCTATTGTTGGGTGCTCTGCATTCTGAAGCAAAATGTCCAAACTTCTGAAAATTATAACATCGAACTTGAGATTTGTCATACCTCGAGTTCGGATTGCTTCTTCCACGACCTCGTGTTGAGATTTCCCCTCTCTTGTAGTTGTTATTGGAATTGTAGTTATTGGAATTATAGTTGTTAGAATTCCAACCTCATCCACGTCCGTAACCTCGTCCTCGTCCACGACCTCTTCCACGTTGGCTTCTATCGTTGTTGAAACTTTCTTCTTTCTTTGTCGGATGGAGTTCCGTCTTGAGAAGTTGTTCCACAATCTCTTGCTTCTTCTTCTTCTTCTCTTAGTATGCTTGCAATGACCCCGTAAGTTGTTCGATCCTCAACTCATTCAAGTCTTTAGTTTCTTTGATCGTCGTAACGATGTACTCAAATTTTGGATCTAATGAGCGGAGTATCTTCTCCATGATCGTCACATCTTCTAACTTCTCACCATTTCTTTTTAATTGATTTGAAACAGCTAAGACTCTTGAAAAGTAGTCGGAGATAAACTCAGACACTTTCATATGTAGAGATTCGAAATCACCTCTTAAAGTTTGAAGATGAACTTTCTTAACTTGTTCGGCTCCTTTGTAAGAGGTTTTCAGTTTCTCCCACGCTTGCTTAGAGGAGATTGCACTTGAAATCTTCTCGAAACCATAATGCTTGATAGATGAAATAAAGAGCTTTCTTGTCTCTCTTTCTTGAGTCTTTCAAAGTCTCCTTCTGAGTTTGGTTTAAGACAGCTTCATTTTCTGGCTCACTGTAACCTCTCTCCACGACTTCCAAAACATCGTGTGCACCCAAAAGTGCCTTCATCTTAATACTCCAATTATCATAATTGTTGTTGTTAAGTATCGGGACTTGAAAGGATGCCATACCACCATTTGCCACAATTCTAGTGAGAATTTGGAAATTTTGATTGCGCGGATGGATTCGGAACGCCCAAAAATGTCAGGAACAATGCGTGCCAAAAAATAATTTTTTGGTCAAAGTCAACGGTCAAAGTCAACATTTGGTCAATGAGCAGCTTTGGGTCAAGGCTCGACAACTCGGTCAAGCAGCTCAAACAGGCTTCACGGCTCGGTCAACAGGCTTCACAACTCGGTCAACTCGGCGCCAACTCGAATGATTTGGCTAACTCTGTGAGTTAACTCACTTTCTGGCAGCAACGTTCTGGTGACACGTGGCGGCGTGTCAGACCTCCGATTGGGATGAATCTGGCGGCGTTGGATTCGTCTCGTCGAGAGCTTCGATTTGATATGCTATAGCGTATACTTTGAAACAAATTTCCAATTAGCTCTGATACCACTTTGTTGGAAATTTAATAAAGAGAAAAACACTCTTTAACTCACTATTTTGCTACAACTTTGATTCACACACAAGAAGAAGAAGAAGAGAAACTTGTATTGATAACTCTCTTGCTTGATGTCTAACACTTACAAGGCTTCTCTATTTATACTAAAATGGAATGAACAAACACCACATTATATTAAGGCAATTTAAACATAAACCACACACTTAAAGTCTAGCTAGTTGTAGGAGGAGTCACCCATTATCTTCTTGCTGAAATGGATGATGAGTCACTTCCATGATTGAGTTTCTTCACCTAACTTAGAAGCTTCTATGGGTTGGGCCTCCAAATAACTAGGTTGGACTTCCCTCTAATGGATTTGGGCTTGAAAAACAAGTTTACAAATCAACATACCCGAATTTACCACCCAACTTTGAACCCAAAAATCGAAAAAATATAAAAACTAAAAACCCATATTTTTTGCCCATAACCCCCCCCCAAAAAAAAGTCCCCCATCAATTTGTCTCTTTATGCCGACACCCAAGAAAACCCGCTTTGTCCCACTTTGTTTTTTTTTCCTAGGCAATGTTAATGGCAGAGAGAATGAAGTAAACGTGTAGGGATTTTTATAGTGGGAAATCATAGGGATATACACACTATTCATAATGGTTAGTGGTTCGATTGATTATATGTATCAGAAGGTGTAAGGTGGAGAGGAAGAGACAAAACTGGAGAGGTACATTGTTTTGGGGTTTTAAACTTTTGTTAGGGTTGTAACCGTTGTTGCCACGCTAACCACTTTGTTTGTCTTTTAAACTTCCGTTGGTGTTTCATTATTGTTACCACGTGGACAACTTCAAACAGATGTAGCATTTACTATGTAATGTCTTTTACATTGCAAAGATATAACGTTAAGATACACACATATACACACACGCATATAGTCGTGTATGTAAAGACTTAAAGTAAGAACTTGAAGTAAAATCTAAATTTCATCACAATTAAATATATCTAATTAGGAGCGTATAAGTACATAAAAAATAAACCCTAGTGTTAAAGAAAAGTTCCTAAAACATATCTTTGATGGAAAGATGAAAATAATACTCTTTAAAATTCATTCAAATATATTTGATTTTATATGTGAAAATAAATATTACATGATTTAATTTTCTTTCAATCATATTAATAAGAATTCACCCTCGAAAATGTGATGAAGCTTGACATGTTAATGAATGTATCCAAAAATGATGGTTTGATTCAATTCCCCTTCCCTACCAAATAAGACACAATTCACACTCTAAACCAACATGTTTAGTGAATTACATAAAATATGAAAAATAATATATTTGATGAGCATCTTCGTAAATGATGTAGAGCAACTAAGTGAATAGTATCACCTGCATCCATATCTATATCCATACTTGTTCAACATAATGTGTCTAAACGTTGATAACAAAATGTGTATACGCATGCACTGAAATCTAATTTAGAATTTTGTAGATTAGAAAATTTCATTTAGGTAATTGTTGATGCAAAAAACTGGACCGAATCCCATTTTTATGATCACAGATAAATAGATAAAAGCAATCCAATCACACACATGAGAGACAAAGATTTTTAAAGTGGTTCGGCTATAAGGAAAAGCCTACGTCCACTGTTATTTTATTCCCAAGGGTTTACAATAGCACAATGTGGTGTAGAGAGAGAAAAAGGTGTGGATCTTGTGTATGGTGTCTCTCATCGTTGTCGAATCTCTCTGGTTCTCTTGGATCTCTTCTCTTTGGCTAAGGGAATACATGTATTTATAGTGATGGGAGATAAAGAGATTCATCGTATGTAGACATTTATACATTATGTCTACATTCAACGAATCTAATTATTGAATTGATTGGTATGCTATGTGTTGTCATCTACAGTATAAATGTACATTAATGCTCATTAAATGCGTAGTTATCCTTTGATCTTCCCGGTTGGTATGCCGACCAACTCTCATCGGGTGCCGACTAACTCTCCTCGGGTGTCGACTAACTCTCCTCGGGTACCGACCAACTCTCCTCGGGTGCCGACTAACACTCCTCGGGTGCCGACCAACTCTCCTCGGGTGTCGAATATTGCCACGTAGGATGACATGTGTCCTTTTCTGATTGGTCCTCGTAGATGGAGAATTTTTGCGTTAACAGAAGCCCCCAATGCTCCATGCTTGATGGTTTACTTGAAAGGATGGAGTATTTATTCTGCAGTGTTGTTTGGTGCTCGCGAAATTCTTGATCTACCTTCTTGATTTGTTCAACATAAAGTGCATTATCTCCTGGATGACATATGATGCAGGCTGATCGATGGTTGCTAATCTTTCTTTTGAGGAACTCCGTGTGCTATGTATCACCCTTGGGAATTTGGATGCAGCCATGCCATAGTATGCAGCTTGTAGCTTGTCATAATCTTCAAGTATGTTGATTGGTTTGCTAGCCGACCAACTGCCTCCTATGCCGAGCAACTGAGTGCTAACTTCACGTGCTTGATTCTTCTGATTTATGATCCTCTGAATACTTAGTCGAGTAACATACTAGCTTTTGAACCCAACTCTTCAATCTGATTAGTACCAAGCTAGTGGTGGACTTCGAAACATTTTCATACAACTTCTTCTTCATTATTGGTCGAGACAGTAGTAGCAAAGATCTCAGTGCTGTAGATGCTGATTTTGACTTCTACCTCTGCTCGGGGACGAGCAAGAGGTTCTCGGGAATGAGCAAGAGCTGCTCGGACAGACCATCTGTGATGAACATCAGAATGCTGAAAGATCTTAACTTCATAAACTCCCCTTATGCTTTGGATGATCCTCCTGCTGGCGAGGAACCTGTTTCAAAAGCAGAGGGAAAGAAACCAATAGAGTAGGAATCTCAATGTAATAGTTAGTATACATTTTCATTCTCAATGTATTTTGTTTTTTGGATTTAATGAAAGACTTTCATTTTTGTTCGCAATCTTATGGTTGTAAAATGCTTTATATATGTATATGCATATCTGTTAAAAAGATAACAACATTTTGTATTTTGTCGAACAACTGATTGTCGATTAGCTTGACTGTATATCTGTTAAAAAGATAACAACATTTTGTAATTTGTCGACCAACTGTAGTTGATTAAAACTTATTGTCGACTAGCTTTAATTTGTTGACTGACCAAAATTGATGATGTTTTGCTTCTCGACCAATTTGGCAGCAATTTTAAAAAATCACAAGTAAAAAAAAAAATTTAACTTGATCTTTTTCTCATATACTCATAAAATGTCTCCGACCAACGATGATCAACATCTTTTAATTCTCGACCAACCTTGGTACTTTTTGGAAAATATATTTTTCTTCCTAACCAACCGAAGTTGGCATTTTTTAGGAATATCTTGTTTCCTAACCAACCGAAGTTGGCATTTTTAGGAATATCTTGTTTCCTAACCAACCGAAGTTGGCATTTTTAGGAATATCTTGTTTCCTAACCAATCGGAGTTGGCATTTTTAGGAATATTTTGTTTCCTAACCAACCGGAGTTGGCATTTTTAGGAATATTTTTGCCTCCTAACCAAAGGAGTATGGTTTCCTAACCAACCGGAGTTGACATTTTTAGGAATATTTTTGCCTCCTAACCAAAGGAGTATAGTTTTCTAACCAACCGGAGTTGGCATTTTTATGAATATTTTTGCCTCCTAACCAAAGGAGTATGGTTTCCTAACCAACCGGAGTTGGCATTTTTAGGAATATTTTTTCCTCCTAACCAAAGGAGTATGGTTTCCTAACCAACCGGAGTTGGAATTTTTAGTAATGTCGTTGCCTCCTAACCAAATCGAGTTGGCATTTTTAGGAGTATGATGTCTTTACTGCTGAGCAGTGTAGTGTGTAGCACTAGTATCCCAACTCGGCAGGTATTACAACCTCACTTCCAAACGCCAGCATGTATGGGGATTCTCCAATTGCTGCTCGGGGAGTTGTACGATAAGCCCACAGTACTGACTGTAACTCGTTGATCCAATTTGCCTTTGCCTCACTTAGCCTTTTCTTCAAACCATTGAGCAGTGTTTTGTTCGTCACTTCAGTCTGTCCATTGCTTTGGGGATGACCTGGTGCCGAGTGGAGCTTCAAAATATTGGACTGATGGCAGTAGGCAGCGAATTCCTCATTATCAAATTACGTTCCATGGTCGGTGATGAATGCATGGGGAAGACCATATCTACAAATGATATTTTTCCAAAAAAATTAATATACCTTCTCGTACGTCATGTCGACAAGAGGCTCAGCTTCTACCCACTTAGTAAAATAATCCACTGCGACGACGAGATATTTAAACCTTCCTCTAGTCGTTGAAAGTGGTCCGACCAATTCAATTTCCCACATTGCAAATGGCCAGGGGAAGTGATGGGTGTCAACAATGCTTGTGGAGTTCTTCGGATGGAGGAAAAGCGCTGGCACTTGTCACATTTCTTGGCATAGGCTATACAATCAGCTCTCATCGTTGGCCAATAGTATCCCTGCGTCATCACCCTTTGCAAAAGTGTCTGATCTGCTACATGGGCTCCAAAGGACCCTTCATGGATCTCTTCAATCAATTCTTTCACCTCGGAGGGATGTACATATCTTTGCAAACCTGCCATAATTCCTCGTCTATACAGAATACCATTAGTTAATACATACTGAGCAGCTTTAAATTTCAATTTCTTGGCTGCGAGCTTGTCAACTGGTAATTCTCCCTCCTCAATATATGCCCTGATGGGATCCATCCAAGATGATCCTAAATCAAGGGTAATAAAAACTCATCATCAGACCTTCATCTATGCTTCGACTAGCCAATACTTCAATTGGGATTGTTCTTTGCAGCTCGGTACGAGTAGCTGATGCTAATCGGGCCAAGGCGTCTGCTCTCCATTCTTGATATTTTTACCAGTTGAACAGCAACAAACTCTGATACCAACTCCATCACCTTTGCTTAATACTTGATCATCAATTCTCCTTTGGCTGCATATATTCCCAATATTTGGTTTACGATCAATTGAGAATCACTGAAGACAATAACCTGCTGTGCCTCCATAGTTTTTGCCAAATTAAGACCTGCAATCATGGCCTCATACTCAGCCTCATTATTAGAAGCTTTGAATTGGAAACGTAGGGCGTATTCCATCTCGACCTCGTCTGGGCTGTTCAAAACGATCCCTACCCCACAGCCTGTAGTGCAAGATGAGCCATCTACATATAGCCTCCATATAGGCAACTCGTCTTCTAATTTTTGATCTGACAGAGTTCATCGGTGGAATATTTGTTGCTTCTTTTCACCCTCCCCTGATATTTCTTGCTCCTCATCGACCATCTTTTCTTGCCCTTTTACCAACCTAAGTTGGTCTGAGCTCGAATTTGATGATCCTGTAACATCCACTTGCCCTTTTACCAACATAAGTTGGTCTGAGCTAGTGTTTGCTGATCCTGTAACATCCACAGGTTGATCGGTGAGCAACTTTTTCTCCTTGGGGGTATCAGGATAGGTGAACTCTGCTATAAAATCTGCTACTGCTTGCCCTTTAAGCGATGATCTGGGTTCATAAATTATATCATATTCTCCAAGCTCTATTGCCCAGTACATTAATCTCCCTGATTTTTCTGGTTTATGAAGGGCTTGTCTCAATGGCATGTCAGTATATACGACTATGGTATGGGACTGGAAATATGGCCTCATTCTCCTGCTCGCCTCAATTAGCGCCAGTGCTAACTTCTCCAGTTTTGGATATCTGATCTCTGCTCCTCGGAAGGCCTTACTCGTGTAATAAATTGGTTTTTGCACTCCATTTTCCACTCTGATCAATGCCGAGCTAACTGCATTCTCCGATACTGCCAGATATAAGTACAATTTTTCTCCCATCACTGGCCTGGACAACAGTGGAGGTGCTCCCAGATATTTCTTCAAGTCTTGAAAGGCCTTCTCACATTCATCATTCCACTCAAAAGTCTTTCGGAGCGTTTTGAAGAATGGGATACATCTATCAGTTGCTCGCGATACAAATCTATTGAGTGTTTCTACTCGTCCTGTGAGGCTATGTACTTCTTTCTTCGTCATTGGAGATCGCAGCCCTAATAAAGCTTTGATCTTTTTAGTATTTTCTTATATGCCTCGTTGATTGACAATGTACCCGAGAAACATGCCTTCTCGTACTCCAAATATGCACTTCGTCGGGTTCAGCTTCATTTGATATTTATCCAGTTGATCAAAGGTCTGGCCTAAGTCAACTAGATGATCGGCAGCTTTCTTGATCTTTGTCAGCATATCGTCAACATAGACTTCCATATTGCAACTGATTTGCTCTGCAAAGACCTTGTTCATCAGCCGCTGATAGGTTGCTATGAAATTTTAATAGGCTGCCCGAGCACCTGTCGAGACTAGGGAAAATAATTATTATCATGAGAATAATTATTCAGCCAAACAATATGTGATGTGTATCAGCATAAAATAATAAAAATTTCAAAATATGAAATAATATTTTTGTGCCAAATGTGTGTGAGATGGACAAATTTTTATCAGATATGCATCATAAATAAGATGTAGAGTTATTTAATCTCCAGCAACTAATCAGGTATAAGTTGCTGTTTGAAAATTATTTATCACTTGGTTTTAAAAATATTTTTGGGGTCATCACAAGTTAAAAAAGACTTAAGCCCCCTGCTTGTCCCCAAGCTGAACTCGTGTTTAAAGAAATATCTGGGGTGCTTCGCATTTTTTAATACCCCAAGATTCTACTGCTGCCGACAAACAACATGGATGTTGTCGACCAACATTTAAGGATATCTCAAATTATAGAATATATGGTTGGATGACCAGAATATCTCGAATCTTTAGATCAGAAAAATAACATTCGATGTAAAATTTAAGCCTTAAGAATGTTAATTAAATGAATAATTATATAATCCACTAGATCGTGTGATTTCGACAAAGAAACCTTGTGATGTGATGAACGAGGGGCCAACATATCAAATTTGTGCCCAGAGTCTTGATATGGTCATGATTGTTTTACTGATCCTCTTTTACAAGATGTGGGTAATGATTTTTCAGGTGAGAGAAAATTATTTTTTATATTGATCCCTTCCTATTCCCTATTTGGAGAGATAAAAATATGTTGAATGATAGAAGTTATTACCAAATTTATATAAAAAATCAATCAATTTGACTTTATTGACATAGATGGAAGATGAACCAAATTAAGTATATAGTTCATAAAAGTGAATGCAAAGAGACTCAAACTTAAAGAGAGAGAAAATAGATCTGGGTCATGATTTTCATGAGAAAACTTTTTATTGTCTTTAACCTTTTCCTATTCTTTTATTAAAAATATGATGGGAATTTGAATAGACATCAAAGATCTTACAAAATTTATAATGAAAATTATCAAATCTTATCATCGTCGTATATATTGGTATATGTAATCATTTAAAATATTTATTCCATGATATAAAATTGAAACTTGAGAATCAAGAAAAGAGTTATGATTTATGAAATCCACTATTTTTCAGATTTCTAAATAAGAATTAATCTAATAGTTATGATTTAAAAATCATGACATGTGTCCTTTTCTAATTGGTCCTCGTAGATGGAGAATTTTTGCGTTAACAGTAATATTATCTCTTAGAATCAATGTTATAATGCGTTTGCAATGTGAATGTCCATGTAGAGCCGACATCTGGTGCTAATAAACACACCGCTAATGTACACTCCTATGACTTTATTGCACCTATGTATAGTCAATGTAATTTTTAAAAATGGCTAGTAATTTTTTATTGATATAATTATAACACACGTACACTAAATAACCATGATCCAACTTTTGTCTCCGAAAATGTTGTGTGGTGGCAAGATCTTTCACCACCTATATATTTACGTAGGAGCATCTCATGATTTAGGCATAGCCTCCTCTTAACTCTAATAAAGAGAAAGAGTTAGATCCTTATTAGAATAGTAAAGAGGAGAGACTTCATATAAACTCGATATATAAGCCCTTTCTACGCTGACACACAAAATTGACACATTTGATATGACACACTAACGTATCGCACTCGTATTGGCTCGTGTCCGAGTTCCACACATACCCACTACTAGTGAAGCCCAGACACATCAATGTATTGTACTAAAATATATTAATTTTGTGTGTCAACCTAGAATCGTTTATCCATATAATTCCTAGAATTTGAATACATAAACATGTCTAAAGCAAACCCATCATGTCATTACTACTTATTGGCCAAACAATTGATAATGAATATATTATATTCAATGCCAAATGTATAACAATATTATATGGTAATGATCTAGGAAGTACAAATAATTGTAAAAAATCAATGTGTTTATGTCCAACACCAGCATTTTCTAACACATGTCCGACACTCCTACTCACATGTTAATAATTTTAAATAAAATTAACTCATTCGACACTTATTTTTACGTGTCTGACATTTTTTTGTCTTTGATTTTTTTTGCACGTGTCTATACCTAATAGTCATTATGGGGACCCAAATACAAATCAGGCCAAATTCAAGACTCGTTGACCAAGCCCGACATCACGTGGAGAACGCCCGACCCATTTCATTAATAATAAGGATTACTGACATCATTTATCACGTGGATAATTACAAATATGTCAACACATACAATCATCCCATGTTGGTTATCCAAAATCTCAGAAGAGTTATTTAGAGTATCACCACATGAGCTTACACTACACCAAAAATACCAATTTGGCACACCTTGATATTTAAAATTTGGCACAGTTTAAAACTGTGCCAAATTTTGTCACGGTTTAATGACAATCTGGCACACTTTTAAGCAGTGCCAAATTTTGGCACAGTTTAAAAGTGTGCCAAAATTGAGAACACTTGGCTAAAATATAAATACCCTAAAAAAATTAATCCCCTCAATTATTTTTGGTCTCCCGCTCTCTCTCCTCTCTCGATTTGAGCCTCCCTCTCTCTTTCTCTCATGCTCTAGAAAATCCTCTCTCCTCTCTCAATGCCTCCAATCGGAACCATCAGGTCATTACGATATGCAGAGTCGTTGGCAACGCCATTGGCAATATGAGGAGAACAGGGTGAGTTTTAGAGGGAAAATCTTGTCCAAATCAACTCGACGTCGATTTCAGTCTCTCTCGACGTCGATCTCAGTGGGTTTTTGGATGTTGGAGTTCTTCAAATCATACATTCAGTTCAAATATAGGTATATCTTATATAAACCCTATATAAATGTTTATTTGTTTCAATCATCTGTAAAGTTCTTCAAATGTCTTTGATTACATTTGATTTTTCTTCATTCGGTGATGAAATTGACCTTCATTGTGTGTTTATTTTGTTGAGTAAATTACAAATTTAGTAGGCCCAGTTTTAAAATGGTCCCTAAACTTTATTTTGTCTCGATTTAGTCCCTTGAGTAATTATTTAGGTTCCATATGATCCTTATGTTATATTAGTTAGCTAACTTTAATTAACAAACTATGTTATTTTCTAAATCAAATCACATTTCTAAATTAAACCAATCTACAAATTAACCTAGTAAATTGTCATCATTAAAATTTTGAGTTAATTAGAAAAGAACTTGGATTTTGAGTGTTCATCTTGCATCGATGGGAGTGATGTCATGAGCTGGTGATGAAGTTGGTAATTTCTGTTTTAGGCTTGAAGTTGAAATGGAGGGGATTGGTTTTAGGAGTGGTAGTGCTAATTGCTATTTTTATTTATTTTTTCTTGAGTTTATAATTTTTTCGTGTGGTTGTAATTTTTAATTTGGGTTTATGAGTTATGAAATTCTCGTTCGTAATGTAGGGGTATGAGGCGTTGTGACTGTAATTGACTATGTAAATCTATGCCACGGATGTTGGGCTTTTGCTCTCGTTTTAGCTTTCTTTTTCCTTAATGTTTTGATTATGTTCTACTTTTTTGGCTTTTGCTTTCATTGCGAAAGTGCTTTTTATTCACATTCAGCAATCCCGTTACCTAATCGAATCATCATACTATCTAATTCAGGAGATATTATGACTCATCATTTAATATGAAACAGGGATTTGGAGGGAAGTTATTCAAATAACGTACCTAGTATGCAATTAGCTAGGGTGAGTGGTGCAGATATATAGTTAACTCATTCAGGTTCCACAAGAAAACAATCTTTTTTTTTCTGATTTTAACATGGAGGGAAATGTGTAAGGAAGTGCGTTGCTATTTACTTGCTTGGATTTTAATACCTCAAATTTTTCATTATGCAGGGTCCATCTTTAACGTAAAATAATGAGTTCCTTTCAATTTCTTTTGTTTATTACTTGAGTTGAAAAGAAAAGAAAGGGAATGGGTTAATACAAATAATAATGTCTATAAATACGTGTGTATCTTGAAACGTTAAAATTTGATTCTAAAATTAAATGGTAAGTCTTTTAGTGAGAGTGAAATAAAGTCACCATAATAAGGTCAAGTCTTCCTACAAGCGTGAGAATGCAATGTGAACAAAATTACCCTCAACTCTTCAAGTGTAACACCCAAGAACTCCCTTAGAATATCTATGAATTTCCCCTAGAGGTCATGTCTAGGTTATCCCTTAGGCAACATAGCACGTGGTAGGACGTCTCTTGTCCACCACACTTAGAGTAATTGGAAAATGGTTATAGAACCTTTTTTCCAAGGTTTTACTTTAATCTTAGTACTTTATACTTGAATAAACACAACACATGGATGGATTACATGAACCACTCGGGATATAACCCGGGGATCAAGTTTTGGGTATTCTTAAATGTCTTAAGTAGGGAAATTTAGAGAAACATTATGAAATCCTAGGTTCCCTACTTCTCCTATAAATAGAAACTTGGTTACACTTTTCAAAGTTAATACCCAATTTTAGAGAAGGAGAGAGGGGGGGAGAGAGAGAGAGAGAGAGAGAGAGAGAGAGAGAGAGAGAGAGAGAGAGAGAGAGAGAGAGAGAGGTGATGATGATGATGATGATGATGATGATGATGATGATGTAAGGGGGCCATGACCATTGAGAAGCAGTAGTGAGTAAGGGTAGAGCGAGGTGGCCGAAGTCATCTTGAAAGTTAAAAATTCCACCTTGTTAAATCAAACTTTAGACTTGATCTATTTTGGTAAGGATGTATCCTCATCATATATTCTGTCTCTTTAATTTGATCCATATTTTCCATTTTCCCGTTGAAAGATTGAATGAAAGTTATTATTAGGCCATCCCCAATGGTGATTATTTTTAAAAGCCGTTATATTTATATTTGTCATCGTACTTTTAGAAAATTTATACGTGACTTGATACGTTTTTTACATTTATAGAAAAGTTTAAAAAAAAATTATTGCATGTTTTATTTTTGAAAATAAACCTAGGACGGACTCTTAACGAAGTTTTTGTAAATTATTATTGTTTATATAAATTTGTGTTTTATTTCAAAAGTATGCATATACACACACGGAAGGCAAATTGGGATCATGAGAATTTGAACAATGATATTTCTCTCGTGACAAAGGCATTTATCACAGATGACGGTTAGCACCATGGTACGCTGGTACGCACCAAAATAAAACTTTATATATATTCTTATAATCCGTGCCTAGAATGATCTATTAAACTTCAACAACGCTCCTTATACATATATATTTGTTTTGTATCTTGCGGGATTTTGGACCCCAATTGTTTAATTTTAGTGTTCTCTTTGTGAAGTATATATTTGAGGATTTTTTTTACTTTTATTTTATGGCTTAAAATTGAAATTAAGCAAATGATGAAAACTAATTCCGACTTTTGTGGTAGGGGGTGGTAGTCTCTCTCTCTCTCTCTCTCTCTCTCTCTCTCTCTCTCTCTCTCTCTCTCTCTCAATAGCAATGTTCGAAGAACTTTTTTTACACTATTTCGAAAAGCCAAACACTCAATCGTATGGATATGTAAAATAAGGGAAACGAATACTCAATTTAAAGTGAGTAAACAAAATTTCATACTTGATCTCATAGATTCACTTAACATCAACTATGTTAGTATTGGTAGTAATTTTGAGATTACTGCACTAGAGTATTAGACAATGTGTATTTTTTGAGATTATTGCATATTTTTTTTGCTTATATGGATATGTAATTAAACAATGCGAATCTCGCATGGCCTAAAAGTTGATTTACATTGTAAAATGAACCATCTATATTTAGGTGGTCTTTCACATTGTGGATACTTATTATTGTGACATCACTTCCACATTTACGCTGAGAGTGAATTCGGAACCTATTAATTTTGTAAGACTTCTCATTTGTTAACGTGCAAAAGGGTTTTTGGTGAAAATGTTGCTGCCATTTTAAAAGTACGTCTAATTTTGGTCCTTGGCTTGCAAAATAGCTAAACCTATTTTTGAATAGAAGTCATGGAGTTGAGCTTATAACACAAATGTATGAAGAGGGGTATTTATATTTGGAAGCCTCGAAACTCTTGATAAGAGGCTGCTATCAGATTTACAAAATTTCTCCCCAGGCTAAATTAAGTATTTGCAATACTCCAAGGATCAAAGCAGAGAGATATTCAAGACATGGAGTTAACTAAAATATGGTTGATGAGAATGAAATTCCAGCTCTTCCAAATCGTCAACAGCTTGCTTGATGGCATAAAGGATCATTTGTAAGGACAATTTGTCCATCTTTATGTATATGTTATGTCATACGCCGTTACAAGATTGATGGTTGAAAATATCACATCGTCATCAACAAAATCCGAAGATCAAAAGAAAAAGGAAGTTGGTAATCAGACCTCGCCGGACCGATCCGATTTCAGAAAAAGAACCGATCCGGCTTCTCGGACCGATCCGACAAACTACCGGACCGATCCGCTTGGTCAGACTCCGGTAGCCACCGGATCCATAGCGAACCGATGAAGCCTAAAGGACCGAACCGATCCGATGCCAACCGGATGGATCCGGTTTTAGAAAAAGAACCGATCCGGCTTACCGGACCGATCCGCCTAATAGACCCGACCGATCCGACGAGGATAGACTTTGCCAGATCGTGTAGCAGATTTTTAGGGCAAATGAATTCTTATTTATACCCCGATCGGGGAGTTGGTTTTCTTAAGACTTACACACGATTTTCTGAGTTCCATAACTCTTAAGTCTTCATGGTATTTGAGTCCATTGATTCATACCTTTGATTCACACAAATTCCATACATTTGTGAATCACTTTTGGTAACCCAAGAACACCATTGCTGTTGTTCAACCTTGTGAAGTGGACCGCTTCTTCCTCTTCATTGTTGCCCTACTGGACAGGGATAGTTCCAGCCGCCAACCCTACTGGAAAGGGATATTCTAGCCGCGACTACAGAATTCGATACCCGAGGGTAATTCTTAGTCAACCTGTATTTCATTGTAATCCGATTGTAAACCGTCTTTTATAAATTATAGTGATATACAAATGGTTTTGCCCCTGTGGGGGATTTTTCCTTAAACTTTGTGTGTTGAATATCTTGTGCATGATTACATATTGTTTCAATCACACCTAGTTGCATGCTTAGGGTTAATTTGAGTTAAAAATGGTATTTATTATATTATTTCTTAATTGAACGCAAGCGCCAACTCTTTCAAATTGGTATCAGAGCGGGTTACGCTAATCTATCGCGTATTCCTTTTTTCGCAAAATTTTTCTAAGATATCAATTTTTGAAATAAATTGATTCTTGAAAAGAGCGTGTTCATATGGAGAAGTCATATTATAAAATGCCTATTTTTGACGGGACAAATTATGCTTATTGGAAAGCCCGTATGAGGTCGGCTTTAAAAGCCATTGATGAACGTGTCTGGATTTTGGTTGAACGAGGGTGGACTCCTCCCACCGTGACTGTTGATAATGTGACCAACTTGAAACCTGACATTACTTGGACTGATGAAGAATTTAAATGGTCATCTTTTAACTCTAAGGGTCTAAGTGCTATTTCTGGGTCTGTCACACCTGATGAGTTCAAACGCATAATGACGTGCACCACGTCAAAAGAAGCATGGGATGTTTTGCAACTTACCCATGAAGGAACAAATGCCGTTAAAGAGTCAAAATTTCAAAATTTAACAACTCAATTTGAAACCATCACCATGCATGAAAATGAATGTTTTGATGAATTCTATGCTAGGCTTTCTGACATTGTTAATACTAGCTATAATCTTGGTGAACATATTCCTAATGCTAGAGTTGTTAAAAAGATTCTTCATTCCCTTCCCAAGCATTTTATACCTAAAGTCACTGTGCTAAATTCCTTGGGTAATTTAAATACTCTAAAATTGGAAGAATTGGTAGGAGATTTACAAACTTATGAAATAGACATGTTTCCTAAATCTGCCAAGCCAAAAGATAAGGGAATTGCCCTTAAATCCCAAGAGAGAAAAAGTGAGGGGTCAGCAAGAAAGAAAGTCGAGTCATCTAGAAAGATAGAAAATTCTGATTCTGAATGTGAGTTTGACTTAGATGATTTTGCATTATTTGCTAAAAACTTCAAGAAAATTCTGAAATTTAAAAAGGGTGGAAACTTCAAAGATAAAAAGAATTTTCAGAAAAATAAGTTTGAAAAGAAAGATTTCAAAGAACCCCCTAAAGACAGTGAGAGGTGTTTTGAGTGCGACGGTAAGGGACACAGAGCGTTTGAGTGTGCCACTCGTCTGAATAGGGAAAAGGGTAAAGCTGTCCTAAATGCTACCCTTAGTGACGACAGTGAGGTCGAGTCGGTGGACTCGGGAGATGAGTCACCGCATGAGCGTAACTTCACCGCGTTCATGGCTAGTCATGTGAGTACTCCTAGTGCATCTCACGACGATGAGGATGCTACTTCACAGGGACACCTCGACAGCGAGAGCGAAGAGAGTGAGGGAGAGGAGGAAGGTAGTGAGGACGAGAGTAACCTTCAACGTGCCTATGCCGAGTTATATAATGAGTCTTTCAAAACTAAAAAACGTAACAAGGTGTTAGTTCTTAGAATCACCGCGTTAGAAGAAGAGTTAGAAGAGACGAGAGAGAGAGAGTCCTCCACCTGCACCGCCATGAGAGAGAGAGAGTCTGCCTGGGTTAGTAAAGAGAATTTGCTTAGAGAGAGAGAGAGCAGTTTTGAGAAAGAAAAAGCGGACTTGACTAAACAAGTGGCTAGTCTTACGAGTGAGCTCCATTCCTCCCTGGAGACTCGGAAGAAACTTGAAGCCCTTGTTGCTCAGCTTACTCATGACCTTGAGAGAGCTAGGAAAGTCAAGGTACAAATCGAGGACAGATCTGGGAAGATGGGAAAGATGCTCCTCGGTCCCGCTTTAGGTTTTTGTGATAGGCAAGGAATAGGTTTTGATGGTGCCTCCACGTCCCAAATTGCACCCGGACCAATTCCTGAGTTTACTACGACTCCTCATGGCTGTCATAAAAAAACAAGAAGGAGAGTTCGACCAAGAAAAGCAAACCAAGGTCCTCCTAATAATGTGACATTTTGCTCCCATTGCAAAAGAAACGGACACCTTAGGGATAATTGCTATAAGTTGGGTCGGACACGACGTACGTTTTCTCCACCACATCAGACTGATGAGTTTGCCAGTCTGAGAGAGCGTGTTGAGTTTCTAGCCGCCACATCACAGAGTTTGATGGAGGAATTCCGACGGATGACCTTACCATCAATGAATGCGCCCCGCATTCCGGTTAAAACCAACGACAACAAGGGAATACAAAAAGGTACCTACACTTGGGTTCCTAAGAAAGAGAAAAAGGCCCTTGTTGTCCATGTCGCTCTCAAAGCACATAATACCTCACAGTGGTATTTTGATAGTGGATGCTCCAGACACATGACAGGTGATGTCTCATATTTTACCCATCTTGAGGATTATAATGATGGGAGAGTCACCTTTGTAGATGGTAGCAAATCTTTCATAGTTGGACGAGGTACAGTAGAGTTACCAGGATTTCCAAAGCTAGAGAACGTGCTGTACGTCAAAGGTTTGAAAGCGAACCTTCTTAGCATCAGCCAGCTGTGCGACGATGACTTTGCAGTGAAGTTTGACCGGAAAGCTTGTAAGGTCTATAATCAAGCCGATAAACTTTTAGTGCAAGGGGTGAGGACAAAGGATAACTGCTATGGGACTGAGCCCACATCCTCTCTTGTCTGCAACAGCGCCACGATCACTCCTATGGATCTGTGGCACCAACGTCTAGGTCACGTGAACGTTAGAGATCTTAATCGTTTAGCTAAAAAGGACCTAGTACGTGGCTTACCATCTCTTGGAAAGTCAACTCCGACCGTTTGTGGACCCTGTCAGTTGGGAAAACAAATTCGTAGTCCTCATAGGAAGTTGAATTCCATTACCACCTCCCGTGCTCTTGAGTTGATTCACATGGATCTTATGGGTCCTACTCGCACGGAGAGTCTAGGTGGTAAGAGATACATTCTCGTGATGGTAGACGATTTCTCTAGATACTCTATTGTAGGTTTTCTAAGAGAGAAATCTGATGCTGTAGAATTTTTAACGACCAAGTGCCGTGTCCTGCAAAATCAACACGGGGTCACTATTAACAGAATACGTAGTGACAACGGCACTGAATTTAAGGAAGCAAAGGTGGATTTGTACTGTGATATCCTTGGGATCAAACATGAGTTTTCTGCTGTGAGAACTTCTCAGCAAAATGGGATTGTTGAGAGGAAGAATAGAACGATCCAAGAGATGGCTAGATCTATGCTTCTAGGTCGTAAAGTTTCTAGGAGATTTTGGGCAGAGGCAGTGTCTACTGCATGCCACACGGTGAATAGGGTGTATCTGCGTCCACACACACTTCACACTCCTTATGAGTTGTGGACTGGCAAGAAGCCCAACCTGGCATATTTCCGTGTTTTTGGGAGTAAATGCTACATCCTACGGGATAGAGAGCAATTAGGAAAGTTCGACTCCCGGAGCGACGAGGGAATATTGTTAGGATATTCATCGAAGAGTAGAGCGTACCGGGTTTTTAACCTGAAGAGCTCTAAGGTTATGGAATCAATAAACGTCACTGTGCAAGATGACGAACCTCCGACGGTTATTGATCCCAACCTTCAGTGTGAGGATGAGGATTGTTCTGACAGTGATTTTCCTGTTCCTCTCCCACACTCTGTGGACCCTATTCCTGTGTTAGGGGACACACCTGCTTGGGTTTTCTCAAGAGTCATGATCCGTCAGCCATTGTTGGCGATCCCACTCTAGGGGTCAAGACTCGTGCTCAACTAGAGAACGTTGTTAGTCATCATTGCTACACGTCCAAAGTCGAGCCCAAGAACCACAAAGAAGATCTCAAAGATGAACACTGGATATCTGCTATGCAGGATGAGTTGCTTCAGTTTAAGAAGAACAATGTCTGGGAACTTGTCCCCCGACCTAGTGATACTAATGTTATTGGTACCCGGTGGATTTTCAAGAACAAAATGGATGAAAATGGTACCATAATCAGAAATAAGGCTAGGTTGGTCGCTCAAGGCTACACACAGATAGAGGGTGTAGACTTTGGGGAGACATTTGCTCCTGTTGCGAGGCTTGAGTCCGTCCGTCTTCTACTCGCCATCGCATGTCATCTGCACTTCAAGGTTTATCAGATGGATGTTAAGAGTGCCTTTCTGAATGGCATTCTACAGGAAGAGGTTTATGTGGAACAACCAAAAGGGTTTGAAGACCCTAAGCACCCTGATCACGTCTACTATCTGAGGAAAGCCTTGTATGGTTTGAAGCAAGCACCCCGTGCTTGGTACGAGAGGCTTACTTCCTATCTCTTAGCTCGTGGCTTCAAGAGAGGGGGAGTAGATATGACGTTGTTCGTCAGGAGAGATGATGGTGCTATTTTGGTAGCCCAGGTCTATGTGGACGACATAGTCTTTGGATCCACATGCTCCCAGCATGCTCATCACTTTGAGGAGGAGATGAAAATTGAGTTTGAGATGAGCATGGTTGGTGAGCTTACATTCTTCCTTGGTCTCCAGGTTCGTCAGCTAGAGGATGGGATGTTCATCTCCCAATCCAAGTATGCTAGAGACCTAGTGAAGAAATTTGGTTTAGACTCCGCTAAGCATGCACGTACACCTATGAGTACATCTACCAAGCTTAGTAAGGACACTTCAGGCAAGGACGTAGAGCAAATCTTGTATTGGAGTATGATAGGCAGTCTTCTCTACTTGACTGCTAGTTGTCCCGACATTGCCTTTAGTGTTGGAGTCTGTGCGCGTTATCAGGCGTCTCCTAAAGAGTCACACTTACTTGCTCTAAAACGTATTATCAAATGCGTGAGTGGGACTCTCTCATACGGTATTTGGTATTCCTTTGATACCGATGACCGTTTGTCCGCCTATTCGGATGCCGATTGGGCCGGGCACGTAGATGGATGTAAGAGCACTTCGGGTGGGTGTTTCTACTTTGGTTCTGCTCTTGTCTCTTGGTTGAGCAAGAAGCAAAACTCCATCTCTTTGTCCACTGCGGAGGCTGAGTACATCGCCGCCGGGAGTTGTTGCACGCAACTCATGTGGATGAAGCAAATGTTGGAGGATTATGGGATTTCACAGGACACCATGTTCATTTCCTGTGATAACACGAGCGCGATACACATATCCCGCAATCCTGTCCAACATTCGCGCACAAAGCACATCAGGTTACGCGAGCACTTTATACGTCAGTTAGTTGAGGAGAAGGTCGTAACCCTAAGTTTTGTTCCTACCGACCGTCAGTTAGCCGATATTTTCACGAAACCTTTAGATGCCCTTAGATTTGAGAGTCTTAGGAAATCTTTAGGTATTTGCACAGTTGACTGAGGGGTTGGTCTATGTCTAGAATAGGATGCTTCTTCATCTTCATATCATATGCTTCCTATTGCTAGTCTGTTTATATGTACCATTGCTTAGTTGTACAGTTTTGTTTTATTCTTGTTGCTTTTTATATTTCTTTTGAAAAATACAAAAAGATTTTCCTTTAAGAAAAATTTTGAGAAAAAGCACAAAATGATTTTGTTTTGATAAAATTTTTGAAAAATTCTAAAAGAGATTTGACGTTTATGGATGCGCATTTAAGATAGCCAAGTCACACCTTCATTTCATATATCCATGTGACTGTTTGGTAGAGATTTGAGACGCTACATCATTTCATCCATGTGCTTAACATTGATTGGAGTCCTTGAGATGTAATTAGTGATATCTTCCTACATGTTTGACTCCTATATCCTTTAATTCACACATGCACGGCTATATTTGATTATTGCACTTATCTATCACATATTGGCTTGAGTGTTTCTATCTCAATCCTGTCTATACAATGTATAAAATGCGATAAAACTTGACAAGATTGGATTGCATGTAAAAACCGTTTTGGTGAGACTGTGTGATTATTTTCATAACGGGGAGGGGCTGCGAAAGTTGATTCTTATCCTTTGCGCAAAAGCCACCGTTACAAAGGACCTAAAAAATGGAGGAATTTTAATATCCGAGGTCCTAAGAGGTTAAAAGAGCCCGAAAAAAATTGAAAAGGCAATAAAAAGCAATTCATGCCAAATATGGGCCATTGTAGGTTTCACCATCAATTCTCCAAAGTTTGAGAATTTAGTATACCTCTATTCAAAATATAAATCTGAGGGAGTTTGGTTGGAGATTGAAAAACGGGTTTGCACTTCCTTGAAAGTCCTGAAAAAGCATGAAAATCATTTTGGACGTTATTGGTGTAGAAATCACTTTGAGCTTTGATTTGTAGATTTGATTTAGTCAATGTCATATATTGCATCTCTTTTACACCAAAGGAAGCATTTGAGTTCATTCGTTAGGAATATCCAATATTAATCGTGCACATATGTCATGTTTGTATGCTTTGACTTTCCTATCGAATTTTGATCACACCCTTTCATTTACGCCATCACTGACTTGGTTGTTTTATGTTCATTCATGGTGTGATTTTATGCCTTGTGTCACCCCGGTACTTGATTGATTGATTTATTTCTCTCATTTGTCTATTTGGGGACATCATAAAAAGGGGGAGAATGAATTAGATAATTATGGGGGAGTTTTGAAATTCTGAGAATATCATCTTAAATTGATATATATGCTTATGTTTATCTCATTTCAAACTCGATACATCACTTGGTATTTGCTTTATCTCATGTGTGTAGGTACATCCTTGATAAATCCCATGTTGCACACCCTGATGAGAAAAGCGTGAAGATTCCTGAAAACTTGAAGAACAAACGATGCAGCCTTAGTCATTTGTACCTCTTTCAGTTTTGGGTTCATGGAAGGGTAGATTTGTATAGGCATTGTTCATACTTGATAATTCGGATTTTTTTATGTTTGTTCCGGCATAGACATAGGGGGAGATTTGTAAGGACAATTTGTCCATCTTTATGTATATGTTATGTCATACGTCGTTACAAGATTGATGGTTGAAAATATCACATCGTCATCAACGAAATCCGAAGATCAAAAGAAAAAGGAAGTTGGGAATCATACCTCGCCGGACCGATCCGGTTTCAGAAAAAGAACCGATCCAGCTTCTCGGACCGATCCGACAAACTACCGGACCGATCCGCTTGGTCAGACTCCAGTAGCCACTGGATCCATAGCGAACCGATGAAGCCTAAAGGACCAAACCGATCCGATGCCAACCGGATGGATCCGGTTTCAGAAAAAGAACCGATCCGGCTTACCGGACCGATCCGCCTAATAGACCGGACCGATCCGACGAGGATAGACTCTGCCAGATCGTGTAGCAGATTTTTAGGGCAAATGAATTCTTATTTATACCACGATCGGGGAGTTGGTTTTCTTAAGACTTACACACGATTTTCTGAGTTCCATAACTCTTAAGTCTTCATGGTATTTGAGTCCATTGATTCATACCTTTGATTCACACAAATTCCATACATTTGTGAATCACTTTTGGTAACCCAAGAACACCATTGCTGTTGTTCAACCTTGTGAAGTGGACCGCTTCTTCCTCTTCATTGTTGCCCTACTGGACAGGGATAGTTCCAGCCGCCAACCCTATTGAAAAGGGATATTCCAGCCGCGACTACAGAATCCGATACCCAAGGGTAATTCTTAGTCAACCTGTATTTCATTGTAATCCGATTGTAAATCGTCTTTTACAAATTATAGTGATATACAAATGGTTTTGCCCCTGTGGGGGATTTGAAAGAGTTGGCGCTTGCGTTCAATTAAGAAATAATATAATAAATACCATTTTTAACCCAAATTAACCCTAAGCATGCAACTAGGTGTGATTGAAACAATATGAAATCATGCACAAGATATTCAACACAGAAAGTTTAAGGAAAAATCCCCCACAGGGGCAAAACCATTTGTATATCACTATAATTTGTAAAAGACGGTTTACAATCGGATTACAATGAAATACAGGTTGACTAAGAATTACCCTCGGGTATCGGATTCTGTAGTTGCGGCTGGAATATCCCTTTCCAGTAGGGTTGGCGGCTGGAACTATCCCTGTCCAGTAGGGCAACAATGAAGAGGAAGAAGCGGTCCACTTCACAAGGTTGAACAACAGCAATGGTGTTCTTGGGTTACCAAAAGTGATTCACAAATGTATGGAATTTGTGTGAATCAAAGGTATGAATCAATGGACTCAAATACCATGAAGACTTAAGAGTTATGGAACTCAGAAAATCGTGTGTAAGTCTTAAGAAAACCAACTCCCCGATCGTGGTATAAATAAGAATTCATTTGCCCTAAAAATCTGCTACGATCTGGCAGAGTCTATCCTCGTCGGATCGGTCCGGTCTATTAGGCGGATCGATCCGGTAAGCTCGGATCAGTTCTTTTTCTGAAACCGGATCCATCCGGTTGGCATCGGATCGGTTCGGCATTATAGCTTCATCGGTTCGCTATGGATCCGGGGTATACTGGCTTCACCTCAGCAAGCGGATCGGTCCGGTACCTTTAGGCGGATCGGTCCGGATGAACCGGATCGGTTCTTTTATCTGGACCTGATCGGTCCGGTCTGTTCCCTTGATTTCTTTTCTCCTTTTGATATTCGGATCCATTGATGAGCATATGGAAATGAATTTCTTCAACGGTGTTACGGCTAATGACATATACAAGTATGTTGGACAAAATGTCCTTACAAATCTCCCCCTATGTCTATGCCGGAACAAACATAAAAAATCCGAATTATCAAGTATGAACAATGCCTATTCAAATCTACCCTTCCATGAACCCAAAACTGAAAGAGGTACAAATGATTAAGGCTGCATCGTTTGTTCAGCAAATCTTCAAATCAGAAATCTCAACGCTTTTCTCATCAGGGTGTGCAACATGGGATTTATCAAGGATGTACCTACACACATGAGATAAAGCAAATACCAAGTGACGTATCGAGTTTGAAATGAGATAAACATAAGCATATATATCAATTTAAGATGATATTCTCAGAATTTCAAAACTCCCCCATAATTATCTAATTCATTCTCCCCCTTTTTATGATGTCCCCAAATAGACAAATGAGAGCAATAAATCAAGCAATCAAGTACCGGGGTGACACAAGGCATAAAATCACACCATGAATGAACATAAAACAACCAAGTCGGTGATGGCGTAAATGAATGGGTGTGATCAAAATTCGATAGGAAAATCAATGCATACAAACATGACATATGTGCACGATGAATATTGGATATTCCTAACGAATGAACTCAAATGCTTCCTTTGGTGTAAAAGATTGGAAATATAAGATATTGACTATATCAAATCTACAAATCAAAGCTCAAAGTGATTTCTACACCAATAACGTCCAAAATGATTTTCATGCTTTTTCAGGACTTTCAAGGAAGTGCAAACCCGTTATCAATCTCCAACCAAACTCCCTCAGATTTATATTTTGAATAGAGGTATACTAAATTCTCAAACTTTGGAGAATCGATGGTGAAAACCTAAATGGCCCATATATGTCATGAATTGCTTTTTATTGCCTTTTCAATTTTTTCGGGCTCTTTTAACCTCTTAGGACCTCGGATATTAAAATTCCTCCATTTTTTAGGTCCTTTGTAACGGTGGCTTTTGCGCAAAGGATAAGAATCAAATTTCGCAGCCCCTCCCCGTTATGAAAATAAACACACAGTCTCACCAAAACGGTTTTTACATGCAATCCAATCTTGTCAAGTTTTATCGCATTTTATACATTGTATAGACAGGATTGAGATAGAAACACTCAAGCCAATATGTGATAGATAAGTGCAATAATCAAATATAGTCGTGCATGTGTGCATTAAAGGATATAGGAGTCAAACATGTAGGAAGATATCACTAATTACATCTCAAGGACTCCAATCAATGTTAAGCACATGGATGAAATGATGTAGCGTCTCAAATCTCTACCAAACAGTCACATGGATATATGAAATGAAGGTGTGACTTGGCTATCTTAAATGCTCATCCATAAACGGCAAATCTCTTTTAGAATTTTTCAAAAATTTTATCAAAACAAAATCATTTTGTGCTTTTTCTCAAAATTTTTCTTAAAGGAAAATCTTTTTGTATTTTTCAAAAGAAATATAAAAAGCAATAAGAATAAAACAAAACTGTACAACTAAGCAATGGTACATATAAACAGACTAGCAATAGGAAGCATATGATATGAACATGAAGAAGCATCCTATTCTAGACATAGACCAACCCCTCAGTCAACTGTGGAAATCCCTAAAGATTTCCTAAGACTCTCAAATCTAAGGGCATCTAAAGGTTTCGTGAAAATATCGGCTAACTGACGGTCGGTAGGAACAAAACTTAGGGTTACGACCTTCTCCTCAACTAACTTACGTATAAAGTGCTCGCGTAACCTGATGTGCTTTGTGCGCGAATGTTGGACAGGATTGCGGGATATGTGTATCGCGCTCGTGTTATCACAGGAAATGAACATGGTGTCCTGTGAAATCCCATAATCCTCCAACATTTGCTTCATCCACATGAGTTGCGTGCAACAACTCCCGGCGGCGATGTACTCAGCCTCCGCAGTGGACAAAGAGATGGAGTTTTTCTTCTTGCTCAACCAAGAGACAAGAGCAGAACCAAAGTAGAAACACCCACCCGAAGTGCTCTTACATCCATCTACGTGCCCGGCCCAATCGGCATCCGAATAGGCGGACAAACGGTCATCGGTATCAAAGGAATACCAAATACCGTATGAGAGAGTCCCACTCACGTATTTGATAATACGTTTTTGAGCAAGTAAGTGTGACTCTTTAGGAGACGCCTGATAACGCACACAGACTCCAACACTAAAGGCAATGTCGGGACGACTAGCAGTCAAGTAGAGAAGACTGCCTATCATACTCCGATACAAGGTTTGCTCTACGTCCTTGTCTGAAGTGTCCTTACTAAGCTTGGTAGAAGTACTCATAGGTGTACGTGCATGCTTAGCGGAGTCTAAACCAAATTTCTTCACTAGGTCTCTAGCATACTTGGATTGGGAGATGAACATCCCATCCTCTAGCTGACGAACCTGGAGACCAAGGAAGAATGTAAGCTCACCAACCATGCTCATCTCAAACTCACTTTTCATCTCCTCCTCAAAGTGATGAGCATGCTGGGAGCATGTGGATCCAAAGACTATGTCGTCCACATAGACCTGGGCTACCAAAATAGCACCGTCATCTCTCCTGACGAACAACGTCATATCTACTCCCCCTCTCTTGAAGCCACGAGCTAAGAGATAGGAAGTAAGCCTCTCGTACCAAGCACGGGGTGCTTGCTTCAAACCATACAAGGCTTTCCTCAGATAGTAGACGTGCTCAGGGTGCTGAGAGTCCTCAAACACTTTTGGTTGTTCCACATAAACCTCTTCCTGTAGAATTCCATTAAGAAAGGCACTCTTGACATCCATCTGATATACCTTGAAGTGCAGATGGCATGCAATGGCGAGCAGAAGACGGACGGACTCAAGCCTCGCAACAGGAGCAAATGTCTCCCCAAAGTCTACACCCTCTATCTGTGTGTAGCCTTGAGCGAACAACCTAGCCTCATTTCTGGTTATGGTACCATTTTCATCCATTTTATTCTTGAAAATCCACCGGGTACCAATAACATTAGTATCACTAGGTCGGGGGACAAGTTCCCAGACATTGTTCTTCTTAAACTGAAGCAACTCATCCTGCATAGCAGATATCCAGTGTTCATCTTTGAGAGCTTCTTTGTGGTTCTTGGGCTCGACTTTGGACGTGTAGCAATGATGACTAACAATGTTCTCTAGTTGAGCACGAGTCTTGACCCCTAGAGTGGGATCCCCAATAATGGCTGAAGGATCATGACTCTTGCGAACCCAAGCAGGTGTGTCCCCTAACACAGGAATAGGGTCCACAGAGTGTGGGAGAGGAACAGGAAAATCACTGTCAGAACAATCCTCATCCTCACACTGAAGGTTGGGATCAATAACCGTCGGAGGTTCGTCATCTTGCACAGGGACGTTTATTGATTCCATAACCTTAGAGCTCTTCAGGTTAAAAACTCGGTACGCTCTACTGTTCGATGAATATCCTAGCAATATTCCCTCGTCGCTCCGGGAGTCAAACTTTCCTAATTGCTCTCTATCCCGTAGAATGTAGCATTTACTCCCAAAAACTCAGAAATATGCCAAGTTGGGTTTCTTGCCAGTCCACAATTCATAAGGCGTCTTAAGTGTGTGTGGACGAAGATAAACCCTATTCACCGTGTGGCATGCAGTAGACACTGCCTCTGCCCAAAATCTCCTAGAAACTTTACGACCTAGAAGCATAGATCTAGCCATCTCTTGGATCGTTCTATTCTTCCTCTCAACAATCCCATTTTGCTGAGGAGTTCTCACAGCAGAAAACTCATGTTTGATCCCAAGGCTATCACAGTACAAATCCACCTTTGCTTCCTTAAATTCAGTGCCGTTGTCACTACGTATTCTATTAATAGTGACCCCGTGTTGATTTTGCAGGACACGGCACTTGGTCGTTAAAAATTCTACAGCATCAGATTTCTCTCTTAGAAAAACTACAATAGAGTATCTAGAGAAATCGTCTACCATCACAAGAATGTATCTCTTACCACCTAGACTCTCCGTGCGTGTAGGACCCATAAGATCCATGTGAATCAACTCAAGAGCACGGGAGGTGGTAATGGAATTCAACTTCCTATGAGGACTACGAATTTATTTTTCCAACTGACAGGGTCCACAAACGGTCGGAGTTGACTTTCCAAGAGATGGTAAGCCACGTACTAGGTCCTTTTTAGCTAAACGATTAAGATCTCTAACGTTCACGTGACCTAGACGTTGGTGCCACAGATCCATAGGAGTGATCGTGGCGCTGTTGCAAATAAGAGAGGATGTGGGCTCAGTCCCATAGAAGTTATCCTTTGTCCTCACCCCTTGCACTAAAAGTTTACCGGCTTGATTATAGACCTTACAAGCTTTCCGGTCAAACTTCACTACAAAGTCATCGTCGCACAGCTAGCTGATGCTAAGAAGGTTTGCTTTCAAACCTTTGACGTACAGCACGTTCTCTAGCTTTGGAAATCCTGGTAACTCTACTGTACCTCGTCCAACTATGCTAGATTTGCTACCATCTCCAAAGGTGACTCTCCCATCATTATAATCCTCAAGATGGGTAAAATATGAGACATCACCTGTCATGTGTCTAGAGCATCCACTATCAAAATACCACTGGGAGGTATTATGTGCTTTGAGAGCGACATGGACAACAAGGGCCTTTTTCTCTTTCTTAGGAACCCAAGTGTAGGTACCTTTTTGTATTCCCTTGTTGTTATTGGTTTTAGCCGGAATGCGGGGCGCATTCATTGATGGTAAGGTCATCCGTCGGAATTCCTCCATCAAACTCTGTGATGTGGCGGCTAGAAACTCAACACGCTCTCTCAGACTGGCAAACTCACCAGCCTGATGTGGTGGAGCAAACGTACGTCGTGTCCGACCCACCTTATAGCAATTATCCCTAAGGTGTCCGTTTCTTTTGCAATGGGAGCAAAAGGGCACATTATTAGGAGGACCTTGGTTTTCTTTTCTTGGTCGAACTCTCCTTCTTGGTTTTTTATGACAGCCATAAGGAGTCGTAGTAAACTCAGGAATTGGTCCGGGTGCAATTTGGGACGTGGAGGAACCATCAAAACCTATTCCTTGCCTGTCACCAAAACCTAAAGCGGGACCGAGGAGCATCTTTCCCATCTTCCCAGATCTGTCCTCGATTTGTACCTTGACTTTCCTAGCTCTCTCAAGGTCATGAGTAAGCTGAGCAACAAGGGCTTCAAGTTTCTTCCGAGTCTCCAGGGAGGAATGGAGCTCACTCGTAAGACTAGCCACTTGTTTAGTCAAGTCCGCTTTTTCTTTCTCAAAACTGCTCTCTCTCTCTCTAAGCAAATTCTCTTTACTAACCCAGGCAGACTCTCTCTCTCTCATGGCGGTGCAGGTGGAGGACTCTCTCTCTCTCGTCTCTTCTAACTCTTCTTCTAACGCGGTGATTCTAAGAACTAACGCCTTGTTACGTTTTTTAGTTTTAAAAGACTCATTATATAACTCGGCGTAGGCGCGTTGAAGGTTACTCTCGTCCTCACTACCTTCCTCCTCTCCCTCACTCTCTTCACTCTCGCTGTCGAGGTGTCCCTGTGAAGTAGCATCCTCATCGTTGTGAGATGCACTAGGAGTACTCACATGACTAGCCATGAACGCGGTGAAGTTACGCTCATGCGGTGACTCATCTCCCGAGTCCACCGACTCGACCTCACTGTCGTCACTAAGGGTAGCATTGAGGACAGCTTTACCCTTTTCCCTATTTAGACGAGTGGCACACTCAAACGCTCTGTGTCCCTTACCGTCGCACTCAAAACACCTCTCACTGTCTTTAGGGGGTCCTTTGAAATCTTTCTTTTCAAACTTATTTTTCTGAAAATTCTTTTTATCTTTGAAGTTTCCACCTTTTTTAAATTTCAGAATTTTCTTGAAGTTTTTAGCAAATAATGCCAAATCATCTAAGTCAAACTCACATTCAGAATCATAATTTTCTATCTTTCTAGATGACTCGACTTTCTTTCTTGCCGACCCCTCACTTTTTCTCTCTTGGGCTTTAAGGGCAATTCCCTTATCTTTTGGCTTGGCAGATTTAGGAAACATGTCTATTTCATAGGTTTGTAAATCTCCTACCAGTTCTTCCAATTTTAGTGTATTTAAATTACCCAAGGAATTTAGCACAGTTACTTTAGGTATAAAACGCTTAGGAAGGGAACGAAGAATCTTTTTAACAACTCTAGCATTTGGAATATGTTCACCAAGATTATAACTAGTATTAACACTGTCAGAAAGCCTAGCATAAAATTCATCAAAACATTCATTTTCATGCATGGTGATGGTTTCAAATTGAGTTGTTAAATTTTGCAATTTTGACTCTTTAACGGAATTTGTTCCTTCATGGGTAAGTTGCAAAACATCCCATGCTTCTTTTGACGTGGTGCACGTCATTATGCGTTTGAACTCATCAGGTGTGACAGACCCAGAAATAGCACTTAGACCCTTAGAATTAAAAGATGACCATTTAAATTCTTCATCAGTCCAAGTAATGTCAGGTTTCAAGTTGGTCACATTATCAACAGTCACGGTGGGAGGAGTACACCCTCGTTCAACCAAAATCCAGACACGTTCATCAATGGCTTTTAAAGCCGACCTCATACGGGCTTTCCAATAAGCATAATTTGTCCCGTCAAAAATAGGCATTTTATAATATGACTTCTCCATATGAACACGCTCTTTTCAAGAATCAATTTATTTCAAAAATTGATATCTTAGAAAAATTTTGCGGAAAAAGGAATACGCGATAGATTAGCGTAACCCGCTCTGATACCAATTTGAAAGAGTTGGCGCTTGCGTTCAATTAAGAAATAATATAATAAATACCATTTTTAACCCAAATTAACCCTAAGCATGCAACTAGGTGTGATTGAAACAATATGAAATCATGCACAAGATATTCAACACACAAAGTTTAAGGAAAAATCCCCCACAGGGGCAAAACCATTTGTATATCACTATAATTTGCAAAAGACGGTTTACAATCGGATTACAATGAAATACATATTTTTGACTAAGAATTACCCTCGGGTATAGGATTCTGTAGTCGCGGCTGGAATATCCCTTTCCAGTAGGGTTGGCGGCTAGAACTATCCCTGTCCAGTAGGGCAGCAATGAAGGGGAAGAAGCGGTCCACTTCACAAGGTTGAACAGCATCAATGGTGTTCTTGGGTTACCAAAAGTGATTCACAAATGTATGGAATTTGTGTGAATCAAAGGTATGAATCAATGGACTCAAATACCATGAAGACTTAAGAGTTATGGAACTCAGAAAATCGTGTGTAAGTCTTAAGAAAACCAACTCCCCGATCGTGGTATAAATAAGAATTCATTTGCCCTAAAAATCTGCTACGATCTGGCAGAGTCTATCCTCGTCGGATCGGTCCGGTAAGCTCGGATCGGTCCGGTAAGCTCGGATCGGTTCTTTTTCTGAAACCGGATCCATCCGGTTGGCATCGGATCGGTTCGGCATTATAGCTTCATCGGTTCGCTATGGATCCGGGGTATACTGGCTTCACCTCAGCAAGCGAATCGGTCTGGTACCTTTAGGCGGATCGGTCCGGATGAACCGGATCGGTTCTTTTATCTGGACCGGATCGGTCCGGTCTGTTCCCTTGATTTCTTTTCTCCTTTTGATATTCGGATCCGTTGATGAGCATATGGACATGAATTTCTTCAACGGTGTTACGGCTAATGACATATACAAGTATGTTGGACAAAATGTCCTTACAATTTTCTTTATCTGTTTCACAGAAGATCAAGAATATAATCATATTTACGAAATTAAAGGGGGAAAACAAAGGGAAATATGTAAGCATAAATATTATGTGGTACCTCTAGTTTGTCTTCCCTGACTTTGTGGTCCTTTGGAAGTTGTCGAAATTCCTCAGTTAGTCGAATGCACTGGTGCACATTTTCTGGTGATACGAAGTCCACAGCTACCTTTGTACATGACTGTTCACACATAATTATTATGGTCTATAGAAAAAAGAGTTATGTAAATTTGTACTGTTTGTTTTGCTATTTAGAATTTGACTCCTATTATTTTCATTTCTTGACTTGACAAAAGCGTCATAAACATTTATGCATTCACTAAGAGTAGAAGAAGTATATTTATGAGCCTATGAGAGGTCAAAGTCCAAGAACTGAATACATAGCAGTGTTTAAAAAGGATTTTCTACCTTGAGATTTCACACTTGATGAGGGCATCCAGCAGGAATAAAAACTGCCTCTCCAAGCCTTTGCTCAAATGTCCAAGGTTCTATTCCTGCCAATTTAAGAAATGATTTATCAATTCAATGAGATGAATATGATTGATGATAAAACAATGCCATAATTTTCAGTACAAAGCACAAACCATAATCCTCCTTCAGCTTCCTCTCTATAGTCAGGTAAAAGGTCTGGTCATGAATTGGATGATCCACCTTAAGATAAGAAAAGAAATTAGGTCATTAAATGAACGAGTAATATAATTATTTTTTGGGGCATATATCGAATAGTTCTTCCGATAGTTTTTAATATATATTTAGTTCAAGTCTTTTTATTTTGTTCCAGAAAGACCCTCACACTATATAAAAACACCCAAAACAAGGACACACACAAATTTATTTACTCACTTTCCACCACCCCCACCCCACCCCACTGCTACTCGCAGGAGCTCCGGCAACCCCAACCGGAGATTCGGTGAGGGTTGCTAGAGCTTAGGAAGTGCAGCTAGCGTGAACTTTTAAAAATAAGAGATTAATAAATAAATGGGTGTTTGAGGGATTAAATGAGTTAAACTAAAAATAAGTGTCATAAAATATGTATTTATGTTGGGGAATATTTGGTAATTGACCCTTGTTTTTTCCCAAACATTAAGGGAATTGGATGATCCACCTTAAGATAAGAAAAGAAATTAGGTCATTAAATGAACGAGTAATATAATTATTTTTTGGGGCATATATAGAATAGTTCTTCCGACAGTTTTTAATATATATTTAGTTCAAATCTTTTTATTTTGTTCCAGAAAGACCCTCACACTATATAAAAACACCCAAAACAAGGACACACACAAATTTATTTACTCACTTTCCACCACCCCACTGCTACTCGCAGGAGCTCCGGCAACCCCAACCGGAGATTCGGTGAGGGTTGCCAGAGCTTAGGAAGTGCAGCTAGCGTGAACTTTTAAAAATAAGAGATTAATAAATAAATGGGTGTTTGAGGGATTAAATGAGTTAAACTAAAAATAAGTGTCATAAAATATGTATTTATGTTGGGGAATATTTGGTAATTGACCCTTGTTTTTTCCCAAACATTAAGGGAATAAAATGTTCTATTATGACACTAGTTTCTCTTAGAAAACAAAAAATAAGAAGAAAAAAAACAGTCCATGAATTGGAAGATTAATATAATTTACCTCGTATGCTCAAATTAAATTCGGGTCAGGAACTTTAACCACCGACGTATTTCAAGCGCCAAACAACCTCTGAAATCACAACGATCGCCTGAACACTATCCTCACAATGAAGTTACTCCATGTAGCACAAGTGCAACTTACTTATTCCAAAATATAAATGTTTTCAAAATGGCTTTAATATTAAGGAGAGGGAGAAAATCACGGGAGGAGAGGCTGAATTTTGACACAGGGGGTTATCTATCCTAAATCAACTAACCCACTTCCCACACAAAGTAAGACATTAGAAAATGGATATATATTTTGAATTATCTTATTCTTCTACCATTCATGCCCCCTGGACGACCCATATTGGTCCCAAAGTTAATCAGCCACTGGCATATGAGGTGACACTGCCACATTTTTACCTCAAACCACTTGAACCAATTCATACAAAGCCAATGGACTGTGCAACATGGACTGCCAAGAGCGTCTGCACTTGGGATCTCTCAAACTGTGTTAGAGTAAGCGTGGATACATCAACACGGAATTATTTGTATGTAATGTACCCAGATCTATCGAGTTACATCTAAATTAATCATTTACGATCTCTGAAGATATTTTAGCATGATTAAGATCCCTTGAGCAATATATATCCACACGGACCACACCCTGCTTGCATTCTACACAATACACCATTAGTTTTTGACAATGATACATATATACATATATGTAAATATGTATATATACACATATGCGGAAAAAGATGTACTACCAGACGATTTTTCCTTTTGCCCTCATGCCACTTGATTGAAGACCACCATCTTTCCCAATAATGTCCTGGAAGGTCCATTTGTAGATAGCCGTAAATAACATTCTGAAATAGAAGCATTAATCTCTCACCTCATGACATGGTCAAAAAGTTACACAAGGCATCGTGTTAGGTTACCGCATTATGATCTCTCAGGCTCACGAGGTGAGGAATCGGATATCTATTCTCACCCTATTATTTTGTTGCCAAGCGCACATAATACGAAATACATACTATGGTGGAGTAACTCTTTTTTAAATAAGGACATTCTAATCTTAGCCCAGTCGCTTCTATGCGCTTAAGCTGCCTCATAAGCATAATATGCAATCTACAATCTCGAGAAAATGAATTATCCTCCCGCGCAACCACATAACATATGCTTGACAGAGGAAACAACATGGCATACATCACGTTCCCACCAACATGGGACATTTGAGCTTTTTCCTTACACGTCTTAGGACCCATATTAAGGTTATTCTCTCACATTTAACTACAGGAGTGTGTCTATAGGCTAGTTTTTCATCTGGTATCTTTATAAAACATTTTCGATGTAAATTTTTTGAGACAACGCAAGGAGTTTATTAGAACAATTCCATAGGATAGTTATTTCAAGTACATATCTTGACTTTGCCATATACGTCATGTAAAAAGTAGAGGATAATCATTCCTTAGTAGTGACCATCATCTCCGTATTGTTTTTGATCAATAGAATGTCAATCACATAGAATGACAGAATGGATGATCCATGTAACTCTCCTCATTTAGGAAATGTCATTTCAAAGTCTATTTAGATATAGTTCCAAGTCTAAATTCACAATTATTGCCAGAACTGATCGAATGTAGCCCAAACTCACAACTAGTGAGAGGTTTCCTTGTAGTCTATACCCTAGGTCCCATACTTGTGCTTGACTTTAAAGGACCAATTTGTTCCCTACAATATTACACCTAGGTGGAAGGTTAACCAACTCCGAGACTTAATTAACTCTTACAAAATTCATTTCTTCAGCTATTGCAGTTTACCATTTATCACTAACAAGGGTCAAGAAGCAACGTTGCTTGACGCCTTATCTCGCGGAGATAGCATGAAAGCCTCCCCTCAATCTCAAAACAACGCCGAGGGATAGACTCCATGCCTGCTTCTAAGCAACTAAGGTGACTGGGGAGATCCTTATGCGTTAAAACCAGCACAAGGGCATATGAGTCTCCCACTATATTTTAGGAAGGTGAGGGATTTCTGCCTCATTTCTCAAGTAGGCTATTTGGTATGTCTACTTCTAGATATTCTAATTCATACAGCTCTCTGTCTCTTCTTATTACTTATCTCTCTTCTAGAAACATCTTACTCCGAAGAATCAACATCTAGTGATTTAATTATAACCACGCTTTCGTCTGTTTGCTCCCCAATGAAATAATAGCCCTTCAATTCAAATGTTGTGAATAGCATATGGAAATACACTTTTCCTTTAGGGCACAACTTCCCAAACTTATGAGAATTATTGTGAACATACTCTGGCGAACCCAACAAATGCAAATTGCCTAATTCGGGCTTTCTGTCAGTCCATAACTCATATGGGGTGGAATGTATTGATGCAAAGGGCACTCAGTTAAGGATATAAGCTGCAGTTAACGTGTCTCCCTAATAGGAAATTCATAACTTAGAATGCGTCATCATCAACATAACCATTTCTACTTTTATTATATTCCTTATTTTCGCCACACTCTTGCTGTGGAGTACCAGGAATGATCAACTAATAAAGGATCCCCTTTCCTTCACATAAATGCCTGAACACTTCAGATAGGAAACTTGCAATCTCGTTATGTTTGTAGCGATAATGATCTTATCTAATTGATTTTCTACCTTATGTGCAAATCACATGAGTCAATCCAACGCTGCGGATTCGTGGGAGATCAAGTAAATTAATTGAATCAAAAAGTAATCTATTGAAGTCATAAAATATGGCCTTTGTGTCTTTCCCTCACATTCATGACTGAATGGATTAGTTAAAATGATTTAGAAAGTGGCTTTACCAAATTATTTTCTTATTGCTTCACCCCCACTAAAATGATTACATACGGGCATGATTTCGTGAGAAAATCCAAGGGTCCTTCTCTAACCTAGTAATCCTTTTTTGCCTTGTGTGACCTAATATAGTGTGACATTTAATAGTCTCTAAATTACCATCATTAACAGAAGTAATGTAAGAAACATAATTAAAGGCATTTTCATTATTCTTGATAGAATCAATGATATTCAGAATCATTAAACCATTCGTAATAAAACAACCATCCTAAGGAAAAAATAGCATGGTCATCCACAAAATGAAAAGAAAAAACTAAATTCATCATGCTAATAACGGCAATGGTTGTTGAGACTGCAATGTCCCGCATCGAAAATTTAAAGCCTTGCACCCCGGTATATAAGATCCAAGGCCCCAACCCATTGTCAATTGGTTTTGGATTGGATCCTCCAATATTTAACATAATATCAAAGCAGGGCCTAATTACTCCACGTCATTCAAGAAAGAAGCTAGCCTATGTGTAAAACCATTCCGTGGTAGAGTCTTTCTCCAAAGAGAATACCACATATTAGGCTCAAGTCACACCACGTGTGAAGGGGCGTGTTAAGAATATAAAGCCTACATTGGGAAATTAAAGCCTTGTACCACTCTATATAATTCTCTCCACCCATTAGATTTGGGTTGAATGCTCCAATGAATTCTTAGAGCCTAAAGTATGTCGTAATTGGAGAGAGCGCCCATATTACATGTCTAGCTTGCAAGTGCGTATCCCAAGCACTTCAATGGTTGACTTGTTTCGCATATGTCTTGTTTGCAAGTGCCTATGGTACTTCCATGAAAGCTACTCAACTCCCCTCGATATGTTCTTTTTCTGTAGTCTATAACCCACAAATGAAGAGAAAAATGCACAAGAGCATGACTTGTTACAAAACAGTCAAAACGAGAAGGAATGACATCATTGCAATCACGAGCAAAATGTCTCATTAGCACAAAGCATTTCATGATGGCTTTGTTGTTCTTTCCGCCTCTCTTGCCTCTCTTATGTTTAGCAACAACACTTTTCTTGGGCCGTAGTTCTGATTCATTCCTCTTCTTGGCCTCATTTACTCCCCTAACATGAGTTAGCAACCAAAGCAATGCCACCACTCTTAACAGCCTCCAACCGCTCAACTTCCAGCTCCAAATGACGTGGCAAGTCCTCGAATGTTCACACCCTCATTGTGCGTCATGTTCTGCTTCATCTGAAATATTAGGAAGCTGGAACAGAACATATAACCGCCTAAACTTGTTGTTCACTAATGACTACTAATATAACCCTCACATGCTTCTTCATCGAATGATGCACCTTTGGTGGTAAGTGTCAAACTTCATAGTTAACCCTTGTAGCCAGGCAAGTGAAGTAACATTAAGCTTCGATTTAAGAGCTTCCCACATGTTCAATGCAGTCCCCCAACGCTCAAATTAACAAAGTAAATAAAATCCATGCTGCTCAACATAGTAAAGCAAGCAAGACGGTCTTCCCCGCACCAAGCCTTAAATGATTCCAGGTTGTGACGATGTTGAGCAGTGGTGCTGCCTTCTTCTGGTTCAACCAGAAGGGTGTTGAAGACATCATCTCATTGAGTTGCCAAATATTATAGTTCTCAGCGTCTAATTTCTCTCCCCTAATTAAATCATCCACAACATTCTTTGCTGCCATTTTCCTTTTAGCACATCAAAAGAAAATAAATACTTCATATTATGGGATATTTAATTTGTGTATAAGCAACACAAAAAAGTGTCGACATAGTGAACTTAAATTAAATAAAAACAATAGTACACACATCGTGGGATCAAAACATCATTATGCTCATAATCATCTCTCTAGACATTAGTGACACTTGTTGATGCTTAATTTAACTCACATGTAAAAACACAATTCCCAAAATAACTAATAAGAAAAGCCCACGAAATGAGATATTTCTAGGGTAAGTAAGACTTGTATAACTCCGTAAGATAAACAAAAGATAGTACCCAGTGCACAAGGTTACAGGTTAACTGCATGATTCTAGGAGAGGCGGATGTCGATTGACTACCCATATATAGAGAGGCTGCTACCATGCCTCGAACCCGAGACCAACCGTAGCTTGGGAGAGGGCACTTTCCATTGCACCAAGGTACGACCTCTAGAAAGGTCGTATCCAGTGCAAAAGGCTACCGCTTAACTACAGGGTCTGGGAGAGACGGACGTCGCTTGCCTTACCCCCGCATATGGAGAGGTTGCTCCCACATCTCAAACCCCAACCGTAGTTGGGCGAGGGTACTTATCATCACACCAAGGTATAACTCCGTAACATATCATGCTTAATTTAAAAAATAGCTACTCTTTATAATTTATTTATTGGAATTAATTCTAAGAGTTAGTAGCATGACCAATAACAATGCATAAAGCATATGTATATACATGTAGTTATAGAAAAAAAATCCATAATTCTACATATGCCTCTAAAATTAACCCTACATATGCCTCTAGAATTAACTTTGTAGTTTTCCAAAATTATTTTAATTTTTGGCAATTTATATAACAAATGAATTATGCTGGAAAATTAATAATTAAGCAAAAAACATGTACACATGCATGTGCATGTGCATGAATATTTCAGAATATATTATATGCCATGTAACCGAATCTTCAAGAATTCTAGAATACTTTTGATGTGAATTAGGATCTATTGTTAGGACACTTTTACTATTTCTTTGTATTTTTAGTTTATTTGTATGTATTGGCCTTTTTTTTTATTTCTTTTTGTTCTTTTATGCTATTATAAGATGGAGAGGTGAAGTTTAGTTTTGTCCCACATTGATTGGGGGGTCTTTTAGTGCTCCACCCTCTCCTTATAAATAGCCTTTTGTACTCATTTGGAACATAATCAAACTTTTGAGTAATAGATTAGTTATATTTCTCTCTCTAAATTGGTGTGGTGCTTTTAGAGTTGTCATTAGATGTGTAGTAACATCAATTGGTATCAAAGCGAGGTGTCGCTCCCCCATTTGTGTGTGAGGTGTCATCACAAATTTTTTTTTTCATTTATGAGGTTTCACTACAATTTTTTTTCCATTTAAATCATTTTCCACATATTAATGGCTCCTAAAAAGGTAACACTTATGAGAGATTTATCCAAATGCAATTTCAAATGAGATAAGAAATGGCCTCCCTCATGGGACAACACATGGCCACCCTCATCCAACACATGTCATCATTTTTCAAAACCCTAACCCCCCCGCCCCCCCACACACACACACCCCTAAACCCTAACCTTAACCCCACCACCACCCTAATTATCCACCCTCCTACTAATATTTCACCAACAACCTTACACAGCCCCCTGCCACTGTCACTTTTCCAGTTGCCAAATTTTTTTCAAACAACTCCAAATTTCTCCGACACCCTCATCTCAACCCGATTTACACATTATCCTAAAGAACCTCTCCCAAAATCCCCCTATGACAGATTCTACCGCCCATTTTTCCCTCGGCTCCGGTGAAGTTGGAGCCCTTCTCCCACCCCCCTCCAATGGTCCAATCAACGATCCGACTTAGGATCCATACTCCCCACCCCCGGGCGACCCAACCCCTTTATTTTCATCCTATTTGGCCAATTGTCAGACCATCAGAACTCCGGCCAACTGGGGTGGGGCAGCCACCCAAACCCCTCTTTTTTCCACCTTTTAAACCCGAATAACTCCTGAATTACCCCACCCACCTAATTCTAGGATTTTACCCCTTCCTCACCCACTTACCACCTCTCTCTCACCTCCTCACCCTTTTTTTAACTCTTCTCCAACCATTAATACCCCCTAAACTTCAAAATTTCAGTTCCCACCCTATCCTCACCCATTTTTATTCCTCACCCCTCTAAAATCCCACCTCTCCCACCCAACTTCATCCCCCACCCTCCATGTATGCCCCCACCCCCTACCATGACCAATTTTTGGAATTTCACCCTTCGTATGCCCCCACGGTTGACACATCTTTGATCTTATTCGGGTATGATGATGGTTTTATGGTGGAAGCCTCTCATTAGATTTTTTGGCCTCGATGCTCCGCCACTTTTCAAGACGATATTCCAGTCGAGTTAGAGGATGACTTCCATGGCATGCGGCGAAGCCTATGGAGGATGGATTCCTTTTGGTGGTATTCCCCCACACAATCGAGGATGAGATTTTTGGAAGACGGGAAGAATGATGTGAATTAGGACCCATTTTGAGGACACTTTACTATTTTTTCCTTTTTTAAGTTTACTTGCATGTATTAGCCTTCTTATTTCTTTTTGTTCTTTTATGCTATTATAAGGTGGAGAGGTGAAGTTTAGATTTGTCTCACATTGATTGGGGGGCCTTTTAGTGCTCCACCCTCTCCTTATAACTAGCCTTTTGTACTCATTTTGAAGGGAACCTAACTTTTGAGTAAAATATTAGTCATATTTCTCTCTTTAAATTGGTGCGGTGCCTTTAGAGTTGTCAATAGACGTGTGGTTACGTCAATAATTTTTAGGAATTATATGCTCTCAATTTAATAAAACACCCACACACAAGGAAACTACGTATATGTAATTGTTGCGTAAAAATTCCAAAATGTTGTGCGAACAAGTTTCACTAATTGCTATAGATATTATTAATTTCTTCTATTTATGTAACAAAATAAAAGGCTAGGAAATTAATAAATAAAGCAGAGACACATTTACACTTATATAAAAATTCAGGAAACCTATTGCATCAATAGATCGCACAGGAACAAATTCCAAAATTTATTTCATTTTTTGCTAATATTCAACAAATAAACGATGCAACAACAGTTTTTTTAAAGACACTGTAATACCCCGTACTTTTGGCTATATTTATTTTTTGGGATTAATTAATTAAATGCGTATTAATTGGAAATTAATCCGGGTTATAAATACTAACGAGATGCGAGTTGGTATTTAATTATGTGCATACATGTTTTGATATATGTATTTGGTATTATAATTTGTCGTGAAATTTATATACGGCATTTTAGAAATTTTGTTGAGACGCGTGGGACCGCCTCGTCACGGTGTAATATTTTGATAATAAAAGTGAATTTAAAATCTATAATCCGTATGGTCGTTTTGAGTGCGCCAACGCGTCCGGAAGGGTCGAGATAGTCAGAAAACACTAGCCGGGGGTATAGTTTGGGTCCCGGGGTATTTTTAGGCCATACCGGCAACTTAAAGGGTATTTTGGTAATTTTACATTTTGAGGAATTAAAAGTGACGAAAATTGGTTAATTAAATCTGATGTGGATTTGACCCACAAAGCCCATAACCAACCCATATTAACCTAGAAGGCTACGTAGGTTATCATTTAGGTTTTCTAAGTTCCCCAAATCAAACCCTAGCCACCTTAAGCCACCATTGGAGAAGGAGCTTGGAGAGAGGAGATTCTGCAGAAAACTTCATCAAACCTACACCAAAATCAGAAATCAAACCAAGGCAAGTGATTTAAATTACATTCCTTAAGCAGTGAATGCTTCTTCCATGTTAGAAACCTTGATAATCAATCTTATATAAGAGTTAAAAGAAAACCCATGAAATTGGAAGTTATTATTTAATTTTGGGATAGGTTTGCATGTGGAAACATTGTTTGAAGATTGAATTCAGAGATTTCATATCTATGTGATGTATAAACGGATTAAAATCTGGGAAATTATGATGAGAAAAATCTAGGGTTTATGTTCTTGAAGAAAATTAGGGAATAATGTAGAAACTTGTGATTTATTGATGTTTAGAAGGTATTAAACCCTTAAAAGATGTTAGTATATCTCCTTAGCATGATTTAGTATGATTAGAGGACTTAATACATTGTTGGAACGAATTTTAGAAGAGACTTGAGGAGTAAAAATGGTGGAAAACGATTTTTGGGAAAATCTGGGCCGAAACTGGTCAGTCGTTAGAAGCAGTTCCCAGGTCGTTCGAACGAACTCGTTCGAACGAGCTTCTAACGAGTTGACCAGTCGTTGCTAACGAGTAGGGATTTCGTTCGATATCTCGTTCGAACGAGATATCGTTAGAAGGTACAGTTCGTTCGAACGAACTGGATCTCGTTCGAACAGCCTCTCTAACGAGCTGACAGTCCAAACTCGTTTGAACAGTCTCGTTCGAATGAGACTTCTAACGAGCTGGCAGTTTGGGCCATTTTGGACTGTTTTGATTTTTGGAGTTTCGTAAACTTATCCGAGGTTATAGATATCATTCCGTAGATGTAGTAATGATAGAATTGGGACATCTGGGTATTTATGATAAGGAATTTATATACGAGAGTTGTATTACATGGACGGTTTGGGTTGAGACGTGAGTGTCTACTACGACGTGAGAAATTATGGCGCGTATGATTACAAACCGGAATAGTACAAATTATGATAATTATAGTTAGTGCGAGAGTGCAATATGTACGACGATTAAAATACGGTATTACTAAGATGTGTGTTTACTTAGTATTGGTATATGTATTGTGTGTATGACATACCTACCATACTTGCTATCACGGGAGGTTGCGTTCGCTTAGGACCCTCTAATCCTTGTGTGCCTACGGGGGGGATATAGACTGGTACCTCGATGAACATAGGTCAGAGAAAGACTTATTGGAATGTTAATAAGTCCGCTGATCGTGGGAGCATAGGTATGTGCGTGACCCATGTGATGTGACTGTGTTCGCCTCCACTGTTTGTGATTTGTGTTATCTGGACTATTCCTGAGAGATTCGGAATATATGATCCTTATGTACGTGATGTACCGGGATGGATAGCAGAGTATGTGTGCACCGCAGCTTAGTTCTCAGGGTGCTTGTATTGTATATTTATGATGTGAATAATATACACTTAATTAATGGGAACCTTCACGTTATTGTTGTGAATATAAATACGGTATTGCTTCGAGAAATATAGTGAGTTAACTGATAGTGATATATATATATATATATATTGCATATTGAGCATCTGAGTTTACATTAAATCCCTATCTAATTACGAGCATTATATGTTAATAGAACCGGGTAATAAGGATAGGAACTATTACAGTCTAGCTAGTTATGATGTCACTTAGCTAGTGGTTTATATCGTTGTAGATGGGTACGTACGTTAGGAGTGCACAATTAGACGAGAGGTGAGAATATCATGTGAGTGCACGTCCTAACATGTACTTTGCATTTAATGTTTTAAATGTTTTTAAAGCACTTGCAGGTTTTAAAATATAACTCCACATTCGGGCTCTGACCCGTTTGCTTTTCAAATCTTTTTCTTGTAAAACCATTTTAGGTGCCCAGCCACAGGGACACCAAGCATAGGATTCTCATTCAGGTGACGAGCTGTAGCTGTTTGTGGAAGCTACAGGGATTTGCTTATAGACGCTTCTATCTTTTGGATTCCAGAGTCACTATCTATCAGTTGTAGGGCATGTTGCCCATTTCTATTTAGAGCATCTTTTACGTTTCAGTATTCAGTTTACTTTTCAGTTGTGGGATTTGTAGTGAGGAGTTTTCCTCCAGACCTTTATTTACTCTATTGTGATGGTTATTCGTTTTACTTTAGTATGGTGAATGGTGTTATTTATTTCTTCATTACACTTGTTGCATGTTAATCAGACTTAAATTAAAATTTGGCACTTACTTTTTAAATACTAGGTGGTTAGTAAAAATAAAATGTTTTCAACAGTGATGCTATTAACTGAGCCAACTTGGCATTTTGAATTAATTTAATAAAGGAGTAGCTACCCGGTATTTAATTAGTCGGGGTGTCACAGACACATTCTAAGAAAATACACACAAAATGCCAAAGATAAATCACCATCTCAGAATCGTATGACCCAAAAATTAGATCAATAGGATGTCCAAATTGTGCGTACTCTTCAGAGTATCTATTTGAATTTTATTAATTATTAAATAATCAAAATTATGATTTTCCAAAGAAAAAACAGAAAAAAGGAAATCAAATGTCGAGCATATAAAAAAAATAAAAGAAAGCCGATCTCTCTAGGTTAAATCGTGAAGTTCACAAGGTGTCCAATTTTCTGCACTTCATCTTCAATCTCTAGACAAGGAGATTCAAAGAAAAGACCCAAACTAAGTTTTTTGCCATAACTTCTTCTATATTAATCCAAATCAAGCAAATATTATGCCCACGGAAAGGTACTATCATGAATATATAAATTTCGTTTTGTAATGATCAAATATGAAGGCCATTAATCAAAACTACGAATTTCTAATCATGGAGGGTTCTAATCACATCTAAATCATTGTATTAAGCATGTGGTAATGGCACGAAAATAACCTATATGGCTATGATATCAGTGTAAACATATGTCACAAAAAAAACGGATTCGGACTTGCCTCAAATGTTCAAATCAAATCAAGGTACCACCGGGGTATTTCACGCGCAGATCATAAGGAACGGACCAAACACTAATCTCATGGCGGAGTTACACCACGTAACATGCGCGTAACCCACTAGTTCCACTAAAAAGGGTTCATTAAGATGACTTTAATTGTGAGAAGAGAGGGTAAAAATCGCAGGAGAGGGCGAGACTAAATATTTTTACATATTTTATTTTGAGTAATGGGACTAGTTATCCTAAATAAACTAACCCGCGCCCCACACACATAGGGACAATCTTTAAAAACCTTATCTCCTGGATATTTATTTCCAACTTTCTTATTCACCTGCAGGGTTGACTAGGTCATGCCCCATAGGCGCCCCATATGGGTCGATAATATGACCCAAAGTCCAATAGTATCCCTTATCCAGTAACTCCACCTCTTTCTCATATTTCCAAGCTGAATCCTTTTTATTTGTCAATCACAATTCACTACAATAACAGAAAATGTACGTATTAATACACACACACATATATTACAGCTATATATACTCATATGTATAATAGTCATAGAATATATCTATATATACACACATACACATATATTACAACTATATATACACATATGTATAAGAGTCTTATCTTAAATACACATGTCAATTACTAGGAAAGAACATGCGCTAGGTTACAAGTGATAAGTGAACATAAGTGAATTTTCAATGAGTTGGCTTCTCTATACAAGAAAGTGATGATCTAGATAAAGAGAGTTAATTCTAGGAAGCAGCTGCTCGGGGGAATAGTTTTTCAACGACTGGATTGTTGTCTCTCTCTCTCTTTCTCTCAAACATAAAGAGAGAATGATTGGACCATGACTTGGTTCAACTATACCCTGCTTTCTAGCCTTTAAACCAACTAATACCCCATAGGTTCCAATGGATGACCTTTCAAGGGCTTTGTTGAGTTCTCCCTAACTCAGGCTGCTCAGTCCTTTAGTTGTTCAGTGAATTGCTTCCCCTTTTTCTGGATAAATGCTTCGATGACCAAACACGTAGTACCTTTTTAATGATCTACATGTCTTGAGGGATTATACCCCTCCGACAGCAATATATACATATATATATATATATATATATATATATATATATATATATATATATAGACATATATATGAGAAAAAGTTAATTAACCTCGGGAGTGAGAGGGAGGCAATCGAGTATTAAAATCCAGAGTCGCATTATTTTCAAGAAGGTGCCACATTTATCAAAATCCAGAGTTAGTACAATATTTTCAAGAATGTATCTCGCCAAAAATGCAAAGGGCAGTATCTAACTTACCTCACACCCAGCCAGACAATCAATAGCCTTCATTTCATACATATTTGAACTAATCTTTGGATCCATGCTCTCACACAGTGCACGCCACATAACCATTATCTCCCAGCTTAAATCAGTCGTATTTTCAAGAACATTTCGAACAATCACCGATTCACCTTTAGCCTAGTGTGTACGAAATCGTAAAAGCTCCTCTTCCTTCACGACATCTCTGAAGCCGGACAATACAAGCAGTTGTCATTGGAGCCTTCTCTAAAAGCTACTCTACGTAACATCTCACCACCATTTGGAGGACAAACTGACCTGAAAAGGGATTTCATAGCCCCAAATTGACTTATTATTTCTTCATCTCTTAGTTTCAAACTTGATATCTAGTCTTTTGAAAGTATACACTTAATCTCCAATACACAACTACCACATCCACCAATTTCTCTTGGAGCACACATAATGCTCCAACTATCTCTAGAAACCCATTCAATCAACAGCTCAATCATATCCTCTGGAGTTTTTGTATTAAAAGATTTTGTTGGCTCTCCACCACGCATGTAATTACAGCTTCTATTCGCATATCGAGAAACTAATTTGCTACGATTTCCTCTAAATTTTCCGTTGCGAATCCCCCGGCAACAACTAAGGCAGAGCACTTTGGGCAACTTCGGTGAAGATCAATAATTAAAGTACCACAATGGTTGCTATATCAAAACCAATAAAGGGTTAAAAAATATTAAAATCTTATAGATGTGATAGGTACAATCGTACATTTTGAACCTATGGCAAAGAAGCGAAACTTACCAATACACATGCTCATCGTTGGAACAAATAGGTTGTTGTATTTTAATGGAATGCCATAATACCCCTGTGCATATCAGGTCATCTATATTAGCATAACACAATGATGCAAGAATTGATACCAGTTTTCAAAGCTAAATACCTCTATTAGTAGCTTCTACCACTATCTCGTCAGTTTGTTCCTCACCAATTTGTTTTAGGAATGGAAGAAGTGAATTGATCAAATAGTGAAGATGCTGCACCTTTTGAAGATCAGTGAGATTTCTCTCGGACACCTGAGGGTTGAAGAAAAATTTAGAATAATTCCAAAATTTCAAAAAGCTTCAAGTCTTCTAGGCAATAAACAAACCTTAACAATTGCACTTGAGTGTAAGCACAGGTTGCAATTGCAATTTCCACGACAAAATGGGCATATCTCTGCAATTTCTTCTTCTGAAAAATGAGGATACCTGTTCCTCGTGAACAAAATATAAGATATATACTTTTTAAGAGAGAGGGGGGGGGGGGGGGCTAAATCATAACATAATGACATTATTGTATAATTAGAACATTACAATGAAAAGGAAAATATAACATAGTCAAAGAAGTTACCATTGTTTAATACATTGGATACAATACAGTTTTCCCTACACTTAGTACTTGATACAACAATCTTTCTCTCGTTTCTCCTACACTGATGACGTTTTAAAAAATCTTCTCTAAGTTCCTGTTTAAAGCCAGAATATTGGCATCATCCACAGTATACTCTATGGAAAAGAGAGTAACAAAAATAATAATCTTCTCTTAATGAATGAGAAAGGAATGAAGTGAGGATTGATTACCTTCACGTTCTTAGTTATACTTTTTGTCAGTGTCGATCCCATCACTTCTAACCAATGAGGAAGAATTGTACGACAAGGAAGAAGACGAATTACATAAAGAAGATCTCTCCCCGTCATCATTTTTCTCTCTTGTGTGCTTCCTTTTCCTTTCCACCTTATCTTCATTTTAATCGCTATTGCATTCCCTTCTCTTGATAAAAGGTAAAAACCCATCTTCTTGTTCTTCTTCATCATCTATCCATTCGCTAAAATAAAAACCATCTTCAAATAATATTTTCTTGTTTACAACAGCATGACTCATTTCCGAAATTCGTTTACCACATGAACCCTCGAATTCTTCAGATTTCATTTTCCCATTATTATCCTCTTGTACTTCCTCATCGTTACCTACCCATTCATCGTTCTCTGAATTACTTCCACCGTGTGAGCCAATCATATCTCTAGTCACTCTTCTTTGTTTAGTTGAAGTTCATTTTCTTCGTTTCGATGAACTCAAACTGTACTCTTCACCTTCTTCATAATCAGAATCTGATTCTCTAGAGAAACATACTTTATTAATACTCCTTTTGTTCTTCTTTTCTTCCTCCTTACCATCTTCTTCTTTATAATAATTGTCATCTGACTCGCAATGAAAATGTACGCGCTTAAGATTTCTTTTCTTGTTTGAGGAACAATAACACCTCCCTGATTTGCTTCTACAATGTGAGTCTCTGATTGTCTTACTTGACGTCATTTTCTCAACTAAAGTTTTACATCTTGCTGATGATGACCCTGTGTTGTTCTTTTCTTCTCTCTCGCTTTCTTCTTTTTTTTCCCACTCACTCGAAGAAAATTCTTCTTTGGCAAACCTTTTGTTATTCAAGGATCTCCTATAGATGGGTGAGGTTCTTCTATCATGAAGACTTTTGTTTTCTCCGTATAGTGTTGCTTTATTAATTGAAGTTTTTCCTCTTTTTAGCGCTGACCTCAAATTGTCCTGAGCTTCTTCAACAAAGTTAATGAGCTTTGTAAAATTTCTCTTATTTGGAAGCAAAGGAACATTAAGGGGGGTTTGGGGGATCATCAGCATTTCATTGGTACATCGATTCAACCGTTCTTGCTTTGCAATTAGTAATTCCATCTTCACTGTCAACACAAAACAAAGGTAGAAACTTCAGTTACTAAACTTATTCAAATATATCAAAAAAATAATGTAACACAAACATACTAAATTATAGCACAAACATGAATCTAGCATATAATTACACAAATAAATTCAATATAAGTCATCACAAATAACATCCATGCATCATTCCAAATACTTTAAAGTTCCAAAAACATAGCCAATCGAACTTTTTGTTATACATGATGTTGAAAATTACCATTACCTGCATTTAACAAAAATTAATTTATAAAAGCACAAAACAAACAGTGAAGATTAATAAAGGTGCAATCCTAGAACATTGATAAGCAACCAAAGGGTTAGGTGGAATTTAAAATAAAGCTACAACATTGATAATCAACCAAACAACAATAAAAAAATTTAAGACAACCATAACACTTCAAAAAAAGTATGCAAAAATAAACAGGTGTTCAAAAGAAATGGAGTCTTTAAGGGAACCTTGTGCAACTAAAATAGAAGGCAAATATATGGAAATGGTAATTCGACCAAGAACATAATAAATAAACAGATGTTCAAGAGAAATGGAGTCTTTAAGGGAACTTGGTGCAACTAAGGGTCCGTTTGATAGCCTTCCAATTCCAAGGCAAATTCAGAAAAGTTGGAAAATTCTGGTATTTTCCAGCTTTTGGGCTGTTTGATAGCGTTAATTTGCCTTGGAATTTGTTTTCTATGTACAACACCCCTTAAGCACAATTTGCCACCCTAGGGTGGAATTCAATTCTTTGGGGGGGGGGGGGGGGGTGAGGTTTTTGTTTGCCACCTTTGGGTGGAAAATCACTCAAAACCAATTTTTTTTTATAACTCAATATATTTCATAAATATATAAATATATATTGTTAATAAATATGTAAATATATATATTTCGTATATTTTAATATATAAATATGTAAATATATATATTTCGTATATTTTAATATATATATATATATATATATATATATATATATATATATATATTTATATATTTCATATATTTATATATATATATATATATATATATATATATATTTATATATTTCATATATTTATATATTTCATATATTTATATATTTCGTACATTTATATAAATTATATAATTCGTATATTTCATACATTTATATAATTCGTATACAAATTATATAAATGTACGAAATATATAAATATATGAAATATATATAAATATATGAAATATATATAAATATACGCAATATACATATATGTGCTCAAATATATAAAATATACGAATATATATATATTTATATATATATATATATATATATATATATATATATATATAGAGAGAGAGAGAGAGAGAGAGAGAGAGAGAGAGGCAGGCTCCTGTGCACACTAAGTTTGCACATTACTTTTTTAAAGTAGTAAAAAAAATATTTTTGAGTGCTGGCGCACACCAATTTTTTTATGTGATATTTTAACATTTCAACGGACTCACATAAAAAAAATTAGCTGAAAAAAACTTTTTTTTGCTATTTTTAAAAAATCGGTCAAACTTTCGTAGTTTTTAAAGGGCTTAAAAGCATAGAAAGTTTGACCGATTTTTTAAAACTAGCAAAAAAGTTTTTTTGAGCTGATTTTTTTTATATGAGTTCCTTGAAATGTTTAAATATCACAAAAAAAAAATCAACTCAAAAATATTTTTTTTACTACTTTAAAAAAGTAATGTGCAAACTTAATGTGCAAACTTAGTGTGCACAGGAGTCTGCCTCTATATATATATATATATATGTATATTATAATATATGTATATTATATTTTCATAGAGTTTGAACAGTTAATAATATATATTTAGTATATATATATTTTTTCATAAATAATATAATTATTATTACTATATATACTAAATATGTTTTTGTACATTTAATAATATATAAATTCGAATATATATTATTAAATATATACAATATATAAATCTGAATATATATATATATATATATATATATATATATATTATTAAATATACAAAATATTTGAATATATATACATATCCGAATATATTTATTACGCAAATAATATAATATATTATTAAATATACAAAATATATGAATATATATATATACAAAATATATGAATATATATATATACAAAATATATGAATATATATGAATATATATATATACAAAATATATGAATATATATATATATATATATATATATATATATATATATATATATATTGTATATTTTGTATATTTAGTAATATATATTTAGTATATATATATATATATATATATATATATATATTCCATAAATAAATTTTCCACATTTATATCTATTTTCCAACTTTTGCGTTTGATAGAAAATGTGGAAAATTGATGATTTTCCAACTTGTATCAAACACACACAAGTTGGAAAATATTCATTTGCCTTGGAATTGTTTGCCCCGGAATCAAATGTCCTGGAATCATTTGCATTTTCCCAGTTTTCTATCAAACGGACCCTAAGATGAAAGGAAAATATATGGAAATGGTATTTCGATCAAGATCCAAGCTTCAACTCAAGACCCATTTGTTTCAAAATTGGAAAGGAAAATAGGTTAGAGATGGTAAAAATAAAGCGGGCTGCTGCCATTTCAGAATAGGAAAGAGGGGCCATATGGCGATTTTCATGTATAGCGTACAATTGTGTGCACAATTATGCTAATTTTGGCCCAATTTCAAATATATGTAGGTTCTATAGTTTTGTAATTCCATTTCCATTGTCAACACAACAAAAGTAGATACTTTAGGCAATAAGATAATCTAAACACACTTCCACCCAGGTTTAAACAGGAAATTATCTGTCATGAAGCATAAACACTGACCATATAGAGTGCTTTCATCATCTAGAAATATAATTACTGGAAGGTATGGTGTTGATAAACAAATTATTAACTTCTGTATCTCTGTCTCAGTTGGTTCTTGTAGGATTTTTTTCAAACAAACACTTGAATATTTTTTTATCTAAAATTGCGATTGTTTGAAATTTATTTGGAGAACTACGACACTTTGTCTAAGATAAGCGATTTTACACTAAAATCAAACAAAGATTTTACTGAGTGAATTAAAAAAATGCTATTTCAAACAACAATTTTAGTGTAAAATCGCTTAGACATCGCTTTTTATACAAGTGAAGTTTCAAAATACCGCATCTTTGTAAAAAAGTACTTAAAGCGCATGTAAAAAATGGGTAAATTAAAGTAACCCCCCTTACACTATAGGATTTTTACAGATCACCCACGCTCTTCACCCACCCCCGATCTAAATACAAACAACAACAAAAACTATTGAACCATGACAACTAACACATTTCACTTAAAAAGTTGATAAAAACTTGATCTTTTTCAGAAAAATTGTTAAATTTTAGCTGAAAATGTTGACCCCTAATTTAAATAACCTAACAAAGTGACCCTAAACTATTGAACCGTGACAACTAACACATTTCTGTTTTCATGCAAAAGCTTGAATTTTTATCAACTTTTTTAAAAGAAAAGTTTTTGTAGTCACAGTTGAATAGTCGGGTTATTTTTAAATGGGGGTGATCTTTGAATTCGCTATAATTCCCGGGGTTTTATTGTAATTTACACATTAAAAAAAACTTTCTTATAGTTACTGAAGCTAATAATGCTTATTCAAATTCATACTCCTAATCTATATACTAATAAGCTAACCTATCAGAATACACAATTCAACATACATACATACAGAAAGAGAGTCCCGCTCTGGTGCGATACTACTACGCGGAACTAACATGCAGTATTTCTTTTAATACAAAAAAATAAAAATAAAGATAAAAAATTGTGTGGTTTTTTTAACATTTCACTGACCCCCCCCCCCCCCCCCCCCCCCAACCTGAAATGTTTGAAATGCCCGCACGAAAAAAAAATTTTGGATTTAAAAAAAAATAATGAATAAATAGTCCACACACATAATCCCGCACCCGAAATTCTTTATATATATATATATGTATATAATGATACTTGAACAGGTTTTATGCATGCATGTACGGTTGACTAAAAAATAAAATATACATTTTTTTCTCAGGCATCCAGCGCACAAAACCATCAAATGTAGCACCCCAATATATATATATATATATATATATATATATATATATATATATATATATATGTGTGTGTGTGCAGAAGGAGACTTTTGGAGCTGAGTTGACTTATGTCAACTAAATTTGGTCAATGAACCAAAAACACACTTAAAATGCACCACCATATACACAACAAATCCACATAAATTAGGATTATCAATCATTTCATTAAAACACAATCTCATCAAATCCAATTGATCACACTTCAAATCCTCCACCAACATTTCACCATCTATCTACAATTACATACGATAAAACATACAAAAATCAATTTAGGTATTATCATCATTAACACCACAACTCACCTGATCAATGCCAATTCACCTTCCAAAATCGTCAAATTTCACTAATTCAACATGCATGTTCAGAATTGGAATTGAAAATGTAATTACTTGGATCTGATGGTGAGATTCTGAAAAAATGATCGGTTGAGTGAAGGTAATGAAAAGAAGGATGATTTTAGAGAGAAAGTAGATGCGCATCTACATTGATATGTATGTATGTATATATATGATATGATATGATATATAGAGAGTCCGAGGAATAGGGGAGAGACAAACCGAAAATAATGGGCCGAGTAATAATAATATTATTATATTGACCGCTAGAATACGCGAGATTACCTCCAATAACCTAATTTAAATAGCTAGGTTACAGCATTTACACGGTTGTTAACTTTAATAATTTTAACCTACATGACAAAAAATGGGAGACACCAAATAAAACTACGTCGTTTATTAAATTTAATACCGGTTATAGCTTCCATGCCATTTAAAGTATTCTAATAAATGCATTAAAATATAATTTGCAAATATATTCAATTCAAAAGTAAAACGTGAATATTATTTTCGATTACTCTTTGGTTCGTCAAAAGTTCTAATAATTTCGTTTGAATGCGATCATCCCTTTCAACCATTGTAAAATAGTAATATTTTTTTCAACGGGTATATGAATCTTATATAGTGTTTTTACAAAATAACTGTTATCAGACTATTGTTTTTCCTTGACTCTTGATGAAAAGTCGGTTATTGATCCAACGCTAATAAATGGGGTATATGGATCTCATTTAAAAGGTATGGATGAGATATAATTCGGGGAAGATGAATCGATGGCAATAAGGTGAACAAAACCACTAGCAACAGATGTGAATGGAAGAAAAGAGAGACATAATGCACCTTTTATTGTGGGGAGGGAGGAGAGAGAAATTATTGGAAGGGATTTGTGGAAAGTGGGGTGTGTGATATATGGTTATTAATAAAAGAATGCTACTTTTGATTATTTATTGATAAATTTGATTATTAATTATGGGTTTGTTAAAATTTGATTATTTCATTAAAGGAGATATTTTACACAAATAAACAATTTTTAGTGGGGGTTTACTTTTGATTATGCCATTGGAGATACTCTAATAGCAAAAGTTACTAGAGATCATTTGGATTCACTTTTCTTTTCTGTTTTTCTTGCAAACTCTATTTATGTCTCAATCTTATCTTATCTTAAAACTATGTTTCTTTTTAGAATCCAATGGGTCATAATTTTATTGTTTCAATTTGAGCTACGCAATTAAGGGTAGGGTTATGGGAGTTTGGGCTGTTTTGAAATTTTAACTCATTTTTAAAAATTTGCAATGCTAACTTAGACGTTTCATTTTGATGTAAAATATGACAGTCATTATTGTCCCATTAATGAAAAAGACGAAAAACCACGATTCAACATTTGACTATAACATGATAGTTGACCATGCCAAACAAACCCATAATCAAATGCATTTAATGAGAGAGAAAGAGGGGGGGAGTAAAGCTTGTGCGGTAGAATAATCGGTTCAGAATTTAGGATAACATAAGTCTCTTTTATGACCCATGAACTTACATGATAACATAAATCTCTCTTATGACCCCACGAACTTACCTGCTCGAGACCTGCAATTGACCCACCGAAATGGGCCTTGCAACCCATTTTCGAACCGCAAAAAAAGTTGGGTCTGGAAAATTTGTTATGGGTGGCTGTTGGGTTATTTAGTCATTCTGGAATCATATTGTTAATCCTAAAATCAGCCATAGAAGTAAAAATGAAGAAGAGAAGAAAATGAGAGGGATTACACGCCACTGTGGCAACCAAACAATTATTCGAACATCTTGGACTGACTTTAACCAAGGTAGAAGGTTCAGTTGGTGTGCTGACTTTGGGGTAAGTTTTTTTTTGTCATGGAACCTTAGATTATTTCAGTTGCAAACCCTAACCCTAACTCATTTACATTTTTTTGAAATCCTGAAGCCCGGTTCTTTCAATGGATTAACACACCCATTTGTTAAAAAGGGTGACAAGTCATGTTTAGATTAATTTATAGGATAAATTATTTGGAGGTCGAAGGTGAAAATTATAAGAATAGGGATAAGAAGACGAAGTGTATTGTATATGTTATTGTAATTGTTATACTTCTCACTTTAATGTTATATAGGGGAGGAGGAGAAATGAAAACAAAATTGTAATGAAATTTGTATTCAATAAAATGTACTGTAATTAGAAATTTTGTTTAGTGACTAGTTTCATGTAATAATACTGAAAGAATACATTTTAATTAAGGGGATACAATGCTCAACAAAACCCCTTTTACATACCCCTAAACATATATACATTCAAAGAAATCTCATACACCCCTCACCCTTTCCTTAAATAACCAGGGTTATATCTAGATCTATCATTTTCAATTCTGCCACATAATCATACTCCTCTTTCTATATACCTTACATCATCTTAAATTCTTCCATTTTTAGCCTCAAAGTTCTCCCCTATCAACATTGGCTATATTTTTTTTGCATCTCTTGCTCTTGCAAAGTGGCTAATGCAATCTCGGGATTACACCTGATTCTCTCTAAAAAGCCCCTTGTAATCCACTTTAAATTTGGGGCAGGTATGAATTGGATCCATCCATTTGAGTTGCATATAAAGTCCATGAGCACACAATCCTCTACATTGCCCTCACCTTACTTTTCTCTATTTTAATAATCTTAACATTCTTACCATTCTTAATTGAGTGTTGTCTAATATCTTTAGCTAAGACTGTATTAGTACGAAAGAATTAACTAAGGACAAGTTTAGGATCATATATATCTGTTTGTTGTTGAATTGAGGTCAATGCTTCATCTTCTTACTCATTTTCTCTTTATCGTCTTCTTACTCATTAGAAAAACTATGAACACTACTCACGTCATCACCCCAAGAGAATAAGAAACATACAAATCATTAACATTTTTCTCATTGTTATTAATCTCACATTCAACATCTTTCATCCCAAAACAATCCCACACTCTAAACCAAATTGTACATTCTTGTCTATATTTTCATTAAACAACGATCATCTTCCCTTTCAGATTCACTATAATTAAAATAAACATAATCATTATCCTCACCATCATTTTAACATCTTTTAGTTTTGATTTCCCCAAAAAATCATCGTTGTATATTTAATCAAGTTTAAAAACTAAACGATCCTCAAGTGAATCATATGATACTTCCCCTTCACCATGGACACCATCTGATCCCACATCTCTATTTCCTCCCTTACCCCGATCGTCTAAATTAGCGAATTCATTAAATGTTTCCTCAACAACATTTTCATTAAGAAACATAGATTTGGTTGATTCCACTTGACTATAAATAACACCAATAGGAGGGCGTGCATCATCAATTTTAACATTGTATTCCTTTTTTATTTTTTAAGTAGATAAACTAATATATATATATATGTGTGTGTGTGTGTGTGTGTGTGTGTGTGAGAGAGAGAGAGAGAGAGAGAGAGAGAGAGAGAGAGAGAAACCTAAAATATATTAAAGAAAAGTATTTTTCATGATAACAACACAATTGATATATGATCATACTTCATTATCTTTTATCTAATTTACTTGAGATAAAAACAAGAATGCAATAGATTATGATAGACACTAAAAGGATGGTATCATCCCTGCAATCAATACCTCAAGTGCACAAGCATTGTAATGAATATATAAGCCATCAATCCAATCCAAGGAAGAAGTACTATCTAACTTTAAGCCACGGAAATCAAGCAAATTCAAACATTTATATTAGAAAAACTAAAAGAGAGGATATGTTAGAAACTGAAAATGTAAAAATAAGAAATGAAAAGAACGTAGCGTACTTGGTAGTAAATCTTAAGGCAGTAGAAATTACAGCAAATATAGGGTTTCAATTGGAGTAAAATTACAACATTCTTTCATGAACTTAGTCCTTTAAATCGTCTTTGATTATGAAAGCGATGGAAAGGGGGGGAGACTTACGGGTAACCAAAAACACAATGAATGCGGAGGAAGCTAATGGATCTTCTCTTCTTCTCCCTCTTCCTCTTCCTCTTCCTCCTCTTTGTATATCTATTTATTTCTTTCTAGGTCGAGGTATAATGCGGCCTTGCTAAAACCCTAGACGCACGGGGGTGATGTTACGCTAATGGGTTGTCTACATTTTAGGCTACGTTTTTTTTTCATCTCAATTTATTAGACTCATTCTGACTTTTAGATTCACACTTAGGGTTTGATTGATAGCACAATAAGTTCAAGGAAAATTTTTGGCCATTTGATGGGGCTTAATTTGCTTTGGATTTTATTTTCCACTAACTTCTTCATTGAAAAAAATTACAAACTTTTTCCATTCCCAAAAAAATGGTTATGAACTGTGAACCAATAAACATTACTGTTTTCAAACATAGAATGTCTATGAACTGTTTTCAAAAGGATTCAACTATTTTTTTAAAGTTTTTAATTCATTCAAAGATTTTAATTCGTATATGCTTTCTAAAAATGAATGCATTTGGAGATGAACTACAAAATGGACATCCACCCTATTGACATGGGCTGCCACCATAACTGTTTTACGAAAACAAAGGGACTTGAGATGGACTTTATAATAAACCCACACCATAGCTGTTTTCTAAAAATAAGTGGACATTGAAAATGGACCTCCCACTAAACTGATATCATGTACGTGTACAGTACAGACCTTAAAACTAGACCATAACTATTATCATGGACAGACTTACAATTTAACAGTGGAGAAAGTGGAGGAATTTGTACAAATCAGTAGCACGTAAGTATATATAAAACATTTTAAAAAATTTAACCAATATATGTAAAAAATACGGCCTGGATAGAAATTTAAAGGAATAGCATCAAAGGATGAACAGGGGATATAAAAAATGAAAAATAAGAACATAACATAAATATAATCATGTTTTATAAATAAGATGTAATTTGGAGAATTAACAATTAAAAATTCGAATGCATACCTTCAAATTCAGATAACATGGAATCTATATCTGTACAGCATGTATTTGAAGGATTGAACAAGAGTGAATTTTATACAACATTAACTATTAAATTGGGAATAGAATAGACGAATAAAATGTAAATATTTATGAAGAAACACTACATACCTAAAGCACGATTGAGGAGGGACAATGTGTCGTTTCATATATATAAGCTTGTGGGGAAGATGAAGATAAATGGACCCTCAATCGGGAGGTTGATGGTGTATTGCGCATTTATGGAGGTTATACAAGGTCAATGCTTGAGGAATCGGAAGGGACATCATGCTCATCAACAGCGGGTTTTTTCCCCTTCCTCTCTCTCTCTCTCTCTCTCTCTTTACAACGTTTTCAGAACCTTTGCCACTAGTACGGATTAAGTTTCTATTTTAATAAATACGTCAAATATTAAAAGGTCGTTTAAATATTTTTTAATATATATTTAATTTAAATTTTTTATTTTATTTTAAAAAAATTCTCAAATTCATATTTAAACATTATTCTCTTATTTTTAAAGTTTACCCTAACGCCATGTTGGGAAACTTTTTGAAACAAATAAAAAAATTTGGACTAAACGCATATTATAAAATGTTGGAGAGACTATTTGGTGTATTCCCCATTATACATATACATATAATAGATACATAGATTTACAATACCCCTTAAACATAAATTTGTCATCTTTCGATGCAAATTAATTTTGTGGAACATATTTTTATTTGACACCTTTGAGTGGCAAATCACTCAAAATCAATTTTTTTTAAATTATATATATTTCATTGTGTTCATAAATTTGTAAATATATATTGTTATTTTTTAAAATATATGTTTATTTTGTATATTTTAGTATGTGTACATATTTCGTATATTGTGTATATTTCGTATATTTTACATATGTCATATATGTATACATTTTGTATATTGTGTATATTGGGGGAGGCAAAAACCTACACCAGTATTTGGAAAAAAAAGTAGACAAAATAGATAACACTCGTATGATAGAAGCTATATATGTTTATAAAAAAATGTTATATATAATATGTTTAGACAAAAATGATAACATTTGTAGGATAGATGTTTCTCCACCCACGTGGCCCACTTGCCCTTCTCATTTGGGCCACTTATCCATTTGTCTTGACTCTCGTACCTTTTTACAATTTATTTTCCCTCATTTCCCAACAACACAACAACATATGCATGTCTATTCTAAAGAGAAAGTTATCTCTATTTTCATTTCTTCGCCACTGCCTATCCCAACCCCATTCTCAACAGCTCGCTTATTTAAGTGACTCTCCATATTTTACAAGGTAATATTTTTATAAGGTTAACCTTTTTAGCTTTAGAGATTATTTGTATTATATACACACACACATATATATATATATATATATATATATATATATATATATATATATATATATATATATATATATATTAGTTGGATTAAATATGTTGAATTAATTTCATTTCAAGTACATCGAACAAATATTGGTGTTACTTAGATTGGGGTTTGAATTAATATTTTTATTATTTAGATTGGGGTTTGAATTAATTTTGTTGTTATTTAAATTAGGGCTTGAATTAATATTGTTGTTACTTAGGTTAGGGTTTGAATTAATTTTATTGTTATTTTGGTCATTGTTTGAATTAATTTTTTTACTATTTATTTTAGGTCTTCAAGTGGTGAATTGCTAATTTTAACTAATTCGTAGATTGAGATTTTCTTATATGGTCTTTATTGAGGTATTTATCCTAAATTTTGGTATAATATTTTTTTTAATATTGACATCATGATAAATGTAAAATAATAAAGTATTTATCACATTTTTTTTGGTAATGAAGTACGATTGCTAGGTTTGTTACAATACTATAATATTTTTTTATTAATATGATGTTGATTTTTTATGCAATTTATTTGGGGGGAAAATAGCCTACAAGAGTCCCACCCCAATCTATATATATATATATATATAATACATTTCATATATTTATATTTGATATGTTCTGTATATGTATATATTTTGTACATTTATATATTTCGTATATTTAATATATTCCGTATATTTATATATCTTGTATATTTAATATATTTCATATATATAACTCATTCACTTTCTACTTTTATTTCGTTGATGTTTTCAATTTAACACCGTATGAAAGACATCGATATGAATTTGCCTGTTATAAAAATGGGAGATTATGAGGAAGATAATAGCACTTTATCCGATGTGTGCAAGGAGAAAAAGCTTAGATTGTCTGACGAACAGTTGGGGGTGCTACATGACATGTTCAAGGCCAACACTAGTCTTTTCCGGTTAGTGGCATTTTTTGTATGTAAATATCGCCATAAATAAATGTGTTGTTCTATTATGTTAAATATATTTTTAGTATGCCTTAACTATATTCTCTTTCACAATGTGTCTCTTTAAAAAATAACATTTTACGGTTACACAGTGCGTAACCCACAAGATGGTATATAGTTATGATAGTATCAAATACTCATTCACATGCATTCATAATTTTTTTACTAGGGCCTACTATTTGGGGGTCTAATTTATTTAATTATGTAAAAGAAAGGAACTTTGGAATGGTGTGTATAAATGAAGTGATGAATGCAATGTTTAAGTAGTTAAGCATGGGTATATAAAGATATGAAAGAGACATATACTGGTGAAAAACCCATAATACATACGTACACATGTTGTCCTGGGCTTCTCCATCCCAGAAAGCTCAACGTGATAGAGACGTTACACACCCCACTTAGTTTAGTACAAATAAAAGTAGAGAGTGACCTCCCTCTCACAAGGCTCAACTAAAATTAGAATGACACATAGAAAGCAGGGAAGACCTCTGAGATTGTTGGTAACCGATTTCATGAATTTAAGCACATGTTAAATACACGGGTCTAAATTAAATGTCTGAGTTGGGTCGAGTAGTCCTCTTTGCATGTTGGACTCGTCGGTTATCTCTGTGGGCTTGAAGAATAATTAAGCCCGTAATTTCCCCTAAAATCTTTGGGCAGAAATGATGGACTAATAGATTTTAAGTGAGTTCAAGGCCCAATGCCCAGAACTGTTTTAAAACCAGCATGGCATTTTAGTAATACTCGTAAACTTGCTGAGGACACGATCGTCCGAGTGGGATCATTAGGAAAACTTATAATATTCCTAAATAGAAGAGGGTGTGTTGGTCCGAACAAGTATGTGAAACGTGTGGATCTTCATTGGGAATCACTCTTTCATCCTTAGCGCGAAGTATAAACTAGGTTCAGCTGTATCAACAGTCATTTATCCATCATTTCTTCTTCACGAACTGTCTACTGAATCTTGTCTCTTGCCCTTCATATTTCCAGAGCTTTCTCCCACCATTTTTACTTGTAAGTTCTTTGACTTGCTTCCTTTATTCGTCATTTTGATTTGGTCTTCTTTGTTGTTTGAAACCTTTTCTTCATGGATCCTTTCAATGGAAAAACTATTGTGAAGTTCAAAGAGTCATATGGTATTCCTGAGTGGGTAGAAAATGATCGTGTCCCTATGCTTAAGGATGTCCGAGACATAGAATATGGTCACTTGATTCACACACTTCTTCCGTTCATGGGGGTTTAACTTTTCCCCCAAACCCCTTATTTTTTTGATTTCTTAAGTACTTTGAGGTTGTCCCTGCTCAGTTTTCCCCCAACACTTGGAAAATAGTGAATGAGGTACACAAAATCATTGAAATTGTATGGGACCAACTTGGGGATCCCATAAATTTGTTAATGCTATGTTTAGTCGCATATCATAGGTGGTGTTATGTACCTGAAGGCAAGAAAGGCCGACAGGGATTTAGTTGTCAACCATCCTGACATCTATAAAGGATACTAGGAGTAGGGTTTCATTGTCAGGAAGTGGTAACATCCTCCTATATCTAAGGTCAATAGGCATCGGGGTACCTTGTGCCCTGACTGGGGGGGGGGGATCATATAGGTCATTTTTCCTTCTGCCAGCTTGCTGAATTTTTATCCGGTGTTTATTTTTTTATCTTTTGATCTTTATTTATTCCTTTATTTTCCAACTCATGACAAGAACCAAGAGCCTACTCTACGAGAGCTAAGGGTTGCTGATCTACTAAAGGCCTAAAATATTAGAGATGGGTTGCCTGATGGCAAGCATCCTCGTGCAGCAGCTTATCTTTTGGAATATACAAATACCACTTCCAGTTTTATTACTCAGTCGGTAGATAAGATCTCGATCTTAGATGTTCTGAAAGAGGAATCATCTGGTTCATTTGGGCCAATTGAGATGGAAAAGAGAGAAAGAATAGGAAGAAGAAGAAGATATGGCTCCTCTGAATAGGAGATTATTGTTGGGCAATGATGATGACGATGACCAAGTCCTGTTGTCTGATAGTGTTAAGTTTTTAAAAAAAAAATTAGGGGTACTCCTTTAAAGTCAGTGGTTCTATCTCAGGAACTAAGGAGAATGAAATGAAGATAGAAAAAAAGATATAGAGAGAAGAAGATAAGAAAATAGAAGGAGATAGGATGGGGAGAGAAAGAGAGAGGAGGATATGAAAAATAAGTAGGCCCAAAATAAGTCATCCATGTCCCTTTCTATTGATGCAGAAGGGGGGGGGGGGAATGTGACCACCACCCCATCCTTTACCCCCGTCTTGCTGAAGGGAACAATGCTCATGGCCGACCATGTGCGTTAGTCGCGGCTGGGATCAGACCAGCTCGGTCTCAAATCTATATAGGTACTGGCCTTGGTAAGCATACTCTTATTTGCTAGTTATTTTGCTCAGTTCGGCTTTCATGCATCAATTATCCTTTCTCATTTCTTACAGTTCGTGTCAAACTTCACCACACTCTTTGATGGTCGTGTTGACCAGTCCAAGAAAAATCGGGAGCTAAGTGAATCCCCAAAAAAGTCCCAAAAGTACTTAGCTGATGTTCGAGCTAGTTTTGAGGAGGGAAAGGCAAAGGCAGAGAAGGATTTGATCTATCTGAAGGTGGCCAACAACCTTGTATTTAAGGAGAAGGAGAAGCTGACAGTATAAAACTTGGATCTAATCAGGAATTCCCAAAAACTGGAGGGTGAGGTACCAAGCATCAAGGAGAGCAGCTACAATGAAGGTTGGTATGCATTCTATGATGATGTTGAGATCTAGATCGCCTACACCCAAATAAATATTTAAAAAGGGTTAGGACTAGGCCTTAAAGGAGACAGGGGTCCCCTATGAGTTTGAGTTGTTCAAGCTTCATCTCCCAGGTCATTCTCCCATTGATGTAGAGGAGCATCCTATTGGTCAGCCTGCTAACCAGGCTGAAATGCGATCGAAACTATTTTCGACCAAGTACAGAAAGCTGTCGAGAAGGGGAAAGAGACTTTAGTAAGTGAATGAGTGAAGTCATGTAGTCTTAGGGACTTTCCTTTATTTCGTTCACGGGTTGTAATTTTTTACTTTCTCTGGTTGTACTGTATTTGCCTCCCTTTTAAATTATCAATAAAATGACTTTCTTCTTTACTGATGTTTTATTTTTATTTTTGTCGATGTTCTTTGCACTTGTCATTGTTTTGTTGCGTGTGGCATATCATTGTGGAGAGTATATCTTTTATTGGGGTTATAAACTAAAATTCATGGTTCACTAGTGATGTTTTTACAAGTGATGTTTTCATCGTATTATTTTATATATTTATGCATATGTATCTTTTATTCTACACAATAGATGATTTAGTGTGTAGAGTTCGGCTTACACACTGAAGATCAGTTCATCGATCCTTGTTTAATATAAGTCTGGTTCAAAATTTTAGATGGAGATGGACGCACCAATGGTAGGATTATAGCACACTATTTTAGTAGGTCTATCTTGATTATCAGAAATGGTATAGTTTCAACTATTGTGCTATTACACTTTGTGTGTATTGAGCAGAACCAATTAGAGATAATTGTCCTTATACTAACTATATAAGATAATGCATATCTTATTGTCTTTGTGTTTGGCGTGATAAAGACCTGAGGATTCTATTAATTTAAACAAACTTAATAATTTATTGTAATCAGTGTGAACCTTGCTCGACGCGAGGATACTCCTTGATCGAAATAAATTGAATAACCCTTTTTAATTTAAGGGAATTTTGTTATGCAGGAGGAAGTTCCTTGGTTGAATTGTGTTGAGCACCTTACTGTAATTATGTGTAATTATCCTTAGTATCCCGATAATGGATATGTTTCTTGGAAATGATGTATAATATAAAATTGAGACAATCAAGATGTAAGAGCAAGATGTGAGAGCAAATAGGACTTTATTCATTAAGTAATAACTTAAGAGAAACATAAGTCTGAAATGAAAATTTGCATCTGAAATGAACATTTGTATACACTAAATGGGACAAAGAAGGCTAAAAATATAACTTTTTGAGGTTAGCCGCATTCCATGCTATTTGTATCTCTTTGCCCTTCACCATTTCCAAGTGATAAGATCCTTGAAGGTTATCCCTGATTATTTTGAAAGGCCCCTCCTAGTTTACTCCCAGTTTGCCATCTACCAGTCCGAATGCACTACCGAGGACTTTCCTTAGGACATAATATCCTACTTGAAATTTCTTTGGATTGACTTTCATATTGTACTACCTGGCCAGCTGTTGTTGATATCAAGCTAGCTTAATCAAGGCTTGCTCTCTTCGTTCATCCGCTAAGTTAAGCTTAGTGTGCAAGGAATCGATGTTTAGCCCTTGGTCGACCAAGTTTGTCCTCATGATAGGAATACTTGCTCTAAGTAGGAAGATCGATTCCATTTCATATATGAGTGCGAAGGGTGTTTCCCTGGTAAGTCTTCTAGGCGTGGTACGATAAGCCCAGAGAATGTGAGTGAGTTTATACACCCAAGCACCATTTTATCTTTTCAGCCTCTTTTTTAGACCGTCAAGCATCATCTTGTTGGAAACTTCTACATGATCGTTGCTCTTAGGGTACATCACCAAGTTAAATTAAGGCTTAATGTCATGTTTATCAAAGAAGTTTTGGAACAAACTGCTCTCGAATTGTGTACTATTTTTTACGATAATGTCTCTTAGCACCCCAAAGTGTGTAATGACATTCTTCCTGATAAACCTTGTCATATCGGCGTCTTGGATGTTGGCTAGTGGTTTTGTCTCTACCCACTTGTTAAAGTAATTTGTGTCTACCACCAGATACTTATGATTCCCAAGTGCAGTAAGTAGTGTTCCCACAATGTCCAACCCACATTGTGTAAATGGCCAAGGACTGGTCAAGGATTTAAGGTTACTAGCTTGCCAGTGAACCATAGGGGAGAACTTATAGCATTTTTCACATTTCTGAACATGGATACTGATATGCCCATATATATCCTCGGCCAGGCTGAGGGTGACCTCCAACAAGACGAGCCCAAGATTGTCTCACCCTCCATCAGGCCCAGACGACCCTCCAAGGAGCCGACCCTCCATCAGGCTTAGACGACCCTTCAAGGGGCCGACCCTTCATCAGACTCGGACGACCCTTAGAGGGTCCGACCCTTTGTCAGGCCCCAGACGACCCTTCGAGGGGCCAACCCTTCATCAGGCTTCAGACGACACTTCGAGCGGCCGACCCTTCACCAGGCTTCAGACGACCCTCCGAGGGGCTGACAGTACGAGGCCCAAATTAGGCCAGACTCACCACCGGAAGAAACTTTTCCCTCGGCCTCATATCAAAGGCCGAGGGTGACATCATCACAACGCGTGGCTTGGGAGCCGCGTGGAACAGTGCGCGTGAGGCTCAAAGGACACGTGGAAGACCATTACAATCGAATCACCCCCTCACGTGAGGGAATATTATGTCATCATTTGGCATCTACATGTGTCAACAGGAGATTGGCTGAATCATCATTCACATGCATTATGCATACTTGGGGGGTACACTACACCCCCCAAGACCTATATATACTTGTCACCTACAACCCTACAAGGGGATAATCGATCGATAATTGTAACCCTAGAAAAAACTCTGCTTGTACACACAGTAGAGAGAGAAAGTGAGCTTATGTGCATTGTATCCAAGGCCATTAGTGCCCACACTTAGTGGATCACGCACTCATAGTGGATGTAGGCCAAATTGGCTGAACCACTATACATCATTGTCTTATTCCTCTTATACTCATCTCCTTCTACACACTTATACACTTATATCTCAATGGTTGCCATGGTTACTACTGTTTGAGCTCATCATCACTTATCTGGTGGTGCTAGATTTCAGCATCATCAGTTTGGCGCCGTCTGTGGGAACGAGAAGACATCTCTTCCTTTGTACAGCTTGACCTCACTGGGAACTCTGGTGGTGAACCAGTTCTCCCCCTGAGAGGAGATGTTTCACCATTGAAAGGGACCCATTAAGGTTCTCAAGCTCACCAGTCTTTTATCCAGTTCAGCTGTTCACAACTGAAACACATGGCACCGGAGATGCCACTACCACCACTCCCTCCACTGGATAGTGGAGTAGGACCCAGCTCTAGTCAGCCCCCACCTCAATCTGAGATGGCTGATGTGGCGACAACCTTGAAGTCTCTGGTAGGAAGCCAGCGGATCATGCAGGAGCAGTTCACAGCTCTGAGCCAGAGCATACTAAGACCAGCAGGGGTCTCACCTGAGATGATTACTCCAGCAGCAGCTCCAGGACAGCATGAGGCCAGGGGACCACCCCAGGCACCACGCAAAGACCTGCCACCCCCTTAACGGCGTAGGGATGTTGCTGACCCTCGGCGTCTACGCCTAGGGAGGCAAGAAAACCCTTGCCCTGAAGACAAGTATGATGATCTGGAGGGAGAGGAGGCCCCCATAGAATGTTGGGAACCATATGAAGTCTCCAACAACACTGTACGACCTCTTCAGGATAGTAGAGGGAAGTGCGGGAGATCGAATCCTGATGATTGCCCAAGAGGTTGTGCCTTTGATCGCTTGAGCAGGGGGTCGGCCTTTGAGAGGCTGGGCCCAGTAAACGACCTGCGGGAAAAATTATCTAGATCAAGGAGTGTTGCGAGGTCCATAAGGGAGGCGGAAGATAACCGACCCCAAGGGGGACGACCCCTAGGACGAGACGACTGCCAGGGGGAAGTAAACAGCCGACACAGGCCAGCCGTGGCAGGACCCTCCGTCCATCTCAAAGAGGCGGCAGGGGATAACATCGGCCAAGCTGACCCTACAAGGCCTTAGAATGATTCGATCCAGCGACTGGAGGATAAGATTAGTGATATACTGAAGAGCCGTGACCCCCTACAAAGGGGATACACCATAGGCTCACCCTTTGTGGAGAAGATAATCAACTTCCCAACGCCGTCAAAGTTCAAGCCACCTGTGGTCACCCCAAGATATGACGGGAGCACCAACCCTGTCCACCATGTTGAGATGTACCAGTCGGCAGCAAACATATACTCTATCTCAAACGAAATGAGGTGTCGTGCCTTATCTGGTACCCTGACTGGGGCTGCACATGTCTGGTACACGTCTCTCCCAAATAACACCATTGAAAATTTTAAGTAGTTGGCAGACCGGTTCATCCACAACTTTTTCTTCGGGATGAGGCCACAAGAAGAAGACCACCCACCTGCTCTATGTTAAGCAGGGGAAGAATGAGAGTCTAAAGTACTACATAGCTAGATTCAACAAAGAAAAGTTGGAAGTGAAATACTATGAGGAGAGCATAGTTATGACAGCCCTGATTGGAGGACTCCAAAAGGGGAAGCTGTTATGGAAGCTTGCCGAAGACCCTCCGAGGACGATGGCCGAGTTACTGTCAACGGCAGGAAAGGTGATGAACGCCGAAGAGGCAATGGCCGCAAAATACGAAGATGAAAAAGGAGGCACCAGTGGGGGTAAGTACCCTAAGAAGAGCAGAGAGGGGAAGAAGAGGTCTACGGACGACAAGTTCGCTGGCTACACCCCTCTAACAGTCATCTGTGAACACATTTTCAATGAGATAAAAAGTGATCGATCCCTGAAGTGGCCTGAGAAGTTGAGGGCAGCCCCCAACAAGAGGAATAAAAACCTATGGTGCGAGTTTCACCAAGACCATGGACATATAACAGACAAATGCTTTGCTCTGAAGGATGAGATTGAGAAGATGCTGAAAGAAGGGAAGCTCAGAAAGTACGTCGACAAAGGTGCCTTCAAGAGGGGCCGAGGGGATGACCCCAGAAAAAAGCGAGGCGATGCATGTAAAGAAGGTCCTCAAAAAAGAGGGGACGTTCCTTCTGATGATGAGGACGACCCTGACCTCCCGCCGAGAGACGACCCGGGCCCTGTCAAGAGACTTAACATGATCTCTCTCGGTGTGGGAATGATCTTCGGGGGTCTAGTAAGAGGAGGGTCAGAGATCGCAGATAGGAAGGCCCACGTGGCCGAAGCCAAGGTAGTGACGAAGACAGTACACTCAACCTCTCTAGAGGCGAGGTCAAAAAAGAGGAAGAAGTTCGATATGGACACTCTGATAGTGGGGTTCTCAAGGATGGACTTTAAAGGCCTCTTAGCCCCACACGACGACCCACTCGTCATCACAACTAGGGTGCACGGGTGTGAGGTGCCGAGGATACTGGTAGACAGGGGCAGTTCTACAGATGTAATGTTTTGGCCATGCTTCAAAGCCTTAGGTCTCAGCTGTGCTAGACTCATCCCATACCATCATCCATTGATTGGGTTCAGTGAGGAAAAGGTTCATCCCCTTGGAGTGTATGAGGCCGATGTCAGGATGGGGGACGAGTGGCCGAGATGGCTTACCAAGAAGGTCAGTTTCTTTGTGATGGATGAACATGTGTTTTCGCCCTACAACATAATACTGGGGCGTGTGGCTCTCAAGGGGTTTGAAGTTGTGTCATCTACGGTCCATCAGATGGTTAAATTTCCAACCCCTTACGGGGTGGGGGAAGTTCAATGAGACCAGATAACAGCGCAGGAATGTTACTACAGCTCCGCTGAAGAAAGAGAGGCACACAAGAAGGCTACAACCACTTACAATATTGATACCCTAGACCCCATTGATGAGACGGAGCTAAAGAAAGGAGAGGCCGTGGAAGAGGTAGAATCCATCATCCTCAATGAGGGTGACCCAAAAAAAACCATCCAAGTCGGCAAGTCTCTGAAGCCAAATATCAAGGAAGACCTCATCAGGCTATTGAAGAGAAGACAGAGCGTCTTCGCATGGAGTCATGCAGATATGCCGGGGATCGACCCCGAAGTTATGAGCCACAAGATCAACGTGGTAGAGGGTGCAAGGCCAGTTAAGCAGAAGAGGAGAATTTATTCTCGAGAAAAGTATAAGGTCATTACGGATGAGGTCAAGAAGCTGGAAGATGCCGAGTTTATCAGAGAGGTCATCTACCCTGAATGGCTATCCAACGCTGTCATTGTCCCGAAAGCCAACGGAAAGTGGAGAATGTGTGTGGACTTCACAGACCTCAACAAACATTGTCCCAAAGACAGCTTCCCTCTCCCCCACATTGATCAGATGGTAGATGCTACCGCAGGCCATGAGCTAATGAGCTTCATGGATGCCTATTCAGGGTACAACCAGATCTTCATGAACCCTGAAGATTTGGAGAAGACAGCTTTCATTACCGACAAGGGGACATACTGTTATAGGGTCATGCCCTTTGGCCTAAAAAATGCAGGGCCAACATATCAGCGCCTCGTAAATAAAATGTTCAAGGACCAAATCGGGAAGTCTATGGAGGTCTATGTATATGATATGCTGACCAAGAGTTTGAAGGCAGAGGATCATGTGGCAGACCTGGAGAGGACCTTTAATACGATGGACAAATACC